>CP124198.1:0-599097 GCA_029952725.1 Salmacisia buchloeana
TCCGGCCTCTTGCCATCGAGCGCCATATCTTGACGTGTCCGTCGACCTTGACGACGTCCACGACGATGCTGGACGCGTTTCGATGCTTTCGGGGCTGACGGTGCGGTCGGCGATCCCATGAAGCGGCGTCAATCCTCGAATGCCTCAGTTGAAGCGGCAAAGTACGGCACTCACCTTGGTAGGGGGCTCCTTGCTGTCTTGCACCATGTCGGTGCTTGTCCGTCTGCCGCCGTGCTCCGTCGCAATGATGACCCTCCTCCACCTCCTTCGCCCTCGCGGCGGCGTCGTCATGCGTTGCGTGTTGCTATACTGCTTGATGACCTTGATGTGTCCGTGATCTTCTGTCTGTAGTGCAATGTTGTCAGCAGCGACACGCGTCGTCTACTCACCTCGTCCGCCGCCGACCACCAACACGACGGCGCCCTCCTCCGCCTCCCTTGCCTCGGTGCAGCGGCGGCGGGGCTGCTGTTGCTCGTGCTTGCTTGTCTTGATGTGTCCTTCCTGCTGATGATATGTTGTCAGTAGTGACACTGGTATGTACCCACTCCTGCGTCCCGCCGCCGACCACCGACGCGATCGTGTCCCGCCTCCGCCTCCATGGTGCTTGTGCGGCGGCGGTCGCGCTACGCCTCGTGCCAGTGCCTCGTCCACCTTGTCATGTGTCTTGCCCCTGCAGTGCTACAGTGTCACTAACATACGCGTCGCACTCACCGAACGCGTCCTGCCACCGTCCTCCATCGCGCGCATGCCCTCCGCTGCCACCCGCGATCGCAAGCTCGACGGCGATGATGCTTGTACGATGTTGCTTGATCTTGCTTCATGCGTCTTGTGCTTGACGTGACCTTGTTGCTGTAATACTATGGTGTTAGCAGCACACGCGCAGCAGCACACGCGTCTCACTCACTTGATCGACGCTGCTCACGAACGCGACGATCCTCCTCGCCCGCCTCCCTTGCGACGCGTGGCGGCGGCGGTGCTGCTGCTGACTGCTTGATCCGTCCTGCTTGATGTGTCTTGTCACTGTGATGCTATATTGTCAGTAGTGAACACGCGTCCGACTCACCTGATCCGTCGCGCCGCCGACCACGGACGCGTCGTTTCCCGGCCCCGTCTGCCGGCGTGGCGTGGCGGCCTTCGTGCTGCCTTGGCCCCGCTCCTACTTGTGTGTCTCGTCTTGATGTTGGACCTTGATGATGGATCATGACCTGTGTCTGCGATGCATCAGTATGTACGCGTCGCCGTACTCACCGGACGCGTCTCACCCCTCGTCACCGATGCGACGGTACGTTGCCTCCTTGTACGTCTTGACGGCGCCGCGTTCACCTTGACATGGTGCTTGATGATGCCTGGTGTTCGTCATGGGGTGTGATAGTGTTAGTCATGCGCTTGATGCACTCGTCGAACACGCCTCGCCGCCACTCACCGAGACTGGTCGTCCGCTGCGCCGTCCCGTCCTTGCGCGGCGGCTCAACTTGCCCGAACGCGTGACGATGTCGGTCCTTGGAAATGATGAAGTCGCTTGTTGTGGTCGCTCTGCGTGGTATGATGTGAATGGATGACACGCGCTGTGCACTCACCCCTCTACGTCTTGGCGCCGTCCACCGCCTGTTGACGTCCTTCCTCGTCCCCATTGCGGCTTGGGCTCCGTGGTTGCCGTCGTGATGACGTGTTCGTATGACTTGCCACTGCCTTGATCCTCATGAAGTGCTGCTTGATACAATATACAGTCAATGACACGCGTCTGCCTGCTCACCTACGTGCTGTCACCGTTCAGCACCGGCACTTCAAACTCCGACCTGTGCCTGAGCTCTGCCGGACCGGGATGATGATGGTCGACGCGTGTTGAAGTGCTTGAGCATGTAGATGTCTCTGGGTAAGCAACTGTCTATCATGTATGTGTTGAAGCCTACTCACTCAGCCACATGTGAAGAGCGCCAGACATGGACGCCTCGACGACCCAAGCCTGACCCTTGCTCGTCGTCTTGAGCTGGGTTGACCGTGCCTGTGAGAGGCGGTGGGGAAGGGTGAGCAGGGTGTCCCCAAAACATCAGTCATCTAGCCCACGTCGCGCGCCCTGATCTTCAGCTCGGATGACTCACCTCGGCAGCATGAGTCGCAGTCGCCTGACGGTTCTGTGTGGTGATGTGGTGATGCCGTTACTGATCCTTGAGCTGGCGTAAACTTCTGCAAGGTGAGATCGAAGGGTTGGTGAGGAAGGCCAGGCTAGAGAGGGAAGAACTACTCAGTGTGGCAGCACCACAGCGCTGAGGATACTCTCAGTCTGAAGATGAACGTAACTGTGAGGCAGAATAGAGGCTGAGTGGGTGGGGAACTTGGTGCGTCGTCGGGTGTGTGCTCACCTCGTTGTTGACGACCAAGAGGCCGAGGTCTATGTACCAACACACAGCTGCTGACTGACATCGCTGGAAGTCATGACGAGTACGAAGACACTGTGGACGCTGCGGTATAGGGTCAAGGTCGATGTCGATGATATGCGCGTCGATGAGGAGCCAGGAGAGGGGACATACCGCAAGAGGTGCGTTACAGAGGCAGCTGCTTGGCCCCTTCCTTGCGCGCATCTAGCCCCTTGTCGCGCGTCCTCCATGCTGGTGCAGATGTACTCGCTGTGCATTGGTTGCCCATACGCACGCGCCTGGGTGCTGGAGGAGTGAAGCGAGGCGCCGGGTGTTGCCTGGCATGGCCGTTGATGATGATGCTGGTGGGTGAGCAGGACGAGGTGCTACATCTGAGGCTCTGAGCGGCGAGCGGCTCGTTGAGCGGTGATGCGGCGTCGTCTTGCTGTCGCTGCTGCTGCTTGGATGTCACCACTCCTATGCGACGACGACCAGCATGCTGCGATGAGGTCGCACCTCTCCTCGACGGCCAGCGGCGACGACGCACGGCGAGCATGGTTGACAAGTCGAAGCGCCAGGCCGAGGCGGGCGCGCTCGAGATTGTCTCGCGCTGGACTGCTTGAGGCCGTGGTCAAGGGCCGCCTCGCTGTCCGTGGGCCTGAGGCAGGGGCGGAAGGAAGAGACAGGGAACGGGGGCGGGATGAAGACGCCGCGCTGGTGGTGGAGACGTGGTCAGCCTTGACGGCACGCACGCCGCCGTGTCGAGGCGGTGGTGCTGGGGGTTGCGCGCTGTGCGTGGGCGTGGATGGGGAGCGCGACGGTGCTGATGAGGACGACGGCGTTGTTGATGAGGAGGACGACGGTGTTGATGAGGAGGACGGGGGTGAGAAGGTGGTGGGCGTCTTGGCGGTGGTGCGGGTTGCGCGGCGCCTGAGGCCACACCCAGTCGCGCGCGGGTGGGCTCCCCCTCCTCCCGCTCCTCCTCCTCCCTCCCTCCTCCTGCCGCTGCCGGCCTGCCGCTGCTCCACTGCCTCACCCACCCACCCTCGGGCCGCCGCATGCTGGACAACGACCACCACCTCCCTCACCCTCGTCAAGCACGACCTCGACGCTGAGCACGACGCCGAGCACGACGATGAGCGCGTCGCAGGCGTCGTCCTCGTCTTCATCCTCGTCGTCGTCGCTCACGGCCTTCGACGGACAGCAGCACCAGCACCAGCACCAGCACCAGTTCAGCTTGCCCTCGGTCCTCAGCTCCATCATCACCATGGCACCCGCACAACCAGCTGGCGGCGGCGGCGGCGGCGGCGGAGGCAGCAGTAGCCATGGCAGCGCCAGCGCCAGCGCCAGTGGCACAAGCAGCACCGCTGGCAGTCGAGCGTCCACCCCTGCTCTGTCGGCGGCCGCCTCAGGACGCCCGAGACGGTCCAAGCAGTCCGGTTCGAGCGAACACTACCCCCTCGACACCTTTACAGCAAGTGCGCAAGAGGGGTCGCCTCTCCTCTTCACAGACGCGGCGCCCTCACCGCCAGGCTCGCGCCTGCGAAACGCCGTCTCGAGCTCATCGACCGACAAGCACACCTTCGGTTCCGGCTCAGACGACGGCCACGAAGTCGAACACAGCCAAGCAGTCGACGGGTCCCTCTCCTATGCGTTCGACGACGAGGACGAGGACGACGACTACGAGCTCCATCTCGGGTCATACGACACCGTCTCCGCGTCCTCGGCTCGCTCTCCAGCCAGCGCGCGCCAACGCAAGCCTGGCCAGCGTGGTGGTAGTGGACCCAAGGGCATTCTCAAGCACACCACCTCGTCGATGGCCTCCACAGCCAACACTCGTAGCAAGCTACCCAACTGGCTGGCTCGCGGACACAGTCATAGCAGCTCGGGCATCGCTCATGGCAGCCCCCTCTCCTTTGCCCACCGTCTCGGCTGGCTCGAGCGGCATCGCGTCTTCAATCTCTGCCTCGTCATCGCCCTCAGCACCACGGCTCTCACCCTATACTTCAGCATCCCGTCAACATTGTACGTCTACCTGCCCACCGTCTTCCTCGCCATGCCGCTCTCGCTCGCCATCGACGTACGCGCCCTCGTCCAGCGCCGCCGCGCCGCCTTGACCCGAACAAGGCTTCTCTGGATCATCTTCGGCCTCACTCCTCTGGCCCTCTGCACCTGGCACCCTCTCAGCCTCCTCTTCTTCCCCGGCTGGGACGCCGACTCCACGGGTAGCTCCATCTCAGCTGCCCTTACCGGCGCAGAGCTCACACGCGGTCCAATCACGGGACAGAAATTGCCCCCCTTGCCGGAACCCATTCAAAATCGCACCTACTACTTCGTCGCCAACCTCTACAACGTCGAAGCCATCCTCCCGGCGTGGACCTCAACGATGCTACGCATCATCGAGCGTGTCGGACGAGACAACGTCTACCTCAGCATATACGAGTCCAATTCAAAGGATGCAACCAAGCGCATGTTGGCTCGCTTCGACACACAGCTCGGCTCGCTTGGCATCCAAAGGCTCATCAGGATGGACGACGAAAGCACGCGCGTAGGAAAGGAGCACGGCGAACGCGTCGGCGACCGCATCGAATACCTGTCCATGGTCCGCAATGTGGCGCTCAAGCCACTGGACGACGGTCTTCGCGGCATCAAGCCCGGACGCGACTTCGACCGCGTCGTCTGGTTCAATGATGTCCTCATGGACGCCGACGAGGTGATCGACCTCTTGGCCACCAACGACGGCAAATGGGATCAAGTTTGCGCCTTCGACTACATCAGCCTTGGTATTTACGACACGTGAGTGACAAGCATCGTCTTGAGTCAAGCCCCTCATAGCTGACAGTTTGGCACTATCCTCAACAGATGGGTCACACGGGACGTGTATGCCCAGCGTACCAAGCCGATGTGGCCATACTTTCAAGAGCTCTCCGATGTTCAGCGTCTTCGGGAAGGTCTGCCCATCGAAGTCAACGCGTGCTGGAACGGTATCACTGCTTTCGACGCCAAGTGGTACATCGATTCCAGCATGGAACATTGGCCTCGGGTCAAGCAGCTACGGGCGGAACGAGCAGCTGCAGTAGCTAGGTCGACGTCGATAGAAGCATCTTCAAGGTCAGCAACAGTCGAACAAGCAGGAGGCGCTTCCAAGCTCGAAGAACGACTCGGTCCGCTCCTGAGCTCTCCCTCGCTCTCTCGCGAGCAGCCTTGGAGAGGCGGCTTCGATGAGCCTCCGAAGATGCCGCTACGATTCCGCCCGTCCAAGGTGTGCATCGCCTCCGAGTGCATGCTCTTCTCCTTCGACATGCACCGCCTTGTGCGTGCCCTTCGCCTTCCGGCTCCGGAGCGTATATCGCCACGGAACACGCTACGGCCGCTCATCCTGATGAATCCCAAGGTCGGCGTCACTTACGACCGGCCAGCTTGGTTGCTTTACCACCACATCCTCCGCTGGAACGTCGTACGGCCGTGGAAGGTGGTCTGGCAAGATCTCATCAGCCACCTCATGTTCGGATGGGTTACGGACTGGGGCAAGAAGCCGACGGCGTGCAAGGCACCCTTGGCCTACGGCTGGGTCGAGCCTCCGCCATGGAAGGGCGAGCTCAGCGAACCCGTGGCCAGCTGAATCTAGACAAACACCTACATCAACACCCTCTCTGGACTCGTCGGTCGTCGCATTCACTTGGAGCATCAACAACGTCTACACCAACCGCCTCGACGGCTTTCCGTCGACCTCTCATCGTCCCACACTCCCAATCGGTTTTCGCATCTCGCACCTCAACACCACCTCACCCTTCACCCGCCCTCTACGCCTTTGCGGTCCGTACTCGCATTGTCAGACTACATCATACACCGGTTTGC
This sequence comes from Salmacisia buchloeana, assembly GCA_029952725.1. NCBI lineage: Eukaryota > Fungi > Basidiomycota > Exobasidiomycetes > Tilletiales > Tilletiaceae > Salmacisia > Salmacisia buchloeana. The sequence goes on from CP124198.1 coordinate 6,213, forward strand.
ACATCCTTTGACATCTCGAATGGCTGATTGCCTGCCCCGCCTGATGGTGATCCGGATCGCGTACAGGACCAAAGCGCTTGTCGCGTTCGATCGCAAGCGTAACATCCACGTGGTCGTCAAAGTGACATTGCCAGCCGTTCTGAATGAGTTTTGCAAGTTCATGAGAATGAGCGGCTGCGGACGATGCCCTCGCTGATACCGCTCTTCTCGCCGCCATAGCCGCCTTCCAAAGTGGCTTGGCCGCCCTTGTACACCGGCCTGCTGGAGCTCAGCTTCTTCTTCGCCGACTCGTACTTGAGCCTCTTCTTCACGCGTGGATTGCGAACTGCCTTGGGTCGGTGAGGTGTCAAGCCCCGGTTCTTCTCGATGGTTCTGTTCAGACCGCGATGCTCCCCATCGTCAAGTGTCTCCTCGGGCTGGTACCTGTGGAAGGCAAGTAGTTCAGTGTCAGTCGTCTGATGTCCACGTTCTCCAGGTTCTGGTAAAGCTCATTGATGCCTCCGACCACGTACCTCTCTTCCAGGCGCGCTTCATCGTACGCGTCCTTCCTGGCCTTCTTGCGACTCTGCTTGGCGGAGGCGACGAGGTCGTAGTAATCGGCGGCATCGTCGTCATTGTCGCCATCTTCACCAAGCCCATCGAGGCCCGTCGCGTCTGGAAGGTTACCCTTCGACTCGGCATCGGTACCCATGATATCGCGATATGCTCGACTGTCTGCCTCCTCCCAGGCATCGGATCCATCGAGAGCGATACCGTGCCCGTCCGCGTTGAGGCCGATGAGGCCCTGGGCACGTAATCGCTTCGCCTCCGCTGCCGCCTCCACGGCTCGCCGACTACGCTCGCGATCGGTGTACGGGATATCGGCATCTCCCGAGAGCGCGCCAGACTTGCCATTCTTCGTTGCCATGGCAGAGGATGAAGGAGCCAGCGGGTCGCGTGATGCGATCTGGCCCGTGTAGAAGCGAAGCGAGCGTTTGCGAGCCTGCTTCTCTGCCTTTTCTGCCGCGGTAAGGGCAGTGAGCTCGCCAGGTGCTTCAGCAGCCTCCGTGTCGTGGAGCGTCATTCGAGAGCTTGACGTTGCCTTTCGCCTCGAAGGTGTTGCCGCCGGCATTTCGCTGTCGACTAGGTCGTCCAGCTCCGCCAAAGGTCCTCGTAAGACAGGCTGAGGTGCTGCTTCCGCCTGTGCGGCCTTTTGCTTCGACTTTCTTCCCTTGTCTTGTACGTCGGGAGCCGAGCGAATTTGCTCTCGCAAGTCGACAGGGTCGGCAAGAATGTCGAGCGTTTGGTTCTCCTTCTCATCAGCGAGTAGGTCATCGAGCTCGCCATCATCGAGCTCGCCGAGTTCGATGTTGTCGTCTCCTTCCTCGTTTCTGAAGATTGGCGCAAGTTCGTCGTCCTCTTCGCCGATATCGCTCGAGTCAGCTTGGTCCACACGGAAGCCGAGATCCTCCATGTTTGCAAGCGCCTCCTTGAGCTCGGTCAAGCGCGCAACCACGGGATGCTGACGCAGCTTTCGGATCGACGCCTCGGCTGCTGCGGGATCAGATGGCGATGGCGAGTAGGCGGGCGATGTGCGCAAGTAGAAGTAGAAGGTGAGAGTCGTGAGGTAGGCGAGGAATGTCTGCTGATATATGTGCATGAGCGAGTATGATGGGTGGTCCGAAGGCAACTCTTGCGCGGCCCTGCAAGGCAGCCGGATAGACATCAGTCAACGCTCGTTCACAAGCACAAAGGCGAAGAGTTTAAGACTTACTTGAGCATGCCGTCTTGTAGCAAGGTCCATTCCTGCACGCTGTCCGCATACTCGCCTGCCAGAGCAAGGGTAAGGGCATCTTTGGCATGCAGGTCTCGCAGCATTGCCGCGACCGTCTCTGGATCGGTTGGCAGCGCGAACTGAGCGTCGTTTGCTTGTTCAGTTGTCGACTGTGAGGAAGCTCCCGTATGGGCGCCGTCCCCAAGAAGAGCCGCTCTTCTGCGCTCTCGTGCTCGTTGTTCAGATGTCTTGCCGATGGGAGTGACAGAAGACGATGAGGATGGGACGGCGAGTCCCGAGCCAGACTCTGATGCTGGCATGCTTCTGAAAGCGGCTGCCAGCTCCATGTCGTCCTCGAGACCAAAGTCGCGTTCGAGCATGCCCTTGCGCGCAGCCGTGGCCATTTTGCGGACCTCACGGAGTTCCATCTGTCGACGCTGTTCGGGGGAGAGCTCGTTCTCCTCGTCTGTTGTGGCACCGTCAGAGCCTTCGGAACCGGAGTCGAGGGCATTGGTTGAGGCATAGTAGGCCTTCTTGGAGCGGCCAAAGTGTGCGCGATCCTCGACCGACTGATCCGAGTCGCTGTCCGAGTCGGACTGGGCCGAGGAAGGAGCTTGCTTGCGCTGTCCTTGTTTGGACTGAGGACGCCGAGGTTCTGGCTCGTCTTCCTCATCATCAAAGTCGTCTTCATCGAGGTCGTCTTGGTCGCCGTCGTCGACGTCTTCGTTGTGGGCTGGCAGACGGAAGACCTCCTCTGTGATGCAAGAGCAAGCGTGGTCAATACATGGTCGCCTGCTTGCAAGCATGCCGGAAGATGCACTCACGGACGGCATCCTCCTCGTCCTCGAGCGCCTGGGCTCGCGCGCGTGCGCTGTTGAGGATGGGTGCGTCGTCGCCGAGGGCGATGCGGTCGCGGTTGGCGAGGAACTCGTCCTGGTCGTCCATGGGGATGTCATCGGCCGACTCCCACGACGGGCCTTGCGCGCTGCGTCGCGAACGCGCCATGGTATCGTCGTGGCAGGACGCCAAAGCGCAGACGGTGAGGGTCGATGATGGTGGTGGTGGTCGTCCGCCTCCTCCTCCTCGTCCTCCTTGCCCTCGTCGTCCTCCCGGCCCACCCACTGGCTGGCTCACCCCCCAAAAAAACTTGGCCTGAGCCGATCGGGCAAGCGGCTCGTTACCATCGTCCATACGGGCACCTCCTCCTCCTCGAGCTTGACGATGACAACGACGACGCCGACGACATCAAGGACGCCGCCCGCCATGGCTGCAGCGCTCGCTGGTGACGGCGCTCTGCCCTTCGCCGACGACGACGAGCTGGCAGCGCTGCTGACAGCCTCCGTTCGAGCCCACGCCGCCGCCGCCTCGTCGTCCCCTTCTACGCTCAAGGATGCCAACACCTTTGCACACAGCGCAGACGGCGCACAAGCAGATGTCATCGCGCTCCATGACGAGGAGAGTGCAGAGGACGACGACGACGACGAGGGCGATGGAGATGTCGATGGCGGTGTCCAGGACGCCGACGTGAGGATAGCACGCCAAGGCAGCGATACTTGGCTCGCCGCGGCAAGGGCAACCTCGACTTCACAAAAGGCAGGTCCTTCGTCCATCGCCGACGCTGCCTACGAGCGCATCGCCAGCGGCGCGACGGATGATGATACGATGTCCCACCGCACGCGCAAGCGACTGGCCAAGGAGAAGCGCACCACGTCCGCCGGCGAGGCATGGTACGGACTGCCTCGTCTCTTGCCAAGCACATCGTCACCCACCGCCGCCGCTTCCTCCATAGCAGATCCGACAAAGGACCCATCCCTCACACCCTCGCAGCGAGCTCGAGCCCTCACCTCCTCGGGTGGTCCCAAGAACAGTCGTGGTGGCGCGGCAGACGCGCGCTCCAAGGCACCGGCCGAGATCGCACGCGAGGTACAAGCCATTCGTCTGCGCAACGCCCTTGACCCCAAGCGCTTCTACCGTGGCGCCCGAGGCGATCGCGCCCTGGCCTTGCCCGAGTTCGCCCAGGTCAGTACCTTCGTCTTGTCCATTCATCTTTATCTACCTTGTTGAGCTGACACGAACCACGACGTTTCCCAGATTGGCACCATTGTAGACGACGCGAACGCCCCACGCCAGAACCTCTCGCGCTCAGAACGCTCACGCACACGTGGTTCCGTCGTGGACGAGCTGCTACGGGACGAGGGCGCGCGTGATTACGCAGGACGCAAGTTCGAAGAGCTCCAAGAGGCACGCTCCGGATGGTCTCAGCGACACGGCCAGGGGAAGAAGCGCAAGGCGGATGGCGCCATGAGGAAGGGCAAGAAGGCTCGTAAATAGAAGTGCGTTCTTGGCGTGCGACGCGCTTGGCAAGATCACCTGCCTGCTCTTCGAGAGATGCCCATAACAAGCCCTTGCATTGCAGTCCAAGGCAGCTTGCTAATGAGCCAAGGTACAGTGCACTCTACGGAAGCCGACGAGACTGGCATCAGCCTCCCAGATGGGATGGCGGCGTGTAGTCGGCAATCTTGAGCACTTTGTCTACAGATGGAAGCAGTGTCAGCGATGCAATGTGAAAGTCCGCTTGCTACGGGAGCTCACCTCGTATCCTTGCGCGGTATAGGAAACCGACGACGACTTCGCCTTCCTTGGGAGCGGGCAGGCTTTCAAAGTGCTTGCCGACAGCGCGTGAGAGGTACGACCGTGCGGCGTGTACGTCAGCGAGCTGCTCGAGCGCGGCGGCTTCCTCGGGATCGAGTCCGGAAGCACCACCTGGGTCTTGGGCCGAGGACCCTAGCTGCTGGGATGGGTTTGAATTGCCATGGTCGGCGGCTGCCGCCTGGGCAGCCGAGGCTCCTGTGAGAGATGATGCTTGCACAGCTGCCGCGGCGGCGACGGCGGCGGCGCGTCTGCGCGTGCCGAACCCCAGGCCAGCGGTGCCGGTGCCGTCCTCTTCGGGTAGGATGTGGGCGGTGGAGATGAGGGACCCATTGGTATCGGCGCCTCGCCGTCTTGAGCGAGTGAGCTTGCGCCTGCGCTTGCGTGGACGGTGTCCGTCTCCGTCCTGGCCGTTGTCATCGTCACCGTTCTCATTGCGCTCCTCGCCGTCTTCGTCGTCTGCAGGCTCGTCCTCATCGTCGTCCTCTTCCTCATCGTCGTCTTCGTCATCTTCTTCCTCGGCTTCTGAGGGCGTTGAAGCGCTTGTTGGGACGGCCGATGCCTGAAGTGCCGAGCTGAGGAGGGACGGCGGTGGAAAGTGGGGTGCGAGCTTGTAGTGGGTGACGTAGGCGTGCAAGGCCTCGTCGGAGAAGGTGGTGAAGTCGATGTTTCCAAAGGGCCGCCTGGCTTGTTCGTCGGCGGCCTCTCGCGCTGAATTCGCTGCCGCCGCGGCTGCGGCTGCCGCGGCCGATGCGCTGGCCGACTTGCTCATCCCTGGCTGCGAGGTGTTGATGTTGGTGGTTGCTTGGATGGGGTGGTGGTGGTTGGAGTGTAGGATGCCGTGGTCTGAGCTCGAGGAGGATGACCCCCGACTCTCTCACTTCGGGCGGGCGTGCGACACAACGACAGACTCCACTGATGGCATTGCAGGGCATCTGAACTACGCCGACGCCGGTGCTACTGGGCTGACTGGCGCTGCTGCCGACGCTGCTTGGGGCGGTGCTGGCTGTGGTGGCAGGGGCGGTGTTGTCGTTGTTGTTGATGGTGCTGCCGCTGCCTTGGCCAAGCCGGCGCGATGTCCGCTGCTGACTCCGAGCATGTACGTCTGTGGGAAGCAGCGCAGCCCGCCCAGGCGCGTATCAGGTGTCAGCGCGTGTGCGCGAGCTCCTCCCTTCCCGGCCCCCAGCTGGGAGGGGTGGTGGTAATGGGTGCTGGTGCTCACCGTCAGGCCGACCGACGACGAGAGGAGGATGAGCGTCTGCGTCGACCAGCGCTGGACCGCGAGTGGGTTGGGCCGCGACATGGTCGCCTTGGAGGGGCCTCGTGCTCGATACCCAGCAGCGTTGACCTCCTTGTGTGCTGCTGGCCCCGTTGGACGCGTCGTTGGGCTCGTCGACGTCGAATTGAGCGGCCCCGAGCGCAAGATGAGCGTCGAGCTCGCTGTCGCCGCGGCCGCGGCATCCTCTCTGGCCCGATCGTGTCGGCGAGCGCATCACGTGATTGCCTTGTACCTGGTACGGAAGAGGCCGGAGCAAGCGTTCGCCTCTGTTCCCTGCCGTCGCAGCTGCTGCTGACGACGACGACGTCCGCATCCTCGCGCCCTCTCGCCGTCTCTTCGCCATGTTCGCTGCTGCCGCTTCGTCGCTCCTCCGCACGGCTCTCAAGCCCTCGCCGGCCACCGCCGCCGCCGCGCGCGCCTTCTCCTCCAGCGCCGCCGCCAACCGCAAGGTCGCCGTCCTCGGCGCGGCCGGTGGCATCGGCCAGCCGGTGAGTCTGCTTGCTGGGCTTCCATGGGTTAATCGTCCCCATGCTGACTCTGCCATATCTCTCTCTCTGGCCAGCTCTCGCTCCTCCTCAAGCAGGACGCCCTCGTCACCGACCTCCGTCTGTACGACATCAGGCTCGCCGAGGGTGTCGCAGCCGACGTCGGCCACGTCAACACCCCGGCCAAGGTCGCAGGCTTCAGCCCCAACGGCGCAGACGGCGGCCTCGACGCCGCCCTCAAGGACGTCGAGATCATTGTCATCCCCGCCGGTGTGCCGCGCAAGCCGGGCATGACCCGTGACGACCTCTTCAACGTGAGTATCTCTCCACCTCTCTTGATTCAACCCTTTCACTCGCTAATCGTCATCTTCTTTCCTCGTCTGTCTTTGTACACCCTACCTAGACCAACGCGTCCATCGTCCGCGACCTCGCCAAGGCCGCCGCCAAGGTCTCGCCCAAGGCCCACCTCCTCATCATCTCCAACCCCGTCAACTCGACCGTGCCCATCGTCGCCGAGGTCTTCAAGAACGCCGGCATCTACGACCCCAAGCGGTGAGTCTCCAAGAATCCCACACGTCTGCGCTGCTTGCAAGACGCGTCTGCACGTTCTGGCCATGTCCATCAAGTCTTACGCTGACACTGGATCTTCGTTCTATTGTAGGCTGTTCGGTGTCACCACTCTCGACGTGACCCGTGCTTCGACCTTCCTCTCCGGCATCGCTGGCGCCAAGCCCGCCGATGTCATCGTCCCCGTCGTCGGTGGTCACTCTGGTGTGACCATTGTCCCGCTCCTCTCCCAGGTCGCTCAGGGCTCCTCGGTGCAGAAGGGCGAGCAGTACGAGAAGCTCGTCCACCGCATCCAGTTCGGTGGCGACGAGGTCGTCAAGGCCAAGGACGGTGCCGGCTCCGCCACCCTCTCCATGGCTTACGCCGCCGCCGTCTTCACCAACAGGTGAGTACGCGTTCGCCGACGCGTCGTGTGACCCTATATTCAACCCCATGCTCCCCTCTCCAGCCTCATCCGTGCCCTCAACGGCGAGTCGGGAGTGGTCGAGTGCACCTACGTCGAGCAGTCCGACGACTCGCTGCCCTCCTTCTTCGCCTCGCGCGTCGAGCTCGGCAAGGAAGGCGTGTCCAAGATCCACCCCATCGGCGAGACCTCGGCCGAGGAGAAGGAGCTTCTCAAGGCCGCGATCCCCCAGCTCAAGAAGGACATTGCCAAGGGTGTCGAGTGGGTCGCAGCCAACCCTTGAAATCCCCCTCTCAAGCAGCACACCCGACCTCGCCTCGCATACAAGTTGCGTCTCATGCAATGCCCACGCTTCCCGATCTGGATCTCTCCTGACGATGTTTCTTTACCGAGAGATCGGATGTCGAAAAATGCAGCGCAGATCACCTTAGAACGTTGACATCAATAGCGCGAGCACCGCGCAGCGTCCTTGGTCATGCCCTGAAGCGGTCGCGATCTCGTTCGCCGTGACACTCTGCAGGACTTTGCAGGTCCTCTACTGAGGTAGATTGACGTTGTCAGAGGGCTGGAGGAGGCAACGCGAGGCGTCGTCTTGGGTTCGATCGCGCAAGCTGAAGCGAGGTGGTCATCTTGAGGAAGCAACATCATTGCGGCGGCCTGGGCGGCACTCCGCCGAACCTGTAAAAATACAAGATCGTCAGCAGGACGCTGGGAAGGTGATGGATGAAATGACGAGGGCACTCACCCAGGAGGTGGAGGCCGGAAGCCAGGCGGCCCGCCAGCGGGCGGAATGGCGCCGAATCCAGGAGGAGGACCGGCAGGCATGCCGGGCGGTGGACCACCAAAGCCAGGAGGAGGGCCGCCAGGACGGAAGCCTGGAGGCGGACCCATCCCTGGAGGCGGCACCATGCCCGGAGGTGGGCCCATCCCTGGCGGCGGAATGGGCATGCCAGCCGGACCTGGTCCCGGTCCTCCCGCACCGTAGGACATGGGTCGGGCGGCCATGGCTGGAGGAATCCCACCAGCGAGACCCATTCCACGACCTGCTGGCAGCCCACGTCCGGGACCTGGGGCGAGCTGTGTTTGTCAGAAGCAAGCACGGGAAGGAACAGAAATGGAAGCGTCAGCGATCTTTGATCTTGGCACCAGAGCCGGCGCTATCGATGAGAAGCGCAGCGAGACTCACCTGTGAGGCGGCGGCAGTCTTGTCCTCTGGCGGGGGGCCATCCACACTGATGCTGACGATGGTCTCGCCGCGGAGGATGATCAATCCGAGGGTCCGCTTCTGAAGCGGCTCGGGCACCTTGACCGCGTCGTCATCTTCGTCCTCGTCCTTCGCATGGCCGTTTGTCTGGCCCGTCTCCTTCTTGCCCTTCTTTCCAGCCCGCTTGAAGGGGCGGAACTCTTGCGCTGCGTTCAGAAAGGCAGGAGCAGAAGCGTCAGCGGAAACCTCCAAGGCAGCAGAAATGGGAGAGAGCGCGCACACGCACCATCCGCGAGCACGAGATTCATGTGCTGGTCAAACGCCAGCATCTGCCCAGTGATCTGGCGAGTGTCGTTGAGCGTCACCCTCAACCGGTAGTTGATGAGGGACATCATCTTGCCGCCTCGTTTCGACGTCGCCTTGTGTAAGTACGAAGGAATGAGTACGTCAGTGATACGCCCCGGCGCGCATCGCGGCATCCAGCAGCTTACCATCTTGGGCCTCTGGTACCAGGCTAGAGGGCGGCGTGCTTGAAAGGCGAGAGGGAGTTGTGATGGTGGTGGTCGTCGCTCAGAAGCTGGTTGTGCGCGCGGAGGAAGGTTGAGAAGCCTGGATCCAGGAGTAGAGAATCAAATCCACTATATTCCAGCCCCCGGAGAGATCGCCATCTGGGCGTATGGCTCAGTGGTAGAGTGCTCCCTTCGCATGAAAGTAGGGAGAGGCCCGGGGTTCGATCCCCCGTTCGTCCACATCTTTTGCTGTTTTTTCCTGCTCGGGGAGGAGGGAGCAACTATTCCCCTCGTCTCAGTCTTTTGCTGAGCGGATCATGGTAGTCAAGCTTGGTAAGGAACGAAAATAAATCTGCAGATATCATTTTGCCGTGAGGGCAGCATGCAAGTCGAAAGGGGACAGTGGATACAACTCAGCCAAGACCGGGAAGCCCGCGAATCTTGAGCGGTAGGCTGTTGGCGAGGGCAAGACGAAGATCAGTACCAGGCTGACGAGGGGGGAAGGGAAACTACTCACCCAGCCTGGGAGTATGTAATGTGAACGGGGAAGGCCGAGCCGGGGGTCGACGCCAGCTCGACCTGAGCCTCGAGCTCAATGTCGAGATAGAGGAGGCCCTTCTCCGCGACGAGGGTGCCGACCATCTTGTCGATGCGACGGGCCATCTGCGTCTCGACCGGGGGACTCACTTGCTGCCCGACCTCTTTGGCGGAAGGCGCGGGCGGCACGCTGAGCGATGTCCTGCGCGAGCCGGGGGCCACCTTGTCGGCAGGCAGGCGGAACGACGTCGTGCATGTCGCAAAGGGCTCGCCGCGGTGTGTGGCACGGAAGCTGAGGTCGAGCACGTCGATGGCAACGCCGAGCGGGTTGTTGACCACAAACTCGACGAGGCACGTCTGCGATGTGAGCATGCCCACGCTGAGCCGAGTGGCGATGCTGTCGATGAGTGTGCCGTTGAGGATCGGCTTGAGAAGGAATGGTACGCGAATCGTCTGCAGGGCGCGGAGCAGGGAGGGTATCGTGGTGGAGAACCGGTCGCCTTGAATCCAGAGTTCCGTCGTCCGCCCGCTCATCAAGTTCGATGGCAACGCGGCCACTTGCTTGATGGCCTCGGCGGCCGGTTGGAAGTGGAACTCGACATCGTTGGCGCGGCACTCGCCGCTGTTGAGCATGAGCTCCTTGCGGATGATGGCGCGTCCGACGTAGTGGTTCTTGTAAAAGGCAGCAAAGCTGACGTCCGTGTTCAAGACGTGGATTGAAACAGTCGGTGACGGGTTGTATAGCAGCAAGTCGAAACGCTGTAGGCATGCAACAGGTATAGGTCAGCGTAGAGTCCAAGTCCTGTGCGCGGATTGCGACTCACAAGGTTGATGTGGTCCTTGTTGGCCGCCTCCACAGCAAGCTTGTCGTGCTGCAGCGGTCGGCTACGCAGGCCCTTGAGCCCACGAACACACACAGGGTGCTCATCGCCGAGCTGGATCTCGGCCACAACTGGACCGAGTGCTGTCCGTGCGCGTACATGAGCCGTCCCGCGCACTTGCAAGTGCGTGGCGTCGTCTTCATCTGCCACAATAGCGATGGCTTCGGCGAGTGCATCGACATCGACATCGTGCGTGAGCCGGAACGTGTCAAGGGTCATCTTGATTCGTCCGCCCACACCAGCTGGCGTGGTTTTGGCTTTCGTCTTTGACACGGCACCGAGAAGCCCGCTGGCTCCGACACCCTCGGGAGTGATCACGCGCGGCGGAATGCGCCACTGCTCCGAGTCCGTCGCCTTTGATTCTTCCGTCTTCGCCGCGCCGAGGACCATGCCGCGGTAAAGCAGCTCGATGTCCAGTGAGAGACCCAGGATCTCAAGGGACAGGGAGTACGGCAGCTCGTACAGCGCGGATAGGTCGTAGAGCGCCAGGTTGGGTTGCTCTCCTTCCGAGAAGCTGGCGGTGATATCGCCAATGTTGATTTGCTTGACAATCATCAGTGGCGCCGGCAGGGCAATGACCACTGGCAGGTTGATGGTCCTGACCGCCGAGTCGAGCCAGGGAATCCGCTGCGATTGACGGATCATACGCGCCGAGGTGGTTGCCGATACGCTGTCAAGTCCGGCGCCATTGTGCCCATTGGCCGTTGCCGCTGGTGTCGCCGCAGCGGATCCAACAGTCCCAGGCTTGCCCATGCCAGGCGCATAGGCCCAGGAACGTCGTCCTCGTACTTCGAGATCGACAGGCTTGCCCGCAACGAGGAGACTGAAAAGCTTGCCAATCTTCTCCATAACGACGAGCTTGCGCGTCTCGTGCTGATCGTCTGCCCCGATGTAGATGGTCCCTAGGCCATCGGCGTGGGTGACGTGCTTGCCCTTGAGTTGAACCTCGTCGACCTCAAGGTCACCCACGCACACGCCCTCGAACATCATGTACAGGGTGATGCGTGCGAGGGCCAGATTGATCGAGCTCTGGTTCGGAATGTTGATCTTGAACTTGATTCGGAGCGCGTCCTTCTGGTCTGGGTTCCGGAACGCGTCCGCCGGCGAGGGCACTTCGCCGAGGATCTCGATATCGTCAACGGTCAGGCCCCTAAAGCCGTTCATACCCTCGAGGGCAATGGTCTTGTGGATGGGCGTAAGGAAGTTGACGCCGCCGGTACGAACTTGGAACTGGTTTGCCGCGAGCAGGACGGAGAAGGATTGCTCCTGCACCAAGGCTTGCACAAACTTGGCGAAGGCGTCACCTCCCGCATGGCCAGCCAGAGGTACCACGAATACGTCACTCTGAACACCCCTGGCGCCGTAAGGGTCCACCATGATCTTGTCCGCGATGAGCGCCGTGCCGCATCTGGTCCACTTGCCGTCAATGGAGAGCATGAGCTCGAGCCCTTCGCGGAAGTGCACCTCGGACTGCATCGGTCCAAAGTTGAGCAGCCGCACGTCGCACTGTGCATGAATGCCGTGCACCGACAGCTCGTTCACGATGAAGTTGTCGAGGTGGAGGGTCATCCGTTGCATGATGTCCGCCACGATGGGCTGCGAGATGTGCGGGATGAGGCTAGCCGCCGTCGGTTGCGAGATGACCACGGGCAGGTCGAGCAGCTGGAACCGGAAGATGCCAGGAATGTGGAAGCCACCGAACGCCGCGTCGACCTCGACGAATGCGCGTACGCGCAAGCCATCAAGGATGTTGGCAACAAGAGTCGACAGATCATTCCATGGATCGGCGCCCGCATCTGTCTTGTCCTCTGGGTCTGGTTGAGACGCGATGCCCGTCTCGAAGGTGTCCAGCACCTTTGTCAAGGTCGGACCTAGGTCCACCTTGCGTGTGACCGCGTGGCCACGAACGATCTTGATCAGCACTCGAAGATCGGGGTTCAGTTGGACCGGCAACGTCTGAAGGATCTGCTTTCCGTCGCCCTCGAGCACGATAGGGCTCGCGTCCGGTGGTGTCTGAACAATGGCGATGCGTAGCGACTCGATATGAGGATCGGAGGATGGCGGCACCGGCCCGGCGGCGGCAGCCACACTGCTCGTTGTCGTTGCCACAGACCCGGAGCGACCACTGTCGCGCCGAACTGATGACGACGAGGGTGCCAAGGACGCGCCCGTCGCCGCCGCCGCGGCAGCAGCAGCGAGCGCTGTCGGCGTCTTGGAACCCGTCACTCCCGCGGGGAGGTCGATGATGCAATCCACCTTGAGCGAGTACAGGTTCATGGGCACGCCGAGTCCCTGCCTGAGCCACGTACGCGCAATGGGACGAGGCACGGGCGGACCGGCCATGGCAGATTGTCCTGCAGGCACCTCGAACCGGAACTCTGCGCCATCGAGCAGACGCACTCGCTCGCCAAGAGGAGGTAGAACCAGATCGATGATGATGCCCTCGAGCGCGTCCGAGAGCCACGGGAATGGACAGATTCTCCGTGACGCGGGTGGCGCCGTGAGTGGACGCGTCGGATCGAGCACCGGCGATATCGAAGTCGTCCCCGGAGCGGTGACGGCCACTTGCATAGGCCTGTTCTCGATCAAGCCAGTGAGAAATTGCTTGCCAGCGAGCACAATGGTGGCTAGATTGGAGTTCGGGTGTGTACCTGGCGGAGGCGTCGGTACCACCAAGCGACCGTAGGCCTCGATGTGATTGTCGCCAGGCAGGAGACGCGTCGGCTCGAGCTGGATGTACCCAATCGGGATCAAACTGGGTAGATTGTCACCGTACCGCCCTGGTGGAAATGCCTCGATAATAGTCTGCGTCGTAATGCACAGGTCGAGCTCGAGTGCGGCTAGGTCGACCGTGATGTTGGCCGGGTTCGGTAGATTGATCTTGGCGGTGAACTCGATGCCGCGCTCTTGAGAGCCGGATATGATGTTCAGGTCAAACACCTCGCTGACGTACGGGCTCGGACTCGTATCCTTGACAGTAGCCTTGCCTGCGACAGTCGTGTCAGCGCTACCTGTACGCTGCTTGGGCGAAGTAAGGCCTGCAAGCTGACCGTCCAGATGCTTGCTCAGCGTGCGTCCGTTTTGGCTGGAGCCGTTACTTGACAGGGACGGCGATACGGCCATAGAACCGATGCCCAGACCCGGAGGCGGATATGATCGCGAGTACCGGAGCACGTTGGTCAGGTGAGACAGACCTTCGAAGACGATGTCTTTCTCCAACAGCTTGGCAGCGACGCGAAGCCCGTACGCCTTGACCACTGCGCCTTCGGCGCGAAGAACGAGTCTGACGTCGCCGTGGGTACGAACGACTTTGTTGACGAGGGCTGTTATGTTGGCAAGCTCAGCACCGGTGGCCTCAATTCTGATGCGGACCGGCACGTCACCGATTGGAGTGATCTTGACGGGCTCGAGATGGGCTTTGATTGTGTAAGGAGTTCCGTGTCCAAGCTCGCCCGTGTTCCACTGCTTGCCATTGATGGACTGCGTATCACTCATCAAGTCGTCAGGGCTGTGTACCGAGGTGAATGCAGGCCCAGTCTTGCCGGCTGAGGGGGCACCCTTGGCCGACTTGGATGTCGGCTTGGGGCTACATTTGTGGTACTTGGCTTCGGCAGCCGTCTTGCAATAGTCCTCGTGACCCGGTAGTCGGAAGGTGAGCGTGACGCCTTGCGGAAAGAGGATCTTGGCCTTGATCGGGCCCGTGCCGACGAGACGAAGCCAGAGGTCGACGTGGAACCCGGTCGCGTTTGGCTCGTGAAGGTGTAGCGTGCTGATGGACACGCGTAGGCGCTGGATAATGGCATCAACCACGGACGAGACGAGGGGCAGCTTGTGCGCCTTGCGTTTGGAGATCTTTTCGCGCAAGGAGAGCGGGATTGGCGCTCCCTCTGGGACCAGTGTGCCCGGTAGAGTTGTTGCTTGCTGGCTCTTGGACTGAAAGCGGGACTTCTTGGACACGGTCCTGGGCAGTGAAGAAGCAGGCCCGGGAGCCACATCGTCTTCTTCGGGAAGGAAGTCGGTGTGCCTTGTGTTGCTTCCGTCTGCGTTCAGCGCGGAGGTGATGGTGGGCGCGACGGAGCGAGTGCGTGATGAGGACGATGTTGTGTCCATCGTGTGTGGTGATGATGGGCTGTTGTACAAGTAATGCGAGCCGCTACCATTCTGCGCGTGCAGATGAACGTCGGAGCGCGCATGTTGCTGGTGAGGCTGGTTCTGCTGAAGGTACTGATTCTGGCGCCCTTGCGGCGAGGTAAGGGAGGTGTGGGCCGAGTAGAGGGACGAGTTGGAAGTCATGCTCCTTGGGCCGGAGTGGTTCAGCATGGCTGACCGAGCTTGGCTGGACGTGAGGAGGGGCCAAAGGCGCCAGACGCGTCAGTACCAAGGGCAGACTAGAGTGCGCGACGCAGAGCAGCAGCTGATGCTTACCACGGGTGTGCCTACGCCGTCTGCCGCGCGGTGACCTGTGAGCGTCGTCGAGGCTGACCGTCCCGGGGCTGGCCTTGTAGGAATGATCCTTGCTACACGATATACTTGAATAGATAGCGCGCACCGGGTGCGCTGCGGCTCGTCGCTGACGAGGCCCGAGATGGTGAGGGCGATGCTGAGGGTGACGGTGGTGGTGGTGGTGGGGAAGAAGATCGCCGTCGTGGTGAGGTCGTCGTCGTCGGTGACGGGGCAGCGGCGAGCCGGGCGATGTGGGTGACGAGAGCGCACAGCGGCGCTGCGGGCGGCGGGCGGGCGCTCGAGTATGGAAGCGTGAAGCGAAGCTGGCGCACTGTGCATAACCCAGAATTATTCCTAGTCGCCCAGACAAGAAGAGGCTGAAGAAGCTGTCCACTACAATAGCAGATGAACTCGGCGGCAGAGTCCCGTATTACTCTGATCAGTCGTCGAAGCAGCTCAGCAGTCAGCAGCCAGTCCGAACGGCCACCGAACGCGATGAGGTGAATGGTGATTGGGGATGCTGGCGCGGCTGGGAATTCCGGGCGCTGACTCGCGGCCCGTCCCATCTTCAACCTGAGAGCGGAGAGCGTAAGCCGGCGTCGATAGGCCCATTCTCTCCCAGCGGGCGCGCCCCCGACAAGGGTTCCAACTTCCAGCCGTGAAGACGTTCCTTCTTCCTGTTCTCGACGTGCATCGCTGGATCTGTAGGGTGGCACAGGGTTGAAAGTCAGCTGCGCACGGTTCCGGTTGTCTGAGATCCATATGACTTACAAGAAACCGACGTCTTTGCCCGCTGGATGAGCAAGACAACCGTGCGGCCCGGGTCTCACATCTCCGCGCCGAGCAAGGTCGAGCTGATCGATTGCGACGCTGCGGGGGAACCGAGACAACGAGCGCGAGCAACGATGCGATGCGATCCGTGCCTGTCCTGTCGTCGTCCCTGGCCGGCTGGCACCGCGGTTCGTGGCCTTGCGTTCTTGATGAGGCACCCCAGGTTGAGGCATTCTGTCAGGGCCACATCGTAGGCGGCAAATGGCGATGCAGATTGGGGTCTTGAGGCATTGGCCAGACGTCCGCCGGGGATCCTCGATCATCGACGGCCTTCATGGCAGGAACAGCCGCGAGAACCCAGCCACCGGTGTACGACAGCAGGGGCAGCTCTGTACCTTGCCACCCACAGGCCGACTTGCCAGATTGTCGCGACACTCTTCGCACAGAGCCAAGCACCGACACGGCCAGATCAGAATGGTTCTGTAGAAGGTGGCCGGAGAGATTCCTTTGCTCAGTCCAACGCGCGTCCCTTCCATGTCCAGCAGAACGGAATGTCTCATACTCACCGGTGCTCCGTCTGGCAGATTACACACAGTC
Organism: Salmacisia buchloeana; assembly: GCA_029952725.1. Taxonomy (NCBI): domain Eukaryota; kingdom Fungi; phylum Basidiomycota; class Exobasidiomycetes; order Tilletiales; family Tilletiaceae; genus Salmacisia; species Salmacisia buchloeana. The sequence continues at coordinate 22,291 of CP124198.1, forward strand.
GCTGTCGTTCCCGTTCCCACTCCGCTCGTTGCTCTTCATCCTCTTCTTCACCGAATGGGGCCGGCGCGCGAACAGGTGATGAACCCGAACTCTCTGCCAATGCCCGCACCGCCATCCCGCGCCGCAGCCGGATCACGTCCACCAACGCGTCCCGCTCCGCGTCCTGCTCGAGACCGCGCCGACTCTGGCCCGACGGAGAAGCGAATCCGACGGAAAGCCATGGCGAGTCAGACGTCGTCCGGTTGAAAGCGCGGTCGGGTGTCGATTGAGCAGCGCTTGAGGCGGACGCGCCGAACATGTGTCGGAATCGTGTCCGGGTCAGAGGACTGCTGCCACCGTGAGACATGTGGGCAAGTAGGACTTGAGACATGTCCGGCCCTTGAAGATCACCTTGATGAAGCAGGTCGTCCGGTCCGGCCGCCGCGGTCTGCGCCGCTAAGACGAGGGCGAGACCGTCATCGTCGTCGGCGACTCCAACGTCGTCAGCATTGAGCTCGTCCAGACCGACCGAGGGTGAACGTCTACTCAGACGCCGAGCGCGCTCGGCCAGCTGTGCCGAGGCATCGTCGCTTGCGTCGAGAGCTAGAGCGTCTGGTTCTTCATCCACATCGTCGTCCTCTTCTTCTTGCCACTCGCCGTCCTCATCGGAAGATTCGTCCTCCCACGGCGGCGCGTCCGGTGCGAGAGCTGTGCGCCAGTAGTGCACATCGGACGCCCCTGAAGACGGCGACAGTGCGCGCATAGCCCTCCGCCATGCGACTTCGCGCTCGAGTCCGGTCGATGATGCCGTAGGTCTGCCGAGACCCGATTCCGTCTCCTCCGACTCAGCCAAAGGGCGGCTCGAATCGTTCTCCGTCCTGGTCGAGGCAGGCAACAGGATCCTAGCAGCTCTGCCTCTTGCCGAGCGCTCCGTCTCCAACCTCCGCGCTCTGATTGCGCCTTCGCGTCGTTCCTCGCCCATCTGGCCGTGCCATAGCAGTCGAAGATAGCGCGGCAGGATTCGTCTCATCCAACGCCAGCTTCGCCGTGCCCGCGTTCGGACAGGTCGGAAGACTCGTCTTTGGATGGGACGCCGTAGGACTAGGGGTAGCCAGCTCCACGTAGCCGCCACCAAAAGGGTCGCGAGCGAAACAAGCACCCTTGCCAGCGTGAGCGTGAAGCGGCGCGCCTCTGCCATCCTCGTTGAGTCCGTGCCGCTGAGTAGAGCAAACGAGCTTCGTCCAGCGATCGCGCCGGTGGCTGCTGTTCGTAGGTCGCGAATCTCGAGCGCGAGCCCGTTGGAGAGCTCGGCGATGCGGCGTCGCTGCGAGAGCGAGTCGGAGCCATCGGCAGGGACACCGCTGGCATCAGAATGAGAGTCTTCACCTGAGCCGCTGTCCTCGTCCGAGTACAAGCCCAGTTGCCGGCCGTCGTCGTCCTTGTCACGCTGAGAGGCACCGAGTCGCCTCCGTCGCCGACGTACGATCATCTCGGGCCCGTCCTCCGTTGACGAGTTGCGAAGGGGCGCCAGTCCTGGGGCGATTGCTCGGCTTCGTTGCCTCAGGTTGCCAGAGCCAAGACCAAAGAATGATCCGGCTCCAAGGCGCCCCGACTGCGCCGCTCCTCCGACGACTTGAACGGCACCACTTGCGTCCATCTCGATCCAAGTACCCTTGGGTGTGCGTACGCTAGCAAGCTCGCGACTCATGCCGCTTAGTCGGGTCGACTCCAAGCAAGCTGTACCGAGCTTGAACAGAGCCAAGTTGTAGTCCTCCGTCATGCTTGGTAGGTTGGACGCGTTGAAGAGGAGTCGGCTGAAGTCGATCTGTTGGACGAGGCAAGAGCCAATTTTCTGAGAGGCTGTGAAATCGAGACCACAATCACGATGAGTACTTACGTGACCTTCCGTGACGGCCATGGTGAGGGCATGCAGTATCGCGGTGAGCAGAATAATGCCCTGCGATGCAGACAGACATGATGAGCGGCAACCACGGCGAGTTCAAAAACGTTAGAGCTCACCAAGAGAATGGCGTCCGGAAAGCGGTTCATGATGTGGAGCGGGTCGGTGGGATTGCCGACGTACCTCCAGTGCAAGTGATGCACTGTGGACACGATGCCGAATACTGTCGTGATTGGTAGTCGTGTGCGCGGCCGCGACTTGGTGAGCGATGCGATGCAAAGTGTCCAGAGCTCGGCGACCTGAAGGAAGATGCTGAAGAAGAGGTTCCAAGTGGGCGAGCCGGGGTAGCCTCTCTCCGAGTCGGGGCTGAAGACGTAGGCGTGTGTGACGTAGGCGAAGCCGGCCAGGTTGAAGGACGGCATTTCATGCTCACGGCCACCCTCGAGACTGCATGAGAGTACGAATGTGTCAGTAATGATGGTCGGTGTAGTGAGGCCATTGGACTGACCTCTTGATGAGGGCCTCGGTGACGACTACCACGGCAGCGGCGAGAAAGGCTGCCCATATGGACGCGCTGGAGCGTGCCTCGATGCGATATTCGCCGGAGACTGGGTTGATGAAGAGGTCACCGAACCAGGCCCGGTCAGCCCAGTCGGCGGGCAAGACCCTGGCGACGGACTTTGCCAGAGTGCCCACGGGTGCTGGAGGTCTGTTGGGTCCGAGTGGTGGCGAGGTGACGTTGGCGAGTCGTTGGCTTGCGTACGGCATGGAGGCATATTGCCGCGAGATGTCGATGAGCATGAAGCAGATGCCGAGCAAGGTGACCATGGACTTGGTGAGCAGGACAACGGCGGGCAGCTTGAGAGCGACGCGCTTCCAGCCAGTGACAGGCTGTGGGCGAACACGCGGCCGGCAGATGTGGTTGATGCGGTTGATGAGTGCAGTGACGACCATGATGGCGAGAAACCAGCGCGAGGTGAGGAAGCCGAGCATGCCTGGCCCGCCGAGGTGTGAGGGCAGGTCGAGCTTGAAGCTGAATGAGGCGGCGCCTGCTGTCGACGACGACGACGTCGGCGGCCTCCGTGATGCTGCTGATGCTGCTGAAGGTGTCTGATGCTGAGGTGTGTGCACCTTGTTGTTCTCCAGGTCCCGGTACCATGCCAGCTTGGCCGAGACGAGCGAGGGTGGGTCGGCCCCGGCGGCGATGGGCATTCTGAGCAGCTGTCCAGCGGCGCCCATGGAGCGCAGCGTGGCGGCGGAGAGCGTGCTGAAGGTCATGAGCTCGTCGACGCGGGACGCGGCCATGCTGCCATTGTTCCTGGTGGTGCTGCGCTGCTTGCGGCCGCCGTCAGCACGGCCGTCGCGGTCCCCGTCGGCGTCGTCGTCGATGGTGTCGAGCTCGGGGTGCGCCGAGGCGATGGACGCCCACGCACTGGCGATGGCGAGGCGTCCGCGCTCGAGGAGCGTCGCCATCGGAGTCGAGCCCACGGCGTGGTGGTGGTGGTGGTGTTGTTGTTGTTGACGACGACGGCGATGTTGTTGATGAGGAGGACGAGGCGGTGAGGGCCAAGTGGAGGTGAGGTGGGTGGCTCGGGCGAGGGGCGAGGGGAGACCAACACCTGCCTCGTGGGAGCGCGTCATGCCCCGCCGCAACACCTCACGCCGCCCGCACTGCTCACGGCTCAGCGCCGGCTTCCACGTCGTCCACCTCGACGTCGTCGACAGTCTCCAACCCAGCAGCAAGCGGCGCAGGCACTTCGCATGCGGCAGGCGCCCAACCCGCTCCTCTTCGTCGCCCTCACTGCCGTCGCGTTTGGCTCGTTCGCGTGGGCGGTCCAGCACCAGCACAGGAAGAAGCACCTCGCCAACGACCTCGAGGACCGCATCCCGCACCCCAACCCACTCGTCCCGCCGCGCCACCACCCCGAGCAGGCCAAGCCGACGGCCGACAGCGTGCGCAGCTGAGCAAGCAACGGGAAGCGCAAAGCACGCAAACATGGCCAAGTTTGACGCCGACACGGTCACCGTCATCTTTGTCCTCGGCGGGCCCGGCAGCGGCAAGGGCACCCAGTGCGCGTCCCTCGTCGCCGACTACGGCTTCATCCATCTCTCCGCAGGCGACCTCCTCCGCGCCGAGCAGGAGCGGCCCGGGTCCGAGTATGGCAGCCTCATCCGGGACTGCATCAAGGAAGGCACCATTGTGCCCTCGCACGTCACCCTCGCCCTCCTCGCCAACGCCATGGCCGACGCCCTCGCCAAGTCGCACAACAACACGCGCTTCCTCGTCGACGGCTTCCCGCGCCAGATGGACCAGGCCAAGCTCTTCGACCAGGACATTTGCGAGAACAAGTTTGTCCTCTTCCTGACCTGCACCGAGGACATCATGCTCGAGCGCATCCTCCAGCGCGGCCAGACCAGCGGACGCGCAGACGACAATGTCGAGTCCATCAAGAAGCGTTTCCGTGAGTGCCAGCCTCTCACTCGTAGCGCTGAAGCGACAAGCGGCTCTGACTCGATTCATGATCTCTCCAGGAACCTTTGTGGACACCTCGATGCCCGTCGTCGAATACTATCGGTCCATGGGCAAGGTCGTCGAGGTGAGTCCTCTACGAGTAGACACTCCTCCCCCTCTGCCCATGCTCAAGCGGTGGACTTGGCCCCACAGGTCGATGCGACCAAGTCCAAGGACGAAGTGTATGCCGAGATCAAGGCGGCCGTGGACAAGACGCTCGCCGCTTGAATACCCCCTGCGGCCCAAGGGGCGACGGCTCTCATCTCTATGCTCTTTATTGGATCTCCGTTTCGCGGCAGCGCTGCTCGCCCTATTGGACTGCTGCTTCCCCCGGCGTCCGTCATCTCTATCCGGTCTTGTCTACTGGAAGACTTGGCTATCGATATCCTCGGTGCATATCTGCGCTTGAATCTATTACGTCTACTCCTCCCCTGACACCCAAGGGCCTACACTCTCAGGCAACGGACCACGGCGATGGCCAGATGCACGGCTTTCCGTGCAATGGACACGTGTACGATGCTCTTTGATGTATTGAAGGCGTAAGAACACTGTCTGACCGAGGGTCGCGAGCATCCTCTAGTGATGTGCGCCGTGGTCGAGCTCGAAACGGATGCCGCTGTCAAGTCAGAAGACACATCGTCAGCGACTGGACACGGTACGAGATGCGTACAAGAGGGAGGACAACACGCACCAGTACGTGCAAGCCTTGGGACCGGGCTTGTCGAGGTTGATGTAGATCTTGGGGTGGCCAAGCGGACCGCCGCCGCCGTCGCAGCTCACGACGCGCTTGGAGCTGAGCCGCACGGGCTCGCGCTGGATCATGGCCATCGCACTCAGAGGCTGCGGCTGGAAGTCTGGCTCGGTCTGCTCGAAGCGCGGGCCTCGCATCGCGTGCTCGCGCGCGTTCTGGTTGGCCGACCACGTCGAAGGATAGTTGGGCGATTGCGCGGACGGCATGCCGGGCGGGGTGTGCGGCTGGGCCACCTTGGGATCGCGCATCGTCGGCACGTTGGACGACGAGGGCGAGCCGGGCGGGCGCGGGAAGTCGCCCGCGGGAGTCGAGCTGCTTGCCGTGCACGCCGAGGACGAGAAGGACGCCGATGCTGTCGAGGTCGACGCGGCGGAGAGGGCGCGCCGAGCGGCCGTCGCCGCTGCCACCGCCGCCGGGGATCGCGTTGCGAGGAGAGCCGCCGCTGCCATCGTGACTTGTGAGGCAGACACCTTGATGATGCTGATCGCCGTCGGTGTGGACGTCGTCCAGCTCGATGTCGACGTCGTCGAGGTACGGTCATGATGGCGAGCAGGAGGGCATGGCGCATGGTAACTCGTTGCCCGTCCCCACGCTCACCCCGTCACCCTCCCCGACGCTTGGGCCTGCTCTCCCCTCGAGCAGGACGACGTCGACGATGAGCACCAGCATTCCTTGACGGCATGGCCGCGCCTCGACAACGACTGGCAGGCCACGATGTCCTCGGTATCGACTTGCTCGTCCTCGCCGTCGTCGATGACCTCGTCGCCGAGGGCGTCGACGGCACCCGCACCGGCCCCAGCACCGACCATCACACCCGCTCTCCTGGGCGCCTATGACCCTCGCTACATGCGCCTACACATGACCGCGCCGGCCCTCAATCTGGCAGGTGCGTCGCCCCTCATCGCACCAGCCGCGCTGGCTCCGGCCGCGTCAACGTCAGCAGCGGCGGTGGCCGGTTCGACAGCCGGAGGGAGCACCGGCGCGAGCTCTGGCATCGGCTTGGACTTTCACCAGGCCGACCCTTTCCTGGCCAACCTCGTCGACGGTCCTTCCGCTGGCGTCACCGGCAGCGGTAGCAGCAGCTTCGGCCTCGCCGGTGGTGCAGGAGGCGTTCCCTTTCCACCGACCCAAAGAGCAACCAGCGCGCTTGGTCGATATACGCAACCCCAACGAAGGCCCAACTCGATTGCCTCCTCGTCTCCGCCGTCACCAACTGGCGGCTTTCCGACAGCTTTGCCACTCGGACAGACTCTGAGCCAACACTTCGGAGGAGGCGGAAGTGGCACTGGTGGGCGAGAAGGTGCCATATCAGGTGGCTCGACGGGACCTTCATCGATGGGTGCCCTCAGGCATCATGGCTCCGGCTCGGGGCTGGGCTTGACACTCTCGGGTGCGACCTCGTCCAACGTGGCGGCCACCGTCGCCGTCAATGCAAACGCTGGAACGGCGTACTCTTCTCTCGGTCATGGTGGACTTCCCAGCAACGCTCCTGGTGCCGCCTTCACAACAGCCGCCGTCGCGTCTGCAGCTGGTCTGCCCAACTTCGTACCATCATCGAGCCAGTGGGAACAAGTCTCGCGCAAGCTCATGCCTCTCTTCCAGCATCAGAGGATACGAGGCAGCATCGAGGAGATCAACGACTTGGTCAAGTGAGTGCAGCGTCGTGATTGCCGTTGTACGATCCACCACTGACTCCTTCCTTACCTTGCCAGCGCGCATATCGACCAAGTCATTCAGCGTGGGCCAGCGCGTGCCCTCGATGCACTATCAAGAGACTGTAGTGCTCTCGTCTCAAACGGCATGCAAGCCATCGGTGCCAAACTCGTGCCTCTCGCTCAACAGATCTCGCTCACGGCACGTCAAGTCCACGCCCATCGCCAACAAATGCAACGCTATCACCAGCAACAGCAGAACGGCGGAAGTCATGGCACAGCCGTTCAGCCCTCGCCTTCGTCGACATACGAGCAACACTACGTTGCATTGGCCAATCGGCTCCTGGAACGACTCAGAGAGCAGTGGACATATGTCTACACAACGGTGCTACCTTTCCTGGAGGGAGCACTGCTCCCGCTCCAGACCAATCCGGTCCTCGTCAGTCTGACTGCACGAGGTGGCGCAACGTACAAAGTGCCTCCGGCTGGGTTGGCAAGCGCGATGATGGGTGGCGGTACAGGAGGCGATACAAGCACTGGGTCGTACCATGACGCCGCCATGTTGGGCAGTCAGGCCAGCGGCTCAAGCATGACGGGCCAAGGACTTCGACATATGCCTTCGTCGAGCTCGCTCGCACAAGCATCGTCCACAGCGCACACATCAAACATCGGCCCAGGCATGGTCTCCGGCCCAGGACCATCGAGCTCCCACTTCCGCCGACAGAGCGGTGGCAATGCGGCTAACGGGATTGGACCCAATGGAACCACAACATCGGCGTTCCGAACCCAGAAGATCGACGTTCGATACATCGTGCTCGAGTGCTTCCGCAACACCTGCCTGGTCGCTCTCAGCGGCATCTGTGTTCAGTCGACGCCGTCGGTGGCTCTGGGACTCTCGGCGGGAACAGACTTCGAGAGCCTGTGTGGTGAGGGTGGGGAGGGCCCTGGTGGCGGTGGCACTGGCAGCGACGGTGGCCTGCTACGGGCTTTCCTGAGGGAGGTCAGCAGCGATGTGGGCGTCAGCAACGGCGGTGCAACCACCTCGACAACAGTCGACCTTGGACCCCAGCTCCGGCTGGTTCAAGCAGCTTCGCTTCAAGGCCGCAGTGGCAAAGTCGGAAACGGGAGCAAGAGCAAGAAGAGACCCACATCGACTGGCTTCGCGACGAATGCCGGCAACACGAGCACATCAAGCCGTGCCATGCGTACGGCACCGACTGGGCTCGGCTCCGCAGGTCCTCGTGCCGAGTTGCCCTTGACGACAAAGACGAGTCCCGCTACCTCGACTCGTCCTCTACGTTCTGCAACGGGTGCCGGGACAGGTCCCGCCCTATCAAAGGCGGGATACGTCCACTCTCACTTGGGCCCAAGCACTGCCGCGACCTCGGGATCGGGGCCAGGCGGCGCGGCCTCAATAACACGTACCGTCGACGAGGAAAGCAGCTCGCTCAATGCGGGTCTGCGGCAGATGAAGGCGGTGCTGTGTAGCATCCGGCTGGAGCCGCCGTCGCGCTCTCATCATCTCCCTGGGTTCGTGTCGGGGTAAAGCAGTTGTCTATGCCGAGGTCATTTATGTACGGGGTTGATGTTGTATATCAGAGATACTTGTACAAGGGCCAGAGTCGAGTGCTTTGGGGCAGCCGTCGAGAAGGTGGGCGGGCGTTGAGCGAAGCGAGAGGCGAGGTATGAGCGTTGTCGAATAGCCGTCATGAGATTGCAATGATCAATCCCTTCGAAGGCTGTCGAGACGCGCTTGGAGGGCATCATCTTCGCTACCACCGGCACCGCCGACAGAAGGTTTGGGAGGTCCAGCGCCGAGTCCGAGACCGCCTCCGGCACCGCCAGTCGCTCCTCCGGCGCCGGCTGTTCCACCGGCTGGTCCAGAAGAACCGCCAGCTGTGGAGGGACCGCCACCGATACCTTCTCCAATGGCGACACGTTGCGCAGGATTGGCCAGGGCCGATGGTGCTGCAATGCCTGTCGGTGCGTCGGTAAGCTGTAAGAAAGGAGATCGAAGAAGGTCAGTGTCTGAATTCACGCGAAGGAAAGCGCGGAGATACATACCTGTTGACCAAGACTGACGCCAATCTCGTCAAGGACCTGGCTGAGGATGGCATCGCCCTCCTCTTCCTCGCCGATCCCATCAGCCTCATCGTCCATGGCCTCGTCGACGGCGTCGCCCATCATCTCCTCCTTCATGTCCATCGTTGCCGTCTCGCGCTCGAAATCGCGCATGATGCGTTGGATGGCGGGTAGATTCATGCTGCGATTCATCATACCCATCGCCTGTGCAACACAGTGATAGGAGCATCAGCACGGCTTGTCGAGCAGGTCATGTACATGTCCAAGCTCACCCGGGTGGCTCCACGCATGGCCTCGGCCATCTGTTGGTTGCTCCGGAGGGTCTGGATGCGCAAGCTGACGGCCTGCAACTGGGTGCGCATCTGCACAAACTTCTGGACGTGCCGCCGCGTCCTGACCAGGTCGCGTGCCATGACCTTGCAGGCCGCCATCTGGCCGTCGCGCGCCGCCTTCTTGATGTCCATGATGAGCTTCTTGTCCTGCTGCTCGAGCTTGGATCGCTCGCGGTCGAGCTCGCGGACGGCCTTTTGGAGGCTGCGTTGGTGCTGCCGCAGCCGCTCGGCGGGCGTTTTGGCGCGCCCGAAGAGGCTCTCGATGATGCTCGCCATCGTGCTGGTGACTGCCGTGCGCGGATTGATGATGGTCGTCAGGACGTTGGATGGCCTGAGGCGGGAGCGCGTTGTGATGTTATGGTGAGCCGGCGAGGGTGCGGCCGGCGATGCCATTCGTTGCGTAACGATTCCCGGTGTGTGAGGTGTTGTTCTCGCTCTAGACCTCGTCCTCGAGCTCGGACCTTGCGCACCTCGAGCTCGACGACGTCCATCTAGGGAGCCATGAACCCTCATCACTCCGACGTCGCCTATGCGCAACGCTACGACGGCGGGAGAGGCGCCGCTGCTGCGGCTGCCGTTCGCGTTGGTGCAAGCCAAGCTTCGACCTCGCAGCAGCGCAAGCGCAACTGGACGCGGTCAAGCGTACCAGCCTCGTCGACCGTCGCACCGGGCAAGACGTACGCCGACTACTTCAGCGACAGGCAAGGTGCAAGCAGCGCAAGACATGGTCCCGTCAGGATCACCATCTCGCGCGGCGCGCGGTACAGCATCGACCCGCGCACGGGGCTACCCGTGTACGAGGAGATCTGGGACGAGGAGGAGGTCATGGACGAAAACGAGGCCGACGGAGCGCTGTACGAGCTCAACCCTCAAGTTGGGATGCACACCTACTCAGGCAAACGAGAGGACAACTTGTACGGAGGCGCGGCAGGTAGTGTCACTACTGCTCACAAGGCATCAAGCTCAAAAGGGCAACAGGATACAGCGAGAAGGATATCCGGGGCCGCTCCATTGGACGCAGATGAGCTCAACATGCCAGTGCCGACAGCCAAGGACCTCAACGCGAGCGCCGAGGGAGCGCATCAGATGCTGTCCAACTCGTCCTTCATCAAAGTCCAACAGTCGACAACCCATCTATACTCTCGAGCCGCAGGTCCATCAATCATGGTTCTTGACACGTGAGTGGAAGACACACACCCAAACGCAGTCATCTCGCACTCCTTGCTAATGGTCTCCGTATTTCACTACAGCAACACTCTGCTCGCCCACTTCGGCTTCCTGAGAAGCCTCTTCCCGCTGCTTCTCGTTCGCAACCTCAAAGCGTTTCTACTCCAAGCTCTGATCCCCAACGCATCGACCAAGGCACCCTTCACAATACCCCAACACTGTCGTCCAGCACCTTTTCGACTCGTGTTGCCACACATCGTCATTCGCGAGCTCGACGCCATCAAGACGAGCGATCGTGCTGTCAGCTCCGATGCGCGCCAGGCCAATCGCTGGATCTTGGCGTGTTTGCAAGCGCAGAAGAGGTCTGTCAACACATTCCTTACTCCCAGCTCTGTCGCCAGCGTGTTGCAAGTGGCACATTCCATCTCTGGAAGCCTCAGCATAGACGCCAATCAAGCTGCGGAAGCCCTGGTGGTCCAGCCCATCCCGCCTGAAGCATGGGCACTTCACTTCGAGACCTCCAAGCAATACAACGAGCGTATCGGTCAAGAGGCACCCACACAAGGCAAGGTGAGTAGAACCCGACACTGTACAGCCTCTGACCTCCCTGACGTCCGTTCGGTCTACCTGCAGAGGACCAACGACGAGCGCATAGTCGACCTATGCGTCTCCCTCTCCACATCGACCTCGATGCCCGTCTTCCTCCTCTCCAACGACACCAACGCGCGCTCACAAGCCGAAATCGAAGGGATACGCACCCTTGAGCTCGAGAGCCTTATGCGCGAACCCAGCAAGCCCTCGTCGCCGACGAAGATCCGGTCGCTGGACGATGACAAGGACGGGACGAGCTTGGACGGTGTGCGCTACTCCCGGTACGCTGCGCCGCACTCGTACAGCGATCCGGCAACGGCAGCTTCAGAGCTCGTCGAGCAATGGGACGCGCAGGTGTATGGCGAGACGTGGGTGCCCTCGCCAGGGCCCTCGACGGCCGCTGCCTCGTCGTCCGAGTCCACGGTGGGACAACGCGTCGGCGCATACGCAGACGACGACGCGATGGAGGTCGACATGTAAACCAACGGCGAAGAGGCTTGGCCCTTAGTCTATCACAATGTAACATCCGCAATCTTCAGCAATAATCGTTCGGCCCCGCCGTCAGACCACATTGAAGAGCCGTTGCGTATGTGCCTGCAAGAGGAAGACAGGAAAGTACAACAGCGATAGGAGGATGAGTTGGACTGCGGAATGGTGTGTTGACGAGCACTAGGCGTGATGATGAAGGGCACGTCGGTGCGGCGCGCTCACGGGACGATGCCGCCGCCCGTACTTCCCCCGACGGCTCCATTGTCGATGGGCGGCGAGGTCACCGCTGCCACCGAGGGCCCTTCGACCGTTCCGTCGGCAGGGTGTGGGCTGAGCATCGCCACGGGCGACGAAGCGCCGCCTGAGCTACTCCTCCCGCTGACGATGCTGGTCGGCTTGGCGTGCTCCGCGCTGAGTGCGACGCCCGCTATGCTGGACGGAGCGTGGCCTTGAGGGGTGTGTGCGTATGTGCCCTGGCTTGCGGGTGGAAGGGAGAGCGGGACGGAGAGCTGGGTGTTGACCGTGCGTGTTGATGACGATCGTTGCAGACTGCGTTCGATACAAGACAAGTCAGTCTCGTGAGCTGAAGGTATCGATGTCTGATTCAGATACGTACCCAACTCGATCCGAAGGCGCGCCAGGCGCGCCCAAGACACTGCCCAACCTCCCCTCCGTCCCGAGCCCGCCTGTGCCGATACTAGCAACACCATGGACACTAGGAGCAATGCTCTCCAGTCCTGTGGTTGTACTCGCATCGCTTCCGCGTCGGCTGAGCGGGGGCAGGGCTTTGAGGGACGCGTACGTGTCGGAGGAGTTGCGGCGGTCACCCATGAGACTCCCACCGAGGCTACGAGTCGCCACGCTCGGTGCACGACCGTGGGTCCGTATGCTCGGGGCGACGCCACCGCCGCTCAAAGGACCCGTGCCTCCAAGGATGCTCTGGGCCGCGGTGGACGAGGCGAGCGTGAGCATACTTGCATTGTCGGCAGGTATCGCTTGCGGCGCCGGATTGTTGGACGGATGTGGGCGTGAGAAGGATGGGACATTGACGAAGGGACCGGCATCCTCGATAGGTTGGCCTTGGCCGGGAAGCTGGCTGGTACCGCTGGCAGAGGTGCCCATGCTCGTTGCGCGAATCACGCGCGCCGCAGGTGTCAGGTCCGCAAAATGTATCGATGCCGAGCCCGAAGTGGGGAAGTTGGAGTTGCGCGAAAGCGAAGTTGATGGGCCACCTGTTGCTGCCGCCGAGGACGAAGCTACTTGGTGAGAGCTGAAGTTGGGCGAAGTTGGGTCGCCGTGGCGGTACTGTGCGATGTGCGCCATCGTTGCGGCACCTGTGGAAGGCAGATAGCAACGTTGAGTCGCGTACATGTTTAACAACGCGTCACAATAGCACTCACCAGCAGGACCATCTCGCGTGTCCAAGCTCATCACCGTGGTGGGCTTGGTACTGACACTCTTGCCTGTGTCCATCGTCGCGTTGTCTCCTGAGTATCTTCTCCTCCAGGCGCGCTCCGAGTCCAATGATGATTGGGAGTCGGAGTGATGATCCGTCGTCGAGCCGTCTGGAATGTCGGGTATATCAGCGCCGACCAAGCTTGCGTTGGTGGGTATCATGCTTGGACTTGCGCCAAGGTTCCGATCCATGGCTGCTATGTTGTGCAGGCCCATTCGCAAATCGGCGCCATTGCGTATACGGACAAGGCTGTTTATCGACGATGCGGCTGCCGATGTGTCCGTCCCAAGGGAGGTGGTGCCAATGCTGTACGCGGTGTGACTGGGTGCTGGACTACTTGCTCCCGTCCGACGTCCTATGGACGATGCATCTTCGTCATCCTCTTGCTCTCCTCGTCGTAGGTTGCCGTTGCCTAAGATTGCCGCTTGATCCAATGACGGGCTTGTTCTCGGATCCGGCAGACGTGGTGGCGGCGAGAGGTCATTGGAACGCTCCAAGGTCGGAGTCGTCGGCACGACGAGCGTATCGGCGAGCCCATCAGCGACCTTGGAAGCCGATAGCTGGGGTCGGAGTACTGATGGGTTACTGCCGTTCGGAACGCCGGCCGAGTTGGTTGCGATGGCATCGAGGTATGCGGCGGCCTTGCCCTTGGACAAGAAGGGCGTGGGCACGCCGTCTATGTGAGAGGCACGCCAGAAGAAGCTGCCTATGCCGCCGGAGGGCGGGCCACCTTTAGCGTCTGCCGATGCCGGTCGACTGCCTGTGCTGCCAAGTCTGCGAGTGGCGAGCCGGGGTGAGGGTTGGCTGGGGGTGCTGGTACTGTTGCCATTGATGGCCGCTGCACCAGCGGCGGCGGCGGCACTGAGGTTGGCCGTCCCGTTCGGGTACGAGGATGCCGCAGACGGGGCCTCTGCTTGGGCTTGAGTGTTGCTTGCAGTGCCTCTGCGACTCCGTGGGAAGGACGGCCGCCGGCTTCGGGAGGAGGACAGGGTGCCGTTTGCGGTGGTGGACGCGGCGCCGGCGCCATTGACGGCGGCGTACTCGGCAGCGGGCGTGAGCTCGGGGAGGCCGTGATGGGCGGGGAGCGCGTTGCCATCGAGGGAGTGGGCGTGGTGATGATGGCGCGCGACGCTGCCCCCGAGCTTCTTGAAGAGCCAGTTGCCAATCTGCTTCTTCTTGTTGGGCGCCTTGTCCGTTGCCGAAGCCGTCGTAGCTACACCTGGCGCTGGCGCTGCTGGTGGCACTGCCGTGGGCGGCATCAGCATTGGCTGCTGCTGCGATGAGGACGATGCTGCCGCCGTGGTGAGTGGGCCTTCCACCACGGCTGCTGTCGAGGTCCCATTGGCGATGCCGTCGTAGCCCGCCGCCGCCGCCGCCGCCGTCGCTGCTGCCGTCGACGCCGTGGCCGTGGGCGGCTGTGGGTGCGGCGAGGACGATGACTCGGGCATCGATCGCTGGGCGGCTGAGGACGAGCGTACTCGTACTCGTAAGGGGTGGTGTTGGTGCTGGTCGTCGTGGTGGCAGTGGGAAGACGAGGGCGTGCGTGGTGGGCGGGTCCCTTCCGCCGTGCCTCATCTCACTTGGCGCTCACCTCGACGCCCGCACCGGCATCGCCACGACCTCCACCGTCGCGGCCATCCACAGCATCGCCCTCGCCATCGCTGTGGCCAACGCATCGCATCGAGCGCCCCATGGACAACGAGCACGCCGCCGCCGGCTCACGGCCAGTGCAGTCGGCACTACGAGCGTCGAGGCACGCCCCCAGTCAGGGCCTTCAACGCTGGTCGGATCAGCGCCGTCTGGCTCAAGCATCCCATCCCAGCAGGGGACTCGGCAGCCGCGCGGCGCGTCGAGCTCAGAGCGCGCACCGCGTACATACCGCCAATCCCAATGGCAGCCAGGGCCGAGTCGGCGGCGGCGGCGGCCTGCTTCCTTGTTGCTTGGTGAGTGGTGGTGAGGTCGTGTTGACTTCCGACCGTTGGCTCAGGCTCGCCCGCTCCACGACCTCCTTGCAGTGCTCCCCCCATCGAGGTCCGATCAGGACGGGTGACCTTCACTTCCAAGTCGTCGTCCGGCACAAGACGCCCTTTGACGGTTGGGACGACAGCACAGCACCGGAGCGCCCGCGTGGTCACCGACGCAGCGTGGTCCGAGTCATCTCGATGGACGCCCCACCTTCGCTGTCAGCGCGTCGCCGTCGCCGTACGCCTGGCCGCGATATGGGCCGTCGCACAAGTTCAGAGGCGGCCATCCGCCGCGCTCTCGTCCCTCCTCCTAGCTGCTCTGCGTTGACTCGGGGCTGACCTCCTTCTTGACCCTTGGCCTCCTTCCCCTCCCTCGCCCGCATGGTCCCAGGTCGGCCGTTGGTATCGACGGCGGAGGCCAATCTCCAACTATACTCTGACCTCCCCATCCTGACAGGCGACAGGGCGGCGGCGCAACCTTGACCCCCAATCCCCTGCTCTCCCCTCAACCTGTCACCTCGAGCAGGATCATATATCAAGGACCCCATTCCTCGCGACCTTGCCTCGCGGAATGAACCCCCACTCGACGTACGAAGTCCAAGCTTCGCGATCGCGGTCCAAGTGTCTTCGAATCATGAACCGTCACTCGGCCTCATCAGCAACTGCGGCCGTTGCATCGCCGGCTCAATGCTTCTGCTCCAAGCCTTTACCAAGTAGCCATTCTTCCAAAGCCCGCACCCAAGACGATGACGACGCGTCCATATATTGCTCAAGGCAGTGTGCCAGAGACGATGCGATGCGCGCGCTCGAGTTGCGCTCGGTCCCATCGTCCACACACACTCACCTATCGACCGCAAGCTCGACCGGGTCGGACACCTTCTATTCAGACATCTTTTCAGCTTCGACCTCCTTCGCATCGCCGCTGAGCGTCATCTCCATCAGCTCATCGGCAGCATCGGCAGGGGCCCACAGCGACGACAATTCTTCGTCTGCCTCGGCAACGGGCGAAAGCCGAAGAAGCCATCGCAACGGCCTCATCGCTCAAGGTTCTCACTATCGCCTCATGGCGGCCGCCGCTGAGGCCGCCGAGTCTCAAGCTGAGGTTGCAGCAGTCGACCAGAATGTCACGCAGGCGAGGGGTCTACAACAGCATGATGCTTGGACGTCGGCCATCGACGCTCGCCCAGTCTCGTCAGTGACCGTGCAAGACGCTCACGCCGGTCTGTTGCCTCCAACACCAGCCTCTACAGCCAGTCACACTCCCCGGCTAGCGAGTAGGGTCGCCGCAAGAGCGACCAGCGCCAAAGCAGTACACCAGATTGTCTCGGCCGACTCACAGATCCAAGCGTCCTTCATGGATAACGTCCTCGCACAACTTCGACTCAGCGCCTCTCCTCCCTTGGATGCGGCCTCTCCAACATTCTCCCAACTCCTTCCGGCCTTCGGCGCTGCCGACGAAGAAGATGAAGAAGAAGAAGAGCTCAGCTTGCGCGAGAAAGAGTCGGTCCCGCCGCCTCCAGGTCATCCTCGCCTTTCGAATCTGTCACAGATCGCAACGGCATCCAGCGCACTCGAGGCAAAGAAAAGCGCTGCGGCTATGCAGGTTACAATGAGCACAGAGTCAGACAAGACGCTCGTTGAGCCCTGTGCAAACATATCCGGCACGGCTCCGAACAAGGCCATATTTTCGCCTGCCAGCACAGGCTCGCACTCGACAACCGGTCACTGGAGCCGCCCTTCGGACGCCTCCACTATGACGGTCGCCTCGTCTGCATCCTCCTTCTCTTCGGTGTCGTCCACCAGGTCACTGGTCCAAGCGCGACAACTGCGCAAAGAGATCGACTCGGAGCTGCGGCAGATGGCGTACGATCTTGCCGAACTCCGCCGCCGAGAGCACGAGGCCATGGTCTACGGCATCTCACGCGACCGCCGCTTGGTTGGCGGACATTCGATGGACTTGAGCGAAGACCTCGACGCCTCAATCTCGGACGTATTCGAATACGATGACGGTCATCTGGACGAAGGCGACAGCTCGGAGTTGGCTGCGGCCCTGCTGGCTACAAACAAGGCGAGCACTGTGGGCCGGCACACAAGGCGTCAAAGCGGCTACCGATGGTCTCGTGCCGATAAAGAGCTCATAGCACGCTGCATATCGACGTGCTTCAGCATCTCGGAAGACGTCAAGGACGCGGACGAGAAACGATCAGAAGAACCCAAGAAGCAACCGGTCAGGACTTCTGCCTCGTGCACTCGAGTCTGGGACGGCGTCCAACTACGCAATCAAGACAATGACCCGAATCCAACAGCATCAGGCATCGAAGTGGACCTGGCCTTTTTTCTCGAGTCGGAGGAAGATGAGGAGGACGAGCTCTTGAGGCCGACGTACGAGATGCCTCTCGGCTTCCTCAACCAACCACTCGAACGTAGCCCGGACCGCTACGAGCTGTCCACCTCGACGGTGCCACCCAGGACACCGGCAAGCAATCAAGCCAGCGTCTTGCACCATTCGAGGAGCACGCCACACCTCTCGCCTAGCTTGGCATCGCCAACGCGTGCGGCGCTGGAGACATATCTGAATGCGGACCGACACCTCGCGTTGACCGCGACACCAACGGCGCAGTTCGAGATCATGGCCGCGACGCCAATCCAGCTTCCTCCTCGGACAGCTCCCTGTCCCAAGGAGGCTGCTTCGCCACCGAGGCTGCGCCAGGTCAAGTCGCGTAACGGCCTGCTCGGTCTACGTGCCGAACCGAGCTCACCTGGCTCGACCGCGTCCAAGTCTGCCTCTATCCGTACGTCTGGCGGACCAGCTGGCACCGCTCGCAGCTTGAGGTCCGTGGCCAGCAGCGGTCTGCTTCGGGTCGGTGCGGGTATGGGTCTCTCGCGCGGGTGTGATGAGCGCGAGACGCTGGCGCGCGGACCGAGCGGAGGGGCGACCACGCCAACGACACCGTCCCAGCTCAAGGCGACCTTGACGGCGGCCTTCAACCGGACGCCTTCGCGCACGTCAAATCACCACACGCTGAGCCCAGGAGGAGGGCGCCCGTTACCACCGACGCCGCTGGACGGCTCCCCTCCGGCATCATGTCCCACGTACAACTACGGCCAGGGCATCGCGTATGCACCATACGGATTCGCAGGTGCGATCAACAAGCGCTTACCCGTTACGCCGGCGGGAGTCGCTCGAGGTCCCTCTGGGCTGACCAAGGCCAAGGCGCTCGATCGGCTCCAGGGCCTGCTGGGACGTCGCATCCTGGCAAGTTCGCAAGGCGCGCGCTGAGTCTAGGACCGCACATCCCAACATACACACAATCATTCGACTACAATACCGGCACCGCAAGCATACAAGGGCACGGCTCTCGCCGTCTGCGCCTACGCATACACTCTCATTCCGGCTCCTCGTCAAGGACGTACACCTTCCAGTCCCCGGCTCGCGTCATCCCGTCCAAATCGTAGCAATAGCAAACGCATACCCCGTCCAGCTTCGCAAGCGGACCCAAACCCACACCCTTTGGCACTGTATTGTCCTTCTCTCTTCGAGCTTTGCAAGCTCTTTGACCCGGAAATGTATCAGATCATCACCCTTGCGACGAGTGGAACGGGCAGCCAAGAAGGATGGATACTCGAACGGGTACCCGATCCAGAACGGGAGTGGGTCCCCGACGCTCGGGCCACCCAGCACCCTTGTGTTGGACGCCGCGCCTCCCCAAACCCTTTCCCTCACGACCATCATCACTCCCACCATCATCGGCCTCGCCTTCGTACACCTCGCCGCCTCAGTGTCGGCCGAAGCGCCTTCAGGCCGCGTCAAGATGTTCTCGGCTGCTCTGGTCGCCGCCGCGCCAGGCAGCTCGACCTTGCCGTCCTCGAGCAGGTTGGAGCCGCACGCGCACCTAGACAAGATCCTAGACCGACCAGGACGTGAGTAGCACCTTTGGTACTGACGCCGATGAGCCGCGCGTTGATCCAGCTGGTGACTCCTTCTCGACAGCGTACACGGATGAGTCCTTTGAAGCTGGTGCGAGGTGAGTTGGCCAATCTGGTGCTTGGCCTCTCATGCTGACTCCAAGCTGATGCCATGTCGACACTGCTTGGCTGCCGTGCTCAGCGTCAAAGACTTCCTTACGAACAAGTGCAAGGTGCTCGTGATTGGTGCCGGCGGTCTAGGATGCGAGATCCTGGCCAATCTTGCTCTCTCCGGTTTCAGGGACATCCATGTCATTGACATGGACGAGATCGACGTCAGCAACCTCAATCGGCAGTTTCTCTTCAGGTGCGTCTCTACTACTCGCGTCGTGAGCATTTATGAATGCGCTTGGGCTGACATCTTCATGTTCTTGCTATGCTTTCAGAGACAAGGATGTGGGACGACCAAAGGCAATCGTCGCGGCCGAGTTCCTTGAGAGGAGAGTGCCTGGCGTCAAGATCACTCCGTAAGCATGACGACCCTGACTCAATCGCGACGATGACCGCTGATATTAGTGTCCTCCTACAGTTACCACGGCAAGATCCAGGACAAGGACGATGCCTACTATATGCAGTTCAACCTGGTCATTTGCGGCCTCGACTCTGTCGAAGCACGGCGCTGGATCAATGCCACCCTGGTCAACCTCGTCGACCCATCAAACCCGGAGTCTCTGAAGCCACTCATCGACGGCGGGACTGAAGGTTTCAAAGGTCAGGCACGCGTCATCCTGCCGACCATCTCGAGCTGCTACGAATGCAGTCTGGACATGCTCAGCAAGCAGACTGTGTTTCCGATCTGCACGATTGCGAACACGCCTCGGTTGCCTGAGCACTGCATCGAATGGGCGAGCGTTCTCGAGTGGCCAAGAGTCTTCCCAGGTGAGCACGCAAAGTACCTGACCTGCAATCTGATTGAGGAAGGCTGACGAGCGTCTGGCTCGGTGCGACAGACAAGAAGCTCGACAACGACAATCCTGACCACATCGAATGGTTGTACACACAAGCCTCGACCCGAGCCAAGCAGTTCAACATCGAGGGTGTGACGTGGAGCTTGACACAAGGCGTTGTCAAGAACATCATCCCAGCCATCGCCAGCACAAATGCTATTATTGCTGGTGAGTCTCAGATCTCAGGACGAACGCCCGTTCTACGCGCAGGAGACTCACGCATTCCTTCTTCCTTCAGCGGCGTGTACGCAAGAGGCGTTCAAGATCGCGACAACATGTGCGCCATTCCTCAACAACTACATGATGTACACGGGCAACGAAGGCGTCTACACTTACACCTTTGAGCACGAGAAGCGGCCAGACTGCCCCGTGTGCGGTGGCGAAAGTCGCGATGTCGTCGTGGAGCGGACTTGGCCCTTGCAAAGGGTCGTCGACATGCTCCTCGAGCTTCAGGATCTGTGAGTCTCCTGCCAGTTGTCCTTCCCAGTCGTCCGACCTGACTTACAGCCGTTTCCCCGTTCACAGGCAGATCAAGCGTCCCTCACTCTCAGGCCCAAATGGGCCGCTCTACTTCCGCGCGCCGCCTCCGCTGGAGGAAGCGACACGCCCGAATCTGGACAAGCCGCTCGGCGAGCTGCTAGAGGACGGCGACGAGATCGAGGTGACGGACGCGAGTCTGCCCTTCCAGCTGTCCTTGCGCATCTCCTTTCAAGCATAGTCTCCGCATGTGAGCATGTACCAACACCATCTTGATCTTTGACCCTCGGCGTCACCGGGCACGCTGTCCCGCTGCCGCTTGACACTGCCAAGCCACTCGGAAAGCGAGCGGTGGAAGAAGTGGCTGGTACAGAGCGAGTTGAGGTAGGTCGGAGTGATATGGTGGCGAGCAGTGAGGGTGAGTCCTGTGGAGGTTGCATCACGTGACTACTTTGTGGAGCTGGGTTGCCCGCTTCCCACGCCTCGAGGCTGGCTGGGCGAGAGAGCTTCACGACGTCGACCACTTCGCTGCTGGCCACCACCTTTCACCATCGAGCTCATCACCGCCGGCTCTTCAAGATGTCCAGCAAGGTCAACACCGACAAGGCCCCGGTCACCAACCTGGGCCGCAACGCCAAGATCTCCGCCCACGTTGGGCGGATGGGTCGGACACGCGCGTACTCCAAGAAGGGGGCTTACAAGCGCAAGTACGAGCCCACCGCGGCCAAGGAGGGGCAGGCAGCAGGCGCCTCGAAGAAGTCATCATCGCGCTTCTACCCGGCTGAGGACGTGCGCGCACCCAAGAAGTCGCGCAAGTCGAGCCGCGCCGCGCCCCTCCGTCCCTCGATCACCCCCGGCACCGTTCTCATCCTGCTCGCGGGCCGGTTTGCAGGCAAGCGCGTCGTCTTCCTCAAGCAGCTTGCCAGCGGGCTCTTGCTGGTCACAGGTCCGTTCAAGGTGAACGGCGTACCGTTGCGCCGTGTGAACCAGGCGTACGTGATCGCGACGAGCACCAAGCTCGACCTCTCCGGTCTCCAGGTAAGTGCTTCTTCACCTTTCATCCCTGAGGGCAGACCCGAGGCAGGACCAGGTGGAAGGCGAGGTAGCGCAGAGAGTTATCACGGGGATGGAGGATTGCGGAGGGCATGCGTCGCTCATCGGTGTGCTGCAAGGAATGTCGGAGGATCGACGAGGTCCTGATAGGATTTCGCTGATGGCCTTTGGCGACGGAGGGGGCCTCACCTACGTCGTATGGGCTTGATGGGCGCCGAGGCTTGCCTCTATTGCCTGTGGACATTTATGAGTCTGGTTGCTCACGATTTTCTTACGCTTACAGGTCGATGCCAAGTTCGACGACTCCTTTTTCAAGAAGGAGAAGGCTGCCAAGGCCAAGGGCGAGGCTTCCTTCTTCGCCGAGGGTGGCGAGAAGAAGCGTGCATCGGACAGCCAAGTGGCGGACCAGAAGGCGCTGGACAAGGATGTCATCGCGGCGGCAAAGAAGGCCGGCCCGCTGGTGCTCAAGTACCTCGCGTCGACGTTCAGCCTCTCCAACGGTGACCGTCCACACGCGATGCGCTTCTGAGAGGGAAGACAGCCTTGCGCGTCTTTCTAGCCTCCGTCTCGCCTTTGCCAGCTTCACCATCGTTGCAACACCGCACCTTCAACATCACCAACCACCGAGTCGACTGGGAGCACGTCTCTGTTGGTGATGTTGGTGCATTCCAAGTCCTTCAAGGCCGGCATGGCAGGCGTTACCTGCTGCCCTTGCCGTCATGCCCATCCCTCGTTGGCGTTCGCCACGACTGTAAAGCATTCCTACACTCAGTGTTGACTCTATGCCCACGAATCCCAGTCATCTTCTCGCCCTCATCGCCTCATCGTTCGATCCTTCCTTGGCGGTGAGCAGCTGTCCGTTCTTGTGTCGCCGCCGCTTGAGAACAGTGGAAACGGGACGCGGGTGCGGAAGTGGAGGCAGGCTGGCTGAAATGACGGGCACGGAGCAGACGCGAGTTGGGGACGAGCCGGCCGCCCATGGCAGTACCACCCAGGGCTTCACCCTCACCCTCGACGACGACCATCTCGACACGCTCGGCCTCCTCCTTCTTCTACTCTCAGCGCGTCGTGACAGCAGCATCATCTCGGCCCCCTTCCAGTGCACGCCCAGAGGAGGGAGAGACAGCTCGCGTCGGCATGGCGGCGACCGACGCGTCCCAGGTCGGCGTCAAGGACGAAGCCAGCATCGAGCAAGCATCGGCACTCTCTGAGGACGGCACCATGGTCAACAGCAGCAGCAGCGGTGGCATCGGCGCGCTCAAGTCAGAGCCGCAGGGTGACAGCCAAGTCGCAGCAGAGGATGCCGGTGGAGCGAGCCTTGACCAGGGCACCGACGCCGACGCTGAGATGGCCGAGGACGCAGAGCCCACCACCGCCGCCGAAGACGACGATGCCACACACACCGCGTCGGCCTCAAGAGACGGCAAAGAAGCCAAGAAGGACGCTGATGCTGTAGACGATGAAGACGAACCTGACGATGCCGAGGTCAACGCGGCCATCAAGAGCGCCTCAGTCCTCAAAGCCGCAACTGACCTCGATGACGCCAGCAATGCTGCCACCGACGCACAAGGAGCAGCAGCCACCCCATCAGGAGACAAGACGACGAGTCAGGCAGAAGACAGCTCAATCCTCAACTCCAGTACTGATACATCCAACAGCCCCGGCGACGCCGCCGACGAGCAGGAAGGTGCCGACTCCAAGCCCGTCTCCGCCCCGAGCAAGAAGAAGAGTTCCAAGAAGGGCAGGAGCAGCAAGAAGAGCTCGTCCAAGTCGCGCAAGCCGTCCGCACAGCCAGTCGCTGAGGCCGGCGACACAGATGCCGCAGGTGACACCATCATGCCAGCCGAAGTGGACGATGTCAAGACTCAGGTCGAAGCCGATGGTACTGCCGCTCAAGGGGACCATTCCGCCGACGCGGACATGAATGCCGACGAGGCTGGCGAGGAGGACCATCCAGAAGACGAGGGTGACTCTGGAGATCGTTCGCGCAAAAAGAGAGTCTCCACGTCAGGCAGTGCGGACGCGTCTGCCGGCACGAGCTCCCATCGTGCAGCATCTACTGCCAAGGAACTGGCGTATCTCGGTCTCCAAAATCTAGGTGACGGCGAACAGGAGCCCATCATGCCGCGCCGCAGCCGGCGCGCTGCCTTCGATCTGTCAAATCCTCACGATGTCGAGCAAGCACAAGTTGCAGCTGACGGCGCCGCTCATCAAGGCGACGACGATGTGGAGGGCGATGATCAGTACGGTGACGAGGAGGCCGATGGTGGTGACGAAGGCGTCACTCGGTGCGTCTGCGGCAGCACAGGTAAGTCATGGAGCATTGACGACCACTGCACCCGCACACAGGCTTACCGATTCTCTTCACACAGATGAAAACGTCGGCTTGATGATCCAGTGCGAAGAGTGCAAATGCTGGCAACACTGCATCTGCATGGGCATGGAGTATGAAGACGACTGTCCCGACGTCTACTTCTGCGAGCAGTGCAAGCCCGAGCTGCACATCCCCCTACTCAAGCAGCTTGGTGTACTGAACGAGAATGGCGCGTTCGGCAACCACAAGGGCAACGGCTCGTCGGGAAAGAAGGGCGTCATCATGGGCCCTAATGGCAAGCCGAGCAAGAACCCGGCGCGCGATCAGGCACGAGAGCTTCGGGAGGCCAAGGAAAAGGTAGCACGATTAGCCCAAGAGAATGCGCAACGACACCGAGAAGCGGCGGCGGCGGAGATGGCCGAACAAGAGGCGCAGCCGGTCGGCACGAATCGCAAAAGCAGCTATGATCGCTCTCGGAAACGAAGCGAGAGCCACGACGTCGATAATGGGCAAGCTCTCTCGATCGACACCGCTTCGGCAAACGCTGCCGGTCATGGAGGCGGCGCCAGCTCACATGGGACCGTCAAGAGCCCAAAGAGAAGGAACACGATGAACAGCCGCGACTCGGCCTATGGATGGGAGCCCATTCCACCCGGACTACTCAACGACGATGAGGTCTGGGAAGATGCGCCCGTCGAGCGCAACTCGAGAAAGCGCCAACGTTCCATCAGGGAGGAAGAAGGCGAAGAGTGAGCAGGCGCGTGCACTTACGATTGACTCTCTGATTGCTGACAGACAGTACATCCCACAGTGTCTCGGACGAGGAAGCAGCACCAGCAGACGGAACAAAGCGAAGGAGACTGAGCACGTCGCGACCTCATGATGATTCTGAAGGGCCATCAGCACCCCGGTCCCACAAGAAGAAGTCCAAGTCCCGAGCCAGGCCAACTGATGATCTGCAAGCACCGCCACGACCAAAGCATCCGAATCAGTACACGTATAGGCCCAAGGTCAAGTCCAACGAGGCGCCATCCTCTGCGAAGGCTGACGGAAAGAATGAAGATGGCGGTCAGCGGGATGGAACTCCAGCTCTGGGTCGTCCATCCTCGCCGACACCAAGTCCAAGCAAGGGCCGAGACCGACGAGGGGTCGCAATTTCAAGCTCAAGGAACGGAACTCCAGTACCGAGCTCCAATCCGGGAGCGGCCTGGGGCCTGCCAGAGCACTTGTGGCCCTTGTCCCACTATCTGCCCGCGCCAGCTCCGTCTCCGCTCATTGTCCACGTGCCGTCGACGAAGGGCATCTCAAGGGGTGCGGCGGCGGCGGAACGCAACTCGTCCAGGCGCGGCGGCGCATCAAGCTCAGCATCCACGTCGGCGACTGCGGCAGCCGTCGCAGATCGAGCCACACCGCAGCCGTTCAACGTACTGGAGCTATCCGAGTCGGCAAGTCGGGTACGCTTCCCTGGCAAGAGGATGACAATGGGCGAAATGAGGAAACGGGTACGAAACATCAGCGAGTTTGTCACAAGGATGCAGCTCGAGGCTGTCGAGCGAGGGCGGCGCACGGCTGCTCTGGGTATCAAGGCTGGTGGTGGTCTTCCCCATGACCCGACTCGGATGGGCCTCGGGTCGGCGACGACAACGGCAGGAGACAACGGTGTCCCTGCCAACGAGGATGGCCCCTCAGACTCGGATGTCATGACGGAAGCGATCGTACCAGCCGACGGAGAGGCTGCCTCACCTGTCAAGACGGCCGCATCGGAATCGGAAGCGATGGAAGGCATCATCCTGACGGATCAAGCAGCATCAGCCGTGGCACCAACCGGGACGACTCCAGAGGACGCAACGGCGGCACCAGCAAGCATGGCCGCTTCGGCATCACAACTGCCTCAGAGCATGATTCTGCTCGAGGCGCTGACGGCTGAATTACTGGCGTTCCAGCGCAAGTTTGGCCTCACGGCCCACCAAGGCGGCGGCGGCGGCGGCGGCATGGGCGGCCCTGTCTTCGGTGCGTCTGCCCCGACATCGGCCATCAGCGGTGGCAATCTGCTAGCCTCGCCGTCCCCTGCGGCGGGCGCGTCGACGTCGACATCGGGCTTGGGCCTGGACCTGGGCAACAGTGTCGGGGCGCCCAGTCAAGCGACGTCCACCACGACGGCGGCGGTGGTCGTGACCGAGTAACGGAACGACGTCCTCGAGCTGCGCCCATTCCATTTCGATGCGCACAACCTGCGCCATCTTCGCATTCGTCTTCGTCGCGTTCTCCATCGCTGTATTACTTTCCCTGCCACTGAGATTGTCTAGCTGGTATGCAGACAAGCCCAGCATCTTGTCAACCCTGGTGTTGAGGACGACTCTTGCGTACGTAATACGTATGGGGAGCCAGAGTGTGTCACGCGCACGGCTCAGCGACGCGTCGGGGGTGGCGCCTGACTGACGGCTGCCCGTGTTTTGGGTCCTCGCGCCTTGAGAACTTCGGGGCTTCATCACCGCTGCCTCGTCCATCTGGCCGACCTTCACCCGTCACCTCGTCGCCGGCGCAGGCATCGACGCCTTCACCAGGACGCGCACTGCGCTGCTCTCAGCGAGGTACTGCTGCAGCAAGCGCCTCTTTCCAGAGGAGGACGCGTCGGAAGGCAAGCACCCCAGCCAACCGCGTCCTGCTCATCGTCGCCAGCCTCGACGTCCTCTGCAACGCCGCCAACCGGTCCATCGACAGCAAGCAGCGCCAGCCATGTCGGCCTCACGCTCAGCAGCCGCAGCTCGTCCAAGGAACGATGGCTGGGAGCAGGGCACGCGTCCGGCTGGTCGGAGCGAGACGGCCACGGCACCCACTGCACCCTCTGCTTCTGGCGCTCAGCCTCCCGCCGCCTCGGCTCGGGCACGCGCGAGCAGAACCAGCGCAGGCTACGGCGCTGCTGAAGATGGCGACGCCCTCATGGCAGACGCCCCGGGCACGGCTGCTGGCGACGGCGGTGGTATCAACGCAGCCTCACACACCGACTCCCATCAGAACCAGCTTGCCTCGGCCGTGCGCCTGCACCCAGGCGTGATCCAGTCAACATGGCAGACCACCACCGACAGCAAGACCGAGTTCGACGTGGGAGAGCCATCGGATGATCCCAATGTCATCACGACCCGTGTCACCACGATCACGACCACAACGACGGTCACCACGTTTACCTCGCCACGCTCGCGCGGCTTGGTCGAGTTTGCGCGAAACCCTCAACCAATACCACTGGTGCAACAGCCTGGCGCCTCAAGTGACGCCGCAATTCAGCGCGGCGATGGTGCGCCTTCTGCTCCTACGCCTTCATCGACCAGCGCAGCGGGCAAGCTTACTCGCGCTGTCAATGGTACGCGACCTCGGGTCTCCTTCGCCCTCGATGAGGCGAACAATGAAGGCGCACAAGATCTCGAGTCTCAACAAGATAATGCTGACACCGAAGAGCAGCAGATGGCTGTCGATGAAGGGGACGACAAGACGGAAGATGAAGAGGACGGCGGGGACAAGCAGAGTGGCACCACGCGCCGACCCTCACGCCGACGCAAGGATGGAGACGACCACCCCAAAGATAACAATAACGGTCCATCAGGCGGGAGCGCGGGTGGAGGCGCGGGAGGCCACAGTACCAGGGGCCGTGCCAACCGAGCAAGCACAAACTCGACTAACACCGCTTCTGGAGGAGCCACAGGCGTAACGACTCGGCGAGGAAGGCGCACATCGTCTGCCTCGGAGAGTAACAGCACCAAGGAGGTAGCCAAGGACTCTCAGGCGTTACCGACGAATGATGACAGTCCAAGCACCCGCCGTCGCACCGCACAAGGACGCCAAGGTCCCTCTGCAAGTGGCGTGCTCGAAAGTAGCCCGCTTCGTAACGGTCGCCAGTCCTTGCGAAGAACAGCATCGCTAGATCAAGACAAGCAGCCAAGTACAGAAGCAAAGGCGCAGCGCACGGAGCCTCGGGGCGCTGCAAATTCTGAGGATTCAACAGACAAGCGTCGCCGCTTGGTTTCCAGTGCGGCTGTGTCTGAAAGACCGTCAAGGACGACTCGAGCCGTCACGCAGCCTGATGCTCGCGCTCACGGCGAGTCGCATGCTTCCGACGAGATCACCCCAAGAAGGAATCAAGACACCTCAAAGGCACTCGGCACGGAAGAGTTCGTCTCCGGCACCTGGAAAGGGAAGGTGTTCCTGGAGAGCGGGATCTACAGCAATGAATTTCGCTCGGGCATGATCCGCAAGCGCAAACGCAAACGCGTTAATCTCGAGCTTCGACGTCTTGCAGCAGAGAAACGCGCTCGGCTCGCGGCGCGATTGCGGCGCGCCACGGAGCACAAATATTCGGATGATTCGGATACGGACGATTCAATCAGCTCCCTCTCCTCCCTCTCAGACGATGATGACGAGGACGATGTCACTCTCTTGCCCGAGGATATGGCCTTGCCCATGCCCGAGCATTTCGGATACTTCCTCCTCGTAGAGGATCGAGACTTTCAGCTGCCCTTCGCAATCGCTCAAGGGGCCGACGAGATACGCGCTCGCGCCAACGCACTCAAGAAGCCCAAGGCTTATGTGCAGATCAGCTCGAACCGGTACGCCCTCCGCCCCAAGCTGGCTGGCGAGGTGTCTGTCTGCCAGTGCAAGCCGCCACCGCCGCTCTCGGACGCGGAGCGGAAAGCAC
Organism: Salmacisia buchloeana; assembly: GCA_029952725.1. NCBI lineage: Eukaryota > Fungi > Basidiomycota > Exobasidiomycetes > Tilletiales > Tilletiaceae > Salmacisia > Salmacisia buchloeana. Next base: position 50,610 of record CP124198.1, read on the forward strand.
TCGAAGGCGCGATCGATTCATCCAAGTACGAGAACGCGGAGCCGATACGGCGTGGCTGTGGCGAGGACTGCATCAACCGCCAGATGCAATATGTCTGCGACCCGAAGAAATGTCCTTGCGGTGCCGAGTGCTCAAACTTGAGCCTTGGCAAGCGGCTTCATCCCAAGCTCGAGGTTGTGAATGTGAGTATTGGCCTTCGTAGGACGTCATCATTTGAGGTCTTCCGATGCCGACACGGTTCACGTTGCTTGCCTCTGCAGTACGGCGACCGCGGCTTTGGACTTCGGGCACCCTTCGCCTTGAAGAAGGATCAGTACCTTGGCGAGTACCGCGGCGAGGTGATCGACCTCGTTGAGGCTGCCCGCCGCATACGCGAGCTCTACATCAAGGAGGGCAACTACTACTTGCTCGACTACGACGCTCAGGCGGGCGAGGTGCTCGATGCCGGCATGAAGGGCAGCGTGATACGGTTTGCCAATCACAGCGTAAGTGTTTATTCGGTCCCGTCGGCCCCTCGATACCCTGCTGACGGCTGTTGGTCCTCGCTAGTGTAACCCAAACTGCTACGTGATGAAGTGGTCGATCTGCGGCACCGATGAGCAGCTGACGGGGGAGTTCCAGATCGGCATGTATGCTGCTCGGGACATCGAGGCTGGCGAGGAGCTCACTTACGACTATGGTGAGTTTAACCCTCTCTGGCTGGACGCGTCGTGCGTCCATCGAACTCTTGCTAACATCAATCACCTCCCTGTAGGCTGGTCTGACTTCCGCTCCAAGGTGTCGGCCGAGGTGACAGCGCCCATACCGTGCCTATGCCGCGCTCCCAACTGCGTCAAGGTACTCGGTGGCAAGAAGAATGGGCTACAGGCCGAGCTGGCGAAGACGAGCATGAGCAGTGCGGCCACCAAGAAGCGCGAGGCGGCCATTCGCCAGCTCAAGCAGACGGTGGACAAGGCGACGGAGCCGGAGCCGGCGACGCGATTGATTACGCCCGCTCCCAGCCAGTCGACGTCCTCGCCTCCGCCCAAGGACAAGGAAGAGGGTGCGGTAGCAGCGGCCACGCCTCCGGAGGCGACCGTGTCGGCTTCCACTCCCGACGTCACGCCCGAAGTCTCACGCCCTCCCGTGGTGCGCGTCGACGCGCCGGTCAAGTCCAGGTCGAACGCGCCTCGGACCAAGCTTGGCCCCAACTTTGAGGTGGCGGTTCCTATCCGTTCGCGCGGCGGCCTGCCTTCGTTCTCGCCTGGCAAGGGCTCGACGGCGCCGACGGCCTGCTTTCAGCTTTCTCCCTCTCACTCGCGTCGCGACCGCACGCGACTCTGAACTTGTTGTGCTGGGTCCCTTTGTCGTTGGCTGTGTGAGTGTGCTTGCAATCTGATCTGCGATGCTTTTCCCCCTGTCACAGAGCGGCAATTGGAAGCGGTGCTGTGTGGGTGCATTGAGAGTGCGTGTGGGGCTGGTGAACAGGAGAGAGAGGAGTTCGCTGCTGCTGCTACGAGTGCTGTACAAAGAGGTGGCCTGAGCAAGGCGGCAATGGAGACGCGTGCTGATCACTTAGTCTGGAAGCCTGGGGCGCGGATGCCAGACGGTGTTGTTGTGCCTGGTGTCGGCTGGTTCGGCTGAGGTTGGGAGAGACCTGGCGCGCCGATCATCTGGAAGGGATATGAAGACGCTGGTCAGCATTCCATAGAGATCCTGTCGACGAGGAGATGACTCACTCCTTGAGGGGGCATCTCGCGCTCTTGCTGCACGATGCGGGCCTCGTCCTCTACTGCGAGCATGAGTGGCAAGGCGACGACGAGGGCTGAGGTGGTGACGACCCAGCCGAGGGTGCCTGCGATGCGCCCACCGAACCATGCCAGGTTGGAGGCCGTGGAGACTGCTGAGGCGATGGAGCGACGTGTTTGGGGCGGGACAATGTCCTTGAGGGCTGCGATGCGGTCGAGGAGCGTCTCGCTGGAGAGGTCGTCGACGTCGTCCACGTCGTCGTCATCCTCGTCCTCGTCGTCGTCCCGGTCCGAGTCGGTCGACTCCTGACATCACAGAGGATCATCACACGTACGGCGACAGGCACGAGCATGGACCAAGACGGAGATGAAGAGAGATCAGAGATGCGCCAGAGAAGCACAGAAGGAGAGCAGCGTGCTCACCCCGTCGTCCGTCTTCCAGTCGCCCTCGGCGGCGAAGCCAGCGCCGGCCGCCGCCCCGCCAGCCGCGGTGCGACGCGCGCCCGTTGCGTGCGCCCGTCCCTGCTTCTCGTTGATGAACTGCTCGTCTTGGACTTCTTCGATGACAACCATGTTGGGCGGGGAGTGCGTAGTGATCGTCGTCGTGGGCGAGGACTCGCTGCTGATGGCGAGGTCGAAGAGGCAGTCGGCACCTATACGAGCGCAACATGGTGTCGCAACTAGAACCCTCCGAACCGCCGGCAGCTTGATAGGATCGCGTCCCCCTCCCGGGCGCGTCGCTCTCGAGATGGGAGACGTCGCCCCGCCTCGCTGTGACCACCACCACCTTCCTCTATGCTCTGAGCTCCACGGCCGGCGCTCATCAAGAATGTCGCGACAGCTGCCGCCGTTTGTCCATCGCCGCGCGCCTTCCACCTCGTCGAGCGCTGGCGGCGCACGCGCGTCGTCGACCCACCCGCCGCGGTCCTCGGCGACGCCGACACCAGCATACACGTCGTCGTTGCACGGGGCGCAGGAGACGCGGCGGCCGCATCCTCTGCAACAAGCCTTCTACAGCGACGACTTTGTGCTCTCGGCGGAGCAGCAGCAGCAGCAGCAGCAGCAGCAGCAGCAGCAGCAAGGACAGCATGCAGGACTGGCGGCGTCGAGTAGCAGCGCCGGCGCAATGGGCACCGGGCACCACGACCCCGCCTCGGGCATGATGCCTCCCCCAAGACACCCAGGCATGCCACCCAGCCATCCAAGGCACCAGGCTCTCCTCAACGAGGGCGAAGATGCTCACGGCATGGAGCCCGATGTCAACGCAGGCATGCTCGTGCTCCAATGCCGACAGTGCAAGCTCATCATCGCCGACTCGCTGTCGTGGGTCGACCTCATCGAGCCTCTCGACTTGCTTGTGCTCGGCGCAGCATCGCCCCTCTTACGCTGTGAGGGCGAAAGCAGTGCTGGGTCCATCTCAACAGGAACAGCAGCGTCGACAGCACCCGAGTCGAGCACGGCCGCACAGCGCAGACAGGCGCTCCACACCAGTCCGGCCGACGCTCCCGACGCAGCCAGCACCTGGCGCGTGCTCCGATGTGACTGCGACGCCGAGCTCGGACGCAAGTACGTATCGACCTCATTTCCGCACCTCGACTCGCTGCGTGGCAACTTTGCCTTCTCCCTTCGGGACGTGCACGCCTATCAGTTGGGTTGCTACGGTCCTGGCCCGGCCGGTACCGGTGGTATCGAACAAGGTCCGTACGACGGGAATCATGGCTTTCATCTTCCCGGAAGATCTGCAGATGGGGGCCAGAATGCTGCGACAGTGACAGAGGAGATGAACAAGGTGCGTCCAAGAATCTGAAGAGTATGTAAAGCGAAGATGACTCACAGCTCGTTCCTCCAGATGCGCATGCTTCTCATGAGCATGGGCGAGCGCCTTTTCCGTCTCGAGGACAGGCTACAAGGCCTACCGACGACATCCTCCGGATCCATCCCTGAATCGTCGCCGGCGCCCACGAGTGGGCCTGGCTATCACAGGACCAAACTCGTGCCCAATACACAGGACGCCTTTTTACCGCCTCGAATTGTGCCGCGTTTGACGGCCACGCCAGCTCCGGCTTCGGGTCCGTCCATTCCACCGAACCTGGCCTCATCCTCATTACCATCCTCCAACACCTCTTCGACGCGCGCAGGCGAGCCGAGCATGACAATGGCTGCCTCGACTCCAAGGAACAATCACGGGAAGATTGGGGCTTCTCAACATGGCCACGGCCAGCAAGACACTTCTCCTTACTCCTCGCCGCACACTCCGACACCTGCTCCGGCCTCGCAGAACTCGGTCACAGCGGTGCGAGCACCAGCGTCACAGGGCAGCTCGAGCAACCGGACCGGGGGACCGACCAGCAGTGGCAATGTTGCCACCAACTCCTCGCCTCGCAAGAGAATGGCCGTACCCAACGATGCAGACGAGGAGGAAGACGAGTTCGACGCAATTGGCGACGAGAGCTCGGTGGCAGCTCCCTCCACCTCGAACAAGCGTCGGAGACGAGACTCTGGTCGAGACCAAGCAGCTTCCAGCTTCGGGTTCCAGCCGGGTCCTCAACGTATCTCTCCGAGCAAGACGACCTCGTCGATGTCGAACAAGAGAACAGTCAGTGGTCGAAATACGGGCTCTTCGTCCGCGACGATAGCCGCTTCACCACATCAGTCAAGCTCGGCTTTCAAGCAGGTCGTAGGCGAGCCTGAAGCCACGGCCAGGAAAACACTTTTGGTCGATATGGACGATGACGAAGACGAGCTCGCGCTCGGTGCCGAGTCGAGTGTCGTGCTCGAGGCTCCTCCAGATCGACAAGCTCCGAGACGGCCTCACGTGGTCAACGACGATGAAGATGAAGAGGAAGAAGAACCCGAGGAGGAGCGGGTACGTGCGCCTGGACGAATGCCGCCTCCGGCCCTACCTGCCTCGTCGTCAAGCACGCCTGGGTCATCGGGGGCAACTGCGACGATGTCGAAGTCAAGTGGCATGCGCAGCTTGAGCACGGTCTCGTCGGCCGGTCGCAATTCTGTGAAGAAGGCGGTTGCTGTCGCGTGACAAGCTGGCTCTCACGACTTGCGCGCATTGTGCCCTGTCAGAAATCTCGACGGAGGATTCGCACCGCCATCGGCACAGGGCCCCATGGTTCACGCTCCCACATTCGGCAGTGTCAAGGCGAGTTCGGTGGATGGTCAAGGCACCGGCATTCCACCGTCTGCTCATACTCGTCCGCGCCGGGGTTCTGGCGCTGGCTCCCGTGTCGCAAGGGAGCCGCCCGCCCGTACCTGAATGGCGCAGCGCCGTGCGGCACCTGTCCGTGCGAGGAATGAAACGGCGCCGACGCCGGCGCCGTCAAGGTGGTGGCTGTGGAAGCTTCGACGCTTCGACACGGACGGGCGCGACGGGGGCGCGAGCAAATGCACGCCGGAAGGAAGCAATCCTCACGCGACGGTTCGGCCGCGGACTGGCGATGAGTTTGGCCGGGCTTGAGGGGGGCGATGAGATGCAACGTCGGCAATCGACGGCCTCGATCAACTCGACCTCCGTTTCCATTTGTCATCTCGATATGGACATACGGACGAGGTGGGCGCCTGAGCAAGTCTGGCGTTGACGGTGGCGGAAACTTTGACCAGGCGTCGATCTGAGGCCCTGCTATCGTCGTCGGCGAAGCAAGAAGACTCGACATCGAGACGGGCTCCGCGTGTACGACGCGTCCATGGACGACCGTCTCAACGGCACAAGATGCTCATCAAGTATCAAAGATTCCACGAGCTCAGCCCCGAGACGCTGCAGCACACAGACGCGGAGATGCAGACGCGTGAAGCCTTCTGGCGTCGGACGCGTGCGTTCTTCTTCGGCGGACACGGCGGCCCTGTGCGCCAGTTGAGACGGAGCCTGGGAACGCGGGTCGTCTTGTCAAGAAGAAGAGAAGACCGGCCGGCCAAGACTGCTGCGGGCGGTGGTGCTGTCTGCCGCGACGCACTGGGTTCGCGTCGACGCGGTCAACGTTGCGCTGTTCACAGGGCGCCAGCCGGCCCCCCCGTCTCCGTCCCTGACGGGCTGCTGACCGACTTTGTCGAGGACCGGCGTTTACGAGGGCGCAGGGCATGGCTCTTGGGCGTCGATATGGGCGTGGAATAGGCGAGTCAAGACGGAGGGCGAGATATGGGGCCGACCTGAGCAAGTGGGCGTGCATCTGTCGAGGTGGGAATTCTCATCACCATCATCAACGTCACTGGAAGCGTCACACTCGGGGGGAGCAGCAGGATGGCGAGACTGTACTCGTCCTCGTACTCAGCATGATGGCCCAGCTGGCAGTCTGACTAAGGTGCTTAGTCTGTGTATCCCATGGTACCGATGTATATATATACTCGAGGAGGAGGGGGTACGGGTAGCAAGGTGAGACGCCTCCACTCGCCGATAAGAGATCGACAGTGTCACCCACCCACCACGCCCCACCCTGACCTTCTCCCTCTCCCGTACCACTACTATCACTACTATCACTGCCCACACCTCGTCCAGCAACCCGCCGACGTCGACCACGACTGCCAAGGACGCGCGCGACGCGACGCGACGCGGTGGAGAGGCGCGCACCACGGCCATGCCGACCACCGCAACGGCGACGGCGATGACGGCGGCGTCGGCGTCATCCTCAGCAGCGGATACGGCAGCAGCAGAAGCAGCGGCGACATCCTCCTCGGCGCGCAAGCGCAAGCGCGTCTCCCGCGCCTGCGACCAGTGCTGGGTGCGCAAGGACAAGTGCGACGGCGCCTCGCCCGCCTGCTCCATCTGTGCCCGTCTCGCCCGGGACTGCACCTACACCCGCCCGGAGAAGAAGCGCGGGCCCCAGCAGGGCGTACGCGGTCGGCTCGAGGCACAGTGTGCCGCGCTGGAGGCTGTCCTCGGCTGGATCTTGCACTGCGCCGAGCTCGAGGCGGCCTCGGCAGCGTCGGGGCTGGGGGACGAGGGCAGCAAGAAGGGCCATCAGAGGGGAAGCACGAGTGCAAGCATGGCGGTGCGGCAAGGTACCCTCATCCGACTCCTCACCCAGCCAACAACGGTAGCCACAAGCGCGCTCTGGTCGTCGGCGCTCTCCTTTCCGCCCCCTTCATCGTCGCTATACGCGCTCGCGCTTCGATGGCGCAGGTCCGTGCTGGCCACGTATATCACCTCGCCATTGGCACCCGCCAGCCCGGGCCTCGCCATCGGTCTCGAAGGCGCTGCCTCCGTCGCCGACGGGCTTGATCAGGATCTAGCTCGGAGGCAGGCAGCCGGCGAAAGCGGCTTGCTGGGTAGCAGTGGAGATGCCGGCGCTCGAGGCAGCGCCGACCTAGACACCGACGGTGACGCTGCCCATCTGCTGAATAGCATCGACATGGACGACTCACCGCGCTCCACCTCCTACGCGCCTCCGATGGCAAGCACAACTACGCGTCCCGCAGGCAAGACGAGGAGGATATTGGAACCGCCTCAGCCGCCGCCCAAGCCGCCTCGGAATCCAGCCGCTACCTATGCGCCCGTGTCCAGAGGACCGCCGCCGCCACGTACCTCGACATCTTCGGACAACGGCTCGGCTTCAGGCGGAGACGTCTGGGCTCAGCCTCCCTCGCACTCAATGTCCGGGTCTACTCCCTCCCTCTGGACTCAGAAGTACGCTGGCGGTGGAGCTGGACGCGATTACAGCTATCAGCACGATGCAACGCCGGTTTTGGCGCCACCACCTCTGCCGCCACCACCTACGTCCTCGCCGTACGACTGGTTCCGGCCCTCGTCAGCTCACCAGCACCACGGCGACCCGACCAGGAACGATGGCATGCAAGCATCGCCTCACAAAACCTCTTATACGCTTGCACCGATGCCGTCCTCCTCGACCGCGGAGGACATGGTCCAATCAAATCGAGCCGGTCTGCCGCCTGCCTTGGGAGAGTACGATTACCTCAACATGGCAACGCACTCTCACACGGCAAGCTTCCTCCCGCCGATACCAGCCTACGATGCCAGCATGACCGCCTCGACAACAAGCGCCCCGATAACGGCATCACGACGGGAGACCTTCTCCTTCACGGATCCGAGCGCCCAGGCACTCTTGTACGCCCTCGGGCTGAGCGCCGCAAGCATGGCAGCCAATGCGCCTGCCGTCGCGGCGACCGTCTCGACGCCTTCTCTCGCTACCGCTCCTGCTCCTGTAGGTGGGGCAGCCGCGGGAGGTGTCGAGTCGCCTGTCCAAGCCATGTCGGGACCAAGCATGGCATACTCTCCCGCAGCGGCACCTACGCCTTCGTCGGCGCACTCGGTCTCCTATACGGGCGAGAGAGGCGACGGATCTGGAGGCAACGGTGGCGGTGGCGGCGCCTCTGGCTCCAACACGGGATCGGCTGTGGAAGGTGGAAGTGCAAGTGGCGGTGGTGACGGGGTCGAGTTTGCAGCTTGGATGCACGGACTAGGCTTTGCCCTGGGACAACATCAGTATCAGCATCAGCAAGGGCCCGGGCATCAGCAAGGGTATCAAGATCAGCATGAGACGCAGCATCAGCAGCGTCACTCGGATCGCCACTCGACCCAAGCACACGGACAGGGTGGTGGACATGGAGGAGGAAACGGGTACGGACACGGACATAGACAAGGATCGGGGCATCACAGCGACACGGCGCACAAAGCCAACACCCTCCCGGCCCCTTCGCCGTCCTCAGCTTCGGCCGAGCGTCCGACGACGGGGCCATCAGGCTCGACTCCGACTTCTTCGGAGAACGTGCGAATACCGCCTTCGTCGGGTACAAGCAGCGCTCGACACAAGGGAAGCTATCATCCGCCTGGGCCGCCATCGTCGTCCTCACGGGGACTCACGACCGCACCAGCCAGAAGCACAAGCACCTACACCAACACGATGAACACGAGCACGCCCCCGAGCAGCAGCACGGCGCAAGGCCCGCCCGACTTCGGGGATACCCTGCGACATTTCCAGCTCCAGGCGGCCGAGTTCATTCGACGCGACGCCTTTGTGCCGCAGCCAGCGCAACAGCCACAGCAACAGCAGCAGGCCCAGGCTCAGCCGGCGCACGCTTCGTCGTCGTCTTCGCGATAGACACCGCCACTCAGTCTTGTGATGTACGTTCATAGGGAACATACTATTGCATTCATTGCTGCGGGATGAGCCTCAAAGTCCGGGGTGATGAGGAGGTATGCCAAGCTGTACGCGCTACGAGCTGAAGATGGCCGACATGGCGTCGCTCTTGACGTACGCGAGCGCCTCCTCTTGATAGTCGTCCCGGATCAGCGTCACATTGTAGCCTTTCCACTGGATCATCTCGCGCCCTGCTTCCGTGTACCGCGGCCACGAGAAGGTGGGCGAGGACGGCAGGCAGTTGGGTGGTGAGGGGCGGCTTCCCTTGCCTCCCCCTGGCGGCTTTCCGCACGGCTTGTTGTTGGGAAGAGAAGGCTTGGAATGGGGTGCTGGGAGAGGTCCCTCGTTCTCGCTCCCGAACCCGCCCAGAACATTGGGATCGTGCCAATTTGCAAAGCTGATCCAAGCGCGCTGCATCTCCTTGCTGAGCGGCTCATACAGGCCCTTGGACTTGATCGTGCTCGTGTTGCCCAAGATGTAGACAATCTCCGAGCCGTGCGCTACGCCCGTGGCCGGTTTGATTTGTGAGTCGAGTTGGGAGAAGCGGTAGGTCCAGACGGGTATGTCGTGCTTGTTCCCGCCGCGGCCGCGGGTGTAGCGCGCGACAAAGAGACGGAGGAAGCGTCTCCGTGCGGCTTCGTACCGCCAGCTTGAGAACATGCGCGCCGCGCGCTTGTACTGGTTCGTCGAGGGAGGGTAGAACGTGTCGGACACATTGGTGATGCCCGTCGGACTGACCAGCGTGGGCGCGTTGTAGTACGGCGAGCCCTGCGTCACGTCGTCCGGGACGAGCTCGTACAGCTTGCTCAACAGCTTGGTCACATGCGCCGCGTTCGCCGGGTTGACGTCGGCCACGGCGATGCGCCGGAACCACGCGTCAAAGTCGGCTGAGTTGTTGAGGGTTTGCGACGCGAAGAAGGTGCCTTCGTCTGCGCAGTCGCCCGAGATGAGCGGCACGGCTGCGTAACGCCCTTGATTGACCAGCGTCGTAGGCTGTGCCGCGAACCAGTAACCTCCCACCTCGGCGTCTTGGACGGGCTGCCAAGGCCAGTAGCCCAGTAGGGGATAGTCGTCAAAGTTCTGAGCAATGATCGCGCTTTGGTTGCCCAGGAGTGCTTGGTTCGTCTTGCGTAGGCACGCGAGAGCGCCGGCATCGCTCGGACACCCGACGGCCGCGGTGAGGTTGGCAAAGGTCTCGTCCAGTCTTGGATGATTGGGAATCAAAGCGCTGCCGGCTGCTGGCGAGCCCGAGTGCATGATGGCCGCCGAGAACAGTCCCTCTGAGTCGCCACCGTTGGCAAGCATTTGTGCCCCGACTGCATACGCGCCGGCCGACTGACCGAAGATCATGACCTGGAGATGTGTAGATACACGCGCGTCAGCCAACTTTGCGTCCCACGTCTCCTGTCCTCCTGCAGGAACTCACGCGCTTGGGGTCGCCACCAAATTGAGCGATGTTGTCGCGCACCCTGCAAGACGCGTGAAGGGTACGTCGTCAGCCATTGAGTCTAGAAGCAAGGAAGAAGGACCAACTCACCATCGCAACGCCAATCGCGCATCATATAACCCGTTGTTGAGCGAAGCCTCGCCGCGCTTGGTAGCTTCGAGCACTTGCGTAGAGGACAAGAAGCCAAAGGCGTTGATCCTGTAGTTGAAGTTGACCCAGATGGCGGGTGCGCCGAGCTTGACAGATTCGGCGACGAGGCGGCTGCCGTTGTGGTACGTGCTTGCACCCGTGGTAAAGCCGCCACTGTGGAAGGCTCAGAAGAGTGAGCCGTGTGTGATCAAGTTCGGGAAGAGCACAGACTACTCACCCATGATGCCAGAACATGACTGGCAGCTTCTGCTTGCGCAGGTGAGCGTCGGCAGGAGCCATGACGTTGATTGTCAGGCAGTCTTCGTCCATGTCTTCCTGCGGATAGTTGGACGCGACGACCTGCCAGCAAATGTGGCCATACTCCTTGGCCTGAATAATCGACTGCCGGCTCTGCTGGGTAATGTTGAGAGGCAAAGGCTTGGCGAAACGGAGCTGACCGACTGGCGGCTGGGCGTAAGGGATGCCGAGAAAGTTGTGAATGGCAATGTCGTCGACGCAGTTGCGGTATCCCTGGACTTGACCTTGGGCAAGAGGAATCGTCGGATCCCCAAGGTCTGCTCCGGGAGGTCCCTTGGGCGGTAACGACGCTTGAGGGTCGTTGGAGCAGCGCAGCGCCGGTGGCACGGTAACAGAAGGACCGGGCCTTGGTGCAAATGTGATGGAAATTGGTGCCGCGCGTGCATCTTGGACGATGATGGCGATGAGAAGAAGCGGCAGCCAGGCGAGGACGCGGACGCGTATGGAGATATTGCTGAGCGTCGCCATCGCAATCGTCGATGATTCGTCAAGGAGTCGTCAATCGTGAAAAGTCGTGAGCGAGGGCATGTGTGTCAGGACAGACCGCATTGCAGAAGGAGGTATATAAACACTCACTAACAACGACGACGGCGGCCTCATCTTGTATGCTTGTAGTGTTACCCATTTGCTGAGGCGCTAAGCAGAAGCTCTTGATCAAGATGTTGGTTATTCGAACGGATGCCGATGAGGGAAGCTCGGTTCGCCACGCCCGCACACGCACTCCGCACTGCTGCTTGCGAGCCAAAGCAAAGGTGCAGCCAGGGGTCGAGGACGAACGAAGGGTGGGGCCGCCCGCTCCGCCGGTTCGACGACGTCGAAGGCGCGAAGAAGCATCAAGGTTAAGCGGCGAACCAGCCAGCCTCCTCAGGCCCTAGCGCGGACCTGTCTCGGTCACTCGCCTATTATTGAGCTGTAGAAGCAAGTCGACTCGCTTCCCACGACCGAGGTCCAAGACCTCCTAGCGGCCGTCGTCGGCTCCGGCCACCTTGGCCACTTGCGCGTCCTCGACCGTCATTGCCGTATGCGCAACACAGACGTCGGTGTTCTGGCCGGCTCGTGGAGACGACGTTTTGTGTTGCCAGCGTGGTGAAAGCAGCATTTGCAGTAAGGGGCTGTGCTCGAAAGCTGAGCTTGAGTGCTTGAAGCTTGGCTTGTTGATGCGCGAGCTTGAGCTTGACCTAACTGGCTGACCGTCGGGTGTGGCCTTGGTCAAATCCTTCGTATCGAGAGGTCCACTGATCTTGATCCAGGTCCAGAGTCGGTGTGAAAGGCTGAACAGCCAGAGGAGCTCACTCCGATTCGCTGCTCTCACCGCTGCTGCTTGATGCAGCACCAGCGCGACCGAGCGCATCGTGCTTGCTGTCGCCGCGTTCCTTCTCGTCTCGATGCTGAGCGCCGGAATGATGAAGCGTCCCACCAGCTTGCGCCCGCGCCACCTCGCCCAACACCCGCACCTGCCTAGCCACCTCCTCCAGCACGCCCAACACGCGGCGATTCCCCTCCCCAAACGTGTACTCCGAGTACAGGCTCTGTCCACTGGCCGATGACGCGCCCCACTCGTCTGCGAACGGGCGCACGTACCGATCACGGACCGGGCGCAGGTTATGCCGAGGGATGCGCGGGAAGAGGTGGTGCGTCACCTGCATGTGCAGGCCGCCGTGTAGGAAGTCGAGGGCGGGTGGGCAGAGCACGTCCATCGTTGTCCGTAGTTGGCGCGATGGGAAGGACTCAAAGAGGCCGAGGTCGACGGAGGACTGGGCAAAGTGCGAAAGCACAATCTGTGAACAGCCCACTAAGTGTTAGTTCACTTCGTTCTTGAACGGCAGGAGCTTGAGTACGTACCTGGACATGCAGCGGACTGGTAACGATGTGGCTTACGAGCACGTACATCACTCGCCAGCCCCATCCTTGAATGGAGCCAAGCACACCGGCGCCGAACCAAGTCCAGAAGATGGCCAAGCAGGTCACTTCGACGAGCAAGTGGAACACTTTGGCTCTGTCGCGTTGTCGGGGAGCTGGAGATGCCGATGTCTTAGCCTCACGACGACGAGGTTGGAGAAGCTTTTGAACGACGACCGCATCCAACTCGTCCAACTCTTTCAGTATCGTGCTGCTTCCATCGACCGCCGATGTCACCGTCTTGGTCTGTTCACCGCCTAGCGCGCCGCCGTTGCGCCCCGGGAAGGCCAGCTTCCACGCTCGCTTGGCTAGGAACCCGTAGCTATTGGCGTATAGGTTGAAGCGACCCAAGCTCATGACGATGTAGTAGAGCTGATGCTGATACTTGAGGAAGACCTTGGCCGGCGCGTCGAAGGACAGGATGCGCCGGTAGTATGACGACCACAGCCCTTCGGGCGCGACCTCGAAGCGCATCTCCGGCTCCTCGTCATCGCCACCGTCTTTGAGAGCGTCGGGTTTGACGAAGCGACCGCTGATGGCGAAGAAGGGCATGTGCTGAATGTCTGGATCGTGCTCCGGGTGATTGGTGACCAAGTGATGGACGTCGTGATTGTCGCACCACCAGCCTATGCTGAGGCCTCCGATGAGATCTGCAATAGCGACGCCAATGAAGCGGTCGATGAGTGGCGAGTGGGTGATGCCATGGTGGCCGGCATCGTGCGCCGTGAAGGTGAGTTGGTGCCAGAAGAGGCCCAAGAAGACGGAGGAGAGGAAAAGCAGAAGTGGCGACTGCGTTTGAGTGGAGGTAGCCATGCCCTTGACGAAGAGATGTGCTGCGAAGGAGCTAAGGAGGGCGTACCTCACGCATTCGCGTGTATAGCCATCTGGCCGGAGCTGGTACCAACCGTCCTTAGCAATCTTTCGATGCAAGGCGCGATATGCCTGGCTCATCTTGCGCTCGCGTGCCGGTTCGACCTGCTTGACGGGTGGCGGAGGCGGCTCGAGCATTTCTGGCGGTAGCGGGAAGGTGCTTGGGCGGCTGTGTTTGGGCAGATGGGTGAGTGCGGCGGCTTGGGCATGTGGTGCTTCGAGGATGCCGGCGCGGTATCCCAGTTGCACGGGTGGCATGAGGGGCACGTATCCGCCGCGCTCCAGCTCTTCGGCGCTGGCTTGCTTGCCTCTGCTGGACAGCGTCGGTCCGAGCCAGTCGGCCTCGTCCAGCACACCGACAACCCAGCCTGCCATCAGGCGCAGGGCCGCGTCCGAGTGGTAGGCCTCGATCTCGTCCTGGGCGTCACGTCCGACGAAGTGGAGCAGCGCCAGCTCACCGCCAGGGTGGGCCGGGAGGAAGTCGGAAGGGTTGAGGATGAGCCGGTTGAAGAGGATGAGCGTCCCTCCGCCCACCGCGCCACTTGATGAGGAGAGACGAGGCATCTGCGGCGTCGACGCGATGAGCGCGCGCAGCTGGGCGCGCGTCACGACTGGCTTGAGGTCGAGCACGGGGCGCACCGCCTTGGCGAGCGCTGGTGGGATCGAGCGGAGGAGCACATCCCTGGCCACGGGGCTCAGGGCTGCTGGACGAGACCCAATGCCACGGAGGTCTTGCGCACCGGGGCCCCCAGGAAGCCTTCGCCTCCGTGCGCCATCGCGAGTGCCGCTTGCCAGGCTCGTTGTCGACGCCATCGTCGCCCAGCTTGCAGCCGTGGTGAGGAGGGAGACGGAGGTGGTGGTGGTGGTTGTGAAGGAGCGCACCAGGAGGAGCAGGAGGCGGCCGTGCCTCGGCGCGTCCTCGACCTTCCTGGGCAGCTCTAAATGTGTTGCGAACGATCATGTTCATGGATACATGCCGTTCTTCTTGCACCCGTTCCGGCCTCCAATGAGTGCCATCGGGCGGAACGGTTGTTGAAGCTGACCCAATGACGATCAGCCTCGCCTCGTCCTCGACGTTCTCCTGGCTGACCACCATGACCAAGACGCAGACGGCATGGCTGTCAACCTCGTTCGCCGCGCTGCGGGCGCCCGCTGGGTGTCCGGCATGCGCTGGCCAGCCAACGCCGCTGCCTGCCATCCCGCTCCAGTGCGGTACAGCGTGCTCGGCGAGCTCGCGCCGTCAGCAGCATCGAGCTCACGCTGCTGGAGCATAGCCTCGACGCGTACCCTTGGACCCCAGTGGAGGACGCTCGCATCGGAGGCAACAGGGTCTCGTGCGCCAGAAGGTTCAGCTACCCAGTCGAGCACAGCAACGACGACGCCGCCTGGCACACCAAGAAGAAGAAGGAGGAGGCTTCACAGGTCGCTTGCGGCCCTCGTCGTCCTTCTCGCCGCCCTGTACGCCGTCGACACGTATGTCAACGCAAGGGTCCTCCAAAGGCTGCTACGAACAGCGCGCGTAGGAATAGCAGTGGCCCTCGACTATAAGATGAACTTTCCGACCTACGACGACGCTAGCACCTTGAGCGACGAGGAGCGGCAACGAGATATGAAGATCATCAACGCGCTCCACGAGCGATGCGCCCAGCGGCTGATGGACCTCTGCGAACGCAATCAAGGACTATGTGAGCCAATGAACTGATAGCTTGACGCGCGCAACGAGCTCCTTTCTGACCTACACACGCCTCGATGCAGACATCAAGCTAGCCCAGGCCATTGCCAACCAGGCCGCCATCCTGCCCAAGCCATACCTCGCGCTCAGCAAGCTATTCGACGATGCCAACAAGCTGACTACGGAGCAGGTGCGCCGCGTCATTGAACAGGAGCTGCGTGCAAAGGCAGCGGAAGGAGACATGCCTCAGGGTCACACATCGGCTGCCGGCTCCGTCGAGCTCACATCGTCGACGCGCCTCGAAGACGTCTTCATCGAGTTTGACGAGCAACCTGTCGCCGCCGCCTCGATAGCCCAAGTTCATCGCGGTGTCATTCGAGTCCCAAGGTCGGTACCTGGCAACGAGTACACGCCGACTTCGCCCGATACCTTGGCCAAGCTCGAGGCCGCACCACTTCAACCTGATCAAAAGCTCGTAGAATGCGCCATCAAGGTGCAGCGTCCAGAGATTCGCCGCTACGCCTACTTTGACCTCCTAGCGCTGAGGATATGGATGCGACTGTACGAGTGGGCGTTCGAAATGCCCGCATTGAGCTTTGCAGGAGGATGTGAGTCTTGACAATGTCCGCTGCCTGTGGGAGACCTCGTTGACCACTCCTCGCCCCATACACAGACATTTCGGATCAGATTGAACAAGAATGCCACTTTGACGTCGAGCTTCGCAACTCAGAACGAGCGCGCTGGAACATTATGCACGATTCGGATCGACTCATTCGAGAGACTTGCTACGTGCCGTGAGTACGAATTCGCGTCACAGGATGATTGCGGTCCTGACATACTCCGAGCTCTCAACAGAGCGGTGTATCCCGCCTTGTCAACATCACGGCTGCTCCTCATGGAGTACATTCCCGACGCCGTCCGGCTCACCAACATAGAGGACCTCAAGCGAAACAATTTCAGTATCAAGGCGGTAGCACGGAGCGCTTGCGAGGTACTCTCAGCGCAAGTCTTTCAATACGGACACGTGCAAGCCGATGGGCACGCGGGCAATCTGCTCGTCAGGCGCCATCCAGACGCCACGAAGCAGAGCGGTTGGCTACGACGACTCGGAGGCTGGCGGCATACCTACACACCGCACCAGCTCATACTCATCGACCACGGCCTCTACGTGAGCTTGAGCGACAACTTCCGGCGCGAGTACGCGCGCTTGTGGCGGGCCATCTACGAGATCGACTTCAACGAGCTGAGACGCATCGTCAAGCTGTGGGGCCTGGCCGAGGACAGCTCGGAGCTCCTCGCCTCCGCGACGCTCCTCCGGCCGTGGACGCCGAACAAGAAGAAGGCGGACGACGGGCCGAAGAAGACGGACCTGGAGATCCAGAGCGAGATCAAGGAGAAGATCAAGACGTTCCTGCAGCACGTCGAGCTCCTCCCGCTCGAGCTCATCTTTGTCGGGCGGGCGGCGCGCATCTTGCAGGCGAACAACCAGGGGCTGGGCTCGCCCGTCAATCGGCTCAATATCCTCGCCAAGCACGCGAGCACGGCGCTCCTCGAGACGTCGGAGACGCCGACGCTCGCGAGCGTCTTCTTCCCGCGTATGGGTCGGCGGAGGGATGGCAAGGATGGGGCGGGTGGGGCTGGTGGCCAAGTGGCGCGGCGCGAGGACAAGTTTGCGAATGCGCACTCGGAGCCGGACTCCTTCCACACGGCCAAGAATCGCGAGGGTCTACCCCTCAACCCGTCCACGCGCGTCGTGTCCACAGACGACGCCTCCGCCCCCTCTTCTCAAGCCGCCGGATCCGTATCAAGCACAGACGCCGCGCCGCCCATCCCGCCCTTCCCGCGCCGCCTACGGACCTACCTCGGCACACTAGGCATGTACCTCCGCTTCCGCACCACGCTCCTCCTCCTCGACGTCGCCTTCTGGACGTCGGGCGTGCGCTACGCGCTGCGGGTCATCTTTGTCGATGAGGGCCTCGTGCGCATCGTGAGTGGGCGGGCGGATGGGGCGCGGTTGAGGCAGGCGATTGCGGCGGGGACGGGGTGGGGGAGTGGGGGTGGTGCAAGTGGGGGTGGGTTTGAGGCGGAGCTGCAGGAGTCGATGAAGAGACTTGCGTGAGTGTCGTCTGCCTCTTGATGCTGGCGCGTTGTTTACCTCTCACCTATCCTACAGGCGCGACGAGCTCGGTGTTGAGCTCGGCGACGAGGCGTTTGCATGAGTTCCTGTGCGTTGCTATCTCCGTACCCGCAGCAGTATAGACAAGTTGGAGCACGGAGTGCTGCATTGGTACAGGCGGAAACGGGTCCTTGCCACATTCGGCAGGGCGTAGCGTAGAGAGGAAGATGACTGTCCATTCCGCACTGAACGAACACCTTTTCACACCTCGCAAGAAACGTGCCCCTACTCCTTGACGTCCAGCTCGGCCAACTCGGCAACGAGGGCATCCAGGGAGTCGACCTTGGTCTGCTGTTCCGGCAAGAGGGTCTCGCCGGCGCTGGCCTTGTCCCGGAGTGCTTCGGCCGCACGAATCTTCTTGGCGAGCGCTTTGGCGCGTTTGGCTGGGTCGATGGACTGGGAGGACTCGGAGGGGGCTGTGGATGATTCGGAGGGCTTGCGTTCTGATCTTGTCGATGGTGTTGGGTCCGTTGTGGCTTTGGCTTCGATGTTGGAAGGGATGGCAGAAGGGTTGGCGGCCGAGATGGAGGAGGATGGACTCGGCTTGTCACTCTGCCGTGATGCCGCTGGCGCCGCGCTTGCTTCCTCGTCATCCCACGCATCCGGCACGTCGTCCTCATCGTCGTCCGCCTCGTCCTCGTCGTCCCAATGCCTTCCTGCTCCCGCACCCGAGCCAGAGCCAGACGCTGCGCGCGCTGCCTTGCGCTTGGCGTTCTTCTTGGCCGCTTTGCTCAGTGGGGCGCTGACACCGGCCGCCGCGCCTGGGGAGAGGTACGTGCTTGATGATGGCAGCTTGATCTGCGTGCTCGCGCCGGGGAGGCCGCTGCTGCTACTGCTGCCACTCGCGCTGGTGTTGAGACTGGCCTGTGCGCTTCCGGGTACCATGCGTCGCGCATTGTCGGCTGCGAGCTGGCGACTGGATCGGAAGCGGGTGACATCTTCCTGCGGGGTGTAGCCTGGCTTGATGCGGCGCTCTTTGCGTATTCTGGAGGAGAGAGAGGCTGTCAGCAAGTGCGTCTGGGAGGCAGGGCTTGGGGATGCTCACGAGCCGTCTGGGCGTACGGAGGCAGGGATGATGCGCTGCTGTGTGTGAGGGTCCTCGATGATGCCGGCTGCCGAGACGACGGGCACGATGGGCGGCCGTGACATTGCGGGCGAGACTGCGTATCCTTGCCCTTGGACGATGCTGTTGCTGTTGTTGGTGGTGGACGTCGAGAAGAAGGTGCGTCGACTGGGAACTCGATGCGACAAGGGCAGGGCAATCGTTGCGCAATGCGGATGTTCATGGGCCACCGATCTCGGCGTACATCGGGACCTGGAAGCTGGAGCGGCCAGGTTGACCCCGCACTTGGCTGGGGGCCGAACTGAGTCTGATGAGGTGGCCGGCGTCGAGCTCATCGCCGACGTCGTCGTCGTCGTCCTCACCACCAACACCACCACCACCAACACCCTCCTCCTCTGCCCAGCGTCAGTTGCACCACCCACGTCGACTCACTCACGGCAGACGCACGCACGGCGGGCGCACAACGCCGCACGCGTGTCTGCCCGCTCAGCACCGGCCTGCCTTCCAACTCGGTCGAGCCAGCCTGCCTCTCTGCCTGCCAACGTCGCGGCCGGGCCGGCTTCACACACCCACCAAGCATGCCGCCCAGCGAGCGCAGGGAGGGCAGCAATGGCTCGGCGTCAGCAGCCACCACCACCCACACGGGAGGCAGCGGCCATGGCGCCCCACGCACAGCACGCCACGCCGCGGGAGGCCATCTCGCCCACCACAGCGTAGGCATCGGCCCAGGCCACCGCACCAAGTCCGGCACATCGCTGGCAAAGACGGGTCGCACAGCATCGCGCACCTCGCTCGTCGCCCACGCTCGCACAAACAGCTCCCACCGTCTCGCCAGCGGCACGGCCGGCTTGACCATGACACGCACCAACAGCGGAGGCGCCGCCGTCACGGGCGGTGGCAGTACCAGTGGCAGCTCTGCCGCTGGACGCGCCGGATCGAGTGCTGGCTCATCACATCACCATCACCAGCACCACGGAGAGGCAAGCCATCGATCAGCCGGGTCCAGTACTGGCTTCGGAGCGCGACGCGGCAGCTCGGGCAGTGCCGCCTCGTCATCAACAGGACGGCCCACCATGACAGGGCTCACATCCACATCCAATGCCACATCGAGCGCCGCGCCAACAGCACCCCGAAGAGGCATCCCGCCGCCCAAGAAGCCAGTCAAGTTCACCATGGGCGGTGACGACGACGACGACGACGACGAAGACGAGGCCGAGTCTGACAGCGACGACTGGTCCGAGGATGAGAAGCAGGGGTCCAAGCCTGGCGCCGGCTCACAACAATCACATGGAAGGGACGTGGAAGATGCTCCACGAATACCAGACGCCAAGAGCAAGTCGCCATCACGGGCAAACGAGGAGGAGGCAGACGAGGACGACGACGATGCCTGGTCCTCAGACGAGCCCACCGAGGAAGAGCTCCGCCGCGAGGCCGAGGCGAAGGCAGCGGAGGAGCGAGAGCGGCGGAAGAAGGAGGAGGAACGACGACAGCGCGAGCTCTTTCAGAAAGTCGAGGTTCCCAGGAGGAGCGCATCGGCGGCGGACATGACCCTGTTCGGCCGGTTTGGCATGTCTGCGATGCCGAATGCCACGCAACGCTCGGGGTCCATGGCTCCCTCGGCGGGCTCGACGGGCACGGCGGCAGGCACAGCTCCCTCCCCACCCCCGCCCGCACCAGGCCCACCGGTGCGCAGCCTGCTCAGCAGCATGTTCAACAGCGAGCAGGAGCAGCAGATCCGGGCGTACCGCCTCAGCCGCATGATGGGCAGCCAGGCCGACGCGGAGCAGGTGCGCAAGGCGCAGATTGCGGCGCATGCGTCGCAGCCGCACTTGCCGCAGCATGCGCAGGCGCAGGCGCAGGAGCAGGCGAGGGCACGGGCGCACATGATGCCGCCGCCGCCGGTGCCGCCTTCTCAGACGCAGACGCAGACGCAGACGCAGGCTCGAGGTCCAGGTCAAGCAAGCTCGTCGCGGCCGATGGGGAGCGTGCCCGATCGAGGTCCAGGACGCGCCTCGTCGCGCTCCCGGACGACACCACAGGCCCATCCCCATCCCCATCCCCATACGAGTGGGAGTGGGAATGGCGACCGCGAGCCCGGCCCGCGCCGCTCCTCGTCCATCGTGAGCAACTCGAGCATGATGATGGAGCGCGGCATGCTGCGGCCGAGCAAGAGTGCGATTGCGCTGCCGCTGCTGAGCAAGTTGGAGCTCAAGAGCAGTACGTCGGTGCATGGGCTCAGCGGCGCGGGTGCGGGTGCAGGGGGTGGTGGGGGGAGTGGGAGCCATGCGTCGAATGGGAGTGCGGGCAACGCGAACAACACCACCACCACGCCGGGCGGGCAGGGCGCGGCGGGCCCAAGCGCGTCGATGAGCTACCTCCTCCGCACGCCCTCGGACGCGGGGTCGGGCTCGATGGGGAGCGCGAGCGCGTCGCGCTCCGTGGTGCTGGTGGAGAAGATGCAGGATCCGATCCTGCGGCTGGAGCCTGTGGGGTATGATGAGGAGGAGGCGGCGGCGGCGGCGGCGGCGGGGGTGATGATGCAAGGAGCCTCGGGGTCGAGTCGGCGCTCTGCTCAGGGGCCGACGCAGAGTGGACGGACGGGAGGGGCCGGTGCGAGTGGGTCGAGTGCGGGCTCGCGCGTCAAGGCGCCGGCTGCGTTGACGGCGGCAGACGATGCGAGCAAGCTGAGCGGCGGCCACGGCAACGACAACGGAAATGGCGGCGGCCTTCTTGCGCCTGCTGCTTCTCCCACCACGCAACCTCCTGGCTTTATGCGGAGCAAGTCGGCGGAGCGGCAGTGGTCGAGCACGAGCGTGGGCCCGATGGCGACGCCCGGCGTGGCTGCGCACCGCTTTTCGTCGTCGTCGGCGCTGAGCCAGCTTGGCGAGGCGGGCGGGTACGAGATGGTGATCCCGGTGGGAGCGATTGCGCAGACGCCGCGTACGACGCGGCGGAACATGCTCCGTGATGAGCTGAGCGAGAGCGTGCGTGCGAATCTGCTGTGGGAGCGGCAGAGTCGGAGTCGGCGGTTGGGGAGCCATTCGAACTTGGCCGTGTTTGGGCAGGGGGCGGGTGGTCAGCCTCTGCAACAACATCCACAGCCTCAACAGTCTCAGCAAGGGCAGACGACGACGACGACGACGGGGGCAGGGCGTGCGGGCCAGAAGAATACGGTGCTGAGCGGGCATCGCCTTCGACCGCTTACGAGCAGCCATGGGGGGAGTGGGCTGTCCTCTCCCGCTGTGCCTTCGACTACGACTCCTGCTGCTGCTCCGCTGAGGGCGCCGTACCACCTCAACCAGCGGACGACGAGCGACAATGGCGCGGGAGGGGGCAGTACGAGTAGTAGCGGTACGACGACGAGCAGCGATGAGGAGGAGGAGGCCGAGGAGGAGGATGGGGATGGGTACGCGGTGGCTGGGGTCTCGAAGGGGGGAGGGACGAGGAGGAAGAAGAGTGGGGCCCGGCGACGGCATACGTACGAGTATGACCACTCGTTCCACCACAAGGGGTGGTGACGGCCTTCTTTCCCTGTCTCGACGTGGTAGTGGTTGATGCTGATCCGTTTGCAATCCGTTCCTTGTTGTGAATCCGTTCCTGTGTGGAGAGGGTGCGAGGGGGAGAGCGGATCCGCGTCGGTTGTGGATCTCCGAGGGATCGACGGGCGGTCTGGGACGACGTGGGGAGAGCAAGGCGTGGTCGCTGCCTGTTCCGCACGGCGTCCATGTGGGCGGTGGCAAGGATGCCTTGGCTGGTATACATGCCTCCTCCTCCTTCGTAACCACCACCTCCTCCTCCTCCTTAGCCTGCCCGCCACGATGGTAAGCGCACCCACCCTCCTTTGCCTCCTCCTCGCCTCGGCCATCGCCACGACGACGACGACGACGACGGCGCGGCTGGTGCCCGGACAAGCGGCGCTCGACTACTTCCACGCCCGCGCCAGCCAGCGCGCACCCGTCTTCAGCGACCCCACCTGCGCCGCCATCCAGGCCGCCCTCTCCAACGCGTCCGCCATCTTCCCTCCGGGCACCGCGCCGTACACCCAGCAGATCAGTTGAGTATCCTCTCTGCTTGGAGGGGAATCCCAGCGCTGACGCCCGCTCTCCCCTTCACAGAGCACTGGTGCAGCTCGAGCGACCTCTACGCCAGGTGCTCCGTAGAACCCGCCACCGCACACGACGTGGCAGCCATCGTGAGTGGCATCCTTGACACGATACAGCCACCCACACGCTGACACGGCCCTATCCTCCTCACAGATCAAGATCCTCGGGCAGTCCAACTCCTCCTTTGCCGTCCGTACTCCGTCTCCCCCTGCACGCGTCCATGCTCCACTCACCCCTACCCCTCTCCAAACAGGTCCGCGGAGGCGGCCACTCCTGCGCACCAGGCATCTCCGCCTCACGCGGCGTCAACATCGCAATGACCCGCTTCAACACCGTCTCCTACAACGCTCAGACCCAGGTCGCCAAGTACGGAGCCGGCCTCGACTGGGACGACGTCTACGCAGGCCTCGAGCAGTACGACCGCAAGGTCGTCGGCGGACGCGTCAGCGGAGTCGGCGCTGCAGGCTTCTCTCTCGGGTGCGTCTTTGTATCCTCGTCTCTTCGTCTACAAGCACCCAGCACTGACTCCCTCCTTTCATTCAGAGGCGGCCTCTCCTTCATGAGCGGCGAGTACGGCACCACATCAGACAACATTGTCGCCTACGACTTTGTCACCGCAACCGGCAAGATCCTCTACGTCACCAAGCAGACCTACCCGGACCTCTTCTTCCTCCTCCAGGGCGGCTTCAACAATGCGGGCATCGTCACCAACTTTTATGCCAGGGCCTACCCGCGCGCACGCGTCTGGGGCGGCTTGACCTTTGTCGACCACAAGTATGTGAGTATTCCTCCTTCTTGTCCAGCGCATCCCTTGCCTTCGAGCGCTCACAACCTGCCTTGCCTGGATCCCCCCCCCCCCCCCCCCCCCCCAGCTGGACAAAGTCCTCAACATCACCGCCGCCTTCGCCTCGACCAAGAACACGGACGTCAAGAGCGGCCTCCTCCCAACCCTCAACGCCTTCGCCGGCATCCCCGCCCTCGAAGTCCAGCTCTTCTACAACGACCCCGCGGGTCCGCCCCCAGGGTCGTACGTCAAGGAGCTCTTCGACGAGCTCCTCGCCATCCCGCCCGTCTACGCCAACGTTCGCGCCAATCGCACCATGGCCAACTTCACGCAGGCCGCGCCCTCGCAGGCGTTTTTTGGCATGCGGGCACGTTCTCGACGGTCAACCTCGAGCGCTTGACGCCCGAAATACTGGAGGTGATCAAGTCTGAATTCAAGGTGAGTCGAGTCATCCTGTTCCTTGGGTCCCCCTTCTGCCTCCCGTCTTCTGTGTAGTACGCATGCTGACACCGACCTCGTCACTGGGATACTCGTACATTGTTGATGGCCCCCAGTTCTACGGCGCCATCGCCCCGCTCGGCGCCGGCGCCTTCATCTCGTACGACCTCGAGCCCTTCCCGCCCGCCAAGTCGTACCCGCCCGCCGAGAGCTCGGCCTGGCCGCACCACGTGCCGTACTCGCCTCTGAACCTCTACTGTGAGTTTGCGCCCCTCCTCCTTGGGCCTGGTTCTCTCCCTTAAGAGGACAGGTATGCTCACTTCCGCCCTCCCTCTCTCCCTCTCTCCCTCTCTCCCTTGCCCCAATACCCGCACCCACACCCTCATCCGCAAACAGTCGCCTGGCCCCTCGGCCTCTCCGACGCGACCTTCTACAAGTGGATCCGCGCCTCGACGGACAAGATCCGCCAGGCCGCCCTGGCGCAGGGACAGAGGCTCGAGGAGCGGTATCAGTACCCCAACTATGTGCTGTGCGTCCTCCTCGATTCTGCGCTTGTCTGGCTCTAGGCGGAGGAACTGAACTGACGGTCCTTACGCCCCCCCCCCAAAAAAAAAACAAGGTACGACTCGCCCCTCGAGATCATGTACGGGCCCAACCTGCCCCGCCTCACCCGCATCGCGGCCAAGTACGACCCGGGCAAGGTGATGACCCGCGCCGGTGGGTTCCTCTTCCAAAAGTGAGTACGAATCCCCGCGATCGCGGGCCAGCCATGTCCCTCCGTCCCTCCTGTTGGGGAAGACAAGGACGGGTTTGCTTGATGGAGAGACGCTGACGATGATCATTCTCGGACTCCCAGAGGCCCCAACACGTACGGCCTCAGCGGACCCAGGCAATGAGGAGCACCGCCACCGCGACGAGGACGGTAGCGAGCTGCCGAGCCCCTCGGCCCCAAGCTCGCCCTCCAACGACAGGCTCTACGCCCAGCCTCGACACATACGCATACTCGGACCTCACCCAATCTGGATTCGCATTTCGTACACCCACCCCCTGGCGATGGAGCCAAGACGGGAGACGCCTCCAACCCCTCTCCCATACCCACCCAATCATCCGTCTGTCCATCTCCCCATCGATCTATCTATCTATCTATCTATCAAATCACGGACGAATACGCTCCTCGCAAAACGACCATGAGCAAAAAGCAAACGAGGGCACGACGCCCGTCCGTACCCGGTGTGAATGTGTGCCGAACTAGGCCCCCACCCACCCCTGCACGCTACATACACCCCACCCCCTACAAGCTCGCCCGCGGCGCCGGCGACTCCCACCGCTGCACCACCCTCGCCCGGGGCAGAGGCCGGGGCAGGGGCTGCGGTAGGGACCGCAGCGCTCCCGCCCCAGCGAGACCACGAGCGTGCGCAGAGCGTGCCGACCCCTCTCCTCGCCCTCGCCCCCCTTCCTCGGCACCAAGCCCGCCCGTGACCCCCGTCCTCCTCCTCCTCCTCCTCCTCGCCCTGCCCTTCTCCCCTCCCCTCGTCCTGCTGCCGACCCCTCCCCTCCTCCCCTCTGACACGCGCCATGAGGCCGGAGCCGGACCGCCGCGCTCGCACCGCTCGTAAAAGAGCAGGAACGGGTTCGAAGCGAGCACGTCGCCGAGGGAGCAGCGCTCGACGACGTCGTCTGAGATGCGGA
Organism: Salmacisia buchloeana; assembly: GCA_029952725.1. Lineage (NCBI taxonomy): Eukaryota > Fungi > Basidiomycota > Exobasidiomycetes > Tilletiales > Tilletiaceae > Salmacisia > Salmacisia buchloeana. Next base: position 76,025 of record CP124198.1, read on the forward strand.
GCCAGGCGTCCTCATCTTCTTCATCGTCTTCGTTGTCTTCGTCTTCGCGGTCTTCGTCGACGGAGGGGTGTTCCTGGCCATTGACGCCGACGCCGACGCCGTTCCTTCCCGAGGCTAAGAGCGCAGCCCTGCGCGCGACCGATGCCGCCGACGATGACGCCGTGGGCACCGCGCATGCCGCCGCCGCCGACGATGACGCCGTGGGCACGCGCCGATACGACACGTAATGCCCGTACGAGTGCCCGCCGTAATGCACGACGATGCTCTGGAGGCGGTACCAGCACCGCGGCGTCTCGTCCTCCTCCTCCTCCTCCTCGTCGTCCACCTCGTTGCCCCCCATCCCTGCACCGTGACCATGCTCCTCCTCCTCCTCCTCCTCCTCCTCCTCCTCCTCCTCCTCCTCCTCCTCCGCACCACCACTAATCCGCCGATCCGAGCGCACCTCCAACCGCGCCCCCGTCGCAAAAGGCCGCACGTCCAACCAGCCCCCAAAATGCACCGCCGTATTATTTTTACTCGCCCCGCCTCCAAAGCCACCAAAGAGGCTGCGGTTCAGGTGGATGACGAGGATGCGCGGTGGGCGGGCGAGCATGATTTGCTTGGTGGCGCAGCGGGAGGGGATGCGCTCGAGCTTGAGATCGGGCGGGAGGAGCGGGGCGGCGGTGTGGTTGAGAAAGGGTGATACCGTGGCTGAAGACGAGGACGAGGACGAGGACGAGGCGAGCTCGTCCTCGTGCAGGTTGAGCGCGAGGATCCGAATCAGCGCATCGTAGTTGCGTTGTGCCTCGCGCAGCCTCCGCTTCCTGGACACCGTCATTTTGGGGCCGCCATGATTCGCGCTGCCGTTCCCCTCGTGATGCTGATGACGCTGATGATGGAGACCACCATTGGCGTCCTTGCCCCCCACGCCGTCATGCCCGTCGATCGAGGAGCCGTGAGGGAGGACACCACGCCTAAGCGCAGAAGCCGCCACGCGTTCGGCCCTCAGCGCCGGATCGTCCCCTCCCAGCCGGATGACCTCCGCCCGAACCCGCTCGGCCGTGGCGCGCAAGCTGCACCGGTGGCAGATCCACTGCACGACCTCGAGCTTGCTCCATTCGTCCAGGAGCGCCTCGAGCGCGACGCCTCGGTGGTGCGACAGGCCTGCCGCGACGGGGACCGTGAGCGTGAGCTCCTCCGAGCTGGAGTGCCGGATACCCTCCGTGTAGCCGCAGTCGACACAGCCCGTCCGTTGTGCCGTCCAGCCTTGGAACGGATGGTGGGGGTCGCCCGGCTGTTCATCGACGACGGCCACTGCTTGCTCCTCGCCCGACGCGTCTGGCTTCATCACCGCCCCGCCGCCGTCATGACCACCGCCACCGGGGGGCGTGGGGACGACCCACTCGGCCGACCTCGCCCGGGTCGGCGCAATAGCAGCGCCGAGCCCGCGACCCGAAGAGAAGAGCACCGTCCGACGCTCGCGCTGCACCGCGCGCAGCTCGCTCTCGAGCGCGTCGGACAACAGGGCAAAGAGCTCGTGCGCGTCTTGCTGCTGGTGCGCTGCTGTGAGACTGCGAAGACCGTTGGAGGCGGAGACGGCTGAGAGGGCATTGGTGAGTTGGGAGGGCAGGAGCGCGGGCTGTCTTCGTGCGCTGGGAGTGTTGAGTCCTGTTGGAGAGAAAGTCTGTCAGCATAAGTTCATGCTGGGAAGGACAGTGGTCACTCACGAGTAATAATGTCCCGCAGCGCGTCGGTCACAGGCGTGGGAACGTCCCACACCTCTGCCAACTGGACCACCTCATCCAGATGCCGAACGAGCGTCGGACAGCTGGCCAGCGACTGCACGACGCTGTTGAAGAAGCACGTGTTGCCCGTATTGCGCAGGCCTGCGTAATGCCTTTGCAACGAGGGGCCGGCGAGAGCCTGTGCCGCGGCGAGGGAAGCAGTGCTGGGGGCTGTGACGTTGCTCCGACGCAGTGCGCGTTGCTTGCTGCCCGGACCGAGACCTGCTGTTGCCGATGTCGAAGCCGTCTGTGCTGAGGATGGGTAGGCGTGTCCGAGTCCTGGCGAGACGACGTTGGCGATGCGCGCAGGCAAGTCGGAACTCAACCCCACGCTGCCCAACGCCGCGACCGCGTCCATCGCTCCGGTCATGACCGTCGCGACTGGATCCCTGACGATGCTGAGGAGCAGACCCGAGTGTGTGCCGTCGAGGGCGTCGCGGAGGTAGAGGGTGGCGACGATGCCGAGGGCGAGGGTGAGGACGAGGAGGCCGAGCTGGTGCAGGAGCGGGAGCGGGTACGCAAAGATGCCCAGGAGCGGAAACGCCTGAGGTGCGCGAGGCTCGACGAGGACGAAGGCCGAGACGCCCGGCGCGTCCGTTGCGGTGGGCTGCGGGGAGGCCGAGTCGAAGAAGGCGTGTTCTCCCCTCGCACCGATGCCTCCTCCTCCTCCTCCTCTTGCACCAGCACCGTGGCCCGAACCGGCAGCAGCAAAGATGCGCTCGAGCCGCTCGACGTGGTGCGCGTTGTCGAGACGGCGCTGCTGATGCTTGGCCAGCGCCGAGACGGTGAACTCGGTGAGGGTGCGGTCGAGCGAGACGAGGAGGTTGGTGAGAGACGAACGCGAGGACGTCGCTGTTGCGCTTGCGCTTGCGCTTGCCGTCGATGCCGACGCCAATGCCGACAACGACGAGGAGGAGAAGAGGAGCAGGGCCGCCGTCAGCGCAGAGTAGGCGCGCATGAGGGTGAGCAACCCCTTTGCCTTGGAGTGACCCTTGGCAGAGGCCAGTCTTGCCGTCCGTGCGGGTGGTGCTGCTGCTCGTACCCGCCAGCCTGGTGGGCTGTCCACTCGTTCGCCCCTTCCACGTGAGGCAGTCTTGACGGCGCTGCCTTCGTCGTGCGCGAGGCGAGGGTCAGGATGGCACCCCGTCGGTGATGGTGGACGTCGTCCTTCTCCCGCTGGGGACTTTTTGCGGACGACTGACGAGGCGGCCTGGCTTTCGTCACTGCTCAGCACGTGTGTGGGTCGGAGCCACCGACGCGTCATGCTCACGCATACCCAAAACAACGGACAGACAGGCAGGTATAATCATCGTCAAGACGGGACGGGGGATGGCTACTGGTACAAATGGGCCCGGCAACGAGTGGGAGCCTATGAGCGATCGTACGGCAAACGAGGGCGCGAGGAAGCGAGTCCGCAGCGTGGTGGAGGGAAGAAGGACGCAGGACGACGAGGTGGGCGAGGTCGACGACGGGCGAGGGAGCAAGCATGCTCAGCAGCTGCACCCTTTGGCCGCCTCGTATGCGCTCGTCAGGCTGATCGTGCCGCCTTCACCGTTGGCCCCACCCGGTGCACCGCCATGCATGCGATCCCCGGGCGCTCGTTGCCCAGGCGCGACTTTTTGCCACAGCGATGGTGTCGAGATGATCTTGAAACAACGAGCAGGGGTACAGTCAGAGGACGTCTAGCACGGTAGGGAGGGACGCTGCTCACCCGGTTGACGAGCTCGTCAAAGGCATTGTTGACGCCCACGCCGCGCTTGGCACTCGTCTCGAGGAAGAGGGCGTCCATCTGGTCGGCAAAGGCCTGGCCCTCCTCCGTGGTGACGACGCGCTGGAACTCCTTGTCCGTCTTGTTGCCGACGACCATCTTGACGACGTCCTTGGAGGTGGAAAAGGTGTCGAGCTCGTTGAACCAGTTTGTGAGGGCGTCAAAGGTATCCCTCATCGTCACGTCGTATACTGTGTGGGACAAGCATGACGCGTCGGCTTGCGAGACCGTGCTGAGGCAAGGAAGGAGAGGATGCTCACCAATGATGACGCCCTGTGCGCCGCGGTAGTAGCTGCTTGTCAAGGTGCGGAAGCGTTCCTGGCCTGCGGTGTCCCAGATGGAGAGCTTGAAGCGCTTCCCGCTCGGTGCGACGTACGACTTGATCTTGTAGTCGACCTGGTGATGGTGCAGGGTGCAGTGCGATCAGTCCCATCGTCCTCAGGGGCTTGTAGTGGATGGAGTGCTCACGCCAATGGTCGCCGTGGTCTCCTCTGGGCTGAGGAACTCGTCGTCACAGAAGCGGAGTAAGAGGGACGACTTGCCCGTCGCCGTCGACTGTGAGGCAAGCATACAAGTCAGCGCAGTCCGACGCACAGCCAGCGCCGGCGGCAGGGGCACTCACGCCGATGAGGAGGATCTTGAGCGTGGGTATCTCGGCGGGTGTGAGGGGTGCGGCTGCCATGGTGGGCGGTGCCCGGGGCGGGTGTCGTCGTGGGAGCTGCTTGCTGAGCTTGACTCTACGCAAGGCTGGCTGTGTTGGATGGCAATGACGGCGCTGTTGATGGCGAGGACGCAGTGGTGGACAGCGAGCTCCTCGTCGTCGTCGTCGTCGTGGTGCTCCTCATCAGCGAGGTTGCGGCAATGCCGTGTTGCCCGGGCGGGCGTCATCGTCCCCGATCTCGCCGCTCCCCCTCCTCCTCATCCTCAGTGCGCTCCTCCTCATCCTCGTCCTCGTCGACGTCGACACCGAGCATCCCCTCAGCGAGAAGCACAGCAGCCATGTCAGCCATCGGGGGCGTGTACGACGTCCTCTACATCCCGCTCCTCCTCCCCGCGCCCACCGTCGACTCGCTCCTCCCGCCCGGCGCCCAGCGCCTGCCCATCCCACCCAGCATCCTCGCCGCCCTGTTCGGCACCGAGCCCAAGGACGACGAGCACCTCGTGTGCCTCCAGCTGGGCTACCAGAGCAACACGGGCCCGCGCCTCCTGCCCCTCGGCCTGCACTTCTTCGAGGCCAAGCTCGAGATCCCCTTCCTCTCCCACCCGCACCTCACCACCACCACGCCCCACCACCCCTTCGTCCTCAAGCACACCGTCCTCTTCTCCACCCCGCTCCTCGTCGCGCCCAGCAAGGCCATCACCGGGCTCAAGTCCCACACGGCCGTCTTCCGTCTCCAGGCCGGGGACGAGGCGCTCGGCAGCCTGCCCAAGCTGCACCCGGACAGCCCCGCCCACGACGTCCGCTACACCGCACAGGGGTACCTCGACGCCCGTCTCCGCCCGCTCCACAGCGCAGGAGCAGCAACAGCAGGTCCACAAGTAGAGACGAGCGCAGACACCCTCCAGGCACTCACCACCCTCCTCCACGCCGAGTGGTACGGCGCCACCTCGGGCCGGACCGTCACCCGCTTCGAGTTTGCCCGTCTCGCCCCCTCCCTCGCCCACACGGCCATCCGCAAGGAGGCAGAGGTACAGCCGAGGCGGTACGAGGTGCACGCACTCCGCCTTCACATCCCGCGCTTCCGCGACGGCCGCCCAGGCGCGTCGGACGAGGACATGGAAAGCATCGACGTCGCTCACGGTGCACGCGCGTGGCGCATCCGTGCCCACTTCCGCTCCTTTGCGCGCAATGTATGAAGCCATGACCAGTTTGTATCCTTGTCTATGAAGAGAGTGACAGCTCCTGCCCGGCCTGAATGACGCGCAGCGCCGGCGGGGCCTCTCCTCCCAAGTGCAACCCCCACGCACGCCAATCGCTTCCCAACCCATCCCCCGCCACGTCCACCCCGTACTTCGCCACCCCACCCCGCCCCAGCGTGGGCAACGCCAGCACGCGCGCATCGCCAGGCACAGGATCGTACTTGGCATCATTCGGCGCGCGCTCCTCCAGCCGCGCGGGGACCGGTGGCAGAATGAGCGCGTCGGGCGTCAGGATGCCGTCCAGTTGGACGTCGCGGTCGTCCATCGGCACCTTGTCATCCAAGACGCCGGCCTCGTTCTCTGCCTTCTCTGTGTTGTCCTTGGGAGAGAGGGAAGGCAAGCCGAGGACTTGCTGACGGAGCGCGAGGGCGAGGACGATGGGCATCCTCACCTCCTCCACCTCTTTCCCACTCCCTCCCTCCTTGCCTCCCTCCTTCTCCTGGGCTTGGACATGAGCCCTCGCCCTCCGCGCCCGCTCGCGCAACGCCCACTCCTTGGCGCGCAACAGGTACCGATCATAGTAGCCCTTGCCGTGGCCCAGCCGTCCGCCGTACGTGTCAAAGGCGAGACCGGGACAGAGGACGAGGTCGAGGCCGGTGCCGCCGTGGTTATAGGGAGCCAAGGCCTCGACTCTTCTTCTGCTTCGTGGGCTTGGGCCCGTCGCTTGTTGTGATGATGAAGAGGATGAAGGATCTGAGGAGCGGGCGTCTTGCGAGTTGGTGGGTGGCGGTGGCGGTAGGACGTCGTCCGGCGAGGGTTCCCTAATCCCGTACGAGTTGGTGGGCAGGGAGAGGTAGTCGTCCTCGTCCTCGACGCGGAGCATCGACATCTCGGCCGCGAACTGCTTGCTCGGACTCGGTTGGCTTGACGATGATGCTTTCGGTTCCTCGTTGGTAGGGGAAGATGGCCCGGCCAGCGCAAAGCTGGGCACGTAGAGCGTCTTGCCTGAAGACGAGAAGGACATCAGTTCCTTCGTCCTCTCGTAGGGACACGGCCAACTCACGACTGCGCAGCGCATCGAGGCACAGCTGGTGGGTGTCCACCTCGCCGGAGGGCGTGTTGAGGTAGATGCTGATCGTGCGCGCCTCGCGATAGACGCGCGAGCTGAGGAGGGTGCGCGTGATGCTGGCCGCTACGCCGAGAGGAGGACGAGGTTCAGCCGGCCGATCGACGCGCCGTCGTACAGAGAGCACCGCGTACGGACTCACACTGCGCCAGGACATCGTCTCGAGCGACGGCGGCGAGACGGGCGCCCATGGCCTTGCGCAGCGCCCGCTTGGCCAGTCGTACAGACTGCGAGGCGGACGCGGTCGAGCTCGCCGCCATGGTATCTTGTGTACTGAGACTGTGAGATCGCCAGCGACGGCGTCAGTCACGGCGGCGACGACGAGGGGCGCGCTGTGCCCATGCTGTACTCACTCCCGACGCGATGGCTGTCCTTGAGGATGGTGGTCGTCTTCCAGGAGGGCAGGAGGAGGGCCCAGCTGGCAAAGGTGATGAGGTACCCGTGTGGCCGACGCCGTCCTCGATCAGCACGACGTCCACCATCGCCACGACGATCCCCCCGACGCGGCCCTCGTGAGCACGCAGAGACGCCGTCCAAGATGGGCAAACGCAGCGCCGTGTCGCGCTTCCCCGTCGCGCGCATCAAGAAGCTCATCCAGTCCGACAAGGACGTTGGCAAGGTCTCCCAGGCCACCCCCGTCCTCATCTGTGAGCCGCTGCCCTCCCTGCCTGCTGCTGAGGCAGCCACTGACGCTGCTCCTCGTGTGCACGCAGCCAAGGCGCTCGAGCTCTTCATTGGCACCATCGTCGAGGCCACCGTCGATGAGACGCGCAAGTCGGGCGCGCGCAAGGTGTCGCCATACCATCTGTACGTTTGCAACCCCTCCCCTCCTCCCCATCCCATCGCACCACTGACCCATTCTATGTCCTGCACAGGAAACGCACCGTGCACACCAACGAGATGTTCGACTTCCTCAAGGACATCGTCGCGCGTGTGCCAGACCCTCTTGAAGGCGCTGCCTCTGCCTCTGCCTCAGCCTCTGCTTCTGCCTCCTCAACAGGCGCAGCAACGACGGCGGGCAGACGCGCCTCAGCCAAGCACGCTCCCGCATCCGACGAAGACGGGGAGGAAGATGACGATGATGAAGAAGAAGATGAAGACGACGATGAGGCGGAGGAGAGGAAGCCCGCCGCGCACCCACCGCCTCGGAAGCGTCAAAAGGTCAACAGCGTCCCTACTCCGGCCAACAGCAGCGGCGGGACAGCCAAGAACGGAGCAAGCACCTCAGGACGCGGCCGCGCACCTCAATCACGGGCCGCCTCTAGTTCCAACGCGGGCGCGGGCGCAAGCGCGGGTACAGGAGCGGGAGCAGGAGCAGGAGCCGGAGCCGGCGCGGCGGGACGGGGCGCAAAGGGCAAGACGCGTCCCGCCTCCGCCTCATCTCGGTCTCACCACGCACCAGGATCGTACGACGGCCAAGACGACTACGACGACGACGACGACGAGGAGGGGGAGGAGAATGAGGATGCAGAGAATGACAAGGAGGTCAAGCCGGCCCCGTGGGCCATGGCGGGCGTGAGCACGCTCCCGTCCACCTCGCACGCTTCTTCCTTCGCCGCGGCGTACAACACCAACAACAATCATCACAACAAGGCATCGGCATCAGCAGCAAAGGAGGACGAGGAAGACGTACCAGCCCGACCACCGCACCACCGCACAGCGATGCATCCCTCCATGCTACTCAACCCCGCCCCGGGCGCAACTCTGCCAGCGGGCTACCCCTCCGGACCACCCCCTCTTCCCTCGCCCGGTGCGGGTGCCGGTACCGGTGCTGGGGGACGAAGACCGGTCGAGGAAGATGACTACGACGACTAGGATCCATCCGCGGTGCTCATTGAGCTCCGAGATTCTCCTCCTGCCGCCTCATCGTGTCCGTCGGAGGCAATACAGCATCACGCACGGGACGCGAATGCGCGGCTTTCTGATTAAAAGCGTGGGAGCGTAGTAGTACAATACGAGTAAGTGGGGAGCGCGCTGTGAGAAGGGAGAAGGTGAACTGTCCATAGCCTGGCTGGCCGTGTAGGAGACGCGACTACGCCTGATCCGTCGCCATCAGATCGTCGATATCCTCCTGCGAGAGCCCGTCCAGTCTGTCCCGTTCCAAGAGAGAGGGATCAGCGTCGGCTCCAAGTACCACCTTGACTGAGGACGAGAGTCCACTCACCTCTTGACAAGATACTCGACCTCGACATCCTTCGTGATGGGGATCACAAACTGGTGGTAGAGCTTGACGACCTCGTTGACGTCAATCTTGCCCGCCGCTTTGGGCTTGGCGGTGGTTGCCCAGGACGGCGCCGACGCGTCTGCGCTTGTGGGTGCTGGTGGTGGCGCTGTCGAGGAGGAAGCTGGGGGGTTGGCGGTGGCGGGAGCGAGGGGGTGTGGGTCGCCCGCTGCGACAATCGTCGCCGGTACCTTTGGAGCGTCTTTCGACTCTGTACCGGCTCCCGCGGCGTTGCCATTCGCGCCCGAATGATTGGGTTCGAGGCCGAGGGACGTGACCGAGCTCTGGCGTGAGCGCGGCTTGGGCCCCGGCGCGCCGGCTGCGGACCTGTCCAGATCAAGATCCTGCCCGTACACCTTGGCCTTCTGCTCCAGCCTGACCAGCAGGGCAGCCTCGACCTCGGGCTTGGTGATGAGCCGCTCGAGCTCGGCGCGGTTGGGCTCGGGCTTGGCGGTGATGTGCTTGATAAACGTCGGGGGGTCGGACATGAACTTGGACTCGGAGACGAACATGCCAAAGTGAATGCGCCTGCTCAGGGCTGCGAGGAGCTCGACGTCGACGACGGCTGCGCTGCCGTACTGGCCGTCGTCGGAGCCGGGTCCCCAGCGCGCGGTGATGCCGGGTACGAGTTGCGTTTGGTAAAAGTCGAGGATGCGGTCGTGCACGAGGGAGATGGCGGGTGGGTGGAGGACGTGTGGGTAGTCGATGGGCGGCAAGATGGGCTTGGGCAGGATGTCGATGGGCGTGTATGGCCACTCGTCTGGCGCCTCCCAGCGGCGCACCTTGGCATGGGTGGACTCTGACTCCTTGAGGAACCAGGTGAGCCATGAGCCGTGCCATCCCTCGCGCTGGACGAGTTCCGGGAAGGCTGCGTTCTTGTACATGCGCTCGTTGTGGGCAAACTGAGCGCGCTCGATGAGGAGGAAGCAGATGGTGTCCTCGAGCCGGATGAGGACGGAGCGAATGTAGGCGAGGGAGAGGAGCGTCTCTGCGGGCGTATTGGCGGTGATGAACGTCGTCGGGCGAGAGTTGACCTGGGCGATGACTTGGGAGGGTGGCGAGGTGGCCAGCCCTGGGCCCGAGCCTGAGCCTGAGCCTGGGCCTGAGCTGGCGAGTTGAGCGCTGGGTTGAGAAGGCGAAGTCATCGTTGCTGCGGACTGTAATGGCAGCGTTGAGGAGGCGATGCCGGTGGCAGAATGAGCTCCTCTTGTACTCGCACCGCTGCCTGCGTCCCGCGTCGTCTGGGGTGCTCCTTGCTTGGCGTTTGCGGGTTCCCCCTCTGCCTGTGACTTGCGCGTGTCCCAAGCGTCGGTGATGAGGTGCGCCGTCGTCGAGACTGGCTTGGGCTGATGAAGGTGATGGTCGGGGACATGGAGCAGCTCCTTCTCATCTGGGGGAGGAGGAGGAGGGGGAGCGGGGCACGGCGTTTACATCGTTGCGTAACGATTTGGTACCATCTTCGACATTTCATGACAGCAGCACTCCTTGCCACCGACCACGACATGCTCACGCTTCCACACTGCCATCCTCGCCATGGCCGACGCCCTCGACGACGACTTTGACGACGCCTCGGCCATCCACGACGGCAGCGAGCACGCCGAGCAAGAGGCCACGCTCACCAGCAAGCAGCGCAGACGACGGCGGGAGCGCCAGCGCAGGGCCCAGAAGCTCGACGTCGCACAGGCCACTGGCATCACCGACCCCTCTAAGCACTTTGGCCAGTTCCCCCTCGACGTACAAGCAACCTACCTCGCGCAGATCCTCAAACGACACGCGCCCAAGATTTCGTCCCTCGAGGCGGCAGAGTATCCCCTGGGCCAAGAGCATCTCCTCCCAGTAGGCTCGGTGTGGAACTCGCTCAGCAGGCAAGACGCCCCCATCGGACTGCCCGCCTTCCTCCATGCGGTGCTCACAAAGACGACGCTCCTCGCAGTGAGGAGACAATACGAGACGTCCAAGAACGCCATGATGGGCGCACCCTCCCTGCTCATCGTCACCGGCGATGCGTCTCGAGCGGCGGCACTCTCCGTTGACATCAGGACAGCCCGTCATCCCTCTGGCACCGCGCCGCAGAACGGCACAACAGAAGACGAAGACGACGACGAAGAGGTCCAGCCCGCCTCTAAACGCGCACGATTGGACGACGAACCCGCCGCGTCCACATCAACAGCGCCCACATCAGAGTGGAATGAAGCGCCCAAATTGATCCAAGCCGGTCGGCCAGCCAAGCTCTTCGGACGTCACATCAAGGAACACGAGCAACGCGCCTTTCTCGCCAGCCACGCGTGCCCCATTGCGATCGGAACACCCGCGCGTCTGCGCATTCTCCTCAAACCACCCTCTGGCGGCGGGGACCACAAGGGCAACAAGACCGCAGGGAAAGGAGGAGGAGGAGAAGGAGGACTCGCGAACAAGGGCGACAAGGCCACAGGCATACTCCGAACCGACAATCTCGAATACGTCGTCCTCGACATTACCTACCGCGATGCCCGCGGACGCTCGCTGCTCGAGTCCGCCGAGAGCACTCGGCGCGATACCCTCCTGCTCCTCGCTGATCTGTGGGCGGCGCGGCGGGCTCGGGCCGCTCGGGGAGATGGGAATGATGATGAGGACAAGGAGGAGGGAGAGGAGGGGCGAAGGAGAGGCGGCGGCGCTGCCAAGTCCGGAGGCGCCACTACCAAACGCAAGGCTGATGATGGTGCTCCTCAAGACGGCACAGAGGCAGACGGAGGACCCAGCACCGCCGACGAAGTCGAGCGAGCCAGACGCGAGCGCGTCAAGGCGCTCACGAAGTGGATCATCATGTTCTGATACAAGCAAGCACCCGAGCCAGCCGGCCAACCAGCAAGCAAGCAAGCAAGACAATGCGACCAGGTGTGTGTACGTGTATTGCTTGAATTGTGAGTTGGAGTGCGTGAGAGATTATGGATGAGGATGCAGAGGGATCAACGAGACGAAGCTCGCTCCTGGAAGAGGGCAGTCATTACACTGTTGGAAGGAGAGTACAATAAAGTGCGAGCCAACGCGGCACTATCGTAGCCAGAAGGAGCACTGGCGTCTGGCGAGCTGGGACCGGGCCCAAGGTGGGGAAAATCGCCTCGCATTCAGAGGTACAAGTCGGACGTATCGGCGTTGGCCATGAACTTCCACACGCCCTCGACGCCGAGATCGTGCGGGTCCTCCTTCTCCGCAATCTCGGGCTTGAGCACCGTCTCCATCCCGTCGTCTTCATCGTCATCATTGTTGTCATTGTCTTGCTGTTCCCTGTGAGTGTGCTCGGAGCCCGGCTTGGTAGAAGCTGCCGAGGCGGCCGTCGGCGTCGTCGAGCCCGTGCTCAGGGCGCCGGAGGTGGAGCCTTCGCTCTGCACTGTAGCCTTGGCCTTAGCCTGGGCCTTGGGCTGACGATGAGGCACCGCACCGCCCTGCCAGGCCATCGTTCCCAGTCCCAGGCTAAGCTTGAGCATCGGCGCGATGGGCTTGAAGCGGCGTAGCATCTTTGGCGTCGTCGACGCTTCCGTAGATGTTGTCGACGACGTAGACAAGGCATCGGCGCCGCCCACGCCCAAATCGCGCAGCACATTCTCAGCAGCCACGTCCGCCATCGCCCACGCCTGATATCCCGCATTGAGCGCCCCAAACGCATCGGCCACGTCGCCAATCGCGTACACGTTGGGAATGCAGTTGGTGCGTTCCTCCGCTTCTTCGTCGGCGTCGGGGGAGACGAGGGGCGTCGAGCCGCAGTCGCATGTCGGAGCCGACGTCGTCGTCGTCGTGGAGGTGGCGCCCGTGCCTGTGCTTGCATCGTGGGAGTGAGCCTGCGTAGCGTTGGAGCTCCCAGCCGGCGTACCGCCCAAGGCAGAGCTAACCTCCGTCTTGCGATCCATGAAACAGTCACAGTCGCCGCACGGCGCCTGCGCCTCCATCACCCCGCCCCACCCCTCCGAGCCAGGCAGACGCTCGACCTGCAGCGTCCGACGCACCTTGACGAGCCGCGTGCGCGGGTCCACGCTGCTCGGACTGAGCTTGCTCATCAGCGCGCTGTTGGGCTGCTGGCCGGTGCAGAGGAGGAGCACGTCCGCATGGAAGAGCTTGCCCTTCGTCGTGCGTACAAGCTTGCGACCTGGCCGCGCCGCGGCGGAGGAGAGCTCGGCCGAGGAGGCTGTGCGCACATCGAGCGTGAGCCGGTTCGACTCGTTGCTCTTGCGAGGGAAGGGGACGCGATCATCGATCGTCGCCGAGCCCATCGGACATCCATCCGTGAGCGCCAGCCGCTCGCCAAGCACGACATCGACACCGAGAGCGCGAAGTCTCCGCAGCGCAATCTCGTGGATGCGCTCGTCAAAGTTGGGCAGCAGCCGATCACGCGAGTGGATGAGCGTCACCTTCTTGCGCTTCGGCGGCTGTTCGCCAGTCTGCTGCCAATGACGCTGGCAACTTTCGTGCGGCGCCGCCGTCTTGGTGCCGAAGACGCTCGCAATGTCCGAGGCGAACTGCACGCCCAGGGCGCCACCGCCGACGAGCACGACGTCTTCGGCGTCGCGTACGCGCTCGTGAATCTGCCGCATCCAATTCATGCCTTCGGGCTTGGTGCGCGCGTCGGTGCGAAGGGGATCGGGCAGATGCGAGCCGAGGGCGTAGATCAGGTGGGTGTACGGAACACGGACTGTGCGCGAGGTAATGTTCCACAGCGGGCGCTGCTTGTGCTTGCCAGCGTCGTCGGCCGTGCGATCAGACGAGGGCCGTGGCGCGACCTCGACCAGGACATGGTCCGGCTTGATGTCGGTCACCGAACCTTGAAGGAACATGTGCGGAGGCGCGCCCGCGTATGGATTGTGCTCATCGTCCTGCGCTTGATCGCCGTCCTGTACGCTAGTGCTTGAAGAAGTTGGCTGAGCAGGCTCCGTGGAGGATGCTGTCTCGACACGCATAGGCTCTCGTCCCAGCGCATCCTGCTCGTGAACGGCCTCAGCCGGTGGCGCATCTTCATGAACATGAAGAGTACCCTCCAACTTCGGCGGCTTGACCTCTTCGGCCTTGGAACCGGTCAGGGGGCGAGCCTGGTCGGCCGATGGTGTAGACTCGGTAGATAGCTGCTCGTCACCACTGTCATGGGACTGCGAGCGCCGGCGTTGACTGTGAAGCCCTTGTCCCCTTTCTGGCGAGGTGGAGGCAAGGCTGAGCCGTGCCTTGAGTTTGTCAGCCAAGACGGCAGGCTCGTCGTCGCCGCTGCCGGCGCCAGCACCAGCCTCGTCGCCGTCGTTCGAAGCGCTTGACGAGTAGAAGCTCGAGAGGGTCGAGGTCAAACTCGCGGCCGACTGGGCACCCTTGAACCGAGATGATGCGCGGTCAAAGAGGGAGGCCGAGTCCAAGGTGACGTTCTCCGAGGAGGCGGAGAGATCGGAGCGCGAGTCCGCGCCATAGTCGTCTTCGGTAGGCGAGGGTGGAGAGAGGGAGGATGCGGCCGAGGAGGCTGAGGATGACTTGGACGAGCTCCGACTGCTGCTCGCAGCTGCTGATCGCGAGGCCGGCGCCGTCGAGCCCATCTCGAGATCGAACGTCTGTCCCGACGCGTTGGCTCCTGCCGCTTTGTCAGCTTCCCCTGCCTTGCCCTTGTGCTTCTTGGCTGTCCTGTCCGGCGCCTGGTTGAAGATGGAGGTGTACGGGATGAACGCCTTGTGCTCGTGGCCCGACAGCACCGAGAAGCGCGGGAAGACATAGAGGTCTGGAGGATGACAAAGCCGAGGACGATGAGCATACGGATAAGCGCCACCAGAGACACACTGGACTCACGGTTGAAGTGCGAGTTGCGGTCGATGAGGATGACCCTGTGCGAGGGCGGCAGCTTCTGCGCGAGCACGGTGGCGGCGTGCATGCCGCCGTACGAGCCGCCGAGGACGACGACGTTGTTGGTGCCTTCGAGGTCGAGGTCGTCTTGCGAAGGCGCGGCTGCCGCTGCTGCTTGATGGTGCGCTGCCCGTTTGGTCAGCTTGGCGGCCGGCGCCACGGCTCCTGCCATCGCTGTAGGAGCAGGTGCTGCCCCTCGTCGTCGTCGCGGCAGGCTCGCGCTCGGTCCGACGTGCACCGTGGTCGCGGCGCGTGCTGCCTTGGCCGCGGCTGCGCTGGCGGTGAGCGCCATGGTCGATCCACTCGTGGTGCTTGCCATCGTCCGCCCTGCGGAGTGCTTGAGTTGGATCTGTGTTGTGCTGAGACGGTGGTCGTCGTCGTCGTCCTCATGATCGCCCCCATGCCGTGCTTGAGTTCCTCGACCTCATCCTGGCCCCATCATCATCAGCAATCGATTGGGCTCCCATCAGCCGCATCAGCAACGCCCCGGACGGCGGCCAGGCTGTCGGTGGCAACATCCCATCGATTTTCAAAATGCATTCTGAGCTGCCCAATCTGATGACGCCCGCACCGGCATCGTCCCACCCAAAGCGTTCATGAGCGTATACGAGGTGGCAAAAAGTTGGCTAGGTACGCGGTTTCTTAGCTCAGTGGTTAGAGCGTTTCCTTTACACCCACACTGGCTCGGAAAAGGCCGAGGGTTCGACCCCCTCAGAAATCATTGTCTTCCCTTTTGCTCCCCCCTCTCCCCCTTCTTTTTGCTCCCAGAACAAGCAGAATCGGGTCCCAGAGCGTGCAATCCATCCGTATTGATAAGCAGTGACCGAACGAGTGTACAAGACGAATAGCGAGAAGGGAAGGGAGCGTGTGTGTGTCGCGCAGCGAGCCTAGGTGCGCCGGAAGCAGCGCGTCGACTGGCGCTTGATCCAGAAGACCTGTGGTGGGAAGGGACGCGGCCAGAGCGTCAGTACGCGGGCACGGCGGAGAGAACGAGGACGAGGACGGGGGAGAGGACAACAGGACGTACCAAGGCACCGATGAAGCGGAACGCAGAGAGACCAAAAGTAGCCCAGAGGATCGCTTGGCTGAAGGCGGGGAGGAGGGCAGGAGCGTCAGTCGGCGCTCCTTCAGACGCGTCGCGATGGGAGGTAGGACTCACAAGTAGTACTGCACACGCGCACAAGCCGAGCAGTGACGAAAAGCGAAGCACAAGGCAAGCTCAGTCACGCGTCATATCCACCACACAGACACGTCAATCAGGACGCACCGACTGCTTCGACGTCTGCTCGCGCTCCACCTCGGCAGCCGTCTGCCCGCGGTTGATCCCGTTCACGTTCTCAATCGCGACGGCGAGCGCGCCATTGGTGAGCAGCCAGAAGGCGACGAGACGCGTGCGGAACGTCTTGTTGCTGTCGTCTGTGCGGTGGCGAAGCGGGGCGGTGGCGAAGGGAAGAAGGAAGGAAGGCTGGTCAGTCACCGGTCCGCTCGTGAATGGAAGAGAGACGACATACCCATCGTAGGCCGCTCCTTGGCCTCCGCCTTCTTCATCGGCGCCACCGCGCGCGACACGACCTGCTGGAAATTCTGGTCAATGTCCGCCTGCGCCTGCTCAATCTCCTCCACCGTGCCCGCCTCCTGCCCCGGCTTGTCCTTCTTCGTGTCCACGCTCGGCAGCACGTCGGCCTTGTCCGAGCCCTTGGTGCCCCACGACACGTCGTGCAGGTTGCAGAACGCGTACACGTTGAGAATGTTGACGAAGGAGGGGGCGACCATGAGGTATTGCGGGAACGAGGTGAGCATGTGCCACGGGTCCGCGTACAGGATCGAGGCGATCAGGTAGATGCCAAACGTCGCCGTCAGCGCCGCGATGAGCACCGTCGTCTGCGAGTTGAAAATGGTATTGACCAGGTCCTTCGTGTTGAAGTGCTGCCCGATAAACGCCGACACCGTCAGCCAGAGCGAGATGGCCATGAGGTACGTGCCGAGGATGGCAAAGACGATGAAGGAGACGTAGTACGTCAACTTCTCGCCCTTGGGCCGGTTGCCGAGCGCGAGGATGAACTGCAAGACGAGGAAGAAGATGTACACCCATCGGAGCACCGTGTTGACCCAATGAATCACGTCCAGCACCGTGTTCGACGAGCCGACGAGGAGGTTGTTCGGCAAGAAGTCGATGATGATCGTAAACGTGAGCCAGAGATTGGCGAGCGCGAACCAGCTGAAGAAGAGGTTGAACGCGTTGTAGAGCGCTTGGAGGTGGAAGAAGAAGAGGCGCAGGATGCTGTGGTTGGAGCGGTAGATGCGGAAGAAGTGCACCAGCGAGTAGATGGACGCCGCAAAGCTGCCGTTGAGCCACCGGCGGCGCTGCGAGATGAGCTCGGGCGCACCCTCCGGCACGTCCGTCTCGCCCTTGGCGGGCTTGACGTACGAGAGCGTCCACTTGTCGCCTGCTTTCGCGACCAGCTCGAAGCACAGGATGCGGTCCTCGGCCAGGAACATGTTCTTGGTAAAGATGTCCATGCCGTGCACGCCCTTCTTGCCCAGCCGATCCGCCAGGGTATGGTCGCCGTGGAAGTATTGTTGCAGCGGCCTCCCTTGGATCGCGCGGAACCGGTACGCAGAGAACGCGCCGGGTAACACGCTCACATAGCCAAACGTGGACTCGAGCGGCTTGTCGAGGATATTGCTCATCTTGTACTCAAAGTTTTGCGCCGCCACGAGCGGGTTGATCAGCTTCTTGCCGCTCTTGAGCATGGCGTGGATCTCGCCACAGGCGCCGCCGAGATTGGCATTGTTATAAAACGCCTCCCAGAGGTGGTAGAGACTCTTGTGGCCCGGCTTGGTGCCTGCGTCGATGAGGATGCAGATTTCGGGCTGCAAGGTGCGGCCGAGCGCGTTGAAAAGCCAGCGGTGCGAGTTGATCTTCTTGGCGTTCTTCTGCTTCAGACAGAAGATCATCTGCACGGGTACCAGATTGTTCGTGTCGTCGCCGTGGGGCTGGACCAGGGCCGGGCTCGGGTCGACGGAGAGCTGGGTGGTGTACTCGAAGATGTGGGCGACGGTGTCCTTGCCGTCGACATTGCGCTTCATGACGCCGTCCTGGTAGACGCCGACGGTGGCGAGCAGGTCGAGGACCTCCTTGTCGCACGGATCGATGCCGTCAAAAATGAGGGACACGACGATGCGCTGCCATCCCGGCCGGCCCTCCTCGGCGGAGCGACGCCAGAACTTGGACGTCTTGGACTTGCAAATGTCGCGAATGTTGAGCATGACGCCGTGCAAGGTGCGCGCGAGGAGGATGCGGTCTTCGTTGTAGTACGTGATGGCGATGAGAAGCTCCGTGTCGCGGCCGTACTGGGACGTGGTGCGGAGCGTCCACCCGTTCTGCACGGTGAACTCGTCTGGGTCGCACGTCGCGGCTGTGTAGCGCATGTGGGTGAACTCGTTCGTCTTGCAGCCTGTCAAGACGCGTCAAAAGGCGAATAGAGTGAGTCTGTGTGATTTCATCGGCTCGCCGAGCGTGCACAGAGGCAAGCTCGAGGGACACTCACCCTGTGACCACTTGGCCTCGACGCTATTCTTGACGGCGGTTGGCACGCGATGTTCGACAATCCAGTGCCCGCGGGTGAGCTTTACCTTGCGCGTGGCACCGCGTTTGGGAATCTGCTGGCGTTTGGCCCATGCTGCTTCTTCTGCGGTGGAGAAGTTGGAGATGGAGCCCGCGTGTGCGAGTGCGCCGCTGAAGGGCGTTGCGGGAGGCGGCATGCTGCGAGGGGCAGGGTGTGTCAGTATGACCAAGACGCGTCCAGGAAGGGTAGAGGAGGAGAAGAGGGATGCTCACGATGGGTAGCCGTACTTTTCTGCATTGTCGGTGAGAGGGATCTTAGCCTCGTCGGTGTCGTCGTATCCTGCCATTGCGCCTGGGCCATGGTAGAGGGTGGACGCGTTGGTGTGGACGTCTACGGTGCTGCCGTTGTGGTTTCCGTGGGAGGAGATGAAGCTGTGGTTGGGATTGTCGCTGGTGCTGGCTGCGTAGAAGGGGTTGGCGGGAGCGAGTCCTCCCTGTGCTGGCGGTGCGCCAGCTGCATATGGGTTGCCTGGCGGCGGGTATGTGGTACTGCTGGCATTGGACTCGGAGTGGTGGTGCCCTGCTCGCTGCTTGTCCACGTCGTCGTCGTCAGCATCATCGTCGTGGTCGTCGGCGGGTGCGGCGATGTATTCGGTTGGCCGTGGTGGAGACGAGGCAGGGTGTGAACCCGGTCGAAGCGCGCGAGGTGGCATCGTCGGCGAGACGATGGGAATGAGGAGATGGAGATGAGAAGCAGATGAGAAGGCGAGATGAGCTTATGAGGGCCTCATGCTAGGCATCTCTCATCGAGAAGGAAGGAAGGGGGTGGGGCTGGGATCCATGGTGCGTGTGCGAGTCTGTGCACCGCGCCTCCTGGTGTTGCTCCTCCTCCTGATGGTTTCACGCTGGATGCCCACCCCCTGGCCAGGCTGTGCTGCTGCTGCTGCTGCTGCTGCTGCTGCTGCTGCTGCTGCGGCAGCGTCCCCCGCGGGAGAGGCAGGGAGAGGGGGTGAGGACCACTCACGGGGATGCTATGGTAGGGCGTGTTGCTGCTGCTGTTGTTGGTGCTGCCGCCGCGTCGTCCTCCTGCCCCTGGTGGGGTGGTGTAGGCGTCGTATGCCATGGCGTGTGGGTGCTCGTGCTGCCTGTGCTGGTGAGGAGAGGGCAGTGTGTGATGGTGGAGAAGAAGAGAGGGGGGTATATGTATGGGCGGTGAGGGTGAGGGTTAGGAGGAAGGAGGCGGTGCTGGTTGGATTGTGGCCTGACAGCATTGTGCAGCCCTGTCACTGGCCGCCCCCAGCACGCACAGCATCGTCCCTCGTAGCGGCTCCCCACCGAGGCAAGGCCCGTCAACATCTACGCCGTCCACCGCTCGCATGGGATGGCCCTGCCCTGCACGGGACTGTGTGCCATGCCACATGCGCGCACGCCTACGCCTGCCCGCCCCTGCGTGCGCCTCGCCCCGTCCTCGATCCCGTCCTCCGTCGTCGTACTCGTACTCGCCCAGGGATGCTCGTGGTGGTGCTCACTGCACAGCATGCGGCCATGCTGTTCCAGGTTACGCATCGCAGTCAGTCGGCGCAGATCCGACGCCCGCCCGTGCCGCATCTCGGTCGGTGCCTGGCTGGACGGTGTCCATCACCACCACCACCTCCTCCTCATCATCATCCTCATCAGTAAGGGGCAGTCAGCCAGCCAGCCATCGCCTCATCATCGTCGATGCAGCGCATGCAACGCACAGCATCAGACGCAGTACCCATCGCCCTCCTCTCAACGGGCCCCCCTACGCCCTCAGACGGCCGCCTCTCAGTCGCGCAAGGATGGACGGCAACTCAATCAGCGCAAGGCGGATGCCACACACAAGGCAGGGGTACAAGTAGGCCGACATCGTACGCATGCGCCTCGACAGATGCCCTCGCTGCTAACCCTTCCCCCGTCTTCCTCTTCGCCCTCCTGCTGCTGGCCAGCACCCATTGCTCATCCTTCTCCACCCCCTTTCTCTCCAACGCTCCCTCCCTTGACCTACCCTTCCTCTCCTTGACAAGGACGACGACACCGAGACCCCCAAGCACCGCCGACGAAACGACGAACCGACCCATCCCAATGCTCGCCTCGCTCCTCGTCCTCCTGCCCGCCTTCCTCGGCACCGCGTCGGCCGCTCCGCTACCATCCTCGCCATCAGTACAGATGGCCGCGTCGGGCACGGTCGTCTCGGCCCAACGACGGAGCCAGGTCCTTCCTCGCGCATGGTCGCAGGACGTCGAAGATCCCATCCTCCTCATTCGTGAGTCGTCTCGTCTGTCTGCCTTGCCCTGGTTACACGCCAGCCTGCGACGCTCATCAACATCTTTGCTTCACTCCCTTGCTCACAGGTTCAGAGCCCACATTGGTGATCGACGCGCCTCTGTTGCTCGGTGAGTAGGCAGGCCGTCCTCACCGCTGTGTATGTCATCCTTCGTACTGACCACGACGACGGCATCCCTCCTTCCTTGCGCACAGCCCGAGGTCGCAACAAGGGCAAAGACAAGGGCAAGGGAAAGGCCAAAGCAGGCTCGGGCTCGACCTCGTCCTCGACCTCGACCTCGACCTCGAAATCGAGCTCAAACTTGCCAGAACAATCGGCCGCGCTGCACAGTACGTATCCATGATGGAGAGCCTCCATTACAGATCCTGGACCTCGCATCTCACCACCATCCTCCCTCTCCCCCTCTCTCTCATACCAGGCCTCGTCGCGAACCACGCCGCCCAAACCAGCCTCCTCGCAGCCCACCAAAGCCTCGTCCAAGCCAAGACGCTCCAAGCCATCCGAGACCGCACACCCGAAGAGACGGCCCAGTTCTGGAAACACATCAAGGCGGGCCACACCGCCGCCAAGGAGACGCTCGCGAGGCAGGACGAGATGCGCTTCCATGCGCAGTCGGCGACGAGGCCGTATGATGGCACGATTCGCAAGACGGACCCGTACGCGGCGCCGCATCGCGACGGGCGCCCGTCGGCGCACGAGTACTGGGAGGCAGGCGCGTCCGGGAGGGAGGACGAGAAGAAAGCGTGAGGGTGTATTGCGGGAGCCCAACCCCAAGCCCCCTTCCCAATGGACTTCTCCCCGTCGTCGCCAGAGGTGGGTCGCGCTCCCTGCCCAACCCAAAATGCATGCCTGCTATTCTTCTCCTTCTCCTTCTCCTGGGGCATCTGCCTTGGCGTCTCTGTCAAGTCGGGCCAAGTGGGGTCGACGCACAAACTCGTATCCGTTCAGCTCTGCGTGGTACAGTAGATGAGGACAGCACTCGGTACTGGTATCATGGCTCGGCAGCCTGTGCGCGAACGTCAGATGGATGGAGGGCATCGATGGCGAAGCAGGGCAGGGCAGAGAACGCCGTGCAGAGGTATCGTTCCTAGTAGTCGACGTTCCTCGGGTGCAATCAAGTCCGGGTCCTTGTGTGGCGATGTCTAGAGGGCGCGATGAATGATGATGATGATGATGTACCGAGTCTTCTTGCGTACGTTCTTCTTCAGAGATATGCATAGGTGGGCGCAGGCATCGCGGCCAGCACCACGGTGGGTGTAGCGTGTTGCTGCCGCTCAGGAGCGAGTCCGTACCAGCCCCCGACCGCGTCCTTGGTGTCGACGCTGATCACCGCCGGTACATGCGGCCGCCAGGGCTGATCGCCGTCCTCATCCTCGTCCGCCCCGTCTTGGTCATCGTAACCATCGTCTCGGCGAGCACGACGACCCCCGAGCCCAAAGTCGAATTCCTCCCCACCCTCCACATCCGAGTTCAGGTCGGGCGTGACGGGCGCGTCGATCACCGGCCGTCTTGCTTCCATCTCGGCGCTCGTGTTGGTGCTGTCCAAAGCCGGCACCACGTCGACGAGGGACGGATCGGTGGAGGCTCGTGAGGTGACAGAGACCGTCTCTAGAATCTCCTGAGCCGCCTCTCCCTCTTCTTCTTCCTCTTCCTCTTCTTCTTTGACACTGACCGACGACCCCGCAGAGTGCTTGCGCGATGCCCTTGACGAGGCCGACGCGCCCGCGCGCATGCTCGGCGCCCTCGACACCGCCACAGGCGTGCTTGGCGCCGGAATGCAATCAAAGGCAGCCGCCGCTGCGTCCGCGGCCGATACCGACACCGAGGCTGTGGACGACGACGTCGGTGCAACGCCGAGGCCAGCAAGGGAGGGTCGTCGCGCGGGATACCCAAATCCATGTCCATGGTCCACCATCGGTGCGAACGCCAACGTGCTCGCTGGGGTCTTGGGAGCAACCTCCCATGCGCGAGTGCTCGTGCAAGACACCGTCTGCTCCATCAGCGAAGTAGCATACGACGTCGTCTCCGAGTGCGAGTTCGACCGGCCCGTCATGGTCGACAACGCGTCGAACGTCGACGAGCACACCGAGATGGGCCGCGAGATGCTGCTTGGCGTCACCGGGTGGCTCTTGCCGTTGCCGGTCGAGAGACTGGGAATCACGACCGACAGACGTCTGGGCCCGTCGAAGGGCGTCAGAGAGCCTCGTCGTGCCATTGAGTGAACGCTTGCTGAGGAGTGATTCGCCAGGCAAGGGACGCCCACATGACCATTCGGCCGACCGAATGCGCCTATCCCGCCGCCGTTGCCGCCGTCGGTAGTAGCAGGCGAAGCACTCGCACTTGCTGTCGAGCTCATCAGCGCCGGCGTGTCCGGCACATAGGTCGAAGGCGAGAAGAGGACCGAGTGTGAATGCGAGTGAGAGTGCCGCGAATGGGACACATCGCTCCGCCTTCTGCTCCTCGTCCTTGACGAGTGCTGTCTCCAGAGTCCAACCCCGCCACCAGCGCCGCCGACGCCAGCAGAGAACGACGAAGAGGTACTCGTAGTGGTCATCGACGACGAGCCCGTCCTTGGCCTTTCCCACGCGAATGCCGCCACCGCTGATGCCATCTCTTCTGACGATGACAACATGGACAAGGTCGTCCCGCCGATGCCTCCAGCCGTGCTGCTCCACCGCTTACTATGCGCCACATTGAAGGCAGCCGTCATCTCCCGATCGCCTTGCGCCCGGCGGTCGGAGCACACGTCCATGGATCTGCGTGGACGCATGGGTATGGAAGTTGGAGGGTGGCTACGCATCTGTTGGTGGGATGCGTACTGCTGGTGCTGTTGGTGTTGACGAGAAGGACTCGCCCACGCGCCGTCCGCGCCAAAGTGCGATGCTGCGAACCCGGGCCTTGACTCCGTCCAAGGCGCATGATGCCTAGGCGGCTCACGCTCGTGGCCCGACGTCACAGTCCACCCCATCGGACATCCCGTCCACTGGGGAGGCGCCTCCCTCCGCGTCGGCAAGACATCTGCGCGTCTGGATGTTTGGCTGGGTGTGTTCCACGGGTGCGGATGATTCAGGACCGAACGACCCGACCGAGGCGAAAGCGGCTGCGGCGTAGCTGGGGCCGGAAGGCCGTTGGGTTGCCAAGGGGTAGGAAGCGATGCTTGCTGTTGTTGTTGTTGATTTCGGTGGTGAGGGTCGAGGTTGCACTCGAGAGGCTCGGACGGCCTGCGTTGCTTTCCCTCCAGTCTGGGCGATCCGTTCAAGACTTGTTCCCCCGGCCCGTCCACCTCGGCAGACTTGGACCCCCTCCGCGACACGAGCTTCTTCAAGCTTGTAAGAACACCCGAGCGCGAAGGCGTCTTGTGAATGGAGTATGTTTCCGTCGTCGTTGACGCTACAGACGGCCGTCTCAATTCCGAGATCGTCATTCACCCGACGGCATAGTCGAAGCAACAGGGCTGCGCTTCCGGCAAGGTTTGAAAAGGCATCCGAAACACCGGCGTCGCTTCTGTTGCATCGGTCGTGCCGTGAAAGGCTGGTTCGAGGAAGGTGGCCTCGCTCTGCCGTTAATTAGTAGAAGATGCGATGAGCCGTAAGCCCGCTTCAAGTGATTGCTCAATGGCATACTCACCCTGTCCCATGGTCCGTCGTCCACATTGTCGTCCTTGGAACTTGCACGGCGAACTCGTCGACCGGCTTTGATGACAGTGAACATCCCTTGATGAGCTTTGTATAGAATAGCAGTGGCGTACTGGAAAGGCAACCCATTGGTTCGGAATCAGGTTGCTCAGCCAGGGCTCTTATAGACGATCTCAATCCGTGTGAATGTTACTCACCACCAGGGGCGATCCAACGCTTGGCTTACTGTTGTTGCTGGACCAGTAAAGTCAAGATGTCTGCCAATCCTCAATGACAGTGGTCATTCGAGTCGGGATCTGAAAGGTCTTGGGGGAGCCGTCAGCTTGGGGCCTTGGAGTGCTTGTTGTCCTAAGCTTGGACGCGGGTTGCCTCAGAGCTTGGAGGTTGCCTCGGTATCTTGCCGTCGTCGGGAGCTATGAGTTGAAGACGATGATAATGGCAAGGGCGGGTCCGCGTGCGAGCTGGGCTTGAAGTTGAAAATGTCGGTGGCGATGACTGGAGGGAAGGTTTGACGGATGACCCCTCTTCGCTCTCCTCGTCCAGATCGACAACGGACGGGGGGTGATGGGTGGGGGGCGAGATGGGCCGATGTTGAGGGTAGTATTATGGATGATATGGGTCCAGGAGGTGTCGGTGGGGTCGTCCGTCGTCCTGAATGAGTGATGAGTGTTGCTGCGGCTGGAGGATGCTTTGTTCCCAACGGTCCCGTTTCGATGGTCCATCGCACAGGGACACCTCAACTCCGACCAAGGTGAGATTAGGCTCCATCGTCAATCGTCTGAGTTGAATCCTTGTCGAGGCGCTCGTCATCGTGGAACCATGAGCATGGAGCATGGAGCACGGAGCATGGGATGGACACCGTCGAAGGCAGCGCGTCTGCGCGTGTCGTGTTGGTTGATAGCCTTGTTGCAGACTTGGGTTGGGGCCGATGCACCCGCCGCATCATCGCGCGTTGCGTCTTCCGACTCCCTTCGAGAGTTCCGTACGAAAGTAGCTTGTGTTCCTGATGTGCCTCAGGACGACGTCTTGGGCCATTCCAGGAGGATGGCCTAGTGCCTGACTGCTGCTTGCCTGAGCGGGGGAGATATCGATGAGAATACAGTGTGGTCAGTGTCCATGCCCAAGTTGAGGTCCGCTCGAGACATGGGGGTTAAGCTCGACTCACTCTGTGCCCATCTTCGATCCAGCGAAATGCATCGAAGCCTTGATCTGCTAGCCCCTCCTCGCCGTCGCCAAGAGAGTCGAGGCAAACAAGGCGGATCGCCGTGGCCGAGGGGATAGCATCGGACAGGGTGGGTGTTGTCCCCAAGAGAGTAATGTGACCACGTTCCCTCGTCTCCGTGCCACGAACGCGTCGTGTCTTGCACACCCGGTGGTGGCCGACTAGAGCGCGCGATGCGAGGGGGGCCAGGCAAGGCAGGCTGGGTGCTCGACTGGGTGCTGATCTCCTTGGAGGTGGATATCTTGTCAAGTGGTGCGGGTCCGTGTCCGTTCGTGGTGATGGACGTCGTCGTTGTCGACGCACCCATTGTCGGCCCGCACCATGCTCTCGCCGCCGTCGCCGCTGCCGTTGCTGCTGCTGCAAGTGCGGCACGTGAGTCCCGACGCGTACCCACCACCCTCACGCGTCGCCGGCATCAACAACAACGACGACGACGACCATCATCTCGCTCCCGCCCACCTCCCTGCTATCGGCGAGGACCTCCCAAACTCCCAATCTCCCAAATCTCAAGGTCGTCACTGGACGGGACCTCCTTCGGCGATATCGGCTCAAGTCCGAACGAAGCCTCCAACGCCAGAGAACCCTGCGCCTGCACCGCCGCGGCTCGAAGCGGTCGAAACTGATGACGGACGAGCACAAGCGAACAAGACTCGACCGTGAATTCATCGGCGGCGGCGGGATGACCACTTCAAAGGTCAGCCTATTCGCCACATCTTGACTCGTCTTCGCTCTCGGGAGGCAATCAGAGGAGGGAAGCATTCGGGCGTAGGGCGCGGACAACGCGGAACATGACTCGGTGAGGAAGCCGGGCGGGAGGAGGTCAAAAGAGGCGCGCCTCCATCGGATGGGAGCAATCGTCTCCTTGAGAAGCTCAACAACGACACCGACCCCAATCATCATCAACGACGACCACGACGACGGCGGCGATGGGCGACTCGAGCGCAGCATCCACTTCAAGCAGGACGGCAGCCTCTTTCCAGCACCAAGTAGACCCAACCATGGCCAAGCCTCCTCATCACGGTGGCCGCGACTCCACCTTGGTCCCGGACGATGACCTCGAACGTAATTCGGACTCGAGACAGACCCAGGCCGACACCGCCCTGCACGCAGAGGAAGACTGCCTCCAGCGCAAGGGAGACATCATCTGGGTCGACTTTGACCCCAAACACGACGCCGAGGACCCCTTCCAGTGGAGCCAGGCCAAGAAGTGGTACAACACCGGGATGACTTGCTTCTTCACCATCCTCGTTGCCTCAGGCGCGTCCACATACGTGAGCGGCATACCGGAAATGGAACGCGACCTCGGCGTCAATAACCGGGTCATCTTCTTGCTCGGCGTGTCCCTCTACGCCCTCGGCTTCTCCCTGCCACCCCTTGTCCTGGCACCCTTTTCGGAAGCACTCGGTCGCAAGACGATTTACATTGTCACCTACACGTGAGCAAAGAGGACCCTCCTCCTCCCTGCTGGTGTTGGACTATCCACTCACACATTCTCTGCCTCCAACAGACTCTGGGCCGTCCTTTTCCTCGGAGTCGGCTTTGCCAAAAACATCACGGTAAGATCCCTGTCAAACCAGTTGCCACTCAAACTCAACCACTTATTCACACTCCTAAACTCACCTGCCACAGACTGTCCTCATTTTGCGCTTCCTTCAAGGCGCTTTCGGCTCAACGGGAAGTACCATGGTCGGCGGCACCATCTCCGACATGTTCAGAACGGCCGAACGCGGCGTGCCTATGGCCCTCTTCGCCATCGGCGGTATCGGAGGCACCGGGCTTGGGTACGTGTGGTTCGCCCTACAGACGATAATACCCTCCGCCTCCACTGACGCTTTTCTCGCTCATTCACTTTGGAACACAGGCCCGTCTGGGCTGGATGGGTTGCGCAGTATCTCAACTGGCGCTGGGTACAGTGGATCAGCGCTGCGTTTGGTGAGTGGCAAAGGCTTGTGATCTCGAGAATTCGCCTTTGACAAGAGACGCGCGCTGACAGTTTGTCTCACCACCGCTCCTCAGCTGGCGCTTTCGGCTTGCTCTTCCTTTTTACCGTCGACGAAAGTCGGGGCAGCGTGCTCCTCGCAAGGTAAGTTGGAAGCGCCCTCACGTTCGGAAAGGAACCACCGGTTTAACAGGTACCGACGTCCAATCTCCTCTCACCCTCAGACGCGCCAAGAGACTCCGCAAAGAGACAGGCGATGAGCGCTACCGCGCCCGAGCGGAGGAGGAGCGCGCCTCCATGGCCACTCTGATCAAGACGAGCCTTACCCGCCCGCTGTGGCTGCTCATCAGCGAGCCCATCGTGCTCTCGTTCAGCTCGTACATCTCTCTGCAGTGGGGCGTCATGTATGCTCTGCTTGAATCTCTAGGTGGGTCCTCACCTTCAACGCCCGCACGCGTAGGGATCATCAACTCACCGCTCTCCGTTCTTCACATACACGTGCAACGCAACCAGGCCTGATCGCAAACCTACACAACTACACAACGGGCCAGACGGGCCTCCTCTTCCTTACCCTCTTCGTCGCCTCCCTGATCGGATTCGCGACCAACTTTATTCAAGAGGCGCTTTACAAGCGGTACTACTCCGTCAAGGGCCCCGAGGCGCGTCTGTATGCCGCCTGCGTGGGCGCCGTCGTCTTTCCGGCTGGATGCTTGATTTGTGAGTACCGTGTTGCTCAAATGCGCGACAAGGAGAGGATCAACTGATCATTGTGCCTCGTATTCTTCTCTTAGACGCTTGGACGTCGTACGCGAACGTCTCTATTGCGGGCCCCATTGTGGGCGTTCTTGTGCTCATGGTGGCAATCTACCATGTCTAGTACGTATTCTCCTTCCCATCCCTCCTTCGCACCCTTCAGACCTCCGCTTTCTGCGTCAGAGAGAATACTGACTCGACCTTCCAACAGCCTGGCAGTATTCAACTACCTCTCCGACTCGTACCTTCTCTACGCAAGCTCGGCCTTGGCGGCGCAAAGCTTCCTCCGGAACGTGCTTGGGTTCGCATTCCCGCTCTTTGTAACGCAGATGTGAGTTCGCGTGCACTTTCCCCTTCGCCTTTGCCTTGCTGATGCGCGCTTGTCTACTCGTCAGGTACGAAAACCTCACCTACCCGTGGGCGAGCACCCTCATCGCCCTCCTTGGCGTCCTCCTGGGCATCGTCCCCTTTGTGCTCTACCGCTTCGGACACCGCATTCGCGCGCGCAGCCGGTTCTACCAGCGCTTGCAGCGGGAGGAAGCGGAGCGTATCGCGAGGGTGGAGGCGATCGCTGCCTCGGTCGGGGCCGAGATGGAGAAGGGGAGAACCGAAGGAGAGGGGCCGAAGGTGGGCAAGGTGGCGTAGGCGCGGGTATACGAAGATGGGGTGAGTCTTGCCTCCGCTCCAGCCCCATCGAGAGATTATGTGCTGGTTGGCTCAGATTCTCTTTCGCAGCCCGTGTTCGACACCGGACGGCGAGCATTGCGAGCGCGATGCAGCTACAGACGCGCCTCCGACAGAGACAATCACGCAACGACGCCTAGACGAGGCCGATGCTGGAGGTGGCGGGTCGAATGCTCGAGTGTCTCGAGTTGAGCCCTGGCATTCGACATGGCGCATGAACGCCTCTTACGCCTCAGTCCTATCGGCGCCGAATCTGAGGCCCCGGCAAGGCAAGCGCGCGCAAGGTTGATCAAGGTCGAGCATGCCGACGCGGTCCCGGTGCTCAAGAGAGCAAGAAGACTATGGATTGGTCTCGAGGAAGATCGCGCGACGCGGCCCACGACAGACAGAATGATCGTACTCGATTGGGGTCAGTACCTTATGAGGGGGGTTGGTCATCTTCATTGCCGTCCCGACGAGCCCGCCTCCGCGGGCTGATGTTCCGACGGGCGCCCATCGCGGTGCGGCGCCGCGTACGGGTCCATCTTGCGCACGGTGCCGTCAAAGGGCCGCTTCGCCGACTCGGCGTGGAAGCGCATCTCCTCCTGCTTGGCCAAGGTGTCCTTGTTCGCGAGGGAGGCCGCTTTGGCGTGTCTCCAGAACTGGGTCGTCTCTTCGGGCGTGCGGTCCTTTTTGGCTTGCAGGGCTGCGGCTTTGCCGAAGTGGTGCGCCGCGTCCACCAGACGGTTGTGGGCGGCTTTATCGGCGAGGGCGCCTGGGGAGGGGATGAATGGCATCCCGTGAGAGGGAGGGAGGAAGGGAGGGAGGGCAGGAGGGAGGCCAGGAGGGAGGGAGGGCAGGAGAGAGGGAAGTGTGAGTACAAATGCGCCAGACGGAGGGCTGGATAGGGCCCAGGATGGGATCACGTACTGTGCAACAAGGCGTCGTTGTCTAACGGCTGTGAGGATGATCCTCCTTTGCCCTTGCCCGAGGTCGAGGGTGGGTTTTGCTTGCCCTTGCCCTTGTTCCCACCACCTCGGGCTGTGAGCAAGGAAGGGGTGCGGGTCGAAGAGGAAGTGGTCAGCCTGATTGATGCATTGTACGTACTCGTAGCGCTGTGATGTGAGGACGGCGCGGCTTACTCACGAAGCAGAAGTGGCACATCGCTCATCATTGTCGTCCCTTGTGAACCTGCGGGCAAGGGAGTGGGGCGACCGGGGTGATGAGCGTCCGCGGGCTGGCCATGCAATCTAGAGCCATTGCGACGACTCACGACTGAGGAGGATGGGGACGTCGGCGTTGGCGTCCTGCGACCATGCGCGAGGAAGGAGTTGGCTCCCTCCTGGAGCTTGAGCGGCCAACGGGGACGATGGCGATGGCGATGACGGCAGAGGAGCGGCCGACGCGGTGCTGGACACGGCGAGGAGGGCGAGGAGGAGCGGGCCGAGCTTGGAGATGGGTTGGTGGTTCATAGTCTCGTCTTGTTGGCGGGTGCTGTGAGGCTCGGTGTCTTCGTCTTCGTCTCTCTGTAGGATCGGGATGGTGTGTAGGAGGCGATGGGGAGGAAGGGGGGTGAAGATGAGCAATGGGCTGTCCAGCAGCAGAAGCGAGAAGAAAAAGACGAGGGGGGGTTAGCAAGAAGGAGCATCTGTCCAGGCCCATGCCTTCCCAAGCCGATCTTTATACGTTCTCGTACCCGCCCATCGAAGGCATCAGACGACCGGCCTCGCCTTGGAGACCGCCGAGAGGAGGCATTGCGGAGGGCGTTGAGGCGTAGAGAGAGCGTTCCTCGTACGGACGGTGATTGAGGCGGGGACTCAATGATGATGAGGCGAGTCCTCGTTCGCCCCGAGGCTGGCTTGCTGGCAAGTGGCAGCCTGCTGTCATGGGCCATCTTGGCCGTCCGTCGTCGTGGGCGTGGTGTACACGGGCAGGGTGCGTACGACCCAGAGCGTGGTAGACGAGACGGTGGATGGGATCGACGACGGAGTGAGGAGTGCACGGCCGATGGCGGCGCGTCGGGAAGGGTGGAGTGGCATGCCGCCATCCGACTCGACTCGCCTAGCGCTCAGCCATTTCTTTCACCGACGGCGCTCGCGCCACGGTCTACGATGCGTAGAGATTTGTACCGCTGCGATCAATCAGAACACTGCCCAGGGATGGTGAGCAGCTCTGGCTCGGCGCCGGCTGTATCGAGCATTGCTTGGACATGGTAAATGAGACGTGAAGTGGACATGGGGGGGAGGGGCAAGGGGGGAACGAGCTGAGTGCAGAGGGGGCGATGAGGACGGAACAGGATGGGCGCAAAGCTCATTGCTGGGCCTTGAACTCCTCGATCTTCTTCGCGATGCGCTCCTTGCGTTGGGCGTAGGTGAGCTTGGGTGACTTGTACTTCTTGCTCTCTGCTGCCCAGTCCTTGTCGCCCTTGTCGGTGGGCTTGAACGAAGGGTCCTCCCGGATCGCCGCGTGCGCCTTCTCGTACATCTCCTCAATGTCCTCCGAGCCAATGTCGTCGGCAAGGTAGCGCGCAAAGTGCTTCTTGAACCGCTCGTCGTCCTCCTCCTCGAGCGACTCCATGAACTCGGCAACGTGGCCGCCGAAGATGTACGACCGCAGGGTGTCGGCGTCGAGCTCCTTCGCCTCCGGGTCGTAGCCAGGGAACCGCTTCTCCGAGTGAGGGATGAACAGGCCGCCGTCCGAGGCACCCTTCAATGCGCCGAACACACGCGAGCCAGTCGAAGTCCGCTTGAGGCCGACGTCGAGGTAGCACTTGAATGGCCGGGGCTCGCCCTCGCCATCGAGAGGCTCCGTCTCCGTCATGGTTCCGTCCGGCTCAGT
The DNA here is from genome assembly GCA_029952725.1 of Salmacisia buchloeana. Classification (NCBI taxonomy): domain Eukaryota; kingdom Fungi; phylum Basidiomycota; class Exobasidiomycetes; order Tilletiales; family Tilletiaceae; genus Salmacisia; species Salmacisia buchloeana. The sequence continues at coordinate 107,530 of CP124198.1, forward strand.
CACACCCTCGTACTTGTCCGCCAGGTTGAGCTTGGTGAGAGCACGGCGGGCGACGAGAAGACCGGTAGCGTACGCGGCCGCCCAGTTGGACAGACCGTACTTGATGCCGTAGCGGGGCAGCTCCCGGGAGGAGGCGTGGGTGAGCACCACATCGCCCTGGATCTTGGCGTGCACAATCTGAACGGTGATGTACCGGTTCGAGAAGCGGACGACGAGGCGGTACTTGGGGGCGGCGTACTTGTTCTTGGCCTGAGAGATCAGACGCTTGCGGGCGTAGTAGTCGGTCTTGCCCTCACTGCAAGCGATTCGTAAGCAAGCAAGTCAGAGCGGTCATATCCACGCAGCGGCGGCAGCCTTCCCATAGCCTGCGCACCACCCCTTCCGACTCCTGCCAAGGTACTCACCGACGTCTGCGGTACTTGGTCTGGTACCGCGAAAAGTACGCGCCCGTCTTGGTCTCTGTCGGGAGCAGCATGGACCGGCGTCAGCGCCATGCTCTACTTCAGCATCTCATAACCTTGCGTACTCACGCTTTGTGAACGGCATGGTGATACAGCCTTGACGAGAACCGTAGCCTTGATGATGGAGGTCGTTGGTGAGGAAGTGGGTGGTGGACAAGATCAAGGGTTACAGATCTTCTGGTCCACGTGATCCAATGGGACGATTGATCGATCGCCTCTATCTCTCCATTGTACTGCGAGAAAATCGAGTCGCTCGCCCGACGCACCTTCGCACTACAGCTGTCAGTTGGACCTCGCGCTCGACCACCAGCTCACCCTCCCGTCAAGGCTCAAGGTATCAAGATGGTGCGTACCTTGCACGGCCGCGACGCTGTGAAACTCTCTGCTGACCTTGCGCTCCTGTTCTTCCTCATGCTTGTCCTCTCTCTGACTTATTGGGCTCTACCCGGACTGATGGACGACCTCTCCCGCACTGCATCCTTCCCCGGTGAACTTGACGGCAACAGGGTGCCTACCGTTACATCGAGGAGCTGCAAAAGCACAAGCAGTCGGACGTGCTCCGCTTCCTGCTCCGTGTCCGGTGAGTACGACTCGGCAGCGCGCGAGGCGGGCGGCCGTCAGGTCGTAGTGTTGGAGTGATTGCAAGGGCTGCGGACGGACTACCTTGATGGGAGTACGACAGATGTGAAGTAGTCGCATTCGGGACGGCGGCGAGCGTTGGAGCAGGCTCGCATGGAGGTGGTTGGAATGGCGGGCCCGTGGTAGCCTCTTGGTCGTGCGAAGCAGGCTTGCTGACCTCTGTTCGATTGACCTCGCAGGTGCTGGGAGTACCGGCAGCTCAATGTCATCCACCGCGCGAGCCGGCCCTCGCGTCCGGACAAGGCCCGTCGTCTTGGGTACAAGGCCAAGCAGGGCTACGTGATCTACCGCATCCGTGTCCGTCGCGGTAACCGCAAGAAGCCCGTCCCGAAGGGTGCCACCTACGGCAAGCCCGTTCGTCACGGTGTCAGCCAGCTCAAGCCTCAGCGCTCTCTTCGCGCTACAGCTGAGGAGCGTGTCGGCCGCAAGTGTGGCAACCTCCGCGTGTTGAACTCGTACTGGATCAACTCCGACGGCGTGTACAAGGTGCGCTGTTGCTTGAACCTTCTACAAATCTGCAGAGTAGAGTTTGATATACCTTGCCCCTACCTACTATCCTATCAGTACTACGAGGTGATCTGCGTTGACCCCAGTCACAAGGCGATCCGCGTAAGTTCCGCATTAGAAGCATTCAGCGTCCAGGACTTCCTCTTACACTCCATCTTCTTTACACAGCGCGACCCTCGGATCAACTGGATTGTCAAGCACAAGCACCGCGAGCTTCGTGGTCTCACCGGCGCGGGCCAGAAGAGCCGGGGTCAAGGCAAGGGCCACCGCTACAACAAGACCCAGGGCGGCGGCAAGAATGCGACGATCAGGAAGAGGGACACCTTGCAGCTCCGCCGATACCGCTGAGCTGCGTCGTGATGTTCCCCTACCCCTCCCTCTCGTCTCGTTCCCCTCCCCCCTTCTCCTCCCCCCTTGCCACGCACGTACACATGCTCGGCCGCCTCTCGCGGCTCCCATTTGTCTGCTCTCACACTTGTGGTTCAATCCCAAGCTCATGCGCATCGAACACCAGCTGTGGAAAGCAGGGAACGGATCCGTTCTAATGCCTGACGCCAGCGCCCGCTCGGCTGGTCCCAGTACGTCAAACCCTGGTGACGGACCGACACTCAATACGTTAAGAAGCAGCCTGAGTGTGGGCTTGCATTGCTTGAGGTGAGAATGGGCAGTGTGGCATGACAGTACAGGGGAGAAGTCCCGAGCGGAAGCGCAGTCCGCACCAGCTTCCATTCCGCTCCCTTAGACGACGACGGAGGAGTTGGACGCGATACGGGGCCAGAGGTCGGCGCACTCCTTCGCGACGGGGCCAGTGATGGCAGAGCCCTTCATCTCGCCCTTGGGGTTCACAATGACGCCGGCGTTGTCCTCGACTGTAGAATGGGAGGGAGATAGAATCAGTGTCTGTTCTTGAAAGAGACCAACACCGGGCACCGAAGCTTACAGTAAAGGCTGTAACGAAGGACAACACGACGAGATTGGAGGTGTGTGAAGGGGAGTAACGGTGTCGTGAGCACTTCGCGCAACGAGACTACGACCTGGGAGCTACTCACAAGACACCATCGCGTCTGCGCCAGGGCTTGCGCTGACGAACGACAACGGCGGGCATGACTATCAAGGTGATGAACGATGGTCAGCACAGCTCGAGAAGAGGGTACAAGCGCACCGGAAGGGAGCCTACTCACCCTTCTTACGAAGCTCGGGCTTGCCCTTCTTGACGGATGCGACGACCATGTCGCCCGCAGCCGCAGCGGGCAGTCGGTTGAGACGAGCGCCGATGCCGTGCACCGCAATGACATAGAGATTCTTGGCGCCTGAGTTGTCAGCGCAGTTCATGACGGCGCCGACGGGGAGGGCGAGCGTCTGTTAGAAGGAAAACATGGCGCGCGACAAGGTCAATCGACGGCAAGACCATGGACGTGTAAACTAGACACCCACCATGCGGAACTTGGTACCCTGCTGAGCCTTGGACATCTGAAATGGGGCGGGCGATGGTAGTCAGTACACGCGCTCGAGCACATACGCACCAGAAGACGAAGAGGCTGGCGTGCCTGTATTCCCATCGTGCTGATCCGACCCGCCCACCGCACCGTCCCTCCATCTATACCGCCATCAGCCCCTGGCGGCCTTCTTCCGCCTCAGGCCGGATCACAGGAGAGTTCACCGCCATCGAAGCCACTCCTATCCACCGCCGCAGCCAGCCTCCACGTCTCCGATGCCAATTTGGCTGCTCACCTTGACTAGATCTTGTGGGGCCGAGAGATGCTGGTCGTCGTGTGCGATGCTGCAGCGGCGGCCGCGAAGGATGGTGGGCAAACTCGAGGGCTTGCCTTCCCACGCTCGCCGCCTCCACTTGAATCGAGGGCGAGGTAGGCAAGACGGGCCGAGATACCGATGGTGTTGTCGGTCTTCCGGAGTGGCACGCATCGGGCGCAACACCGCAACTTGGCTTGGACCCTTTGGGGCGGTCACCACACCAGCCTACGCTCACTGCGACAACGACGACGAGCTCAAGGACGCTCATCTCGAGCACCTCGTCGAGTCCACCAGCGCTCCACAGCGGCCCGTGATTCAGCATCAACACGGCCATGTCGAGCAGCGCTGACGAGCTGCGGTCGCCGTCCGCTTCGGACATGAGCTCACCAGACGACCTCACGCTGTCCGAGATCTCGAGCCTGGACAGCTTCGAGCTCATCGATCCCGACGAGGACGGCGCGGCCACGACGGACTCTGCTGCGACAGGAGCCACGGACGGTGGGGCCGTGGTGGCATCGCCTACGGAAGCAAGCAGCAATTCTCGCCGTGACGCCCTTCGAGACCGGCACGAGGGCGTCCTGCTTGCTCTCCGCCCCGAGCTTCCTCCCACCGTCTTCCAGTTTCCGGACCCAAGCGCTCCCTCCGAGGACGATGCTCTCAGCCACGGCGGCACTGCTGATGACGAGCTCGAGGCCAAGAGCAGCACATTAGATGCAACGGCTCAAGGTGACCTCAGCGTCAGCTCGGCCGGCGCCATAACAGACTCGACAACGACAACCAACGCGGTGAACAGGCAGCCACGCTGGCTGGTGCGAACCTCGGCTTGGCTCTCGACATTGAGCAGCGGCTCGGGTGCTACCGAGCGCGACTACATGCTTCCCAAGCTGTCGCTCGGGAGCAGCTTCAGCCAGAGCTGTGCCGAGGCCCTTCACGTCGCCACACGTCTCACTGCCGATGTCGACGCGGGCACCCGCTCAGCCTCGATGGCATCGTCTCAAGGTCGAATGTCGCTCCTCAGCCACCTCAACTCTGCTTGCGGTCGCAGCAGCAAGTCGTCTCCGGACCGCTGGCAATCCACATCGCTGCTGGCCCTTATCGCCCTCACCGCCGCCGTTATCAGCTTCGGACTGCAACTGCGACCCTCACACGCTCAAGAGGCTCAAGCCCAAGCGGTGCCGGTGGTGTCTGCGTATGCTCTTGGTGCTCCAGCTCCAGTCAGTCTCCAAGTGTGGAAGGTGGTCGACTTCTCGGTCCGAGTACAGCGTCAGCCACCTCATTACGCTTCAGTCGCCATTCGCGCCGATGACGCCTACCTCCGAGTCGAGCGCGTATTGGAGGCGCGCCGCAAGAGGCGGGTACAGGCAACTGCTGTGACGTCCGATATTGTGGTTGGCTCAAGTACAGAGCGGTCATCGCAGCCGGGTCCGTCCAGAGTGAAGGACGAGGTTGACTTGACTGAACAAACTCCAACGCCTCCTCCCACGCCAAGTCCCGAGCCAGCGTCTGTCGAGAACAGCTCGTCGACATCAAGCTTCGACTGGGATGCCGTTGCCCTCTTCATTCGCTCGCTGGCCGCCGAAGCTCGCGCCCTCGCCAACTACACTCAAAGCGTCGCCGTCGACATCCTTCGAGCCGCGTGGCCCCAGCTCCACAGAGCCTATGCACAGCTGTGCCGGGCTGCTGATCGCGTACGGGACGTCGGTGAAGTGGTTCGAAAAGAGATGGAGCCTCACCTGCTCCGTGTCTACGAGCAGGCGGTCGACCACCTTCAGGCCGTGCGAGACGACATCGAGCCCAAGATAGCCAAGGCGTACCAACGCTCCGTGCAGGTCACTTCGCCTTACCTCCGCGCCGCGCAGGATCACGGTGCCGAAGCTGCTCGCCAAGTCCGAGTCATGGCAGACGCCGTCCGCGAGACGACCGACCCAATCGTAGACGAGATCAAGCAGCACTCTAGCGCATATGCAGAGTCTGCCCATCGAGCCAGCGTCGACGCCGTGAACCGCGCGCGTATCCAGGCGCGCAAGATGCGCGAAGAGGTCCGATCGCGCATGTCGGAGGCCAAGCAGGCCTTTATGGCTCACAACGATGTCAAGGTGGCGCGCCATCGCCATCGGCTGCGCCAACGTGCGCTCCACAAGCATCGTCGCGGCCAGATGGCACGCCGGGCCGCAGCCAGACGCCATGCTCGCGTCCATTGAGGCACCTCCTACCCATGTACCACCAAGCCAAGAGAGACGCGTCTTCCGGCTGAATCCCGTATTTCTGTTGTGTATCCTTCCCACTATGTTGTACCATCGCCCCTGTATATGGTCGTCGTCCACCTCTCTTCGCCTTCGTCCGCCCGCGTCTTTGTATCGCCCTTTTCCAGTCCTCGCTTCGACCGTCCGTCCGTCACTTCCCTTGTACTTCTCCCCCGAACGACGTGAATGACCCACGAATCTCACACGTGCACATGACTGTACGACAACGAGCACGACAAAGTGATTGCGACGCGAGAAACCGAGAACGAGACGAGGAGCTAGGAACAGAAGCGCGATCACGGACGGAACGGACGGGAGGGACGAGCTTGGATGCGAAGGCCAGGGTGTTGTAAGGGGATCACGGATGATGCAAGTCTGACTGGAGACGACGTCGTGGGCGTCTTGAATGTCCAGCTTGAATAGGTGGCGTTGCGAATGCCAATGTATAATTCACTTCGACGAGGACGTCTTGCTACGAGGGCGGCTTTCCTCCTCCGTGCTCGGCATGCGCTTGACGGTGTAGAGGCCGCTGGACTTGGACGAGGCGGCCGAGGGCTTGACGCCCGTCGAGCTGGTGACAGCAGGACGAAGGAGCTTGGACCCCCTGCGCTCAATGGCGACCAGGTCAGCCTCCGAGCTCTTGAGCACAACGCGCTTGGGGACGACGAGGCTGCCGAGGTCGGGGCGTGGCTTCGAAGTGCTGGCAGTCGTGGTTGTCTTGGACGCGGCAGGGCGACGCAAGGCTGAGCTCTCGAGGATGGCCTTCTTGCTTGCGGTCGAGCTCGGTGGGAATGAGCGCATGGACTTGACCGACTTGCCGACCTCAACGGTCTCAGTCTTGCCGATATTCGTAGGAGCCGAATGCTTGCGAACGACCTCAGGCTTGCCTACAGCCTTCACAGCCTTGATCTTGCCCTCGGCGCCGACCTCGGTCAACGAGGACCGCGACCCGCGAGTCACTTGGAGTGCAACCTGCTTGGTCTCTTGCTGCCTTTCGGTGGCCTTCGAAACGACAGTCTTGATGTTCTTGAGGCCACTGCAGCGACGAAGTGCTCGGGAAATTTTCGGCGAAGCACGCGGAATCGACGACAGGGCCTTTCCGACGGGCGAGGACTGAAGAGTCGGGCCCTGAGTCCCCTTCTCTACAGCAAAGCTGACCGTGCCGACAGCATCGATGGAGAGGTCGGCATCGATGAGCATGCTACGGTCTTCAACCCCGGCGAGGTGCTGGCCGAGTGTAGCTGAGACCATGCGGTCCTTGCTCGAAGCTTTGACACGGTGCGAGTCCGATGCAGTCTTGGGCTGGGAGGGCTTGAGCTCCTTTGGCGGCTCCGTTCGAGCGTGACCCACCTCCTTGGAGGGCTTCGTAGGAGCATCATTCTTGTGAAGTTCGTCTTTGGGCCGAGATGTATCGCGAGGAAGGGAGGCTGATTTGGCGCTCTTGGTGTGTGCGCGAGGCACATCCGTATGAACCATGCTTGCGTCCATGAGCATTGAAGCTTGCGTCATGTCGGCGAGGTGCTGAGCGAGCGTGGCGGAGACCACACGATCTTGCTTTTGGGCTGGCTTGGACTGGCTGGTCAGCTTGCGTCGAGGCAAAATCGCAGCAAATGTCGTGTCGCCCGCGGAGTCGCCGACGACGTTGGCGTCGATGAGAGGCTCGTGAACCGTCAGGTCGGCGAGATGGTGGTCCAGGGAGATCGAATCGTCGAGGGTCGGCGTAGCATGGCTGCGCTTGATAGACAGGTTTGTGAGCAGAGTCGGGGCTCGCATGGCCGTCTGCTCTGGCTGTGCCTTGACAACCTCGACTGCTTCGACCCGGACGACTGTCTTGGACGGCACAGTCGTCTGAGCGACACTGTCTCCAGTCTTGACCAGGTCGAGCTTCTTGTCGCCAGAGCCCTCTTCAACATCACTCGGGCAGAGGGTCTCTACCGAGGACGTCATCGACTTGGACGAGCCTGAATGACAAGAAGACAGGGTCAGTGAAATGCTCGTTGCCACTAAAGAGAGAATGCACTCACCCTGGTTAGAAATCGAGTCCGCGTCTGAGTCCGAGTCGGAGCTGACGCCGTCGCTCGTCTTGTCGTCGCTGGGCCAGACCAGGATACCGTCCTTGTTTGGCTTCATACGGGGAAGAGCAGCATCAATGTTGACACGAATACCGGCTTGCAACGTGCAGCGATTATGAAGTGAGCGCTCGAAGTCGCGGAGCAGCTTGACCAGATCGTCGACCGGCTCGATGTGGTCGGGGTGCTTGCGCTCGAAGGCAGCGATCTGACGACTGACCGTTGGGATCGAATGGACGTCGACACCTGGGTAGCTGTGGACAGGGTGCCAGTACAGCTTGGCGAGCTCGTCGTTCTTCGTCTTGAGTTGCTTTGCCAAGGTCAGCACAGCCTTGACGAAGGCGAAGCTTGAAGCTTGACGGTCCTTGTGAATGTAGGCGGAGGTGGAGCTGGTGGTACTAGTCGACATTGTGAGCCGAGTAAGGTGTTGGTGAGGTGGTATGGGTTGGTAGGAGTTGTGAGACTCTGGTTGGCAGTGAGAGCGGTGAGATCCGTGAGAGGAAAGTGAAGTGGGGCCTTGGACGGACTCGCAGGTTGGCCTTCTCTTATAGGCTGGCAGGTGCTGGTCTGGCCGCGGTGGCTGGCCGTACTTTGCCTGTGTAGACGAAGGCTGGAGTGAGAAGCAGCATCTCGAAGGATGATGTTCTGTTGATGTTGATGATGGTGTTGTCATGATTCGACGTCTGTGCGCAGACGAGGGGTGTTGTTTTGATCTGGTAGCCTGGCCAAGTCTGGTGCTTGACACCTCGTGTTGGCTGACAGTCGAACAGTAAGTCTGTGCTTGACGCAGCTGCTCAGCCGCCGCTCGAGGTAGGCTCTGAAGCTGGGCTGGTGTTTCGTACCGTCCACGCCGGGGACGAGCTGTGGTCACCGTGCACAGGGTGGGGTCGACGCTCCTCGCAGTTGGGTGACATTCTAGTGGGCTTGCCGCCTTGCGCATGTCCAAACTGGGGTGCCCGCGCCAGAGAGGACGATAGATGGCGTGGCGGCACGAGTGGTGAGGTGGGACTGCGTGAGCCCCTTGTTGTCCACGATGGGCGTATGACCAGTAGGTGCATGTTCAGAGGCTATCCAATCGTGGATGCGGATGCTGCCCACGGCTACCAGGAGGCGTTACTGTCAGCACATCGCTTTTGCTGGCATCAAGCCCGGCTACCACAGGCTGGTTGCACTCACATGATATTAGAGTGTACGCCTTGGGGTATGCAGGCGGTCGTGCTGGTTACAAGCACGGAATTGGCGTTGAAGACGTGTCGCAATGGCAGCTTGAAGTGAGGCAGATCGACTTTACCCGTTGTCGCGTTCTGATTGGCGGACTCTCGTCTTTGGACGGACTAAACGCGCACCAGCATCGATTGGAGACCTTCGTCGGCCGTGACAGCTCGGAAGAGTTTGCGCCATTCGAGCGGGTTGCCCTTGCTGCGTTTCCAAAGGACCACGCATTGGGGCGCAGCCTGTCCCTCATCGTCCTTGGCCTTTGCGCCGGGAGTAACCTGGGAGTCATCTTCTTCGTCTGCCGAAATATTCGGTCGCACGGCGCCTCGGAAAGGCGCAACGAGAATCTCGCCTTTGAGGGGGCACTTGCGACGGTCCATTGTGCTGATGCGGATGCGGGCACCGGACGGCGAAACAATGTACTCGAGCTGCGGCCGAGCGTTGATGGTACCTGTCGATGAGCTCGGACCGAGCGCACGTACCGTGTCCGCTGAAGTGCTGCGCGCGAGAGGGGGCATGCTTGCACTTGAGCCGCCTGTGTCACCTCCTGGTGGCACAGATGCCACATCGTCGACGAGCGTGGTGGACGAGGACGCGGAAATACCGTCCAGAGAGGCGGGCGGGTTGGCTGAGGTTGCAGCAGACATCTGTGAGTCGCCGTCGGCATCTTCGGCGTGGATTGTTGTCTGCGTCGGATTTCTCGAGAAAGTAGGGCCCTCATTGTTGCTGCTGGGCACGATGCTGCAGCCCTCAATCGAGATTTGGATGCCTTTGAGGCCAGACCTCGATGTACGGCCCTCGGTGGGCGTGCTGGATCCAGCGGAGTCGGTCGAGTCGATCCGAAATCGGTCCATGTCCGAGCCTTGACCATCTTGTAGAATGGAGACGAGGTGTCTCACAACCTCAGCTGCATCCCGCTTCGCGAAGAAGCGTGTGAGCTCGGGACTGAACCGGAGAGCTGAGTTGAGAACCAGTGATGGAGACCATTGTGTCTGTGGTGAAATCGTGTGTGAGCTCCCTTGCGCAGCGTCTCTTCGTCAGACGGTGAGAATACACTTACAAGGAGATTGAAGGTCTGAGTGAACTGGCTCATGCCGGCCTCTTCTATCGAGGCACCAGGCCCGCCCCACCGTGGCCCTCCTTGTGTCGGACCTTCGCGCTTGAGACGAGCAAGCTGTGCCTCAGCATCGGCCAGCGACAGCGACTTCAAGCCTCCTTGGTTACGTGGCGCCGTGGTGCTCGTTGAAGGGTTGATTACCGAAGGAGGTTGGACGCCTCTTGAGTTGTACCAATCCGCATCGAAGACTTGGGAGCCGGGGAAGGTCGGACCAAAGGTGATTGGCCTTGCGAAGTGATCTGCTGGTTGCGTATGAGAAATGCTGGTGGGGAGAGCAAGGCAGCCTCAGTCAGAGAGATACCTTCCACTAAAGCCAGGTTGGTCACTCACATGTCCGGCACCTCTGCTCGCTTGCCGTCAGAATGCAGCTCCATCTTGAGGTTGGCGTGCATGTCTCCTGACACCATGAGGCCATGTAGCAGACGCTCGGCAAGCAGCGAAGGATCGGTGCACTGATTGGCGGCGCTGATGAAGCGGTTCTCGCGTTTGTACCATCGATGCTGCTTGATCTGTTCGATGCGCAGTCTCTTCGTAGGATCTGGCTCGAGCATCTTGCGCAGTAGGGCTGGAGACATTGATGGGAGGATGTATGAGCCTCCCGACCTACATCATGTGCTTTCGAGCGGCGACTCACAGAGTGACTCTGGCCCAAGGCGGGTCCATGGATCGTACTTGAAGAGCTCACCGGTAAGGTAGGCTTCATACTCAGGTGAGCGCTTCGTTGGCTCATCCCATGGCGTGTCTGTGAACGAAGTGTGTAAGTACTCATGAGAAGCTCATGATGACCCGCCTCTACTCACTTCCTACGAGGAGGGCAAACAGGACCACTCCAGCACTCCATACATCGACAGGTTCGCCTCGATATGGCTTGCCGTTCATCTCTGGGGCTATGTAAGGTAGGCTACCACATGCCCCATGCATCTCGCGCTCCTTGCCCTTGTACTTGTACACAGAGCACAGGCCAAAGTCGGCAAGCTTGACGTTTCCTGAAAGCGCGAACCGCATCAGATGCCAGCACTCTGTTCCAAGCCTGGCGTCGAGCGCCGTTGCTCACCTTCGGCGTCCAGTAGCAGGTTCTCGGGCTTGATATCACGGTGGACGACACCCTGACTATGAATATACTCGAGGCCACCCATCAGCTGCTTGAAGTAGAAGTGGGCAAGGTCCTCTTCCAAGCCGTAGTCGGGCGCTGTTCGGAAACGAATGTCAGTTCCGTCCGGTACATCACACATGGCGACCTTCGCAATGCTCACCAATCTTGTCGAAGAGGTCCCCGCCGGCCGCCAGCTCGAGTACAATGTACAGGCCTGGCACCGTGTTGCTGGAGACGGGATGCACTTTGCCGCCATACTCCTCCGCGCCGATGAACTCGAGCACCGCCTTGTGCTTGAGAACGGAATGAATCTGCACCTCTTTCTGCAGCGCCCGACGGTCGACGGGGTGACGGACAGGCGCAGGAGCGGCGCGTACGGGTCGACCATGCTCGTCAAAGGCTGTGGTAGGCGGAGCAGGAGGTGGAGCAGCGAAGGAGACGACTTTGACGGCGGCGACGGGATGTCGGTCGTCCGTCAGCTTGGTCGCGCGGAACACCTTGGAGAAGCCGCCGCCGCCGATTTGCTGGATGAGCTTGTAGCCCAACGGCCGCGCGTACACGAGCCCGCTCGATGAGGTGGGTACGGGCATGGCGGACGCCTTGTGGATAGCAGGGAAGGCTTCTGAGGTGGTGGTAGGGAGCGCAGAGGGCACAGTGTTGGTCTCGACGGGCTTCGTGTTGCTCTCAGCGCAGCGGGGCCGGCATGAAGCGCTCACCTGATCACCGACGCGTCCAGGACGCGTCCGGATCAAAACAACGCGACGCGTGAAATTTGGCTCACAACAGCCGTTAGAACCAACGTGGAATGGGCAAGGGTCGTTACAGCGCATCATAGAGTACAGCAGACTAGAAACCGGCTGACGCGGTCGATACTTGGGCCGCCTCGTGTGCGGACTCCGCCTCACCAGCGAGCGAGAGGCCAGCCGCCCGCCCTGAGAAGATGCAGCCGGTGAGGAAGGTGCCTTCGAGCGCGTTGTGGCCCATCACACCACCGCCCCCAAAGCCGGCCACCTCACCAGCGGCGTACAGACCCGGCACGATCTCGTCCGAGCCTGCCTTGCCGCCGCTCCTAATGACGCGACTTTGAAGATCCGTCTGGATCCCACCGAGCGTCTTGCGCGTGAGGAGGTTCATTCGAATGGCGATGAGCGGGCCGTGAGATGGATCCAAGAGCGCGTGCGGCTTGACAACGCGCGTGATCTTGTCGCCCCAGTACGAGCGCGCGTTGTTGATGAGCATCCACTGAGCGTCCTTGCTGTACTTGTTCCCAAGCTGACTGTCGCGGTCCTCGATGACTTTGAGAATAGCCTCATAAGACAACTGAGGCCCGTTACGCTCCTTGGCCTTGACGTTCATCCCCTGGACAAGCTCGCCGAGCGTCTCCGCTACAACAAAGTCGTCACCGTGCTCCATGAACTTCTTGACGGGCTCCGGTCCGTACAAAAGCCGCTGCAACACCAGCCAGATACTCTTTTGCGTGATGTCCGGATTTTGCTCTGAGCCGCTGAGAGCGAACTCCTTCAGGATGATGGTCTTGTCGAGGATGAACCAGGTGTAATCGTAGCCCGTGGAGCAGATGTACTTGAGTGTCGCCAGTGTGTCGCAGCCAGGGAAGAGAGGCGGAGGCAGCCGCTTGCCTGTTGCGTCGAGCCAGAGACTTGATGGTCCCGGGATGACGCGGATGCCGTGCTTGGGCCAGATGGAGTTCCAGTTGGTCAGTCCTGCCGTGGAGAATGAGACGAGTGAGCGACGGCAGACATCGTAAAGATGCGAAAGGAAGACTCACCCTCAGTGTAGTGCCAGAAGCGGTCGTTGTTGACGAGCCGTGCCCCTGCTGTCTCGGCGATCTTGAGACCGCGACCATCGACGTGAGCTGGTACACCGAGGACAAAGTGCTCCGGTACCTTGCCACCGAGCTTCTGAACAGGCCACATCTGCTTGACGAGTTCAAGGTTGCCGCCGATGCCACCGGTGGCGATTAGCACAGCACGGCCGTGGAGCGTGAAGTCTCCGACGGCCTTGCGAGACGATTTCTGGCCGCGTTGAACATCTGTTGGCTCGAGAATGGTGCCTTTGACGCCGACCACCCGTCCGCTGGCGTCCTGGATGAGGGCATCGACCTGGTGGCGGTACTTGAAGGTCACCAAGCCCTTCTCCTTGGCCGCCTTGAGAACAGGATCACGAAAGACGCGCACGATCTCCTCGCCGGTTCCATACGTGATGTGGAATCGTGGCAACGAGTTGCCGTGACCGCCGGCTTGGCCAGAGCCGCGCTCTGCCCAGCCCACCTGGGGCACAAAGCCGACGCCGACAGACTTGAGATAGGTTCGCATATTCTTGTGGGCAAACTCAAGGTAGGCTTCTGCCCAGCGAGAGCCCCAATAGTCTTGGTCAGGTAGATCGTCAAACTGGGCCGAGTTGAACCAATCGCGTCGTGCGAGCTCGTAGGAGTCCTTGATGCCTAGCCGACGCTGTTCGGGCGTGTCGATGAGGAAGATGCCGCCGAGGGACCACCATGCCTGGCCGCCCAAGCTGGCCTCATGCTCTTGGTCGATGATGGTGACATGCTTGTTTGCGCGCGTGAGCTCGTACGCGGCGACGAGTCCTGCGAGACCGCCTCCTACGATGAGGACGGTGTCCTGCGCGTGGCCTGTAGCGTCGCCGTTCGTGGACATTGCACCGGGGAGCTGAATGTGAGGCACAGAAGAATGACTCGACAGTGCTGATGGTCGAGATGCGAGGCCGGTGCCTTGCCGAGGGTTGCGAAGAGGAGATGATGGTGGTAGGAGGGAAGGTGAAGGTGAAGGGACGGAATGAGGAGCTCGCTCCTCCCGAGTGGGGGCGGCGGCGGCGAGCTCAAACCGGCTACTTGAGCAAGTCCGAGATGCGGCGCGTTCTGTTGCCACTCGCCGACGCAAGATTGATCGCGCTCGAGCTTGGTGTTGGTGTTGGTGTCTGGAGAGCGCAGGCGAGGGCGAGTGGGCGCCGCGCTCGGGGCGCTCGAGAAGCTGTCAACACCTCGCACCTCGAGGTCGCCGTCCATCAGCACGACCTCGACCCACTCTGAGCAAACATCTCAGCACCAGACCCAGCGAGTGCCAGCACATCCTCGGTCGCAGCCGCCAGCAGGACAAGACCTGGGTACGCTCACGTCGCCGTCGACGTGGCCGCGTTGGACCAGCGCTGCTCGAGCAGTGCTCGCACGACGGTGACTCGGGCGCTGGCACTGAGTAGGCGCTGCACTCGCGATGGCGTCTCTTGACAGTGAGTTCGACGTGTGTGCGTTGGCCAGGGACGCTGTGGAAGTCGAGCTCACCTCTGCGCTTGGCGTCTTGCTCGTTGTAGAGCTCGCGATCCGCAACATTCGCAGCTTCAACAACATCTCAGTCATTCAGTTCTACACACCGCTCACCGTCATCGTAGGCCAGAATGGGAGCGGAAAGACAGTGAGTGCACTCGACATGCCCGCGATGTCACGGGCCAGTCTGATGTACTCGCCGTGCCGCCGTCACACAGACGATCATTGAGTGTCTCAACTACATCACAACAGGCAACATGCCTCCCAACACCAAGGGCGGCGCATTTGTCCATGACCCGAAGGTGAGCAGCACAGTCTTCTTGTGTTGAGCATCGTTCTTGCGCCTCCTCACGGCTTCCGCTCAGCTGGCAGGCGAGAAAGATGTCAAGGCGCAAGTCCGCCTGCGCTTCTACGACGCCAACGGCGACCGCTACAATGTTGTGCGAAACCTCCAGGTGACCACCAAGAAAGGTGGCAACCTGTCCATGTCAACACTCGAGGGGCTGCTGCAAATCGATATGGAGGACAAGGACAAGGTTGGCGGTAAGCGCAAGGTGAGCTGCGCTGCACGATCTCCCGTCAGGTATTGCTGTCCTTACCATCTCCCGAACTCCAGCGCAACACAACCATCTCAACTCGCTGCGCTGAGCTTGATGAGGAGATTCCTCGTTTGCTCGGCGTATCAACCTCCATCCTCGAGAACGTCATCTTCTGCCACCAGGAGGACTCCAATTGGCCACTCTCCGAACCGGCCAAGCTGAAAATGAAGTTCGACAACATCTTCGAGGCCACCAGGTTCGTTCGTATCGCGATACCGCCTGACTGAAGTGCTGACATGATAGCACATGTACAGATATACGAAGGCGCTCAAGCACATCAAGGACTTGCACAAGGAGCGCGTTGCAGACGCGAAAGCGGACAAGGTCCGGCTTGAGAGCTTGAGAGAGGACCGGTCTCGAGCAACGTCGGTGAGTCCATGGCTGTGTCATTATTCGCACTTCTTAGGCTCATTGGACGATTGATCTCTTCAGATCCGCGATCGGAAGGCCAAGCTCGAGGCCGAGCGGGTCGCCAAGGATGAGGCCCGCGAAGATTTGGAGAGGCAGTGCAAACGCATTCAGGCGGAGAACATCACCTTGGCCGATGCGCACGACTCATTCCGAGAGAAGTTGGCGCAAGCAGAAGCTCTGGAGGACAAGTCCAACATGTTGCGCGAGAACATGAAGGCCTTGGAGGATGCTATGACGGTCATCGAAGGTGCGTTGATACTGGAGGGTAGGAGCTTTGTCGGACGACGGTGCTGACATTTGATCACAATCTAGCTACCGACGATGAGCTTCAGAGCAGAAAGGACCACTTTCAGAACCATCTGACTACGCAACAGCAAAAGTCCAAGGCACTGGAACAACGCATTACGGAGAGGAAGGCCGCACAGAGCAAAGTCGCTGACTCGCAACGGGAAGAGTTTGCCCGCAAACGTACGCTTGAGGGTGATCAGAAGGTGAGCTTACTCCTTTGCGTGCCTTCTGTGCTCATCGCTCATGTTTCTTTTTATGTCGCAGAGACATGTCGAGGCGGTCAAGGCTCGCAAAGAGCTGATCCGTCGAATCAGCATCGAAGCTGGTATCAAAGGCTACGACATGGATGCGCTCAGCGAAAACGAGGTCGACGAGTTCATCGTCAAGCTGCACTCCCAGGCGGACAAGGCCGAGAGGGGGTATGACTCGCTCAAGGTGCGTCGTCCGCACGTACTACTTACACTGGCTACAACTGCTGTGCTGACAACACGATCTGCTCCAGATTGAACTACGTACCGCTCTGGCAGCGCTTGAGGACAAGCACTCGGAAGCCCAAGGCGATGTGAAGGCCAAGCGAGTTCAGCTGTCAGGAGAGCATGAGACTATCGTGAGTGAAGCGGGTCAGTCCGGCCACTGATCTCTAACTGAGCGCTCTCAAACTTTGTATTGGCACAGCGCAAGGCCAATGTGGACATCAAGCGGCTTGAAGACGATCTCGAGGATCTGGACATGTCCGAACATGAGCGAGAAGCCGCCAAGAAAAGGGTGGAAGAGCATGCCGCCAAACTTCAAGAGGCGCGCGACCATCTCGCCCGCGCTGATTACGACGAACGCATTCGCACATTGAACATCAAGCTACGCGAGGCGGAGGAGGCCAAGGACGAAGCAAATGTGGAGCTTACTAGTCTGAACGCTCACGCGGACTTCCGTGCGCGTCTGGCGCTGAAGGAAGCTGAGCGCGACTCAAAGAGGGAGTCGTTGGAGAGCTTGTGTGTTGCAGTGAGCCCCCTCCGAAAAGCTGGCTGAACTCCACTGACATTAGTCGTTCCAACTCCAAAAGGATGAACAAGAGCGACGAGATCATGCAGAGACTCGTTGGGCGTGCTGTCGACGCTCACACCTTCGAGCGTGACGTCGAACGCTTGACTCAGTGAGTCCGACAAAATCTGCTCAGCAGGACAGCTCTGACACGGTTATTCCCTTCCTCTTCTACCAGCGCTAAGGATGATGAGCTGGCAGAAAGTCGTCGTTCTCGGGCTGCGGACGAGCGTCAGTTGCAGCAGCTCGAGTTCACGCTTTCCTCCAAGCGCAGACAAGTACAGGAGAAGGAGACGATGATTGCAGGTACGTGACCTGGAAAGAGCATTGAGCGAGCAATCTTCGAGTCCGGCTGACTTCCAGCCTGAGTTGGACAGACGTCGAGAGCAAGGTAGACGCCACCCTTCGGCGAGGAGATGAGCAATTCGGCACGCTCGAGACTCTTATCGCGCGCTTGGAGGCCACCATCGCTGAGGAACAAGAGTGAGTGCAGCATACAGAGTTATGTTGTCAAGCACACTGACTCGTCCTTCACTTTGACAGGATCACCAACGTGGCGGAGGGAGCGCTCCATTTCTTGGAGAGTGTCGTCAAGAAAGGTCACCAGGACCACATCTGCTTCACCTGCAACCGGACCCTTGACGCGGATGAGATGGACGCCTTTGACAAGAAGGTAAGTGGCCTACCACGGTGTGATGTTCCAGTTTTTCACCGTGATGCTGAGCTGGGATGACCTTCTACTGTAGACTACGGCCCTCTTGAAGCGCTACCAGCAGTACCGCACAGCTGACGCCACACGCAAGGTACAGAGGCTTAACGATGAGGTTTCTGCTCTCAAGGCCCTCCAAATCAAGGCGGAGGAGGTACGGACGATGAAGTCGCAGGACGTGGCGAGGATGAAAGAGGAGATCAAAGACGACGAGGAGCGTATGGAGAAACTCAAGCAAGTGCTGGAGACGGTGAGTGCTCACCCACTCCTGCCCACCGGCCCGCCCGGGCGAGAGCTGAGCTGACTCTTGATGTTCTGGTCGTACAGAGCACGGGAAAGATTGACGCCCTCGAGCGTGAGGCCAAGGAGCTCGCCAGTCTGAAGCGGAACAGCGTCGAAGCATCTCGGACAGCAACGGAGCTCAAGTCCATCGAGACCGACATCAGTCGCATGCAAGACGACTTCGCCAGCGCAGGCATTCCACGCTCGCTTGAAGAGGTGAACGCCACGATCGCACAGCTCACCGATGACATGTAAGTTCTGGACTCGGAAGCGCTCTTATCAAGCCAATTTTCGCGCTGATTCTGAGCGCTCTCGACTTACAGTAAAGAGACAAAGCGCAAGTTGAAGTCAGCTACGGACGAGCGCGATGCCGCGCGTGTCGCCATCAATCAGGCCGAACGCGATCTACATCGCGCCGAGATTGAGCAAAGAGACCAGGAGCAGAAATACGAGCACCGCCGGACCAAGTTGGCGGAGCTCAAGAGCCTCAAGCAGGCGATGTCGGAGGCCAAGGAGGCCGTCAAGGTGAGTCCTTGCATCTTCTCGTAGTATGTTATTTGCTGACGGCATTCCCTTGGCTATCCTCAGCGCATCGAGACTGAAATGAACGCAGCGGTGTCCGCCCAACGTCGCGCATACGAGACTCTCGACTCGGCACGGTCGGAGCACGACCGACGTATGGCCGCCGCTCAGAAGCAGGCGAATGCGTTACAGCAGCACAAGTCGCAGCTGGTCACTGCGGGGCAAGCCGTTGAGGAGTAAGTGCAAAGCTCAGTGTGCTGGTATCGCAGTCGTCACTCACCACGCCATCTCTATCAAATTCGCCAAGGTGGCTTCGAAAGCGAGGCGAGGAGCAACTGCTTGATTGCGATCGCAAGATGAGCGAGCTCCAGGAGGAGATGGAGCGCATCAGCCGAGACATTGCGGTCCTCGAAACACAGAAGGCGACGATCGATGCTGACCTGCAACAAGCCCGAGCGACGGAGCGCAACCTCGACGATAATATTCGATATCGGAGCCTGGCGCGATCTCTCGACGAGATCAAGGGTCAGATCAACGACGATGAGCTGAGACGGATCAACGAAAGTCGGATGCAGTACTTGCGCAAGTACGAAATTGGCCGCGAGCGGGAGAACAAGGTCAGCGGAGACGTGAGTAGCCTCCCGGGTAGTGGCCTTTCCTGGGCACATTGGTCTCAACCCTGGCTCCTTGCGCCTTTCTAGATCCAACATCTGCGTGGCGTCATTCAAGGGCTCGGAGACCAGATTGCAGAGCTTGCCAAGGATCTGAAGACGCACTACGGCAATATCGACAAGAAGTTTACCGAGCAGCTGGTCAAGTACAAGGTCGGTCTCTTGAAAATGGACATGCCCTGTCACGCCCCATCTGACACACATCTGGCTCCTTCAGACCAACGAGCTTGCCAACCTGGACTTGGAGAAGACGGCAAAGGCTGTAGACGCGTGAGTGGTCCTGCATTCATCTTGGCGTCGCAGTTAGTAATTGACCGTCTTGCGTTCTTCCGCCATCAGCGCCATTCTCAAGTACCACTCGA
Organism: Salmacisia buchloeana; assembly: GCA_029952725.1. Lineage (NCBI taxonomy): Eukaryota > Fungi > Basidiomycota > Exobasidiomycetes > Tilletiales > Tilletiaceae > Salmacisia > Salmacisia buchloeana. Next base: position 126,806 of record CP124198.1, read on the forward strand.
TCAAGATGGAAGAGATCAATGAGCACATCCGCTACTTGTGGTCGAAGACGTATCAAGGCACTGGTGAGCTCTCCAACCTTCCAAACGTTCACACGCGAACTGCTGCTTACAGCACCTTCATCATGCAGACATCGACACCATCATGATCAAGTCAGACCCTGACGGCGGCAAGAGCACCAAGTCCTACAACTACCGCGTCTGCATGGTTAAGGATACGGTCGAGATGGACATGCGTGGACGTTGCAGCGCAGGTCAAAAGGTGCTCGCGTCGATCATCATCCGCCTCGCGCTTGCCGACTCGTTCAGCACCAATTGTGCCATCCTGGCGCTCGATGAGCCGACGACGAACCTGGACAAAGACAACATTGATGCCCTCGCGGCTTCGTTGGCGGAGTGAGTGGATCCATCGAGAGCTTTGGCGGCTTGGCTGAGGCTGACGATGTCACCCGTCGATGCGGTCCACAGTCTGATCAAGGAGCGACGCCAGGCCAACTTCCAGCTCATCGTCATCACACACGACGAGGACTTCCTTGGCCGACTGGGTCAACAAGATGTCATCGAGTACTATTGGCGCGTCAGTCGTGACTCAAGCCAGGTGAGTGCGGACCGGGTCGTCACGATAGTGGCGATGGACCATGCCACTGACCCGTTTGACTCAACGCACTCTTGACCTTACCCACGAAGAAATCCGAGATCACAGTGAGTACGCTTTGCTCTACCGGCTCGACGGACATCCGCATTGACCTCCATCGACTTACTTCACAGCGTCACCGGCTGAGCGCCTGAACGGGGGCGTTGACCGTCATGCAAGTCTGTATCACTCTGCCCGCCGCCTTTGCAGTGCAAATTGTACAACAGTTGATTGCAGCAAGTCCAGATAGTACAGGCCCTGCTTTTAGGCATCTCATGTAGATCTACGAGCACGACTTTGACTGCACCAGAGTCTGGTAGTGCCCTCTCCATCACTTTGCCTGCTGCGTACCTCCCTGCTCCTCCCCGCCCTCTGCTTGCGCCTGCTTCAGAGCCTTGATCTCCTCCGCAGTCAAGAACCGACCTCCAGGTCCACGCGGACGACGCATGGCGTGCCGATGCCGAGACTCGTGCTGGTACGGCTGTAGGAGGGCCCGTGGACGTGGCGCGGTGCGTGCGGCGCGGGAACGGGACTTGTTGGCTTGGGGTTGGGAATACACCGAGGGTGCCTTGGTAGGTGCTCCACTGGCGTCGCCACCGCTGGCCCCGGCCACGTCCCGTCCGCCTAATGTCCCGTCCTCAGCCTCATCACCGCCGGCGAGACTGTCCGCAAGCGCAGCTTGCGCCACGAGCGTGACGGTGTTCTCTCCGGGCGTGTGCGATGCAAAGGGCGGCACGGCTCGTCCGGCGCTCGGCCCGCCGAGACGACGTAAGCTGGCGCGTAGCTCGTCGATGTGCGCTTGTTGGACGAGTGCACTTATCTTCGAGGGTGCCCCATCCCGGATACCGTTCCGAGTCGCGTCAATGTCGTCGCCGTGCTCGGTATCGGACTGCGGACATACGCCCGCAGAGAAGATGAGGGTGATGGCGTGTCTCAGCTTCTCGTCGTCGTCCCAGGGTTCGGCACCACCTGAAGCGTCTACATCTTCCTGCGCTCCTTCCGCAGTCGTATCTTGCCCGCGCTTTCGTCGGCCCTTGTCCGCCTCGGATTGCTTTCGACCCGGATTTGAACGTGTACGGATTGGGACGTGCTTAGAAGGTAGACACGCCTTGAGGTTGAGGACGCCTATCGCAACGTCGAGAGCATACTCTAGCTCTGCTCGTGGGTGAGCTGATGGTGTTCCGGCCGCCGCCATGAGCGCCGCCGCCGCGGATTGCAGGAGGACGCGAGCGTGTGCTTGGTGAGCACGAGCCCTCCAAGCTCGCCGTGCCAATATGCGTTGATACTGTCATGGGCAATTGAAACGCTTAGTTTGTTGCCTAGACGCGCACCAGTGCCTTCTCAGTGGAGGAACTCACCTGCTTGGCATTGACATACAGAGGCTCATCGTCGAAGACCATTTCGGAAGCGCCAGCCTGCCCAGACGCTCCGCCACTCATGCTCGCCGCTGCGCTGCCTATCGACCCGGCAGCGGACGACCCGCCGAGTGAGAGTGAGCTTGACATGGCCACATCGTTGGCCACCCTTTGGCCCTGAGATTCGCCGATGCCGAGAAGATGCTGTATCTCTTGCGAGAGCAGCCCTTGAGCTGCCGAAGACGAGCCTGCAGGATCCGCTGATGCCGCATCGGCCGTCTGATGGGCTGAAGCTGCTTGGCGCCCTTTCCTCTTGCGAGACGACTGAGGAGCCGCTTGACTTGCTGCTTGGTGCTGAACGCTCGATGAGGCGTCATCCTTAGGCTTTTCTGCTTCGCCCGTCTTGCGTTTGCGTTGCCGTGCGGGCCTCTTGGGTTTCGCTGGTAGAGCATCGGCTGCGTCGCCTTGGGCAATGGCTTCCGATCCTAGTATCGCAGTCGAGTTCTGCTGTTGTTCCAGAGGCGCTCCTCTGGCGCCGTTGGCCACAGATGGCGCTGCTGATGTGATGAGGGGGCCTGAAGCCCGCGTACCAGGAGTCTGTGGGCCGCCACCCAGGGCAAGGGGCAGATGCGATGCCGACCCTGGACCCAGGCTGGCTGCATTGGGACTGGATATGAAGCTGCGCATCATGTCTGGGTAGGATGAGCCTGGCGATAGCGAGTCTGCTAGGGCGTCATCGTAGTCGAGGCCCATGGCGGCCACGGCGGCGGCGTGTGATGCTGCGTTGGCCATGAGCAGGTGTGCGTATGCTGGCGGCAGGGTGTGCGGTATCTGCATTGCGCTCGAGCTGGCCACGCCGAGACCGGTGAGGAGGCCTTGATGGTCACCCAGGTGTGGGTGCAGCTGCTGATGCATCGGCGTGAGGCCCGTGGCAGTCGCCTGGGCTTGAGGATGCTGAAAGTAGGCCTGATGTTGGTGCTGCTGGTGCTGCGGCTGCTGGACCAAGGCACGCTGCTGAGGGATGAACAGCGACGGTGTCGATGACGAAGATGGATATGAGGACCATAGCGCTGCCGCCGCTGCCGCCGCGGCTGCCTGCGCTGCTGCCGCTGCCGATGCTGGCGATGATGGATGATGAGCACCCAGCGATGGCCCGCTGCTGCCGTTGCCGCCGACGCTGCCGCTGCCGCCGTAGCTGAGCGCGCCGTGCTGTGAGCTGGACGGCTTCGCGCTCATCGTAATCGCTGAGCCCGGGCTGATGCCGTGTTCGAAGCGTCCGGCGTTGCTGTCCGTGATGGTGGTGGTGGTGACAAGGGAGGGTGTCCAGGAATTATCAGATCAGCAAGGTGATGGGCCCCGATCTCACAAACAAATGATGGCTTCCAAGTTCCCACGCTTCGACCACCCGTCCGGCAATCTCGCTGGCCGCCGCGCTGACTCGGCCTCCCTGAGCGCGGACGACGACCACACCGTGGACCTCGCCAACGGCAACGCGCACTCCAAGTTGGTACGGACACGATGCGCGCCTCGTCGCTCTCCCTCGTCGCCGCGTGGGCCGTCGCCGCGCTGACGCCGGCAGCGGCTCAGCAGCAGCAACACCCGTTCATGCTGGGCAGCTCGACGAGCCACCCACTCACCGCGAGCACGGCCGACATCTCGACGTCGCAGACGATTGAGCTGCCACTGGCCCTGTCAGCAGCGGCCAATGCGCGCGTGCGCTCCGTCGAGAGCCGCATCGAGGCCCACTCGGCCCTGCACCGCGGCCAGGCCGGCTTCACGACGCTCACCCACCAGGAGTTTCCTCATCTGAGCGTCCGCATTCGCAAGCACCTGCCCGCGCGCAACGCCTCGACATCGTCCTCAAACTCGGGCAAGCTCGACCCCGATGCATGGTGCGACCCCACCGTCGCATCCTGGACAGGCTACATCGATACCATCGACGGCAAGTCGCTCTGGTTCCAGGCCTTTGAGTCGCGCTCCAAGCCGGACAAGGATCCCATGTGAGTATCATCCCTCTCGATAGCAGCTACAGTGCATACTTACTCATATGATCATGCCTGTAGTCTGCTCTGGACCAACGGTGGGCCAGGTTGCTCCAGCGCAATCGGCCTCTTCCAAGAACTCGGGCCCTGCTCCGTTCCGCTTCGCAAGGGCGCCATGCCCTCGGGCCCACCTATCAATGGCACTGTCTGGAACCCACACAGCTGGAACTCGCAATCATCCATCATCTTCATCGACCAGCCCGTCGGCGTCGGCTACTCGTACACCCGCTACGGCGTCCACACCTACGACGCGGACCAAGGCGCGCGCGACGTCTACGCCTTCTTGCGCATCTTCTTCTCGGCCTTCCCCAAGTTTGCCGACAACGACTTTGTGATGACAGCCGAGAGCTATGGCGGGCGCTACATCCCTCGGTACGCTTCCGAGGTCGTGGACCGCAACGCCGAGATTGTCCACCATGCCGCGCGCAAGGGCGAGGAGGTAGACAAGAGCAAGTTGATCAACTTGAAGTCGGTGGCAATTGGCAACGGCCTGACCGCACGCTCGCACCAGGTTGGCTCGTACTATGACATGTGAGCTTTCCGCCCCTGTGTCGCTGCCTTTCGACTCTAGGTGCTCACACAGAAGCATTGCTTTTGCAGGACCTGCACTCGCAAGGGCGGCGCCAAGACTCCCATTCTGCCCATCGCTGCGTGCAAGCGCATGGAAGTGTGGAAGAAGAAGTGCGAGGCCATCCTGCCCAAAGTGGTGCGTCTCATCACTATGTGCACATTCTCAACGCTGATCAGCGAGCTGACCTCGAGCGCTCTTGACGTTCTTGTCCGACAGTGCCGTGACAACTTTGCCTTTGATGACTGTGCCATGCACACAGAGGCATGTGCCTCTGAGCTCATGGGTCCTTACTTTACCACCGGACGCAACCCGTGAGTGTCAGCCTGGGTTGCCCGTTTGGGACGCGTCATGCTGACCTCTGCCTTTTGCCTCGTGGACGTAGATACAACATTGACGACGACTGCAAGAGCGGTTTGAGTGAGTCGCCGGCGTCCGCTCCGCAGGGTCAACGATCGCAGCCTTGACCTGACCACCATAACGGCTCCTTCTGACAGATCCGAACCTGTGCTACGACGTCGTAGCCGACATACGGGACTACCTCGACCGCCCCGACGTGCGCGACCTCATCGGCGCGGCGAGCGTGGAGCAGATTGGCAAATTTGAAACCTGCAGTCGCGAGGTCGGCAATGGGTTTGGCATCAGTGGCGATGCCCTCATTGATAACGTCGGTGAGTGTCCCGGCCTTTCCTGGACTTGACAATGTTGACCAGCAGAGACGCTGATGATGCATCGTTCTGATCATGAACCAAGGCTACGTGTCCGGCCTGCTGGAGCGCAACATCAAGGTGCTCATCTACGTCGGCACGCTCGACTGGATCTGGTACGTCCCCTTTCCCCAATCCTCGCTTGCCCAACCAAAGCGCTCATGCATGGGATCCCATCTTCAGCAACTGGGTCGGCAACAAGGGCTGGCTCTTCGAGATGGACTGGTCCGGACAGGCCGACTTCCTCCGCGCCAAGAATTACGAGTGGCGCGTCGAGGGCGAGGTGGCGGGCGAGACGCAGAGTAGCCATGGCTTGAGTGAGTTTGGGGAGGGGAGGAGGCGGCAGGGGAAGGGGACTTGACTGACCCGTCGAGCCGCTCTTTGTGCTTTGCTTCCTCCTACCAGCTTGGGCGACCATCCTGGGCGCTGGACACATGGTGAGCCTTCCATCTCCCTTCCCGCCCCTCTCGCCGAGTACACACGTATAACTGACCCCTTCTTCCCTGTCTTTGTGGCACAACAGGTGCCATACGACAAGCCGGTGCAAGCCAAGAGCATGCTCTACCGCTGGCTCGCGGGCGAGGCTCTCTAGATTCATTGGAACCTCGGATCTTGGACCTTGGACCTTGGACCTTGGACCTTGGACCTTGGACGCTAGGAGCGACCGATCGGATCGGATTGAATCTCCCTTTACTGCTACCGCCTCGCGAGGGGAGGGCAGGGACACGGCGGTACAGGGAACGAAGAGACGAACCCTCGACGTCTCCATCCTACCCCTCGCCGTTCCCTGCGCATCTCGGAAGACGCCATGATATCTAAAGCAATCATCTCCTCTCCCGCCGGCCTGATCGAGAGGAAGCAGCCCCCCGACCCGCACTTCACTTCACAAGGCGAGGGAAAGAAAGCAGCAGAAGAAAGGGGGAAAAAATATTCCAAGATGGCTCCATGAGAGGAAAGGACAAACGTGCCTCCTCTTCGACCTCCCCCTTCCTAAGATGTAGGAGGAGGGAGGAGGCGTGCGAAAGGTAGGGGTGTAACAGAGGAGGGTAGGAAAGAAGGTAGGAAAGAAGGAAGGGAGGGACGGGAAATAAAGACGAGGTGGGGTGGGGTGTACGTTGTACGAATACGAGTGGGCCGTCCGTTGGTACGAGTCCGCGTATGACGAAGCAAGAATGGAAAGAGAGTAGGAGCGCAGGAGCGGAGAAGCGGAGCACGGGAGGGAGCAGGGAACGAGACGAGGACGAGGACGTGGACGTGGACGTGGGACATGGAGGGGGGCCGCGGCGGGGGAGGGCGAGCGTACAATAGTGTGCAGGATGAACCTCGCCCACCCACGCTGATGGAACCCCCCTTGAGATGGGAGACTGGAGACTGGAGACTGGGGAGAAAACTCGACGTCAACGCCGAGAGTGCGGGTGGGTGTGGAGAGGGCGGGTGATGTCCGAGGGTCGGTCGTTATGGGCCGAGTTGGTTGGTTGGTCTCTTGGTAAGGTAGGCCTGCTTCGTTGGGGGTCGCCCAACCACCACCCCACGGCCTTGCCTGTCGATCCGGGGTCAGAACTCGCCCGCGCGCCGAGGCGCCGTGGTGCCATCCGCACAGCAGATGGAGCATCGTCGGGCCGGGCTAGGGGTGGTGGTGGGTAGTTCCGAATCGAGGGAAGGGAAGGGACTGTTGAAGACTTGGACCGAGTGGGTGTTGGACTTGGACGGGAGGTGTGACGAGGAGCCGGACCCCGGGGGACGGATACGTGGGCATTGTAGTTGAGGAAGTAAACCAATCTACGACTGGCCGACGAGGGCCATGTTCTGGAACCCGGAGATGACCTGGCCGAGGTTGGACAGGTTGCTGTCGACCGACTTGGTCGACTTGGCCTTGGCCGTCTTGGTCTTGGTCTTGGTCGAGGTCGAGGTGCTCGTCGAGGTGGTGGAAGTCGACGTCTTGGTCTTCGTCTTGGTCTTGGTCTTGGTCGTCGTCGTCTTGGGCTTGGGCTTGGGCTTGGGCTTGGGCGCGTCCTCGTCGTCGTCGTCGTCGTCGTTGTTCTTGTGGTTGTTTGACGAGGCGTGGGAGTTGCCGTGGCCGGACTGGTTATTGCCGTTTCCGTTGCCACTGTCGTCGTCGTCGTCGTCGTCATCGCCACCGCCACCGGCGCCGGCGCCGACCCATGACCAGGAGATGCCGAGGATGCCCTTGTCGAGGTTGTCAAAGTCCTGGAAGAGGATCTTGGACATGTCGAGGTCGCCGATGCCTGGGCAGGTGGGGCAGCAGTCTACGACGGTAGCGATGGATGTCTTGCCGCCGGAGGTGATGCGGAGCTTCTTTCCGCACCACTTGGACTGTGCGTTGGGGTTGCCGTAGAGGCCAATGTTGAGGGCGACGGCGCGGGTGGAGTGGTGGGTCCAGGCGCCGCACGCGCCCATGGTGACGCCGACGCCGTACCAGGTTGCGCGTCCGTTGTACCTGCCGAAGAAGGCGTCGAGGAGGCCGCGTTCTGCGACGGGGTCGGAGAGGGCGCGGTGTGGGTGTGTGTCGAGACGGCGCGGGAGGTGTGGTCTGCGGATGGCGTTGTGGGAGGCGGGGGTTGCGTCTGCGCTGGCGGCGTCTGTGGTGACGATGGCTGCGATGAGGGCGGCTGCTGCTGCCAGGCTGATGGGCGACCGCATGGCTGGCTGGCTGGCTGGCTGGCTGGCTGGCTGGGTGGGTGTGGATGCAACGAGGGAAGAAGACGACGACGAAGGGGTGGGTACTCTTGGGCGGGTGCTTGGGGCTGAGGTGCTGACCTGGAACGAGAGTGGGTGTGTCTGCTGTGTATGGGAGAGAGGGGGAGGGGAGGGAGAGAGGGAGGGATGGATGGTGATGAGGTGGTGGACGTCGTCGAGCTCGGCGCCGTTGTCGTCGACGATGAGGAGCGCGACCGCGACGACGGCGCGGCAGGCGGGCAGAGGCAGAGGGGCGAGGGCGTGGGTGAATGGGTGACAGTGGCCCAGCCCAGCAGCCAGCACGGATCGGAAGAGGGAGAGCGGCGTGCTGGCCATTCCAAACTCAGACAGGAGGATCTCACAGCGTGTCTCTCGCTGCCCATCCGCCCGTTGCGCTGAGCGGCCTGCCTGCCTGCCTGCCAACATCTCTGCAGCCTGCAAGCACAGCAAGCCGCCGCCGATGACACACATTGCCCAGCCGCAGGGGGGATCGCCGCTCGACCCATCTCGACCCGACAAGAGCACCTCCTCCTCCTCCTCTTCAGCTACATACTCGTACCATTCCTCAGTCGAGATCAGTACACGGCATCCATCACGACGGCCCCGTCGAAGCACGCAGCCCGAGCGTGAACAGCGCAGACACCCCAACCAGCCCCGCGCTCATCGCACACAGCAGCCCACTCGACCCACCCCCACCACCGAGCACAACCCCACCCACCAGGGGAGCCACCACGCTCGCAAGCCGGCCCGCCGCACTCGCCGCACCACACCCCGACCCACGCAGCTCGATGTCAAACAGCTCCGGCGTCCACCCATACAGCGTCGCATACGCCGTCGTCGCACTCACCGAAATCGTACCCAGCAGCACCGTCGTCCCAGACTGCCCACCGCCACCCCTCCCTCGCCGCCATGACCCAGCACCGAGGACAGGCACAGCATCAGCACGCTCGTCAGGCCCAGCGTGAGCGCAAGCGTGCCCCGCCTCCCCAACCACCGCGTCTCCACCAGCCACGCCGCAATCACGGGACCAGGGATCGACGACAGCGCATACGCAAAGTACGACCACAGCGCACGCGCATCCGAGCCTTGACTCGCCGTCCTCCCCGTCTCTTGTGCATAGAGCGTCGTACTCATCGTCATCGTCATCGTCATCGACGCCGCACCCCGCCCGCGCTCCCGCTCCCGCTCCTCCAGCATCTTGGGCAAAAAGACGTTGAACAGCGTATAGCCCAGATTGAGCGACGCCCAGATCCCCCACGTCAGCAGCGTCGTCCGCCGCCACCGCCGCGACAGCAGCGCATCAAAGCGCTCTTGCATGCTCGCCGTCCTCGTGCGCGGGCTCGCCAGCGTCTGTGTAGACCGGCAGGGAGCGTCTCTTGTCGTCGTCGTCGTCGTCGAAGCGGCAGGGCCGATGCCGTCTTCCTCGTCGTCCACCGCCGACCGGCCCGCCTTGGCACCGAGCCCATCGACCGAGTCATCATGGTACACCCGCCCATGATCCGCACTCGCCCGCCCGGACAGCAGTCCCTGCCGCTCGCCCTCCTCGCCATCCCGTACCCGGCTCGGACTCGTCGACGAGGCGCGACGAGGCGCGGGCGCGGGCGCGGGCGCGTCCACCGCGTCCGCCCACACATTGCGCGTCGTCCCACCACCCTCCAACCCCTCCTCCACCCCAGCCTCGACGTCGGCCAGCTCGCTCCCCCACCCGCTCGGAAGGCGCGTCCGGGCCGGGCGCACGCCACGCGCTGCCGATGACGATGACGAGCCAGCGGAGACGGGATCCGCAGACGCGGTCCACGTCCGGACGTCGGATAACCTCACGCTCATCCCGCGATCGAGCGCCCGGGGTCGGCCGTGGCTGGGGCCGAGGCCATAGCGGTGGTCGTGGCCATGGCCGCTGTGACTGTTCCTCTTGGTTGGAGGCGGATGGTACCCAGCCTCGAGGTCGGCATCCGATGTCTCTTCTTCCTGTTCGTCTGATGGAGTCTCCGAGCCGGTTGACGTCGGAATGGTGGAGGTGTATTTGCCATTGTGTGGACTGCCGCTGCCGCTGTGATTCCGGACATTGTCCTCGAACTGCCCATTCAAGGGACCTCGTTTGCCAAGCTTGAGTCCCAAAGTATGAAGCCCTCCAAGCAGGCCGCCGCCGCTGCCACCGTTTTGAGAAGGTGGAAGTGAAAGGGCCGAGGCGCCAGGCTCGGCACTCCTCGCTATCGACTCGAGCGCCTCGCGTTCCGTCGTATCATTGTACTCGACAATGCTCTGCAGCACCCGTCGTGCTTCGGCCGTGCGTCCTTGCGAGACCAGGTACCGGGGTGACTCGTGTAAGGTAAAGAGGAAGATGCGTGAGAGGAAGAAGCATGCCGTCTGAGGTGGAGTGAGAAGGGGAGCTTCAGTGATGCTTGTAGAAAGTGTTGGCAAGGAAATGACGGTGCTCACCAAGACAGCCAGACCGGCGAGGTAGATCCTCCATCGCCATGATCCGATGCAAGCATCATCATCACCGCCAGCAGGCGCGCTCGACGCTCGACAGGGCATGACAATGATAGCCCACGCGCTACTGACCGAGGCGCCGGCGCTGAAAAAGGTGCTGAGGGCGACCGTAAGGTACTGCTTGCTCTTGGGCGTGTTCTCGAGGAAGATGGTCCCGTCCGTAGGCATGGAGCCGCCCAAGCCGGAGCCGAGTAAGAAGAGGGAGAAGCAGAGGAGCGAAAAGGAGGGGCTGAAGGGGAGGATGATGGCGAAGAGGGTCGTGATGGCGAGTGTGTAGGTGAAGGAGGAGAGCCGGCCGTACGTGTCCGAATCTGAGCGCGAGGAAAGGGATCGTCTGGTCAGCTGGCTTGATGAGCTGAGACGCCCATGCTAAGAGCGACTTACAAGATCCCCATGCGAGAGAGCCGATCATCATGCCCAGGAAGCACGCCGAGCTCATCGCGCCGCTGTATGAGTCCGGTACGTTGAAGTGAGCTGGCAAGGGCAAGCAAGTAGGTGTGGATACGCAAGCAAGTCAGTCCGATGTACGCTCCACTTGAGCAGCCCGGAATGAGCAAGGAGAGCACTCACCTTGGACTGCGGGCAGCACGATGGGAATGGCCGTCATCCAGGCATTGTCCGCTGCCCACCCGGTGCCCGTGAGGAGGAGGAGGTGGAGCTGGTACCGCCCCATGCCGATGGCCTCGAGGGTCCGCTCGAGCCGGCTGTGGTGCGCATGGCCGACGCGCGGGTCCCGCCACGATGTCGGGGGCGCGGCGCTCAGCCCTGGGCCGCCGTAGTACCCGTTGCCGTCACCGTGGTCCTCTATCCTGTCAGCGTCGTCGTGCTCGTGATCGTGCTCGTGTCGTGGGTTGCTACCGCCGGTGCTGCTGCTGCTTGCCAGGCCCGCTGCGGCTGATGGGCCGGCGTCGGTCATCGCGCCCACGGTGCAGTGCGCAGCGAGTGGTGGCCTAGATGGTGGTACAGATGTTGCTGATGGTGCTATTCGAGTGCGTGAGTATGGGACCTCCTGTGAGGAATGGTGGTCAACGCCAACGAGGCTCGAGCGTCGTTCGAGGACGCCGGACGCGTCAGAATTATCCGCGCGTTCGTGAGTGTTATGGTTGTTGTTCTCGGCGGCGGCGGCGTCCACCTTGTCGAGGACGAGGACACCCACCTCAGCACCTCCGTCCCTCCAACGCGACCTCGTCGTGGTTGTGCCTTGAGCTGTGCGCATGCTGCGCAGCCGCCCATGGCTCAGCAGTCTGCTCACGCGCTCCTCTGGCCAACGCACCAGCACCGCCTGGTGGCAAGGTAGCAGACCATCACCAAGGCCATGGCCAGCCCTTGCAAGCGCAACACCTCGACCGCGGTACACGATGGACGGCTCGGCTTCGACATCCAAGACGGTCATCGACCTCACAGTCGAGTCCAGCGACGATGAAGTCCTCGCCCAGGCCGATGACAGCGTCCAATTCGTCGCCGAGGTTCGCACACAGTCGGACAGTGTTACAGCCGGCGCAGGCATCAGGCCAAGCACCGCGTATTCACACCAGACATCACACGCACGGTCACAGCAGTCATCTCCCTGGCAGACAACGTCGCGCCGGTACGCGTCCAGCCGAGCAGGCGCCGTGCTGCTCGACGACGACCTGCAAGAGCGGTCACCACCACCCATCGACTTGGACATGGGCGATGAGACGCGCCAACTCCTCCTCGAGGCGATGGAGCAAGACGAGTCGCTCTCCGAGGCAGAGGACGACGAAGACGATGCGACGCCCCTGGCGAAGCTCTCGCTCGCCAGTCCTGTCAAGCGACCTCGAGGACGACCGCCGAAGCTTGCATTGGCATCCTCTCCTGCTGAGGATGACGACAGTGCCGAGGCCATGGAGGACGACGAAGAAGGAGACGATGACGACGTCGAACCCGAACCAGACTCTCTCTTCCTCTCCGCCACCCTGTCTTGCGCAATCGTCGAGGCCGTCAAGGCCGACACCCAATTATGGGATCGCGTCCTTCGGTTCGAGCCCATCCCGCTCGAGGAGCTCACAAGCTGTGCCAACAAGGCCGTTTCCATGCTCACCAAGCAAGGTGAACGAACGGGCAACTCGTCCGGCAAGTCTTCCAGCACATCCAGTGCCGGGAAAATGGTCGGGATCGCTGACGCTCGCGCCTTGCGGGAATGGAACTCGCTCCTGAGCGGGCCTCAACGCCGCATCGAGCTGGCCATCCAATCATGGGCGGACGAGCAAGGCATCTGCTCGTACAGCGAAGACTCGGAACGCAATCGCAAGACAAGATCCAAGGGCACGGTCAAGAGCAAGACTGGGCCCAGGCCTGTGTCGCCATCTCGGTCGACAACAGCGCGAAGAGGAAGGCCGGCATCGCCAACGTCTTCCCGCGTCGGCGCGGCATCTTCCTCGAGCTCACCGTCCAAGCGCCGTAGAAGCTGAGCTCCGCAACTAAACTCGGTCAAGATGTCAAGATGTCAAACAGGCGCAGGCAAGACGACAAATCGAGCTGGCCTGGACACTCGTGCATTCATGGCGACGCGTCAAACGTGGCTCAGAGGGTTGGGGGATCGACGGAGATCGGAAATCCGTCGTGAGCGTCGCGAAATCGAATGCGCGAGGCGCCCTCGAGCCTCGAGCACGCCCAAGGCACGCAGCACGCTGGTACTGGCTCCGCACAAAGGTTCAAGAAGTGGATGAGTGAGTGGACAAGGCAGGGTCAATGCTTCGAGTCCGGACACTGACCCTGAGGGAACCGTGCGATGGCTGATCAAAGCCTTTGTCCAAGACGACTCCCTTGCCTCGGCCAAAACATCTTCGACTCAAGCTGCCCGAGGAGCGAGGGCGGAACAATACGGGATGTGTGTTGCGCCAAAGGTAGCAGCGTCGGCCGTCGACCTCTCTCAGGCCCTTGACCCAGCAAGCCAGAGCCGTCCTCAAGCGCTGCACTGATGGCTCTGCGGTTCGCCCTGACTCATGACCAGATTTGCTACCGGTTCCTGGGCGACCGTGCCGGCCCCAAGGGACGCTTAGGGTCCCGTGGTACGATATAGCCGAGCCTTTGGACAAGCTGGCCCATTACTCGAAGCTCGAAAGGTCAAGACTCAAGACGCAAGAAGGGCCGAAGCCAGATCTGTGTACGATGTGCGAGCCCAAAAACGCCAACAAGTCAACACGAGTCAAAGCGACGCCAGTCAATCGAAGATGGGACCCAAGAGTCCAGGTCGCCAGCGGGCAGCGATTCAGCAAAGCGCTGCGTGGGCGTCGGCGGCGGGTGGCTCACGACTTGGCTTGGCAAGGGAGAAGGCGTAAGCGAGAGTCAGGCTCTCCAGAGAGGCGCTTGCACCCAGCATGCAGGCACTGCACCCATAACTGGACGCGCACCTTTCTTGAATCCGGAACGAACCGCGGACGCCTGCGACTCTGCAAGTGCAACTTCCGACACTGCCGTCCGCGCTTTCTCCACGCTTCAGCCCGCTACTCGAGACGTTCTGGTGTCAGCCGGACAGCTTCAGAGACGATCCAAGGCGCCCGCTTGAACGGATAACGGGACTACGGGGGCCAAGGGGCATGCATGTACGCCCTCGCCTCGCACAACACACCAGGCGGGACAGGCTCAGCTCAGATGTGCGTGTCACGCTACAATCACGCCCGCGACACACCTCTGATCGACAAAGCGTACGCGGGTACGCCCAATGCAGACTACGAGTACGGTATAAAGGCGCGCCCACTTCGCGTCGAGACAACGCACGCAGTGTCTCGTCCTCAACTTCGCTCCTCTGTCCAACGCGGCCCGCTCTGCCCGCCCACTGCTCGTCTATCAACAACCGGCCATCAAGCTCGGGCTCACTCATTCATGATGCTGGCCGGCTCTCGACTTCTCTTCCTACTGGGAGGCGCGGCCATGTTCGCCACCGCTTCGGCAGAGGTGGCGTTCACCAAGCCCGAGGCGCGTATCATCTCGTCAGGATCGAGCAGCGCCGCCCTGCTCGCCCGCGCCGACCCGCTCGGACTCTTCCAACCCGCAACCAACACGGAGCGCGACGCCGACTCGATCGGCTTTGTCCCGGAGAGCGCGTCGTTCGGGCGCGGCTTGAAGCTGGCGGAGCGTCAGCGGCAGTGTTCGACTCCTGGCTACGGTCCTTGCTCGGACAGGAACTCGTGCTGTCCGATTGGAGGACAGTGTTGCCCTGGTAACACGTGCTGCAGTGCCTTGCAGGGTACCTGCTCCAAAGGTGAGTCGCGTCATTTCAGACAGAGTGGTTAGAAATACGCATGACTAACTTGTCTTGGTACGTTTCTGCAGTCTTCAGCTCGTACGAGTGCTGCCCGCCTGGTCGAAGCTGCAATGGTATTGATGGCTGTGCTGTCGGCCGGCGTGCGTGCCCCAGGGACCTAGAGTGTGAGTTTCAGGAGACCTTACTCGTGTTACGTAGATCGTGCTTACACGTGCGCTCTGGTCCCCAGCCTGCTGCCCCACTGGATCGTCGTGCATCTACGACTCGACAGGCATGGCCACCGGCTGCACGCGCGGCTCGTCCGGCGGTGACGACTCGGGCGGCGACAACAGCTCGGGCGAGACTGTCGGCTTTGGCTCCTCGTCCTCCGTCTCCTTCACCCTCGACCCAGCAACGTCGACCGCGCTCCTGCCCTCGCCGACCCTCTCGATTCCGTCGCTCTCGCTCTCGCTGCCTTCGATCTCGACGTCGGCTGCGCCCACGTCGGGCGGAAACAACAATCCCTTTGGCGCGGCCGGTGCGGGCGCGGCGCGCTTTGCGGGTCGGGACGTCGTCGCGTCGCTCGGCGCGCTCGTCGTCGCGCTCGTGGCTGGCGCCATGGCGATCTGAGAAGATCTCTAGCTCGATCTACTCGTACACTCGCAGGACGTCTAGTATCCGCTTTGCATTCTTCCTCATCGCCATCACGCGCCTTATTCTCGTATTCCTGCCCCTCTTGCGGACTTCTCCTGGATGCGAACTGATACCTTTTGCACAACGCCTTCATTCTGGACGCTTTGAGATTAGATATCTTCTTGAAGGGTAAGGTTGACGTGCGGCGTGGTGGCGAATAATCTCCGACGTCGACATCCTCACCAGACTCACTTCCGACGACGAGGTGGACGACCCCCAAGTACCAACCAACCACGACGAGCACGTCGCATCGACAGCATGACAATCAGCGAGCGCTCGGCGACATCGTCCAGCGCAGCAGGGCCCTCTGCCCCCATCCGACACGTCTACCCATCAGCAGACGTCTCCTACCTCCAAGCCACCTTCGAGCTCCTACCCACCCTGCCCCTCGGACCGGTACCGGGCTCGCATTCAAGCTCAAGCTCAAGCTCGAGCTCCAGCGCGGCGGCAGGAACGGGGCTGGGAGCTCGCTCCCTCACGCCCCCCTCGCCGCTGGCCCTGGCCGAGGCGATTCGAGCCGCTACGAGGCCTCTACATGGCGAGTGGGGCGGGAGTGTGCCCTTTGACGTTGTGGATGTGCGGCGCAGCCACGGCGGAGGCGGCGGTGGGGATGGCGGGCTTGGGGGAGGCGTAGGCGGCGGGGGAGGAGGATCAGGAGGGGTGAGGGTACTGCTACGCGTTGCGAGGGAGTGAGTAGCTGTTGTTCCGGTGTGCTTTTCTTCGTGATGGCTGATATGATGGGTTGGTTTGTGTTCCTACCTTGCCCTGCCTTTCCCTGCCCTGGCCTGCTCTGGCTTGCCCTCCCTCTGCGACGCGTCGTCGTCGACGACGGGTGGGATAGGCACGTCGAGGTGCTGAGCACGACGCTCATCGCAGCCCCTCCCACCTTCTGGTCCCACACCCTCTTCCCCGTCTCTTCCTCCACCTCCTCCTCAACCAACACCTCCTCCCTCCCCACAGACTCGACAACAAGGACACACCCCGGCGGCCCTTCAATACCCACCAACGACGTTCCCGTCCCGAACCCCATCCCCACGCCCTACCTGGTACGCTGCACAGTCCAAGGCGCGTCGCCCAACCTCACGCGGCACCTCTCCGACTCGCGCACGTGGATGGACGCGCTCCTCGTCGCTGTGCGTCGGGGTGCGGGTGCGGGTGCGGGTGCGGGTACGAGTACGGACACCGGTACGAGGACGGGTACGGGTACGGGTACGGGCACGGGTGCGTTGCCTGCGGGGGCGATGGTGGGCCAAGGTGTAGGAGGATTAGGACGAGCGGCGAACGCAGCGACGGCTGCGGCGTCACGATCCCAGCCCGCGAGATGAATCGTACGAACGCTCCTCAGTCGGTAGATGTACGAGTACCACGTCGCCTGCCCCGGTCCATCGGCGCTGAGATCGCGAGAGGGCGGCGCGTCAATGGCTCCGGCCCCGAGACGGCGGAGGGACGCGACTGACGTCCGCGTTAGCGAAGGTAGATATGACTCGTACACTCGTAAGAGAAGGGTGGGGGACCACCGCCAGCATTCGTATCTTCGACTGAACCCTGGGAGGATGGATTGGCAATGGGGAAGCCTCTCACAGGCCGAGGCACTCTACACGCTCAGCTAGGAACGCAGGAGCCAAGGGGCCCGGCAAGGAAGGAAGAGGAGAGTTGGAAGCCTAAGAAGGGAGGAAAGTCGGAGAGTGCCAGGGCGAGGACGTGGGAGGACGAAGCGGCGTTTGCGAGTCCGAGGCATGGCTTAGGGCGACCGGTTCGCGTTGTATCGTAGTGTATCGGGGGAAGGGAGCGGGCGAAGACGACGCGAGGGAGGGAGGGGAGGAACGGGGGCAAGGAGCGCCGCTCTCACTTGTACACCGAGACGAACTCGCGCGGGGGCTTGGGGTGGATGTTCTGGGCACATTGTCGACGCGTCACGTCAGCTACCACGACACCGACATCGACCTCTGACCAAAGCGAACGCGTACTCACGTTGTGGGAAAGCACGCCCTCGACGCGGTGGAACGCGTTCAAGTTCTTGTGCAGCGTGATCTGGAAAAGCGACGAGCCACCCTCGCGCGCGATTATGACCGAAGACGCGAGGAAGTAGACTTTCAAGGTCAAGCGAGCCCAAGACACGATCAGCCTCTTTGCCGGACACTTCTATGGAAGCAGGGAACGCTCAAGACTCACGCCAGATACGCCACCACCGCTCGCCGTACTTGCCCTTCACCTTGTCCTCGTTCGACTTCCACGTCTTCAGCCAGCGGTCAATCGTGGCCGAGTAGTGCACGCCGAGGACGTCGCACGAGCGGACCTCGAACCCGGCCTTCTCGAGCTGGGTGATGACCCAGCCGACGTGCAGCGATGCTACGGAGAGAAGAAGGTTCATGAGGTATGCATGCGTCAGTTTGGTCGACTTGAGATGCTGGAGATGGCTCAGAACTCACCGTCGGCACCGGGGAAGACCTGCCAGCATCACGGCGCCAGGGTTGAGATAAGTGAAGAACAGGCATCGGCGTCAGACGACCGGTGGCCAAGCAGATGCAAGCAAAGGGCGGGCATTGGAACTCACATATTTGTTCATGAACAGGCCCCAGATCAGATCCCAGTACTGCCACTGCGGCCGCAGCCCAGCGACCTGGAAGAGGAGCACGCCGTCGTCATCAAGCAAGTCGTACACATCTGCCAAGAACTTGGAGTAGTGCCGCACGCCGACGTGCTCGGCCATCTCCAGCGTCACAATCTTGGTGTACTTGCCCTTAGACTTGGGAATGTCGCGGTAGTCGAGACAGAGGATGCGCGCCTTGGACGGGTCGACACCCGCCTTCTTGATGCGCTCGTTGCCAAAGGCAGCTTGCTCCTTGGCGAGGGTGACGCCCGTGACGTCGCAGCCGTAGTTCTTGGCCGCAAAGGCGGTAAAGGTGCCCCAGCCACAGCCAATGTCGAGGACCGTGTCCGAGGGCTTGAGCGCAAGCTTGGAGCAGACGAGGGCGAGCTTGTTGTCCTGGAGCTCCTCGAGCGTCTCCTCGCGGTTGACGTCGGTGATGACGCCCGAGGTGTAGATCATCTGCGGGCCGAGGAACCACTCGTAAAAGTCGTTGCCGCGGTCGTACGTGTCCCGGACCTGGGTCTCGTCTTGGCGTGCGGTGTGCATGAGAATGTCGGGGACAAAATTGAAGAGGACGTAGCGGAAGAGCTCGGGGGTGAGCGTCATGGCTGCCCAGTCCCAGCGGTACTCGAGGAGCTCCATGATGTCGAGGTTGATGTCAATCTTCTGGGCAAAGTAGGCGTCGTGGAAGATCTGCATGGGGATCTTGGTGTTGCCGTGGTACTTGCGCTTGAGCTCGGGGTCCTTGATGGTCATGTAGTACTCGAGCGGCCCTGGTGAGGTATAGCGAAGGAGGTCGGCGTCTGGACGCGTCGGAACGCGAGTCACGCTGGGAGATACTCACGACCGGGCAGGGTGACCTTGTCGTTCTTGCGCGGGCCAATCATGCTCATGACGGTCCAGTAGCCAACGCCGACGGGGACGGCGGTGAGGATGACGAGGACGAAGTAGAGCCACCATGGCACCCAGGACGCCTTGACGAAGGGGATGAGCCGGAGGAGGATGGCGGGCGCGAAGAAGATGAGGAGGACGAAGTGCAGATTGTTGAAGGAGCCGTTGCCCTCTGCCGGCAGGAGCGCGTTCTGGATCGCGGGCTGTTCCGAGGGTGAGAGAAGGGCGATGGGAGGAAGTTATGGGTCAGCATTGCTCAACCAAGCACGGCTTCGCTCGAGGCGACTCACGTAGCTCGTCAGGCGGACCTTGCCTCCCGGCGCGACACCGGCGTAGGCGTGGACATTGTCCGGGCCCTCCGTCTTGATCTGCGCGTAGATGGTGTCGTGCTTGTTCGGGGTGCCGGTGCTGGAGGATGCTGTAGCTGCTGGTGCTGGCGCCGGTGCTGCTTGCGCCTGAGCCTGGACGGCAGCGGCAGCGGCAGCGGGGGCGGGCGCGTTGACCGTCTCGAAGTCGTCGCTCATCGTCTCCTTGTCGTCGTCGTCGTGGTCGACAGTGATGCTGATGGTGATGATGATGGTCGTCGTCGTCGAGGAGGTGACCGCGCCCACGGCCTGGCCCAAGCTCCTTCGCGTCTTCTTCCTGCCAGGGTCAGCCAACGCGCACGAGCGCACCTCGTTCCTCTCGGCCCGAACCTCGCCGAGATCAAGATGCGCTCCTTTCAATTGCCCCCTCCTCATTCCTCATCTCCCTCTTGAGAGGGGTGAATGGTGATCCTGTAGATCTGTGATAGCCAGGGCAGGCTGCGTTCACAGAGCGATAGATAAGGACCCAGGAGACTGGGGCTTGTGTGTAGGAAAGAGGGGTGGGAGGTCGGTGAGCGCGGAGCCAGGAGAGATCATCTGGACCACCGCCATACACCCACACCCAGAGAGAGAGCGGAGAGCGCGAGGGTAAGCCAACAGAGACACAGAGCGAGAAGGAGCCAGCGAGTGGTGAGTGAGAACACAGAGGAACAGGGACGCAGACCTCAAAAGCACAACAGAGGGAGGAGAGGGAGAGACCGAGTACCGAGGCGAGGATGGAAGGAAGGGACCAACCGATAATAGCACAAGGTGCCCCAGGCGCGCCGCCGTTTCGCCGGCGAGACGCGTCTCGACGTCGACGTGGAGCCGCACTCGGACGAGGGACCGAATCCGCTTGGGGCCGACGGAAGTGAAGGGTGGTTGCTTGCATGTACATAAAGTAGTGGCTTGCCTTGCCGGCTTGCTGGCGTGCAGACTGGCCTGGCTTGCTGGCTTGTTGGTGCGATGTTGAGTGATGAGGGATCCGGCGAAGGACCGGATGACCGTGACGAGTAGGAGAGCCTCACAGCTCCTCCATCGGCGACGCACCCAAGGAGATCCCCCCGGAGCCCAGCAGGCCCCCCGCCGACGTCGACAGCGAGGACAACATGCCGTTGCTCGGCGACACGAGCGTCGACAGCGGGTTCTCGCCCCCTGCCAAGCCACCCGCACCACCGGCACTGTTGCTGCCACTACTCCTCCCTCCCGCACCGACACCAACACCAACCCCGCCATCGGTATCCATCGCCATCTCCTCCGCCGACGCAGGCGCAGTAAGCGTAGCATGGTGCATCGCCACAGGCGCAGGCGCAAGCGTAGGCAGGCGCTGGTGCGCAGCCACCGTCGCAGCAGCCGCAGCCGCAGCGGGCAGGTGCGCAGCGTGGCCTACAATGCCGCTCACCGCCGTGCCCGTCACGGACGGGATCGCAATGCTGGGCGTAGACGTGCTCGCGCCCGTAGGCGTCGGTGCTGCGGGCATCGCCGTTGCTGTCAATGATGTTGTTGTGTTGGAGATCGACCCGGACCCAGACGCTGTCGCGCCAGCGGAATGGGACCCACTCGCGGCACCCGAAGCAGCGAGATGCGCGCCCTTCCCGCCCGTGAGCGCCTGCACCGCCGCCGTATTGCCACTCACACCCGCATTGGCAGGATGCGCAACATTGACGACCGGAAGCGGCGTAATGTCCGGCATCTCGTTGAGCGCAGCGCTGAGCTTGACCGGCGCCCCTGCTCCCGCGCCCGCGCCGGAAGCGGCACCGCCCGAGGAGCCGCCCGTCTTGCTCGTGCCCGACGCGCCCGCGCCCGTCGCGGCGGTGGTAGCGGCCCCTGCACCCGCCTTGCCAGCTGCATTCCCAGCAGCGCCATTGGGAGCACTCGCACCCGACGCACCCGCACCCCCTGCCGCCGCCGCAGCAGCAGCAGCAGCCGCCGCCGCCTTCTGAGCGCTCTGCATCACGTGCAACTTCTGCACCCGCGCCGCCTGCTGCTCCGCCGCCGCCCTCGCAGCCGCCGCGACCGCCTCCTCAGAGAGATTGAGCGTACTGACCGTCGCGTTGCCCGTCGCCGGATCCATCTTGGCCGACGCGCCCCCACCATTGGCATGGAGCAGCTGGAGGCCCAGCAGGCCGTGCGAGCCCGAGTGGAGGTAGTGGTATCGCAGCCCGTTCAGGTTCTTGTACCGCTTGCCGCAGGCGCCCACTTGGCAGAGGTACATCTTCTCCGGCGTTGGATTGTGCGGCGCCGCCGTCGTCGTGCCGCGTGGCGAGCCGGGCGCTGAACCCGTCGGGGTGCTGGGCTCGCCCAGATCGCCCGGCGTGCCCTGCCGCGAGTCGCCCGTCGCGCCCTTGCGAGCCAGCGGCGAGTTGGGTCCCGCGCCGCCATTCTTGAGATGCGCCGCTTGCGTCTGGAGTGCCGGCGGCAGATTATTCTGATTACAGTGCCCGTGCAACTTGTGGTACTTGAGCCCGTTCATCTGCTTGTAGGCCTTATCGCAGCCTGGCTCGGGACACTTGAACGGCTTGGCGTCCAGACTGGGTGCGCCGGTGACCTTGCTGAGGGCCTCGTGGGCTGCCGAGGCCGCTGACGCAGCCGTCGAAGCAGCAGAGGTGGAGCCGACCGCGCTGGACGCAGGTACGATGGCCGCGCCATTGTTGGCCCTCTCCCGCTTGCTGGGCGGGCCATTCATCGCCGAGCTTGACGTGCCAGCGGCAGGGAAGAAGAGATTGGGTGGCGCACATGACGGCATCTGGTGATCCTCGGTCGCGCTGGGCCGTAGTGACAGCCCGGCAAAGGCATTGGCTGCGAGTGCGCTGCTGAAGTAGGCCTCGTTCTCCTGGTCGACGGCGGGTGTGCCTGGGATGCTCGATCCGGGTGTGCTGAATGGCGAGTTGGCCGAGTAGATGGAGGGTGAGCCTGGCACGCGCCTGCCGCCTACGCCACCGTCGATGAGAGCGCGTCGGAGGGACTGGTGCATGGTTGCGCCGGCTGGACCGTGATGGGAGAAGGAGCCATACGAGCGCTTCTTGGACAGGGCGGACAGTGGCGAGTGTGGTGGATCATTGTCGTCACCGGCATCGAACGCCTTGCGCTTGAGCAGTGCCGGTGTCGAGTTGATCATGCGTGGCGAGGGAGACTTGGACGAGGACGAGCCCTCATCGGACATGGCGTCGTCGATGCTCTCGGTGAAGTCGTCGTCAAAGTCGTCCTTGGTGTGCTCCTCTTCGTAGTGTGCGAGGAGCTCGTGGAGGTCCTCGAGAGGCTTGCCGCAACATTGGAATGAGCCTGAGTGGGAGAAAGGGAAGGAGGGGATAAGAGTGTGATCTCTGCAAGCATGATTAGGGCCTAGGCGGCGGCAGCTGCTGCTGCTCTGGCCACTCCACAGCGAGATACATACGGCAGAAGGTGTTGTCGAGCTTGTTTCCGTACGAGGTTGATGGTGCGACGGTGATGTCGGAGCTGGCCGAGGTGCCAAACTTGCTCAAGGAGTAGTCCATGATGCTGGAGCAGGCGCAAACGACCACCAGAGTCAATGAGCATGAGCCTGTCGAGAGAGACGGTAGAGACACTCACTGGGATACCTCCCTGCCCAGGGAGCCCGCCACGGCATCGCGGAAGGAGCCGTTGCCGATGGAACCGATGCGTGGCGATGAGATGGCCCCGGAGAGATGGGCATTGGGCGAGATGTTGATCGAGGCCGAGGTGGCCATGGTGCTGTGCGCAGTGTCAGGGGCCAATGTCTATACCGAGGCGAATGGAGGCCCTTGCTTGACGCTGCGTGCGATGGTTGAGGTGATGAGTATGGGAGCTGCTGGCGCAGGCCCCGGTGATGGTGAGTAGGTGGTGGCGAGCTGACTGCCGCTGCCACTACGCTGTTTGTTGTCGACGTCGACGTGGGAGAGGATGAGAGTGCTGCCAGTGTCGATGCCTGGGCAGGACGTCGTCGTTGATGGTGTTGTGGATGATAATGGTGGTGGTGGTGGTGATAATGGGATCTGCTGATGGGGCTGGGGGATGGGTGGGTGGTGGAATGCTCGTCCGCCACGCCCCGAGTCGGGAACGGGAGCAGCGTCCCAATACAGCTCGTACGAGTATGTGGTCAATCCACAGGCTGCGCCCGAATGGACCATCACCTCGTTACCGCACTCGCACTCGTAAGCGCCCGGCCCACTCAGCCAGCCAGCGAGTGACTGCCATTGCATTGCTGCTTAGCTGGCATACCGGATACCGTGCTGGACCTCCATCCCATCTCATCCTCTCAATTCGATGCGGTAACCACGACGACCTCGCTCGTACGTTGACCCTGTCGTCAACGTCGGCCCTGGCAGAGAGCGCAAGCGCCGGCCGCTGCTGCTGCTACGCCCGAGTACTGCTGCGCTGCGTCCCAGCGACGACCGACCGATGGGCCATGAGCCATGAATTCACGTTCGCTCGCCTCGCTCCCAAATTTTTTTTGGAAGTGGGTGGGGGGACCGCCCCAGGGGAGAACTTGATTCGAACCGCGGCATGCCGGAATATGCCTGACGCCGCGCCTACCGCCAGGCAGGGAAGCAACCGGGCACCGGGCGGATCTTCTTGAGTCTTGTCTCTCTTGACGCACAGGGCGACCGTCCCACATGCATCTCCAGCCAGCCAGCCTGCGGACAGCTGCCACACCACTGTCGACCGTCGACGCCGTGGGCCTTCTCGGACCGGGGGAGCAGTGCTCTATTCCACGTCGAGAGTGGATGCGCTCATCATTCCTCCCGTCATACAGAAGGCCCTGCCGAGAATCATAAGGGAAGGGCAAGGTGAGTTGCGGCCTTGCTCTTTGCAAGTTAAGGTGAGGCGGCTCTCAACTCACAGAGCCCAAGTGCCAGAGTGCCACTGTCCATGATGACAGCCGGCCGAGCGCCGTCCCGCCCATCCCCGAGCCCAGCGTCGTGCCTGCACCGAATTGACCGTATGCCGGTGATATATTCATCCATCCTCGGCAAGTGTCCTTGCCCAACACGGCGGACCGTCGACGTGTCGAGAGTCGAGACGGACCATGCCTGCTCTCGGTAGCATCCGTCCGTCGCCTTGCCACAGCGTGCGCGAGCCCAGTGTTCGTACTGCGTGGTGCTCCGTACTCAGCGACAAGTCGCAACCTGGGACAATTGGGCAAGCGCCGGACCCAAGGGCCAAGCGGCCACGCCAACCAGTAGTCACCCATGGCCACACCCACACGAGGTGCGCCACACCCATTACGCTTCGCAGCCGAACGCCGACCCAAGAGACGAGGGGGGACCTCGGACGAGGTGTGAGGGCGCCGCGCCGGCTCTGCCCGATGTTGTTCACCCATGCCCCGCCCTCCGTACCGAGCCCGGACGCCGCGCCGTCAAGAATGTCGATCATCGATCATCCGTTTTGGAATAAGCGCGTCCTGTCTTGCGCGGCGTGTGGTGCGGTAGAGCTGAAAGCTGCAAGCTCACGTGTGTCTTGTCCAGATATTGTGCGCCAAGGACGGGTCGGGTGGATGGGTTAGTGGCGTCTCCCCCCCAGGGCTGCCAGCAACCACGCCGTCGACGTCGACGTCCGAGTGACGCGACCGTGCTGGGTGATCGCCGGTGAATGGGTAGGTGATCGACGACGGCCGGGGAGCCGCCCACAGACTCAGTCGAGCTTGGCAAGCCGCATGGGGTTCCTCCTCGAGCGTGAAGGTCCCTCTTACCATGTCGCCCTCGACTTTGGGCGTGCGCCTCGTCGTCTGTTCACGAACTGACCACGCCGTCGTGGCCCAGCCGAACCACCCGTTCCGAAGCGTGCGGCCGCATCGACGAGTGTTGTCGATGGACCTGGACTTGGACCTGGCCCCCTCCTCCCTCTAGCCCCGCCACCGCTCGACGCTGCTGATCCTGTTCCTCCTGAGCAACAAAGAGCGCTCGCGAACCCCACCAGCGCGGAACCAGCCCGACAGCCGACGTCGGCAGAGGCGCAATCGACTTGCTCGTTGTCAAAGTCGAGCCCGGTGCCGCAGCCGCCGCTTCTGTAGCTGGCGCCGTCGTCGTGGAGGGCGTGGCCGAGGCCGAGGCAGCCGCAGCAGCAGCCGCGACGCCCAAGATGGTCACCGTCCGCACCGCCGGCGTTGACACCCCTTCCCCTCCCCCTCCTCCTCCTCCTGACCCGTCCGCCTCCGCAGCACCAGCTACGCTTTCCACCCCCGTCCGAGCCTGACCGTTCTCCCTCCCCGGCGCCGCCGCCGCAGCAGGGGCGCTTCGTGTCGTAGGCACCCCGCCTCCGCCCGCCATCATCGTGAAAGACGAAGCCGCCCCGACCCCATCCTCCTCCGCAAATGCCTCAAAGTCGTCCTCGTTCAGGTCCGACGTCGTCTCCCACATCTCGCTCATCTCGATGTGGAGCGCGTCGTTGGGAGGCGGCGGTGGTGGTGCCGGTGGTTGCGGTGGTACTTGTGCTTGCTGAGCGCTTGAGGAACCCGTCGTTGTTGTCGATGCTCGTTGAGGACCTCGAGGTCCTTGAGTCGATGCTCCCAGAGAGGCAGGCGTCGTCGTGTTGCCACCCTCCACCACCGTCTGCCCAGAAAGGTGTCCGTCCAACCCGGCGCCTTGACCACCCGAGGTCCCTCCCGCGCCAGAGCTATGCGCCGCCGTGGGTGTATGGGGACTCCCAGTCCCTCCTGCTTGGGAAGAAGCCGCCCCCACCAAGCTACCCGCCACCAACGCTCCATTCGCTTTCCGCTTAGCAGGCGTCAAGCTACCGCCCGCCTGTGCACCCATGCTCTTCCTCGCCGCCGCCGCCGCCGCGACAGCGCTCGTGGCGGACCCACCTCCAGCGGCAACGGAAGGCGTCTTGGGCGCGTCCCCATACAGCGCCGCGAGCGGGTCGCGCGTCAAGTCGGCCTGGTTCGTACTCTTGCCCATCGTCGACGAGAGGGATGTCGTGTTCTTCTTGGCCAGTCTTGAGGCGGTGGCGGCGCTAGCTGTTGTGCCGCCCATTGCGCTCGACGAGGCGGTCGCATTGCCGGAGGAGGACCCTGTCGCTGTCGTAGTGCCGGCTCGACCGGCACCGAGTTTGGACGATGCCGCATGAGAAGAGGAAGCACCGCCTGCTGCTGAGCTTGATGTCGCTGATGCTGCGCTGGCAGGTGGTGGCGGGTGTGGAATCGCATTGACGTACGTCTTGGACGGTAGGATCCATGAGCGTTCCCTGAGGCGCTTTTGCTAGACAAGCGCAACGAGACCCAAGTAAGGGGTCAGCAACAGCTCAGACAGAACGGCGTCTGGGGGAGGGGAAGAACAAGTACGTACCCGTTCGCGATCCTCCTCGATGCGCTGCAAGACCTCCGTCTTGGAGAACTCCGTCTCGGACTGTCTCTCCTCGGGCGGGAGCGCGAGCAACTGGGCCCGTCTCGCCTCCAAGCGCGCGAGCAACTGCTTGATGAGGGCAGGAGGCAGGACCGAAGGCGCCGTCGTGGTGCGCCAGGATGACACCACTTGGCGCGTGCTGGCCAGGTTGAGGCGGACTCCATCCGGGGTGAGGGGTACGATGCACTCGATGAGCGCGACGAGGTCGCGTCGGATCAGCGGGAGGAAGGCGGCGAGGACGAGCGGGCTGAGGCTTGAGGAGGCGGAGGAGGACGATGAGGAGGAGGACGAGCCGCCTGGTGCGCCGCCGCCAGCATTGCTCGATCCCGACGCGCCTCCCAGACCCCCCTCGCCGCCTGCCCCATCCAGGCCCGACCCCACCCCCTGCTCGGCACCGGTGACGAGTGCGTCAATGAGGAAGAGCACATTCAACCTCGCATTCAGCGACGCCTTGCCCGTCTCGCGCACGATGCAGTCCCACAGATCGTCCGAGGCCCGACTGGTGTGTCTCGCCATGGTCGCGAGGACCTTTTGGATCGAGGCTTGCGAGGCGTTGAGGCGGCGCAGTTGGGACGAGAAGTCCATGCGGATCTGGAAGAGGTCCATGCTGGGCGAGGTGGTCGGGCGCGCCGGTGCTGCCTCTTGCACACGCGCGCGCGTCCAGCAGATGAATGCCCGGTGTCCTTGGCTGTGTGGTCGTGCGTTGCCTCGGCACGAGTTGGTGTTGACGCGGCCTGGATGATGGTCGTTGTCGGCGTGTTGTTTTCTCCTCCCGGCTGCACCATGGCCATCTCATGCTGTGTACGCACCGGCTCTCGATCAACACTTCCCTTATAGACGGACATCAATCGCGGGCGGGTGTGTATTACGAATCAGACCACTAGACGAAAGGATAGGAAAGCTACGTGCAGGGAGATGTCCAGAAGAGTGGGCAAGGAGGGAGATGTTCACGAGCTCTTCTTCTTGTCCGACGCGGAGGCCTTCTTCTCGGTGATGGCTTGAGCGGGCACGGGCTGGGAAGACGATGCCTGGGCCCCGGGAGCGGCGCCGCCAAAGAGCGAGTTGGACGCCTTGAAGGGTCGCTTGAGCTCGCCTGATGCGGGCTGGTTCCAGATCCAGAGCTGGGCCTCCTTGGACTCGAGGGCGTTCTTGATGGGGAGGAGGGACTGGATGACGAGCGGGTTGGTGTACTTGAAGTAGCCGTGCATGACGCCAATCATGAGCATGCCCGTGATGATGCCGCGCATGGCCTTGCGCACCTCGGCCAGGTCGTAGTCGCGGTGCGTCGTGGTGACGAGCTCGCCCGGTTCTTGTGACTGTGACGGAGATGTGCTGGGGGTGAGCAAGCACAGGCCTCTCGGGCGACGTGGGAAGACGACTGACCATTGGGTTCTTTGGCTCGACGTACTTGAGGACGGTGAGGTCGTTTGCGCGCTTGATGCGGAGGGAGCAGATGTAGAAGATGGCGAGGGTGGTGAGCTGGGCGGTGATGTACGCGATGCGTGCGTAGTTGACGTATTCTGGGTGCTCGTCGAAGGGGATGCGCTTGACGAGCTGGTTGGCGCCGAGCATGATGGCGATGTTGCCCAGGGCTGCGTTCATCTTGGGCGACTGCGAGTGTGGGTGAGGAAGGAGACGGTCTTGATGATGGGAGCTCGACGTCGGCGGGGACGACGTTGTCCGCAGCGACGGCGATGGCAAAGTCGACGAGGTCAACGCGGGCCACGAGTGGAAGTCGCGGAGGGGTGCCTGTGCGAAGGGTGGGCGAGGCTTCGCAGACGCGTGGCAGACGCGTCACGGCATCACGTGCGTGCCTAACTCACGTGATTGCGATGAGATTGGCTGTGTTTTGCGACGCGTTCGGGAAGCTGGCGGGCGCTGTGTTTGTCGGAACGGCCGAAGCCAGGCGCGCGCGTGGTCCATGGCGAGAAGACGCCGTGCCGCGAAGGACCTCCCCAATGGATCCTGTCTCTTCCTGCGTATCCCTGGTGGCGGTGGTGGCAGCAGCGCTTGCTCCAGCAGCAGATGCTGCTCGTCCTGCGCTGCGCTCACGTGGATGCGCTGCCCTTCTCTGGCTGCAACAGGCGGGAGACCAAGGACAGCGTCGAGGCGAAGGAGGGACGAGGTCGGGTCGGCCTCTTCCCGTGGAGAGAAGGCGTTGGGAGCGAAAGCCTATTTGGCAGCTGCCCGCTTCCATTGTGCCGCCCGCCCGCCCGCCTGCCTGGGACTGGGACGATCGGCTGCCCGTCCCGCTCGAGGCATGATCATGGGTGGGTGGGGCGATGGGGTGCCTCACCCACTCCCCTCGCTCCCCTCGACATCGCGGGCTACGCTGCCACCCCCACCCCCACCCCCACCACCTCCTCCTTCCTCCTCCTCCTCCTCGTCGACGACGCTGCCCAGGGCAACACACATATACGCCTGCCGTCGAGGTGAGGCAAAGAAGACCTACGCCGGGCCTCGGGGAGTCCAGACGCGGCATCGGACGCTCGGGTGGTAGCCAAGGAAGACGGCGCGCGCGTACGCACAGACGGCAACGACAACGTCACCACTTCCTCCCACAACACGGCACCACATCAACGTCGGCCACGCTGCGGGAACGGGCTGCCAGTGCCAGCAGAGGAGCGCCAGCCATCAGAGCGGCCGCCCGTGTCCAGCTGCGCCGGTGGTGAGCCATGGTCGACCACCATGACCACATGGACATCGACCCACCGCCAACGACATCACCGGGCCACCCACCATCAGCGACAGCAGCACCCCTCAAGCGCAACAACCAGCGCAGCGAGGGTGAAGGCGCTGCAACAAGAGGCGGCAGCAGAGGAGCAGGCGCAGGTGCTGCTGGCGGTGGGACGACGTCGGCGTCACGGCACGATGGGCCATCACGGCACCCACGAGGAGGTCCCCAACTCGCCTCTCCACCACCACGCTCCTCATCGCGCTTGCGCAAGCCAGCGTCTTCCGATGCTTCCAACCACGAGCTCGACGAAATCGGCGAGGAGCGGCGGAACCAGCATGCCCAGACCCGGTCACGCCGTCGCGGCAACGCAGGGCCAGCATCGTCGCCAAAGAAGCATTCACGCCAGCTGTCGCATTCGTCCATGTCCGAAGACGACGCCCACATAGTGGACCACGACGGCCGACACGGACGCCAGAGGCAGCAGCCGCAGCATGACACGCACACGGCATCAAGGTCATCAGCAGCAGCAGGCGCCGGCACCGGTCAGTACGCGGGTGCGATGGGTGCAGTGTCGGCCATGTCATCCCCTCCATCACCGCTGCCAGCATCCTCCTCGACGTTTCCACCTCTCCAACAACAGCACCCACCGCCCGCTTCTTCTTCCCATCACTCCAGCGTCCATTTGCACTTCTCTGGCGATGGTCGCGCGTACGAATCTGGGGCAGCGTCGCTTTCGGCTCAAGCTCAGGACTCTCGGTCACCGCATTCAACGGCTCGGCACCAACCACACTCTTCCTCATATGGCCACGCTCATGCTCAAGCGCACTTCTACCACCAATCATCGACAATGTCAACGTCAACAACTGCACCCCCTTCGACTTCATCGTCTGCGGCAGCATACCATTATTCACATCATCCTCATACACAACATCAGCATACCCAGAGCACGCCTCGGTCGCCTCCTGCACCCCTGCCGCCACCGGCAATGCCATCGTCGGGTCAATACCACCAAGCTCACGGTTCGAACATGTACGCCTATCATCAAAACCTAGGCAACGTCGATAATTACCGTCGGCCCGCTTCGACGTCTCAAGGGGCCGCGGGCTCGAGCGCATCCCATGCGCATTTCGATGCCTCCGACGCGAATGAGGATGAGCTCGTGTCGGGAAGCATTGGCCCCATTCGGCCGAAACGCAAATCCAAGATCCTCAACCTCGATCGCAAGAAGATCTGCGAGTACCACCGCGATCACCCTGGCCATCGGCAAGACGACATAGCGGCGCTCTTTGGGATAGAACGGTCAACCGTTTCTCGCATCTTGAAGGATCAGGAACGTTGGCTGGCCATCGAGGACTCGTCCGACGCGGCAAAGATTGCCAAGCATCGGACGGGCCGCTTCCCTGCCCTCGAGGCCAAGCTCTCCGAATGGGCGGACGAGGTCATCGCACGGAACGAAGCCGTCAACGACGCCGAGCTCAAGGCACAGGCGCTCAAGCTCGCTGCCGAGCTCGGACTGGAGGGCTCTTTCCGCGCCAGCTTGGGCTGGTGCGAGAAGTTTCGAGAGAAGAAGGGCTTGCCTAAGACGACAGCGGCAGCGGCAGCGGCGGGTGGGAGTAGCAGTGCAAGTGGGAGCATACAACACCCTTCGTCCTCGTACCCCAGCGACAGTCCACGTCGCAGCCTGAGCAACAGCAACAGCGCGAGTACCCTCAACAGCAGTGTCTCCAGCAACAGTGTGGGGAACGGTCTCATCATCAGTGGGTCGGTGCTTCTTGCGAATGGAGGTGTCGCGAGTGGCTCCCGTAGGGGTTCGGTCGGTGGCAAGGCAAACATGGCTATGGGAGGTTCAAGCAGTCGGAACGCGCCTATTGGAGGCGTTCTCGGGCCCAACAACACCCATTCCCTGCAGACACACCAACATCCGACACCTCCGCCGCCGCCACCACCACCAGCGTTCTCGATCCCGTCGCAACACCATCAACAGCCTCACTTTGTGCACATGCCTTCGAATTCGACACACTATCCTCATTCGCATCCTCATGCACCCGGACCGGGACCTCAAGGATATGCGCACCCACATCCGCAGCACCCGCACCTGCACTCGCATCCACATGCCCTCGGTCCGCCACTGCTACCCGCCTCGGCATCCTCGGGACCGGCCCACCTGCGTCTGCAGTCATCGCCGCGTTCATACGGCCACGCGCACTCCGTCCCCGGCTCGTACCCGTACGGCGGCGGCGGGAGCGGCGGCGCTGGACCCATGCAAGGCGGCGGGCTGAATGCCTACGTCGGCTCGAGGCCAGGAAGCTCGCACCGACCTGGCTCCGCATCGGCCTCAGCAAGTACGTCGGCGCCGGCGCCGACATCGACATCGGCTTCGGCGATGGCTATGGCTCCGGCGCCAGTGGGGGGTCAAGCGACGTCGCCGCCTCCTATGCTGCCACCACCGCATCTTTATCATTATTCACAAGCACAAGCGCAAGCACAGGCACACGGTCCTTCTTCGGGCGGTGGGCCATCTGGCGGGCTTGTCCGCACCGGCGGTGGCGGCAGTGCGATGGGAGGATATCAGTTCGGCGGGCCTGGGTACGGGCATGCTCCTCATGGGCAGCCAGCGGGGTACGAGGGTCGGAGTAGTGGTACCCTGCTCAACGGAGGTCCAGCAGGAGGCTCAGGAGGAGGCGGGTCAGGAGGAGGAGGAGGGGGAGCAGAACATCCCGTCGGCATGGTGAGTGGCGAGATGGACGCGTCGCGACCGTCCTCGTCTGCGTCCTCGCGGAGTGGGTTCAGCCTCAGCCTTGGCGGCGGTGGCGGCGGTGGTGGTGGAGCTGGCTTTCATCGACGGGGCGGGCCTGTTGGTGTTGGTATGGGCGGCGCCTATCCGGGTGGAGAGCGAATGGAACATGGCGGGCCGGCATTACCTCCCCACGGCGCTGCTGTCGGCAACGGCGACGAGGAGGAGGAGGAGGACGATGATGATGATCAGGACTCGTCCATGGCCATGGTCTCGCCAACTGCCAACGGGAACGGGCACGGAAACGCCAACGCCAACGCGAACTCGGGCCCGCACCCACACCCGCCTCACATCGTCAGCGGCAGCAGCGACGTCAGTATCCAGCAAGCGCGCGACGCGCTCGACCTGGTGCTGCGCTTCTTGCAAGATCAGCCGGAGAGCTTTTGTCCGCGCACGCACTTTGTCACCATGTGAGTCTAGCCTTGGGTTGAGGGGCAAACAGGAGCGCGATGGGCTGATTGGTTGGCTTTGTACGCAGTGGCAACTTGCAAGGTACGCTCGCGGCCGCTGCGCGCAATCCTCAGACGCTGCCTTCATCGACATCCTCAGGCCTCGAGGCCTCCCCGGCTCACAGCGCGACCGAGCTGCGGCATGCAGGAGACACGTCCTTGAACGGTCGCCGCCCTCGACTCCCCTCGACTGCGACCATGGAGGATGACGAGGAGGCTGACGACCTCGTCGATGATGATGAACCCGAGGCCGAGGACGGTGTCGAGGTTGCAGAAGAGGATGATGAGGAGGAGGAGGAGCAAGACGAGGTGCCGGACGAGACCGTCGGGTCTGCGGCCGCGGTGACTTCTTCGACGACGGCTGCACCGGCGCTTGCGCAGAACGGGAACGCTGGGCCGGCAACGCAATCTCTCAAGACGGAGCGATGAAGTCGAGGCGGTATCGTCCTCCCATCCTCGTCCGTATTCGTCTCGCGCCACCGCTCAGACTTTCTAGAGTACGCATTGCCGCGTCGGGCGGCGCCTTCAATAGCTTCGTTTTCACCCCATTCGAGTGCCACCATCCACAAGCTACAACAGAGCAAGAGATCAATCTAGATGTATTCAGCATCCCACCTGCTTCACCTCCCTCATCGTAGACGCCATTCTCCACTCTCACAAAGACATACACACACATCTGCGCTGCCCTTCCTTCTCGCTTTTCTTGGGCGGAGACTGCACGTACGCTTGCGTAGCTCGATGCGTTTGCTTCTTGTGACATGTACGAGTACTATACAGATGAAGGGAGGTCTCTTCTCTCACGCGCGTTGCCTGCGCACCCATTCCATCGCGTCTCCAGCGCCGTGCTGACTGGACGCATCTAACGCCCAAGAGCGTCTAAGCGATCGATGTACTACCCCCCCCTGCCGCAGCCTGCAGCCCCAACGAGCGCCTCGTACGCGCCTGCTCCTCCTGCACGCTCCGGAGCAGGGTGCCCAGCTGCGCTTGGAGCGTCTCGGCGTCTGTGAGGGCTGTGCGGAAGTCTGCGTTAGCGGCTCGGAGGGCTTCGTCTAGGGTTGTGAGGCAGGCCAGCTTTTGTGGGAGGGGCCAAGGGGGGGAAAGGGAAGGTGCGTCAGGCATTGGAGAGAGAGGGAAGGGGAGGAGGGAGAGAGGTTATCAGCGGCCTAGACAGACGTGAGCGCGGAGGGGTAGGAAGGAAAGGAGGGGATAGAAGGGGACGCACCTGCTCCTCCTCGCTGACCAGCCCGCTCGGGATCCCCCCTTCTCCTTCCCCTGGACCGCCCCCACTCCCACTCCCATTTCTCCCAAGGATGATCCCCTCCGCCTCCTTAGCCCCCCTCACAAAGTCACCCACCAGTTCCCCAATACTCTCCTCCATACTCCCCGGCCCCCCACCCCACTCCACCAACCGCGCTGACACCCGCGTAGCCTCCTTGGCCGAGATCGGCACCCCACTGGGCAGAACCACAACGTGAGAAGCCCGCGTGGTGAGGTACGACAGCGACGCAGCCATAATCTTGATCAGGAGGTCGAGCGATTGCTCGAGCTGGGTGAGCGGGTCCGAGGTGGACGTTAGGCTTGCGGGTAGGGGGGCGGCGGTCGGGTGTGAGGTTGAGGATGCCGTGGGCGCGGGCGCTGCTGCCGGCGCGGGCGTGGGAGTGGGCGCTTGTGCGGACGCTGCGGCATGCGCCGAGGCTGACGCGGTTGCGTCCGTCGTGGGCGTCTCGATCTTGGGCGCGTCTGCCATGATGAGAGGAGGAATGGGTGGAAGGGGATGGTGGTGGTAAGGTGGAAGGACGATGCCCTCGACCTTCTCGACTCTTTGGTGGCAACTCCATTACCCATCGCCCACTAAGCGTTTATACGTCTGGTAGCGAGGCAGCTCTTCAAGAACAAGCGTTTCTGTAGCTCAGTTGGTTAGAGCGTCCGACTGTTAATCGGGAGGTCCACAGTTCAAACCTGTGCAGGAACGTTTATCTTTTGCCATTTTTGACGGCGCGCCTCCAGACAGACGCCCGCGCTAGGGCCTCTTTTTGCACTCTCCTCAACGACAGGCGCGCGGCTCAGACGACGTCGTGGTACTCAAGATTTTGTGCATTTCGAGCTGTCTACATTTCGCCGCATTCTGTTTGGTCAAGAGCCTTGGTCAGCAGACTGAACTCGGAGTATCAAGGGCTCGAGAGACTGACCTGTAATCCTGACAGTAAGCCTTGGCCTATTGTTGGCGCCGGTGGGGACGTTCTCCATCTTGCGCACGGTGAGCGAGCCCTCGATGACCTGTGAGCGACGCGGAAAGGAATGAGCCCTTGGCGACATGCACGGCACGCGTCAAGGAATGACGAGCAACCCCAGGGGAGAAGACTGACCTTGCCAAAGACAACGTGCTTGCCGTCGAGGTATTCCGCTGGTGCACAGGTGATGAAGAACTGTGTAGGGGGAGGAGGAGGTTGGGATCAGAGCCAAGCAGAACAGCTTTTAAGAAAGGAGGACACACACCTGGCATCCATTCGTGTTCGGCCCCGAGTTGGCCATGGAAAGGAGCATCGGACCGGTATGCTTGACTTCAAAGTTCTCGTCTGCAAACTTGTCCCCGTAGATCGAGGTGGAGCCCGTCCCGTTGGCATTGATAAAGTCGCCACCTTGGCACATGAAATCCTTGATGATCCGGTGGAAGATGGCGCCCTTGTAGCCTACCGGTTGGTGGTTTGGTCTGGGTGAAGTAGGGGCCGGAGAGCGCGAGGGCAGGGCCGGATGAGGGCGAAGAAGTCAGCAAAGGAATCCTAGCCTTCTGAGCGCATGTCGATAGCTATGAGAGGGACATACCTGTACTCGCCCGTGCAAAGTTGTCGAAAGTTCTCCGCCGTCCTACCGTCGCGAGGGGGGAGAGACAGTCACAGGTCAGCCTCCTTCCGACCTCACAGCCTCATGCAGTTCGAGGAGAGAGCAGCTATGGAGGGCAACGAGGAGTACAACGACAACTCACTTGGGCACAATGTCAGAGAAAAGCTCCATCTTGATCCGCCCTGCCGGCTGGGGCGGGTTGTCACCGATGGAGATGTCGAAGAAGACGATGGGTCGCTCTGAATGCAAACAGCAAGGAGGCAAAGACGATGCGGCCAAAGGAAGATGAGCACTAAGAGAACACTAGACGGGCTGGAGGGGGGGGGGGGAGCCGGATGCTCACCTGCTTTGGAGGATGCCATCGTGGGGAGCGTTGGCGCCAGGGGGAGGCAAGCTATTGAGCTTCCAAGTCGATGACCTTGAACGAGGAGCGCGCGCCGGACTCTGACCGCCTTGAGAGAGCCACTGATAGGCACCAGCGTTTGAACGAGGTGCGCGCTGAGGATGAAAGGAGTGGCCGTCGGGGATGTCGTGGTCGTCGAGGTCAAGCAGGAGTTGGAAGATGGCAAGGTGGATAGAGGCGCGTTGAGCACGGATCATCCGGATGATCACCGCCACCTCCCCCTCGCCACCTACGAGTACCTCGTCCTCCCTTAGCCATAGCGTCTCCCCTACCGCAAGCAGACATCAAGAGACTGGCAATGTCATGGAGAGTGGTTGAGGCAGGTTCAAAAGAGGCAACGACAAAGTACAAGTAGAAGAGAAAGGGACGTGGCTGGAGGGATAAGGGTGGGAGTAACGAGGAAGGAGGCGCAGCGAGCTCATCAACCCCTTCGCGCCACCGCGCGCAAGGGCCGTCTGGATTGCCTCGCAGCAGGCGCACGGACAGAGACGCGACGGGGCATGGACCTTGTTTAGGCGTCTCGAGCCATCGCTGCCACGGCGCGTCTAGAACGGACCCATCTTGACATGTCTGCAAAGGTGCGCGCGCGTGCGTATGGTTGCGATTGGTGTGAGGGGGCCCAGGACGGCCTAAATAGATATATGACATTGGAGCATTCGTGCTTGGCTTTCTTCTCGAATCGTCAGCGTTGCGCTGATGCTGGTGCGTCCTTCTGTGGCGCGTGCTGTTGCTGCTGACAAGGTAGATTTTGTACGTGGTGAAGTTGAGGTGTGATGGGAGTACGGCCGCAAAGTGTCCGTCAAGAGTCGACCAACGAGACCGAAGGATCGACCGGGGCGTGCGTGCTCTGCTCGCGCACGCGTCTTCAGTGCCCAAAGCCAGCGCCGACATACTGCGGCTGCGCCGGCGCAGGCACCGGCGAAGGCGAGTGTCCGTTCGGAGCGCCGCCGTGCGCCGCGGCCAAGAGGGGCGAACCATGCTGACCCGCCGCCGCCGCCGCCGCCGCAGCGGCAGCGGCCGCCGCCATCTGCGCCGCCGCCGGCCCACCCTGCTGGGGTACCGAAGCAGGCACAGGCACGGGCGAAGCCGACGTCCGTCCGATGCCACCACCAGGCCCGCCGAGCCCTAACTGCTGTTGTTGCACCAGCAACGGACTGGACTGGACACCCGAGTACGGTACGCCGCCAGCCCCGGCGCCGACTTGGCCCGCCATCTGGACAGCCAGAGCGCGTTGAGGAGGAAGCTTGAGCTGGAGTTGCGGGTTCTGGCTCAGTGCCGCCTTCATCGCGAGCAACTGTTGGACGCTCGCATTGCCAGCCATCATTCCGTTCAACTGCGGATTGGCCGCCGCCGCTGCCGCTGCAGCCGCTAAGAGCTGCTGCTGTTGTTGCTGTTGCTGGCTCTGCTGCTGTTGCTGGAATTGGCTGGCTTGAAGGTTGGCCAGGTTTGGCGAACCACCCTGCATGGGCACGGCAATATGCTGCTGTTGCACAAACGAAGGCGACCCGGGCCCCGTCGGGATCGGCGAGGACGTCGCTCGGAACTGACCTTGCAGGGACGGACTCGGTAGCGGTTGTGGGAAGCCTTGCGCGTTCAAAAAGGGCGACGAGTGCGGCACGGTTTGCGCAGGAATCGCACCCGTGCCCGCTTGCGAGCCGGACAACCCTTGCGCCATCTCCGCACCAGCCATACCGGTCGGTGTCCCAGGACTGTTGAAAGAGTGCGACTGAGATAGCGGATGAGGCACTTGCTGATGCTGGGGCTGTGGCGATGGGTTCAGTGGGCTGTTGAAGTTGCCAGGTCCCCGACGCTGCGGCATGCCTGCCACCTTGAGTTGCCCATTGGCAGCTGCCCGCTGAACTTGTGCGGCCTGCGCAGCCTGAGCCTGAGCTTGAGCCTGCGCTTGTGCAGCGACTTGAGCTTGCACTTGCGCGTGCGCAGCTTGAACCTGAGCTTGGACCTGTGCTTGAGCCTGTGCTTGCGCTTGGGCCTGAGCTTGAGCTTGAGCTTGCGCTTGCGCCTGGGCGAGACGAAGCTGAATCTGCTGTTGTTGCAGTAACTGTTGCTGCTGCAATGGGGTCAATTGCTGGAATGCCGAGGCCGCGAATGGAGCGGCCCGACCTTGAGCGACACCGGGGAGATTGGTCATCATCGCAGCGGCGCTCATTGGCACTTGTGCTGCTGGTACCGCTGCCCCCGCCGGTATCGCCACCCGCGCCGCAGGCGTGGTGGTGCCCGACATCGCTGAGCCACTGGCTGTCGACGCGCCCGAAGAACCGATATACCCAACCGGCAAAGGTGCAGGCAACTCAGCAACCACCTGCGCCTGCATGATGTGCGTAAGGTCCGTCGTGAGCTTGCGAAGGTCCGCCTCCTCGAGAAGCGACATCCGGAAGCGGAGGAAGCGCTGGTCAAAGTCGTCCATGACCGCCTCCTCGTCCTCTTCCATGCCACCCAAGCCGCACAGGCCCAGGCCAGCCCAACGGCCAGCCTCGTCGTCGTACCGCCATTGCTCGCGCACCTTGGCGAACTGAAGCTCTGCTTCCACCTCATCCTCCTCATCTTCAGAGTCGGATGGAGTCCACGGCAGAGCATCGCCAAAGTCACAGAGCCGGCCAGGTCGTAGACTGGGCTTGGACACCTTCTTGACCGGCTCAGCGACCTCCGCCTCGAGATCGGTGGCCTGTGTGCTTGCCGACACGCTCTCCGCAGTTTGCGAACTGGACTTGGACAGCTCAGTAAGGTCGGACGACGCGCTCGAGACACGATCAGGCGACGGATGATCATCTTGCTCGTGACTAGTTGAGTCCACTTCTGTCGGCTTTGCCGCGGCAGTGGAGATGCGCAGAGGCGTGGCCTTGCTCGCAACGGTCGCGTGCTGCCTGGTGCGCGATTCGCTCCTGGATGACTTGGGCGGTCGTCCGCATGCTTGGCTTGCAAACGGCCCCGACGAGTAATGCGCGATGTGCCCGCGTTGACCGAGCAACTCTGGCCGCAAGTTGGGCGAGAATGCAAACGGTCCCGAGAGTGGTGGAGGTGGTTGGGGATGATGTGGATTATGATGTGGGTTTCCTGGATCCGCACTCTTCTCCGCCAGCGTGGTAGTGGTGGCGGACTGGTGCTGGATGTCGGCAGGAAGATGCTGCGCCGCGTTGTGTGATTCATCTTGATTATCTGCTTGCGTTGACTTGAGGGCCGACGAGTCCTCGCCGCCTCTCGGTCGCCCAACGGTTCGCATTGGCCACTCCGAGAGCTTGTTCGGCACCGAGCTTGGTGCCGGTAGCCGCCGATCGAGCATCATACGCCCGCCGCGACCGATACGCTTGCGGAAGGACGCTGGCCGACCAGAGCGTGAGATGCACGATGGCGGGCATGCGAATGGCGACGAGCCATGGGTAGCGCAATAGTGAGCATCGGACTCGATGGGTCGGTACGCGCGTAGAGCCGCGCTCGGAGGTTGCATAAGGAAGGCCGTATCGCTCGTCTCCTCCCAACCGAGATCGGCTTCGCGTTTCCTGGCGCATTCGCGTTCGACGTAGTTCTGAACGGCCGCAATGCGGTCCAGGACAGCTGCGCCCATTCCCGGCATACCCGCAGCTGAGCTCGTCGTCCCAGTACCTTGCTGTGTTGCATTAGTTGGTGCGGTGGCCGATGCTGGAGACGATTCGGCACTGGAACGGATGCGACGCGCCAGCGAAGTCTTGAGCGAGGCAGGCTCCTCCAGTCTCCGCTTCTTCTTGGGGACGGCAGAAAGCGATGTATTTGCCGCCGCAGCCGTCTCCTTTTCCTTCCGATAGCTGTTGAGTAGCTCGTCGTCCTCGTTCCCACCGGCAGGGCCAGAGATGGCCCAGGCCCGCTTGAGATCGATAAACTCGCGCATCGTCTCCCACGACTTGCGATCGTGTGTGATGGTGGCAAGTTTGACCCGTTCTCGTTGTGCGACAAGGGCGACGAGCGACACTGCGCTCTCGAGCTCGCCTTGCAAGCGTAAAAGCTTCTCGATGTGGAGCAGATCTGCCTTGCGCGTAACGCGCTTGATCTTGACCTCTCGTCGCCGGAAGCAGACGTAGGGATCCGTGTCGTCCGACTCATCAAAGTTGAGCGTCGGCACGATGGGCTTGCCCTGCCTCTCCTCTCGCCGCTCCTTCCACCATGGATAGACGGTTGGAGCGAGTGGCTTGAGGGCGGCGAGATTGCGCCACGGATCGGACGGGTTCCATTCCGAGGAGTTGGCCGTCGAGGCGATGGAAGCCATGACGAGCTTGGACGTCGATGCCGCCGAGGTAGAACTGCTGTGTGGCACAACCACGTCGAAGGGCAGACTTGGGAGCTGAGGCTTGGCCAGCGCCGCGAGGGGCGAGTCGTTGTCAAAGGCGGGCAAGAGACTCTCCAGCGTGGGCAAGGTGCAGAGATCGAGGTGGAGCATGGGACACCGATCGGAGGTGACCTTTTCGAAGACGGTCATGACCATTTCGAACTGGTCCTCGCTCATCGTGTTGAGCTCGGGACGCTCGGTCAAGAGGGCATTGAGGATCTCTTGTCTCTTTCGCTCCTTGGCCTTGCCCTTTGCTGGTGGCATGGGCTTCGCAGCCAAGGCTGCCTCGAGCTCCTTCTTGGCCGTCTCATTGTGTTCTTCGAGCCAGAGACTGTCGTCCTCATCGAGCGTGTACGTGGGACCGCGGAGCGATTCCTCGACGGTGTCGGAAGACCGCACATACGAGACCGGGTCCGAATAGGCGCCAGGCGGGTAGAGCTCGTTGAGCTGCTGCTTGGACAGGACAGTCTTGGTCTCCGGTGTGGGGATGTGATAGGCCTTCTTCTTGCCATTCGCAGAACCCTTGACGGGCTCGGAAGCTGCGAGCTGGGTCGAGGAGAGCGCAGCTTGCAGATGGTGCTCTGTAGAAGGCAAGAGGATGAACAGGGGAAGGGAAGGGTGAGGTAGAGGAGGGATAAGGGGAAAGAGGGATGGCAATACAGTGAGCATGGGTGAAAGCACTCCACGTGGCCAGAAGAGGCTACGCACCGGACACCTCTGATCGGTCGACACCGAGCGAGCGATCGGCCTCCTCCGGCCCGTCATGCTCCGCACCTTCAATGAGCGCATCCGAACCTAGCAGCGCACGCCGGACTCCGAGCTGGCAGTGGGAGAGGTTGTCAGCGTGGATGCGACGATGGCGAGTACGACGCGCCGCGCCAGGCGCGAAGCCGCGTTGCCAAGGGGGAAGGGGTGGATGGGACGCGACCGAGAGGTGGCAAGCCCGGCCAGGTGCGGATCGAGTCAGCAGCGCGTGCGCACGCGAAAAAACTTTGCGCATGACCCGCTTGGACGGGAGTCTGGGCGTCTGGGAGAGTGTGATGATGCAGCAACGCCCGGCGCGGAGACGCCGAGACCGGGGTCTCGAGGGCGCCAGTCCGGGTCTGCGCGGTAGGCGCGCGCAGTCGGTGACCCGCCCAATCGAGACTGAGAGGGGCAACCGCACCGACAAGCCAGGCTGGCGCGGCCCCCGCCGTGTCCCCCCTCCTCCTCCTCTCGAGAGACGACTGGGATTGCCACTCACCCTGCTCTTGAATCCGATCTTCTTGAGGCGACGCGCGGATTGGACGCCGGACGGTAGCGCAGGCATGCCGGCATTGCCTGGTGTGCTGGTCTTCCTTCCCCTCTTGGCGGCGAGTGGGAAAGGAGGATGGCGATGGGAGGTTGGGTGGATGGGTCGGTGGTGATGAAGGGGAGGGAGGAGGACGACGCGGCGATGGAAGGGGGGCGACCAAGCCGCGCGCTCCCCCCTCCCCCTCCTCGCGTTTCAAAACACTGGCCCAGGATCGATGCACTCAGCCAGC
This sequence comes from Salmacisia buchloeana, assembly GCA_029952725.1. Classification (NCBI taxonomy): domain Eukaryota; kingdom Fungi; phylum Basidiomycota; class Exobasidiomycetes; order Tilletiales; family Tilletiaceae; genus Salmacisia; species Salmacisia buchloeana. Next base: position 168,366 of record CP124198.1, read on the forward strand.
CTGGCACACTGGCGCGTCACCGCTTGGGGCACCAACGCACTCTGGCTGGCTACTTGGCAACATAACAGCAGTCATCTTCCCACGCTCACCCACTCCCAGCTCACAACTCATCAAAACAGCACCTTGAAAACGCTTTGGACAGCACGTTGACATTGGAACAGCAGGGTAACAGGCAGGAAGAGACTGGAACGTGAGCTAGGGACTGCCTGTCTTGCGCCGCGATGACACAAACACGCAGGCTTTGAAACGGGGTCAATCTGAACACTTTCAGACGGTACCGCAGGCCGCGATCTTGATGTTATACATGGGCTTGCCGCTCGGACTGGATAGCAAAGAACGGAGAGAAGGAGGTCAGTACGCTGATCAAGGAGGGCCTAGCACAAACATTCACGAGCCCACACGCTCCATGGCCTGGAGATGGATGAATAAAGCATAGAGGGTCAGCATGACAGCTCTTCGCACGCGACGGTGACCATGAGACTGACCTTGACGACTTCAAACCCCTCGAGGACCTCACCGAAGATGACGTGTACGCCGTCAAGCCAGCTGCTAATCACAGTGGTGATGAAGAACTGGCATTAAGAGCAACGAGGGGTCAGAACGTGCGCGTCTTTGACAGGGGCAAGCCGAAGGAAGCACGTACCTGTGAGTTGTTGGTGTTAGGACCGGAGTTGGCCTGCGAAGACATCAGCGCAAAGGTTTCTGTCAGCTGCAAAGGAGAAGCGACATGGGCGCGCAGAAGCAGCTCACCATTGCTAGGAGGAAAGGCCGCATGTGCTTGATGTTGAGGTTCTCATCGTCGAACCTGATGGGACAGTAATCATCTCAGTGGTACAGGACACAGTGACTTCACCTCTGAGGCCCTGTCAAACTTACTTGTCGCCGTACTGAGCATGTGGATCGTGAAGGTCAATGCCTGGTCCAGGACGCGTTGAGGATGCGTGGACGGAAGCTCACGATGGACTTGCCACCAGTGCCGTTGCCCCGGGTGATGTCACCGCCCTGGAGCATGAACTGTACAATGCAGAGTGGAACGGTCGTCAGAATCACATCGACTGGCCCGCTCTGGAGTATGAGAAGAAGCCTACCTGGGGGATGATGCGGTGAAAGCCCGAGTTGGCGTAGCCGAAGCCGTGCTGGCCTGCAGAGCATAGCAAGGACAATTTGAGTGAGCCACACGCTGTCCAGGCAGAGTAAGGACTTCGGGAGAAGAAAGGAAGACATACCCGTGGCAAGCTCGCGGAAGTTACGAGCCGTCTTGGGCTGGATGCCATCGTACAGCTTGAACACGATGCGTCCTGTCGGTCGAGAAAGCAGTGTGGATGAGCGCATGCTCAGCAGCGCCAGGCAGATGAGCAAGATACGTACCCAGAGGGCTACCGTTCTTGGTGATGTCGAAGTAGACATTGGACCTATCTCATTACGAAAGAGCGCGTTCAAGAGTCAGCGAGGTGTTGTGCTACAGCTCCAGCAGGCGCGCCGCGAGCTGGCACCCACTGCGGGTTGGTGTCGACTTCCTGAAGCGAGCGCGAGCGTGATACTTACATGTTGGATGGCTTGTGGAGTTGCAGGTGTTGTCTGACTGTGGCAGGAGGTGACGGTGAGGGTGCGTGTGGCCGAGCAGAGACGTCGGACGAGTTGAGTGAAAGGGGGTCTCCTACTTGCCTATGTACTCCCCTCCCGCTTGAGCGCCCAGCAGTGGTAGGGATGCTTGCTTTGGAGTCCGGCGCGAGGCGAGCTCGATCACAGCCTGATCCCTTTGGTCACTTGAGATCTTGCTGAGCTACTGCTTGGACAGGACGGGCTTGATCGCTGGAGAAGAGATGGAGTAGGCCGCCCTCCTCTCGCTCGCGCCTCTCTTTGGACCCGCTCCGAGGCTGCGACATGAGTCAACGAGGGTCCCGGCTTGGAGGTGATCTGCAGAAGCCAGCATACTGGGCTGGGGAGCAGAGAGGGGAGGAAGCGGGAGAGGAGGGCGCTGCTGAGAAGGAGGACTCGTAATGCTGGTGAGCTCGGACGTGGTCATCCAACCCTTGGCGATCATGATGCTCTCATCGGCGAGTTGGGCATGGTCGACGCACTCGCCTCCTGGCCGGCATGCCAGCGTTGCCTGGTGTGCTTGTCCTCTCTGCGCTGGAGAGGAGGATGGCGATGGTGGATAGGTTGGTGGTCATGGAGAGGTTCAAGCGGGCATGCCCCGCGGCGTTGGGCATCAGGACGGTGGGACACGCCTCTGGCAACATCGTGCCCGTCAAATTCCCACGCTGCGCCACCACCATAAGGCATCACTACAGCTCACTCATCTAATCGAGGATGCTGTTCACAGCACTTTGACATTGGACCGACAGCGCACAGGCAGGAATGGAACTGGGACGTGAACTAGTGGCTGCCTGTTGGGCACCGCGATAAAGAAACGCAGGATTTTCCAGAGAGGTCCACCTACGCCACGTCCTTCAGACGGTGCCGCTGGCAGCGATCTTGATGTCCGACTTGGGCTTGCCGCTCGTGCTGGAGGACAAAGACAGGGAGAGATTCAGTACACTGATGAGGGAGAACGCGTTACCGGTAGAGTACTCACGAGCCCTCAGCCTCGATGGCCTGTATAGTCGAAAATCGCAAGCGATAGTCAGCATGACAGCCCCAGACAGGCGACCTTGCCAAACAGTACTGACCTGAACGACGTTCATGCCCTCGACGACCTCGCCGAAGACGACGTGCTTGCCGTCGAGCCAGCTGGTCACCACGGTGGTGATGAAGAACTGAGACCGGAGCAGAAGTGTCAGAAGCACGCGCGTATGGAAAGGTCCAACTCATCGAACACGTACCTGAGAGCCGTTGGTGTTGGGACCAGCGTTGGCCTAGGCAGGGAGGGTAACACACGAGTCAATTCCATTTGAAAGGCGCCGCCAGCGCGCGAAGGGAGCTCACCATCGACAGAAGACCGGGCTTAGTGTGCTTGAGCTTAAAGTTCTCGTCCGCGAACCTGGAAGGACGAACAGCAAGATGTCAGTCATTTGAAATGATCACTTGTCTCGCTGCGAAACGCACTTCTCGCCGTACTGTGAAGGTGAGAAAGCCAGGTCAATACCTAGTCGATGCTGAGAGAGGCAAGATACAGGTACTCACGATGGACTTGCCACCAGTACCGTTGTGCCGGGTGAAGTCACCGCCCTGGAGCATGAACTGTACAAATGCAGAGTGGAACGGTCGTCAGAATCACATCGACTGGCCCACTCTGGAGTGAGAGAAGAAACCTACCTGGGGGATGATGCGGTGGAAGCCCGAGTTGGCGTAGCCGAAGCCGTGCTGGCCTGCAGAGCATAGCAAGGACAATTTGAGTGAGCCACACGCTGTCCAGGCAGAGTAAGGACTTCGGGAGAAGAAAGGAAGACATACCCGTGGCAAGCTCGCGGAAGTTACCAGCCGTCTTGGGAACCACGTCGTCGTAGAGCTTGAACACGATGCGGCCTGTCGTTCGAGAAAGCAAAGAGAATGAGCGCGGGCTCCAGGAGGGCAAGCAAAGCGCGGCAGCGAGGACAATACGTACCCAGAGGGCTGCCGTTCTTGGTGATGTCGAAGAAGACGTTGGACCTGTAGAGGCTCGAGTCCGAGCGTTAGTCTACGTCCTCGACTGGGAAGCCAGCACCCGCGAGAGGAGGAGCGCGTCTGCGAGGTCGCTTCCCACCGAAGCTGATGGCGACGGCGTGAGAGAGGAGCGCGAGCGCGGTACTCACATGTTGGCTGAACGATGAAATTGTAGCGTTGACTGTGTCAGGTGGTGATGGTGGTGGTCGGGAGGATGGACCAGTCGGGGGGCGAGTGGGTGAAAAGAGGGACGGACGCTCCTGCTCCCCCGGTGGGCAGATGCAGGGATGCTTCCTTCGGAGGCCCGTGCGAGGCGCGTGTGGTTCACAGGCTGATTTCGTTCGTCACCCGTCTTCGCGGTGGCGAGTGGCGCCCGAGCGCGGCGGTGAGTGGCGACTCCCTGTCGCTGGCAAGTGGCAACGCAGGCCAAGGCTCACCACCTCCACCTCGTCATCACTCCATCATCACTGTCGCACCCTTGCCATCAGACGGTCAACCTGACACCTTGCCAGTCTCCCTCCTGGGCTGGGTGCTGCCTCAGACGGCGAGGTCGAGCCGTTGTGTGAGGCAAATGTGCCATGTAGATCAAAGTTGAATGGCAGAGCGAGCAAGAGGTTACAGGGTCGATGGCCCTCGCCTTCGCACCGTCGCGTGGTGATGAAGCCCAAGGTAGAGAAAGGCGCACGGCTTGACTGTCGATGGTCCGTCTTCTCGCCGGGCGTGAGCGAGCAAGTAGATGTTGGAGGTGCTGCATGCTTGAAGGTGGACTCCATTGAGAGTGGTTCAGTTGAGTGCCGGGTTCGTCTTGAGCCGCTGTCGTTCCCGACGCGAGGACAATCACGACGAAGTCTTCTTCAACGAGGTGAGGAATGCCTAGGGTTTCGGGAGATAGAGGTAGAGGCGCGCATCAGCACACCCTTCCTCACGAGGGCTCCACCACGAAGCACACTCACATCAAGGGTGCGCTTGAACGCCTTCGCATCCTGCACCTTGAGCGCCGTACCCAGCTCGGACGCCATCTCGGGCGGGCACTGCATGCTGGGCAGGTAGACCCCAGACACGTACTGAATCGCCTCATCGCCCCGTCGATCGTAGATCGTCTTGAGCAGAACTGCGATCTCGCCCAACGTCTGATCAAGACAGACATGGTAGACCATGTCAGCTTGGTGGAACCGACCTCATCAAGGGCGGACAAGCAACTCACAATCTGCGACATGGCGTCCGACAGCAAGAACGTCGTCTCGCCCGACACCTCAAAGCACAGCGCCACCAAGCGCTCGTAGACAAACTGCTCAAAGCCGGGAATGCCCAGACTGCCGCTCGTCGCACCAGACGTAGACGCCTTGCCCTTGTCCGCACTTCCGTTGCCCGCGACAGCAGCCGACCGCGCCGCAGGGTTGTCCGATGCCGCAGCACCGCCGGGCGAGGCACCAAAGTCGACGACCCGATTGTTGCTTTCGCTCCGTCCCCCATTCGTCGTGGGTGTGATGCCGTTCTCCGGCCCGCCCGTAAAGACGACGACGAGCCGAGCCAGGAGCGCAAACGCAAGCTTGGACACCTGCTTGTTCTGTTGTCTTGCGCAGAACATGATGCTCTCCAGCACAGCATCGAACAGATGCAGGTTCTCTGTTGTGTAAAGACGAATTAGTCGATGCTCATCCCAAGGGCTGTTCAGATGACAACTCACTTTCTGACCGCAAGACAGCCACCACGCCGTGTCCGACCATGGAGTTGACCAGATTGAGGTACGCCTTTTGCAGGTCGGCGCGCTGGACCTCATCGTCTGTCCCCGTGGTCGGCTGGTTGACAAAATGGAATATCCTTACGAACAGATCAGAGAGGAGTGTGTTGAGCGTGTCCGACACCTGGTCCTGCGTATATCCATGCAAAGCGACTGTCAGACTGGGACTGTTGCGCAGCCGGAGCCAAGATCCAGAGACAGCACTTACCGGGAACTTGTTCACGAACAGATTGATGAGCGCGATAAAGTCGACCAGCTCGCCCTCGTTCATCTCGTCCAACAGCGCCTCGATCATCGGCGGCACGTACGGAAGGAAGAGCTCGCCCATCACCGGCACCAGGCGCGCAAAGGCGCCCCGAGCGGCATTGCGGATGATCACGAAGCGCCGAAGCGTGCCCAGGCTCAAGAGGATCTGCTCCGTCACCGTCTTGAGCACAGCAGCCAGCGTCGGCTCCGCATGTGCCCGTGTTTGTTCGTCTCCGTGGAAACCCTTGGCGAGCGTAGAGAGGGCGAGCATGAGGTGATGCACTTGCAGGATGATTTGCGGGTCCGGCTTGGCAGGATTGAACGCTTGCGTCTGCGCTCGTAGCTCGACGAGCTGCTGCTCCGTCACCGCCGTGAGCATTGCCACCTTGGCATCTTGACCCGTACCCGGCAAGGTGATCAGCGTTCCCACGAGTTCGAACAGGTTGAGCTGACTGTCAAAGGGACCGGCCGTTTCGTTGGCTTTCGCCAGCGGGTCTTCGTCCGGTCCAACATTCGGCAGAACGGCTTGCACGTTGAGCAGATCTTGCATGCTCTGCACCATCTGTTGCACGTAGTTGGTGGGGATGTACGCCCGCGTATGGTTGACGAATCTCTGAAAGTGGTAGAAGATGCGTTGTCGGATCTTCTCGTCGGGGTGATGAATGCCTCGTTCGTCCAGGAAGGATGGCAAGACGTCGCCAATCTGGTCGGGTCGGGTATGGAAGTAGTTGTGGTATCGGACCAGGCACTCAAACGTTATGAGTTGTGCGGCCGGATGCGGGTATCCTGTGACTTGTGACGAGACTAGAAGCTGGACGAGCTCGCCGAGAGGACTGAGGGGCATCGCCGCGTAGTTCTTCGGTCCGAGCTTGGTACGATCCCTTTTGCCGGCCGGGATCGCGCCAGGGGGTACGATGACATAGGTGTTGGGTGTTAAGCCCGTCTTGACCGAGCCCTGCGCTTGCACGAGAATCTCTCCGAAGAGATACACCAAGGACAGGGCCAGCTCGATGGCCTGCCATGAGACGGCGGCAGCCGGATTGCCTGATGCTGCCGCGGACGCATAGGTCGACAACGTCGTGTTGACGAACTGGATCACCGGTTCAGAGAACAAGATCTCGTCGATGGCGGCCGTGGCACGCATAAGCGTTTGGAGGTTCTAACATCCCAGCGCAAAGTCGTCAGCTGAAGGAATCGAGCTCCTGGCACGAGCCACACTCACCCGACGCGTCTCCTCGAACCTCGACTCCTCCTCATCTACCGAGCCATCGTCTGAGTTCTGGGTCATCATGCCCAGTCCGCTCCATTCTAGCTGTTCCCGGTACTGCGACTTGGTCAGGATGGCGACCATCAGCGCGCGGATGAAACCGAGAACTTCTGGGGAGGGCGACGTTCCTGCTGTTGATCGCTTGGCTTGCTTCTTGTACTACAGGACGGCATGGGAGGCAACTTCAGCATTCCTGATCGAGTCAAAGTCCAGCTCTGCAGGTAACTACACTCACGAGGTCGAGCATAGTCTTGATGGCCGGCACGACTTGATCAGTGACCTGATCGGATCTGTCGGTGATGAAGGCCAAGAGGAGGCCAGCATAGCGCAGGAACTGCCGCCCAGCCTCTTCCCTGGTGGCGTCATCCGCGTCGCTCGCCCCGGCGACGCGCGCGTATTCAAGCGAGACGGAGCCTGCTAACCTCGCAAGTCGATCGCGGAACGTCTCCACGGCGACGTAGTCGTCCGACTCTGGTGGTACCTCTCTCGTGTTGGCCTCGTAGTCGGTGAGCAGGTGTAGAAGGTCGAGCGAGCCGAGCAGCTGGACCTTGTCGTGCGGCTTGGTGCCCTTGGCGATGATCTCTGTCAATGCGTCGGCTGCTGCGATGCGAATGTTGGGCACGCTGTGACCGAGCATTCGGTAGAGCAATGATGTAGTCTCGGGTTGGACGATGAGATTGATGTCGATCCAGGCTGGTAGTAAAGATATCGGTAAGCCTGCCTCGTCAGAAGTGCTGGGTAGCTTGAAAGAGCACACTCACTGACGTAGTCTCCTACGAGCTGCAACGCCATACAGGCGATCTCTACCGCGGCAGCATGGGTGAGGGTGCGCGAGTTGGTGCTCCCTGCCGCCGACGATGCAGCATCGTCACCGCGTTCTAGGCGCCTGGCGCATTCATCGAGCACCGTCCAAACCGTCTCCGCCAATCGAGCCGCATAGTCGGCGCGGAACTCGTCTCGGATGACGGCGTCGCGCTGGAGCCGGTCGCGGGATCGAATGTTGCGCAGATTGACGTCGGAGCCGAGGGAGAGGGAGAGGTCGTGGAAGACGCGCATGATCAGATCAGTCGTACATGCGTTGATGGGCGTTGTCGCGCTAGAGGCTTGACCGGACTGGGATGAAGAGGCACCGCTGGCGCCCGCTGGTGACTGTGGCGGGTGCGCACGGATGAGATCGAAAAAGGCGGGAAGGATCGAGGTAGACGACGGCAGGTTGAAGCTCTGGATGACGAGCATGGTCAAGGTCTGAGCGACCTTGTTCTTGATGACTGTGTGGGCTCGTCGTTAGCGCTGGTGCATTAATAGAGCCTGGGGGAAGAAAGAGAGCGAACTCACACGACCCACCGGCGTCCGTCTCTCCGGCGCCCTCGACATACTCGCGGTGCACGTAGCGAAGTGCCTCGTCCTGTAAGAAGGATACGGCTGCCACGGGATCCGGGTGATTGGCGACACTGAGCCAGAGAGAAAGGAGAGGGAGAACGAGGTGAGTGCCTCTGCTACGGCAGGAACGCTGCAGGAGAATGACGGCGCACCTTTCTGAGAGGAAGTCATCGGCGAGGTTGAGACCAAAGATGCGTGGCTGGGTGCCGTGTCTGGGCTGCGTGCTTGCAAAGACGTTCCAGCCTGCTGCCCATGTCTCGACCGTGTTGGCCTTGAGTGACTCGAGGAAGGCGAGCGCTTGCTGGACAATGCCGGGATCCTGGCGCGGGTCGGAGGCGATGTCTACTGCGGAGACGAGCTGCTGCTCGGTGCTGGCCATGCCGATGTGCGGCTCGGGTGTCGAGGAGCTGTCGACGTGTGATGAACAAGGGAAGGTGAGGGTGGTTGAGAAGGAGCAAGCTGGGCCCCGGTTGACTCCTCCTTCGCGTCTTGCCTGGGCCGAGTTGTGGGAGGGATGAGCTCGTTGGGGCCTCTCACGCCGTCAACGAGCTGGCAGGAGGTGGTTGTAGGGGCGGCAAGGGTGCTGTGAGGGAGGGTGGCTGGCCGATGTCGAGCACGCTGAGGATGAGGTCGAGGGTGGTGTTGATGAGGACGAGCGGCGCGCGGAGGAAGAAGCGCACAGGGTGATGGCTGATGACGAGGACCGCGGGAAGCGATTGTTGCCAGGAAGCGGGCTCTCTGGTCTTCGTCGCCCCGAACCAACACGTCGGCCAGACAACGCGCCCCTCAATAGGCATACGATGACAAGTAGCTGCTTGCTCCTACTTGCTTCAAGCACACAGATACATACAGACGAGGAGTGAGGCGGTATAACCCATGTCTGCTTATAGCGCAACAAGCGGAAGAGAGACCTCCGACACCGACACGCGCGCACATGCACCACCGAGCACTCGCGCAAGGGCATCGAGCACAGGCGCGTCGGATTCGACTTCGGTGAGAGACTTGACAGCACCCAGACGGCGACGCTCGAGATCCATTTCGACGCGCTGCCGTACCTGTTGCAAGCTGATCCCGTCTTCTCTGTCGAACATTGACGCCGGAGTTGAGAAGGCGAACAGGCTCAGGACATCGAGGGGGTCGGTTGCATGAGCTGGCTGGCGCGTGACGAGCGTGGCTTGGAAGAGGACGAGTGGCACGCCGCCGAGGTTGTTGGGCAGTGCTTCGTCCCATGCCTCCTCTTCTAAAAGGGTCGACTCTTTGTCATGCTCTAATGGGAGTAGGTCGGGTCCAACGTCAGCGCAGTTTCTGCATGCCAACCTGAGACTGAGCAGCTTACCTGGGACGCGTCGCAGCTCAGCACGAGTACTAGCGTGGTCCTCTACGCTCTCCTCCATGCTGTCTCCGAAATGGTAGATGACTGCGTAGCCAAGCAGCCATCCTGCGAGTCCGACTGCGGTTGAAGCAGGCGTGCTGAGCTCGTAGATTGTCGAGGTGACATCTCCTTCAGGCCCGAGTTCGGTCAACGCCTCGATGGCACTGCGCAGCGATCCGTACAGGCGTGAGCAGGACGTCCCTGGTGCAACTCCAGCACGTACATCGACGAGGCGCGGCCGATAGACGTCGTGATTGTCATGCGTCGTGTCTCCATCTTGCAGTGTCGACCTCGCGCGCGCTTGAACACCCGCTCGACTGATGAGGAAGAGTTGGTCGCTTGGGTGATGGCGGAGGAAGCAAGAATATCTGCGTGGTAGACGCCGTTGCCAGCTTGGAGCTTCACACGGCGCGTTGAGTGCATGCAAGATCAGGCGCTGTCGAGCCGGGGGGAGGCGGACCTGGTCGAGCAGGACGGCGTCGCTGCAAAAAGCGCACAGGAGAGAAAGGTGAGCTGCACGTTCTCTACGAGGCAAGGATTCCTGACAAGCACGTACCGTAGTCCAAGGATGACCCAAAGCCAGGAGGAGACGAGGTGCTCGCTCTGTGCGGGCGTCAGGGATCTTGCGCTCCGTCGGTGTCGACCTTGACCTTGACCTCGGCCGTCGACGCGCTGCTGCGCTGCGTCTATGCCATCTCGTAGATCGGCAGCGAGCTCTCGCACGATGTGCTGCCAGCTCGTGCTTGAGCTCGAGGTCATCAACTTGCCCAAAGGGTGATGGTGGTGGTCGTCTCCAGGAGGAGAGCATGCATGGATCCACGGACGAACGCGTCGACCCGAAAGCGAAAGACCGCCCGTGCGCAACCGGTTCGTCGGCTTCCGCTTTGGGTCCGAGCAGCCGGTCCAGCAACACCCTCGAGCTGTTGTCGCCCCTGCCCCTCTCATCATGCTGACCGACGACGGCCATCACCCACCCCTTACGACCACGTCTTCACCCACGATGGCCTCACGCATCTCACAGATCGCATCGCACCTCGACCCGCGCAGCTGGCTGGGCCACGGCCTTCCCGCAGCGCGCGCCAAGAACGACTCCGACGTCGTCATTGTCGCCCTCGGCCGGACGCCATTCACCAAGGCCTGGAAGGGCGGCCTCAAGGACACGCCCTTTGACGTGCTCCTGCTCGAAATGATCAAGGCCATCCTCGCCAAGGCGGCCGTCGACCCGGCGCTCATCGAGGAGGTCGTCCTCGGCAACGTCCGCAACACCGACGCCGTGTACGAGCTCCGCGCCGCCGCCCTCGCCGCCGGCATCCCCAACTCGGCCCCCACGATCCAGGTCAACCGCTGGTGCTCCTCGGGCCTGATGGCCGTGCGCACCGTGGCGAACCAGATCCAAGCAGGCGAGATCAGCTGCGGCCTCGCCCTCGGCGCCGAATCCATGACGCACCACCCCAAGCGCGACTGGACCTTCGCGCCCGAGGTCACCGCGGCCAGCCAGGAGGCGGCCGACTGCGCGCAGCCCATGGGCTGGACGAGCGAAAACGTAGCGGGCGACTTTGGCATCTCGCGCGAGCGCATGGACGCCTTTGCGGCGCGCTCGCACGCGCGCGCGGCTGCCGCGCAGGCCGCGGGCAAGTTTGACGCTGAGATTCTGCCCATCTTGGGGCGGGACGGGGCCTGGCCTGCCGGCGGCGGGAGGGGGCAGCATCGAGTGGTTGCGCAGGATGATGGGATTCGGCCCAACTCGAATGTGACGGCGCTGGGAAAGATCAAGCCTGCGTTCCCGCAGTGGGCGCCGTCGCATACGACGGGGGGCAACGCCAGTCAGGTGAGTGCCGGGCTGCCCGGCGCAGCAGCGTGGCTTCGTCTCGACTCTGGTGCTCATCTCACCATCATATCCATCTCTCTTCCTCGTAGATCACCGATGGTGCTGCCGCTGTCCTCCTCATGCGACGCAGTCTCGCCAACAAGCTCGGCCTCAAGATTGTGGCCAAGTACGTGGCCACGGCCGTTGCGGGCCTCGAGCCGCGCATCATGGGGTGAGTCCACGCGTCCTCCGCCCGTGACATAGCGAGCATCCTGGGCTAGCCTAACCCATGATACCATACACTAACCCTCCACACACACACGCACAAAACAGCATTGGCCCCGCCCTCGCCATCCCGCGCGTCCTCGAGCTGACAGGCATCAAGCAGGACGACGTCGACCTCTTCGAGATCAACGAGGCGTTCGCGTCGATGGGCGTCTACTGCCAGGACACGCTCGGCATTCCGGATGACAGGTTCAATGTGAATGGGGGCGCGATTGCGTTGGGGCATCCGCTTGGGGCTGTGAGTGGACTGGTGTCCGTGTGCTTGGGGACGAGCGCGTCGAGGGTCTCTGTGCTTTGTGCTGATGCCATACGCTCTCCATCTCCACAAACACACAGACGGGCGCACGTCTGATCGTGACCGCCCTCGCCGAGGCAGAGCGGCGCAACGTCCACGTCGTCTGCGTCTCGATGTGCATCGGTCTGGGCATGTGAGTCACATCTACACCCCTTACCTACATGCTCGACGAGCCTGCTATACGAGTAGGGATGAGGACTGAACCCAACCTGCTTCATTGATCTACCAGGGGCGCGGCGGGCATCTTCATCCGCGAATGAGCGAGTGTGGTGGGACGGGTGGGCGAGCCAGCCAGCCAGCGGCGGTCCACCACGAGGAGGCGAAATCACAGACAACCGTACGACACCACCAGTCAAGAGTTCATGCGTGCGTGCGTGTGTGAAGTAGCGGCGACTCAAGAGGGGGAAGCGGGGGGCGAGGTCAGAGGTCAAGGTGCAGCGTGGTGGTGCACCGCGCCTGCGTCGAAGAGGGCTGCGTTGGTGTTGCTCGATGCTGCTCCGCCGCCGGAGGAAGAGGAGGAGGAGGGGCCGCCTGTGCCGAGGGTATATGCTGTTGTCATCCACCACGCCGGAGAGGGGGAAGGGAAGACATGTCAGTCGTCGGCCACGGAGACGGAGACGCGGGTAAGGACGAGGACGAGGACGAGGACTCACGGGCAGCGGTGCCGGGTGTTTGGCCGGGGATGTACGCCTTTTGCTCGATGCCCGTCTCGTCGATCGACTCGGCCTGGAGGAGGGTAGTACATGGTGAGCACGGCGTGAGCACGCGAGACCGCCCGGAGACGCGAAGGAAGGAAGAAGGGAGCAAACACGCACCATCTCGACAACCTCGTAGATGGGCGACGCGGCCTCGGGCGCGGGTACCTTGCCCGTGAGGAGGTCGAGGGCGGGGATGGCCTGCCCGTAAAACTCGGCATTGGTGTTCTTGCGCTCGACGAGGACGGTGCCTTCTAGCGACACGCCTGCGAAGAGGCCTGTTTGGGGACAAGCAATCAAGGTGGGTACACCTGTCAGTTCTTACGACGTAAAGGAGGCGGGGGCCAGCCAGGGGGACTCACCCTTGGAGCGGGAGTAGGAGAACATGGGAGCGGGGTGCGCAATGGCGGTCTGGATGGCGCCTCCCGTGCCTATGGGTCCTGCGGTGGCCGACAAGGAGCCGCCGAGGGTGAGGTTCCCCTGCATGGCAAACGAGTTGACGGCCTCCATGCTGTTCATGACGACGACGAATTCGGAGAGGTCGGCGCCGATCTGGAGGCCGATGCCGACGCCGCCTGTTGCGAGACAGCTGGGTGCGGACCAGGAGCCGTCGGGGAGACGGGCGATGACGATGCCGGATCCGGCGCGGGCGGACCAGACGAAGCCTGCCTTGACGACACTGAAGATGGCGAGGCCTGGTTGGGTGTGCAAGGTGGGAGAGAGATATCAGCTTGGAGGGGGAATGGGTGTGGTTGTCCAGGGTGATACGCACCCTTGGCCTGCTGGAGGACTGCCTTGGGGATCGAGTTGAGGGCCGACTCGGGGTGCTGTGGGTCGGCTGTGAGGGTGTGATTGCCTGGTCAGCCGTGGGTCATGGTGACAAGCATGGTATACGTACCGAGGAAGCTCTGCAAGATTTTGGCTGCGCGTTCGCACTCCTTGGGGAGGCTGAATCCTGCCTGTGCCACGCGTGCCTGTTCTTGTACCTGGCGTCCCGTTGTCTGTGCGAAAGCGGTGGCCTGGCAGGGGGGTGGAGAGAGGAGGGTCAGCATGGAGCCAGCCGTGATGGTGTGTAGAAGGATGCCGTACCTGTACGCCTGCCTTTTGTGCTGCGCTGCGGAAGCGGTCGAGGTAGTTGCTCATCGTGGTGAGGACGACGCTGTTGGTGGTGAGGATGAGGTTGAGGATGAGGTGGATGGTGGTGGTCACAGAGAGAGGGAGGCGAGGCGAGTGGTGATGGCGGTGCACTGACGCTTGCCATCGTTGCGCAATGGATGGCAGACGGATCGCCGCGGAGTTCCGGTGGAGTGCCGCGCCCATCCCATCGCCTCGCGTTGCAGGCTTGCAGGGCATCGAGCGGGCGGCGCGGCTCGGCGTCTCCGCCCTCGCCCCGCCTCATTCCGGGCCGGGTGGGGGATTGGAAGCCAGGACCCTGGCGACGGTGACCACGACCACCCTCACCACCACCACCACGCCGTCTGACCTCGTCGTGCTCATCAACAGCGTCGCGCTCCTCATCCTCAGCCTCGTCCTCGCCATCAGCAGCCTCCGCATCCGCCACGCAGGGGGCAGCCACAAGGTGAGCACAGTCACACCCCCTCACTCACCACGCCCACCCGTCACGCCCTCTCACACCCCCCCTCTCTCTACCAGGATGGCAGCAGCCATGCCAGCACAGAGCAAACCAGCAGCAGCAGCACAGCGGGCAGCGGCAGCCACACGCTCACCACCCACGCCCACACCCACACCCGCACGCACCCACCCGCCCTCGGCCATGCCCATACCCACCCCGCCCACCGCCCGCCTCAGCCTGCTCCGCTCCTCCACGTCCGCCTCGTCCTCGCCCGGCCACCCGCTCCCCTCGGGCACATCGCCCCAGCCCATCGACTTCCCCTACACGGGCTCCTCCCTCCGGCCCTTCCTCTCCACCTCCTTCAAGACATCGGCCGAACGCAGCTTCTCCTCCGGGCCCGACGCAGCTCGCTTCCGAGACCCCGGCCAGCACGACGACGCAGAGGACGAGGTCGAGGACGACGACATGCTCCTCCTCGACGGCGCACACCACCCCACCATGCCATCATCACACCCCCACGCCCACGACACCGACGCCGAAGGCGTATTCACCTTCTCCAGCCCATATCTCGGCTCCAAGACGCTCGCACCCGACCCAGCCTTGGACACCAAGCACGTCAAGGCGTCACCAGACCCAGCCAGCTTCACAGCCTCTCAGCAGCAGCAGCAGCAGCACCACCAGCACCACCACCACCCATCGTCAAGCTCATCATCATCCCAACTCGCCGCGCCCGCCGACCCCTCACAGCGCACCATGAGCCCAGGATGGGCAGCCGCGTCCCTCGGCAAGATGACCCTCGGCTCACCAGACATACGGCCCGTCACCGGAGAATCGCCCCTGCCATCCCTGTCGGCCCTCGGTCCCGCCGGGAGCAGCACCTCCACGGCCAGCATCAACGCCCTCGGGACGTCGCCAGCCAACAGCGGTCATCACCACTCCCACGTCGCCCTCGCCCACCGCAGACTCAGCAATCATCGCGCACCCACCATGCGCGACGTCTACGGAAGCGGATCATCCTCCAACGCAGCAGGTCTCTACGGCGTCTCGCCCGCCGGAGCAGCCAGCCGACTGAGCAGCAGCTTGCCGGCCTCGTCAGGCTTTCCCATCCTACCCGGCACAAGCCCATCCTCGGCAGCTACCGCCACCGCCAGACGCGCCGCGCCGCCCCATCCGCGCTCCTCTCGGCCAGGTCTCACCTCTGCCTCATCCACCACGGGTTCGGCAGCCTCGGCCATGCGTCAGGGCCCGTACTCGCGGCCGAGTCATGGGCCTGGCAGCGCAGCGTCTCACCGGAGCCACTCGCGCAACCGTCTCTCCTTCAGCCAACAGGGCAAGGACGGCGTAGACCGCAACACGTCGGGACTCGGTCTCCTCGGTGCTGCTGCCCTTGCCGACGCCGCCAGCCCGCCGTTTGCACTGCGCGCGACGCGTGTCCAGCATCACGGGGACGGTGGCGTCGACGCCGATGTCGACGGCATCGACTTTGCCATGGAGGACATCGAGGGACCCTATGCAGACGAGCACACCAAGCGGCGTGGCCAGCCTTCCTCCTCCGACGTCGAGGACGACGACTCGGATCTGGACGGGTACGACGATGAGGATGAGCACGTGCGCGACACGATGATGCTCTCGCTTGTCAACGAGGTCGACGATGCCGAGGCGACGGAGGACGAGTCAGAGGAGATCAAGGAGCACATTCGCTCGTCGGGCGCGTCGTCGTACACCAAGCCGGGGGCGGGGGCCGGCCCGTTGGCGCAGGTCCACACCCTCGGCGGCGCTCCCCACCGCAACCACATGCCCATCGTCGGCGCGCGCTCCCGCCCATCGCGTCACTCTGTCGGCGGGCCGACGTCGGCTTCCTTCTCGGGCCCGTCCTCGCTCGGGCTCAACTTCCGCGAGGCACATGGGCACGCGCCCCATCAGCCCTACCCGAGTCGCGCCCTGCTGGGCCACCTGCACGGCCACGCCCACTCCCACCACCACCCTCACCACCACCCGCTCCTCGGCTCGTCGACGCGCTCGCCCCGCCTGGGCGGCGCCGCCGAGCTCGAGGCCGCCTTCCCGACGACGACGCTGAGCTCGAGCCCCGTCTACTCGTCCTCGGTCCCGACCTCATCGGCGCTCCAGCGCCAGGTGAGCGCGGAGCAGTTCAGTCATGCGTCGGCGTTGGCGGCTATGCGGCACTATCCGTTTGGGTCCAGTCCGGGCGTGGCGTCGGCTTCGGCTGGTGCTGGTGCTGGAAATGCTGGGGCGACGTGGAGGACGCAGAAGGCGCAGCAGGCTGTTGGTGGCGACGATGAGGGCGGGAGCGAGTACGGCGGCGGTGGTGGTGCATTGCAAAGCGGCGGTGGCGGTAGTGGCAGCGGGGAGCCATCCTCACTGGACGGGCCCGTCATCCCGCACTACTCTGGCATGTTCGGCAACGCGTCCAAGAGCAATGCCACCACCAGCGGCGGCGGCGGCGGCCTCGACGAGAATGCCGAGGTGGCCATGATCCGCGACCGTCTCGGCGGCGCAGCGCACTGCTCGGCCTTCATCTCGAAACTGTGGTACCTGCTCATCAACCCAGCCCTGTACGGGCGCTACATCCGCTGGTCCGAGGCGGGCGACTCGATCATCCTGTCCAACGACCCCGACGTGTCGGCCGAGTTTGCCAACGAGGTGCTGCCCAAGCTGTTCAAGCATGGGAACAATGCGAGCTTCATTCGCCAGCTCAACCTGTATGGGTTCCAGCGCGTGCCGACCAGTCGGCTGTTGGACGCGGCTGAGCTCAAGGTCGCGGCGCGGCTTCAGCGCGAGGGGGGCGGGTCTTCTTCCAGCCCTGGCGGCGGTGCGAACACGTCGACGACATCGGGCCGGAGCTCGAGTCGAACCCGCCACTCGGACGCGTCGGCGAGCAACAACAGCAACAACAATGGCGCGAGCGATCCGACCAACACGTCCTCCTCCAAGAACCATAACCACACCACCGGCGCGTCCACCACCTCCTCCACCTCCACCTCCGCAGCAGCAGCAGGAGGGACAGGCACCCTCCCGCCCATGACGACCGCCCTACACCTGTACGGCCCGCACTCGAGCTTTGCCCACCCGTCCTTCCGGCGCGGGCAGGAGAGCCTGCTGCCGAGCATGAAGCCGCGGTCGAGCAAGAAGCCCAAGGTTGGGGGTGGCGGTGCGGCTGGGGGTGGCGGAGCGTCGGGGAAGGGTGGTGCTGGGGTCGCTGCGGGCGGGGGTGGGGAGGGGAAAGGTGGTGGGGAGGAGGATGGGGGGGAGGAGTGAGGGACTTCCGTGCATCCCTTCGCCTCGGCCCCTACGCGCCTCGACGCGTCGCGGATCGTCCCACGCAGGCAAGCACCCGTCGCCTCGTCTCGCCTCGCCTCGCCTCGCCTCTCGCACGCACGCAGAGACGGCGCGTCCTCGTCCTCGTCCTCGTCCTCATCCTTGCTCGTCTTCTTCTCGCTCAGGCTCAAGACGGCCGCCTCGCCGCCTCGGGACGGGACACCACATCGGCACGGCACCACCCTCAACCCGGCCGCGCGCGGTGTCGATCTCGGGCGGCCCGTACACATACCATACAAGAGACACTCCAAGTCTGCGCTCGCGTCGCGTCAACGTCAACGTCAACAATGCCGGCCGGCCCTGCCTGCGCACCCTCTTCTTCTACCGAACTGTGTTCATACCTACGTCCCGTCCCGTCCCGTCTCGTCTCGTCTCGTCTGGTTCGGTCTGTGTGTATGTACGTCTGTACTTGTACCCCTTTCATTGCCATTCATCATTTGCCTACGTCCATCGTCCATCGTCCATCGTCCATCGAGCGCGCCCATCGAGCGCGTCTCTGGTGCTGGCCGTCTGCGAGCCCGAGGCGTCCTCCCTCCTCACTCACCCGCGTCCGGGTCCGCCTCGTCGACCCAAGGCGCGTCCCAAGACGGCGGCGGATCTGCAAGGGTGGTGGGTACATGCAAGGAGAGGAGAGACGCCCAAAGCAAGTAGTCAGCAAGCCCGCCCTGGGACCTAGAGACGCGTCCAGCACGGCAACGTGGGACGTACGTACCTCTCCGCTTCAGCTGCTGCGCGGCCGCCGGCAGCACGCGAGGGAGCGCCGCCTTCTGCGCGCGCTTCGCTGCGCGCAGCTCGGGCGCGCGCGGGCCCGCGGCCATGGTCTTGAGCGCGAGGAGCGTATAGAACGCGTCGTTGCCTGCGCGGCGGGGGATGAAGATGGGGAGGAGGTCAGCAGCAGCAGCAGCAGCAGCAGCAGCAGCAGCAGGACCAGGAGGGGAAGGCCGGGGGGAGGAAGGGAGGAAGACTCACCAGCATTGTGAAAGCGCTTGTCAAAGATGTGCGGATCCAGAACCAGCTCGGCACACAGCGCCGCGAGCTTGGGCGGCTGCTCCGCGTACATAAAGGCGCGTCCGAGGCGCTGGGTGTCGATCACCCAGATGGGGGCCTTGCGCCGCTGCGCGTCTGAAGTCGAGGCCGACGCTGAGGAGCCTTGTCGGTGCGGAGGCTGAGGCGGGGGCGGAGCCTCGCGATGCCGGCCAGTGCTGAAATCGTAGAAGGGCAGCGCCTCGTCGGCGCGCAGCACCTCCCAATCCTCGAGCACCGGCAGGTCTGCAGAAGGGGAAAGAGTAGTGTGTCAGCGTGCGACTCCTCGAGGACTTCAAAGGGGCCACTCACCGCCCGCAGGCCCATGGAAGACGAGGTAAACCGCATCGACCTCGTTCCTGATCTTGGCCACCTTGCGCCGGAGCTTGTTGAATACGCGCTGCCCGTCGGCGACGCAGCTGCCATTCGAAAGGACCTGCCCGCCCGAAACCGCGTCGCTTGCGCGCGAGCCGTGGAGGAAGTGATCAGCGTTGCTCTTGACAAAGTGTCCGTTGCGAAGCTTGCGGTTTTCTTGAAGGATGAAGTGCGATGCGACGATGCCGTGTGTGGCGCCCTCGAGGTCGACATCGAAGACGCTCGGCGGGTAGATAATGGACCAGCCGAGCTCGAGCACGACATGATGGGCGTGCTCGTACGTCTCCACGTCGAGCGCGATGAACGCGGCCGTGCGCTCACCGCGCTCGGTACCAGTCCACGTTGAGCGCAAGCAATCGTATTGCGCGAGTAGCGCACCCATCGTGTCGTCCGTCTTGCGCTTCCTGGGAGAGAAGGGAGTGGGCACCGCCGTCAGCGTTCGTCTCCTCCTTCATGCGCAGGAGCGATACTCACTTGCCGTTCTCGCTGCCATCCTTGTCGTCGGCCGCGCGTTTCGTGGAGCTGGGTGTCGATCTAGGCCCTTGCGCGCCCGTCGCCTGCGCCGACGGCCCGCCGGCGGGAGGAGGTGGTGGAGGCTCGTCCGCGCCGTTCCAGTTGCCGCACATTTGGGCGAAGGCCAGCAGGGTGTAGTGCGCGTCGTTGCCTGCAAGGAAGCCCGAACCGCGCGTCAGTGGGCGCCAGGCAGAGCGCTCAGCAGCCAACTCACCTGCGTTGTCGGTAATGATTCGTTCGCAGTCCCGTCCGTAGGTGCTTGAGCTGAGCTTGGTGGTTCTACAGAGGTCCGCAACCGTTGGGTCCTCCGGCTCCTTGGCGGTCGGGTTGGGGTCGACCTTGTACCATATGTGACCGAGCCCCTTCATCATCGTCGCCGTGTCGATGACCTTGATGTTGGAGGTGAGCATGCGCCGGTCTTGGGCGGACAGGCCGCCGGCCGTGTCGCTGCGCTCGTTGGTGAAGGCAAAGGCGGCTCCACCGTACTCGTCCTCGTCGTCAGAGTAGGGAACGCCCCACTCGTCGTAGCAAACGTCGTCGTCGTCATAGTCGTCCGGTCGCCGCGGTGGCTGTTGCCCTTGACCCGGCCGTGAGTGAAAGCGACTGTTGAGCTTGGGAGCGGGAGTGGGAGCTTGAGTGGTGGGAGCGCGAGAGGGAGGCGGCGGCTGAGGAGACTGATTGTGCTGGGGTTGGCGTAGCTCTTGATGCCACGCGTCGACCTCGCTGAGGTCCGCGCCCATGCCTTGAGCGATGTAGTCGCCTTCGCGGACGGAGGAGAGGGCGGTGTCAGCCCAAGTGGCCGTGTTGATGCCGGCGTTGCCGAGGGCGTCGAGGCCTACAAGGGCGCATAGTAGACAGTTGATCAGTACCTCGGACTCGTGTCCACATTGCGCATTGTAACAACTCACCTCGACGGTTTCCGTGAACAATAATGTAGAGGGTGCGTTGGCCGTCGCCGCGCAGCCTCTTGATGGTGTCCTCGAGCTCCTTGACGATGTCTGCGAGCCTTGGCGCGGTGTGGGAGGGGGGCGGCCCTCTGCTGAACCTTGCGAACTGGAAGAGATCGCGCGTGTGCTTTGTGAGCATGCCGTTGCGCCGCTTGAGTCCCTCTTGCGGGACGCGGTGGATGGTGATGAGGGCCTCTTGAATGGGCGCGTGGGTGCGGCGAGGGTCCAGGTAGGACCACCCGAGCTCGATGATCTCGCGCGGGTTGTGGTCCCACGGCACGGCCTGTACGCTGAGGAAGTTGGCGCTGCGCTCTTGCAATGCGCGCGCGATGGCGTCGAGCCTGTGGAGAGGGAGATGGGCAGCAGCGTCAGCTCACGGGCAGCAGCAGCAGCAGCAGCGTGCGCAACACACTCACTCGTCATGCCATGGCTGTCGCTGTTGGTCCGTCTTGCTGCTGGCCATCTTGGTCTTTGGTGGGTGGCCCTTGTCGACGACGACGGCGCCCAGGATGAGGACGAGGATGTCGACGACGACGACGAGGTGGTGGTGGTGATGGTCCGAGCTTCTCGAGATGGAGGGCGCATCGGGCGGGCTGCATGTTGCCCGATTCGAAAAGGGGCCACCACCCGCAACGACGACGACGAGGTCAACGACGACGAGGTCAACGCCGAGGTCGCGCGTAGGGTGACCGCCGCCATGGTCAACTTCACGTGCCCCGTCAAGCCGCACCCGGCGCCGGACCCGGTGCCGTTCCTCCAGAACGGCCATGTCAACTTCAAGGCGCACGACGTCGGCTGGCTGCTCTGCGGCTTCCTCAGCCTCGTCTCC
This sequence comes from Salmacisia buchloeana, assembly GCA_029952725.1. Lineage (NCBI taxonomy): Eukaryota > Fungi > Basidiomycota > Exobasidiomycetes > Tilletiales > Tilletiaceae > Salmacisia > Salmacisia buchloeana. The sequence goes on from CP124198.1 coordinate 189,635, forward strand.
TGTGAGTCCCACGTCGCTGCTGGGCTGCTGGTGGATGGTGTCTGACAGCTCTGCGTCTCGCTGTGCGCAGGCGGCGCGTCGTTCTGGCTCATCTTCAAGCATCTCAGCTACTACACGTGTCCGCAGCAGCAGCGGCACATTGTGCGCATGCTCTTCATGGTGCCCATCTACGCCCTCGTCTCCTTCGCCTCGTACGTCTTCTACGAGCAAGCCCTCTACTACCAAGTCATCCGCGACTGCTACGAGGCCGTCACCATGTGAGTCGTCTCTGCCTGCGCTCGCTCCAGGCCGCGCTCCTCTCACACCCCACGCTCTGCCCCTCCAGCACCTCCTTCTTCCTCCTTCTCCTCCAATACGTAGGAGACACGCCCGAGGAGCAGCACCTCGTCTTCCGCCAGGTCAAGCTCAACAAGTGGTTCTGGCCACTCGGAAGGTGGAAGTACCGCCCAGACGGCCTCAGTGAGTCGCTCTCCAGGCGCGTACCGTCCCATCGCCCACTCCAGCACTCACAACCCCTGCCACGACACAGAGTTCCTCTGGCTCATGAAGGTGAGTCGCTCGCTGCTATCCATGTCCAAGCGCGATCAGGCTGACCTTGATGCCCTCGCAGATCTGCATTCTACAATACGCCATCTTCCGGCCTCTCTGCACCCTCCTCACCGTCGGCATGCAATACTTTGGCGTCTACTGCTTGGAGTCATGGATGCCGTGGTTCGGGCACGGTGAGCACCTTGACAAGCACAGCCTTCTTGACCACAGTGTACTGACCTTTACGCGTCTGTGCAGTATGGATGGCGGCCACCATCACCGTCTCGGTATCCGTCGCCATGTACTGCGTCGTACAGTTCTATCTCCCCATCGCAGACGAGCTCAAGCCATACGACCCCGTCCTCAAGTTCCTCGCCGTCAAGGCAGTCGTCTTTCTCAGTGAGCACGCCAAATCTGGACATGACCCTGTTGAGCCCAGGATCTGACGCGTGGCATTCTCATCCCCGACAGCCTTCTGGCAAGAGACGTTCCTCAGCATGCTCGTCGTCTTTGGAGCCATCAAGGACGCCGAGCACTGGAACGCCGAACAGATCGTCGTCGGCTACTCCGCCATCGCCTCGTGCCTCGAGATGGTCATCTTCGCCTTCCTGCACATCCGCGCCTTCTCCTATCGACCCTACCGACCTGCGGACCACACAAGAACCACGAGGCGCTTGCGCGCCTTCGGCCACGTCCTCGACTTCCGGGACTGGTTCCGGCACATGAAGCAGAGCAGCAAGTGGGCCGCCGCCCATCGCAAGGGCCAAGACTTCACCCTCGTCGACGAGATTCGCGCAAAGAAGTACGAGCATCTCATGCAAGCCCTGGGCAAGGAGCGAACGGCCGATCTGCAGGTCCTCCGAGATCAGCGGAGGGAGGAGAGCATGGCGCACTTTTGGCGCGCACCGGCCGATCGAGACTGGGACGAGAAGGCGGACACGGAGACTGCCAAAGACGCTGAGAAGGCCAAGCTCCTCAAGGCGACTCGTCCGGATGGCGGGCTGTACACGGTTGCCGAGCTGAAGGAGCAGGCCAAGCGGGCGGCTCAGGGCCAAGCCGACCGTGCGACCTCTGAGCATGGCTCGCGCAGGGGCAGCGAGGGCCGACCGGCCAAGCCCCAGATGGACGAGCTCAGGCGCCTGGCTAGCGTTCTCGACCAGGGCGAGGACGTGGACGACGCCGACGAAGCCGAGGACGCGTACGCGTACGGGCGAACGGCCTTACTCGCCGACGAGCGCATGCACGCCCCCCGAACAGGCACCTTGGGCGCCCATCCCGAGCTGACCGCCTATCACACCGCCATCCTCCCCTTCGTTGGAGCATCGAGCATGCAGTCGCCCACCTCGGACCAACTCGGCAAGGGCTTTGCGGAAGAGCTGGACGACGAGTACAAGGCGCACGGGCTGTGGTCGCTTGCCTCCCACGACGAGCGGGGTCAATACGCGGCTGCGAGGCAGCACGACGAGGATAGGGTCATGGCGGGTGTTGGAGCGGGCACGGGCATGCACGGCAAGCAGCGCAGCTGGTGGCGTGCGCTCAAGGAGCGCGTCTCTGGCTCGGGCGCCGAGGAGCGAATCGAGCGCGAGGACCGCGCACGCTGGCACGATCATCACCTGGAGGCGCAGACTCGGTATCGAGAGCCGCCTTGGCTGGAGGAGGACGCGACCTCGCCTGCGGCCATGGGGACGGCGTTGCCCGGCCGGCGCTCGTTCCTTGCCGTGGGCTTGACAGAGTGTCCGACGGCGCGACAGTCGCCACTGAGCAAGCTCATCACCGGCACGGTTCAGGATCGGCACTCCTCGCTGCGTACACGGCCGGATGGGCTCCCGAATGCGAGTGCAGACCTGCACCAGCACTTCAGCTCGCCACAAGGCAATGGGCAAAGGCAGGCTGTCATCCGGCCCGCACTGCCCGCCACGACACCCTCCGTGCACAGCACCAACTCGGCAACGGGCCACGAGACGACGCCGTCCTTCTCGGACGGCCTGGACCGCACCAAGTCGATGTCAGCCTCGGTCCGTCTGCCCTCCGAATGCGGCACCTTTGGGGCGAGGAATGACGCTCACGCTCCAGAGCCAGCCGCGGCGCCAGAAGAGGACGCGGAGCAAGAGTACCACTCTGCCCAATCGAGCGACGAGGCGCCCATCAACGTGAGGGTGAGGGAGCACGTCGTGCAGACGAGCACGGCGGAGAAGCACGTCGGCGACGCCCTCGTCCGCGCCGATTCCATCGCCGTCGCGTCGTCCAAGCAGGGCAGTCTGAGCCGGTGCACGAGCTCGGCGCGCGATCTCGGTTCGACGCCCATGCTGCCCCAGCTCTCCGATGCACATGCGGGTGCACATGGAGGGAGGGCTGGCTGGGTCGGGCAGCCTCGTCAGGCGTCTATCACATGGAGCTCGGACGTCGTTGGGCGGCGCAAGCACGGCGAGGGGGGATCGACCCCTCTCCCCGACGCTCAAGGGCCACCGCGCGCCGGCGCGGTTGGACCAGCTGCCCCGGCTCCGGCGCAACATCCTCGCCCCTCGCACGCGCTAGGCCCACACGGCCGACCCATCTCTATCGTCCTCCCGAGCCCGCTCTCGCCACACACCGCATCGCATCCCCATCCCTATCCCTACCCCCAGCCTCAACCTCAGCAGGTGGTGCATGTGGCCGCGCCCCTTCCCTCCGCCCAGCCGAGTCACAAGTCTGCACCTGCGGCCGCCGCCACGACGTCGTCGGTACGACACCCCCACCAACCCCCTCACGCTCCGAGGACGTCCGAGCCGACTACGACGACGACGGGCCTGGCCGTCGGCACAGTCGTAACGCGCGCCGCGATCGCCGACGCGCAGTGGGGCCCCCAGCTCGGAAATAGCAGCGGCGGCGGCGGTGGCGGCATCCAACCGGCGGCGCCGGGACGATCCGCTCGCGAGAGGTCGACGAGGGGCCAGGAGGGCCGCTTGGGAAGTGGCACCGGCACTGGCACCGGCGTCAGCGCCAGCGCTGCGGCGGCAGGAAGTGGGCGTCCGAGCCGGGCAGAGCACCAACACCAACACCAACACCATCACCAGCATCACCACCGCAGCGAACGCCCACGCCCACGCGCCCCAACCTCAGGCCGGCACTCGCACCCGCACCCCCACCCGCAAAGCGACGTTCCCCTCAACGCCGTCGGCGCCCTCCCCACCCTCAGCAGTACTCGTACGACAGCGGCCGGCGAGCCAGCACCACCCCACCCGCACCCGCCGGCCCACCCGCACCCGCACCCGCACCCGCACCCCCACCCCCGCCCACGCGCCTCCTTCCACCACTACACAGGCGAGCCCCTCTGGACGGACGGGTACGGGCGGAGCGTACCCCGCGAGTGGGTCGTCGCGCACGCGCACCGGCCCGTCGGCCCTCCTTTGCATCGCGGCAGTGGCGGCGGTGTTGGCGGCTCCCAGCCCGCCTCGGCGACGGTGCGCTCGACGTCGCCGCCGCCTGGGTCGGAGGCTGGCTTGGATGGCGGGTTTGGCCGGGTTGAGTATATCGATTGAGCATGCGGTGGAATGGTGGGATGTGTTGTACGTGGATAAGTTGCGCCTGGAATGAATGGATGTATCAACGTGCTGTGCTGATAAATGGACTGAGCTATTCGTCGTCCTCATCGAGGTCCGATCTTCCTCACCATGTCGTAATACTCATACATGAGCTTGCGATGGCGTCCGAACAGGTACAGGTACAAACGCGAGCTTCAGAAGTACAAGCTCGCCTGTAAGGCAAGGCGCGAAAGAGGGCCAATCAGCGCGCCGCGCCCGGATCGCAACCGCTCGCCCAAACATGGATACTCACAGCAAAGACGATATCCCGCCGGATCAACCCCTGGCACTCCTCCATCTTCTTGAACAGATCCGCATCGCCAATCACGCGCGCCGCATCGCGCACCTCGCGGCACGTCTCGTCGAGGCGGGTGATGCACCGCACAATGGTGCCTTCGGCCACGTCGGTGAGGTCGGTGATCTGGTCGAATGACTGCATGGACGGCGCGTGAGTGAGTGAGTCGAGCGGTGGGGGATGATGCGCAGATGGGAGGGAGGGAGGGCCGCAGGGAGGCGAACTCACCATGCCTCTTGCCCATTCGTACACGACTTCCACGAGGCCGACCTTGAGCAGGTTCGAAAAGTCGGGTTGGATGACCTTGTTCTCCGCCTCGATGGCCGCCACTCGCTCTGCCGTCGCGAGGATCTCCGCAAAGCCCTGTCGATGAAAGGTATTGGCGTCAACATGCCTGACTCGACGACCAAACCCGCTAGAGCGCAACCCGAGTACCGCACCTTGGAGAGCTTCTCGTTCATCTCCGGCATCACCTCCGTCTTCTCCTGAAACACGAATACGCTCAGGAGCGCGACGACCTCGTCGGGCTGGTACGCCGCAAAGACATTGTTGAGGATGAGCTCCGTGAGGACGAGCTCGTTGACCGAGTTGATCTCGCACGCCACGCGGCCCTTGAGCAGCACGCTCTCGTTGAGCGGGTCGACGAAGCGGAGCGTCTTGAGCACCTCGATGCGCTGCTCGTAGTCCGGTAGCAGCTCGAGGTTCTGGTCCGAGATGCTCAGACGGAGCGAGGCAATTTCGCGTTGGAGACGCTTGCGCTTGTCCAGTGTGGCGTACTGGGTGAGGGAGTGTAACAGTCACATCAGAGCCCTTCCACCGTCTAGCGCCTTCACGTCTTTCCACTCACATCCTTCGAGAACTCGTCCCGTTCAAGCAGATGAGACTGCTGTACAATCTTGGACACGTAGCCATCGCGCGCCTGCAGCGCCTCTTGAAAGTCGAGCTTGCGCAACTTGGACCATTCCACCTCGGGCGCCAGATCTTGTCCAGCCATCTCGGTAATGAAAGGGACCATGGCGTTCACGGCGCCTTGCATCGCGGAGATACGGTGGGCCAGGATCATGGAGGGCTCAATCTACAAACGGACGTCAGCCACGACTGCATCGACCGCACAGAGTATGGGACTCACCTTGACCACATGCTTGGTGACGAGCTGAATGCTCGACAACGGCACTTCGGCAAGGTCGTACACAAGCCCGTCGACGGGATGCCCTTTCAGCGACGGATGCCAGAGTGGCGGGATGGAGCCCTCGGGCAGGTCTGGGAGAGCTCAACGTGCGATGAGTACGATGAGGGGTATCTCTTGAAGCAAGGGCGACTCACCCAATGACTTGGACTTGCGTTCGGACGTGACCGCAGCGAGCGCGAGGAACAGTCGACTGTTGATCGGCTTGACGATGACCGCCGGGCTGTTGTTAAAGTGCTAAAGACACAAAAAAGGAGGGTCAGCAACCTCGCATCACCGCTTGCTGAGCATCAAGGCAACCCACATGGTCTCTCAAGAGGACGAGCCGGCCTGTCGCTAGGTACTTGCTGCCCTGCTGCTGGTCGAGCGCGAGTTGCAGCATGCCCTGACTGGACACCTCGGCGCTGAAGCACAGATCATAGAAGCGCTCCAGCTCCGCTTCCCACTCCGGATCGGCCACCTTGGGAAGCTTGGCAAGAGAGCGCTCAATCTCGCGCACCTTCTTCTGCTGGTCCGGCAACATCTTTTGCGACGCGTTTTCGGAGAAGGAGCGCTTGATCATCTCCTCGACCTTGAGCGCCTCGACGCGGAGCAAGTTGAGAATCATGTTGTACGTGAGTCGGAACTGGGACTGCAGCTTGGTCGGTTGGCCGAGCAGCATTGTTTGCAAGGGCGATGACTGTGGACATAGATGACGGATGAGCCTCGTGTAGCCTTTGATAAAGCTCAGATACGGCATACCTCGGGCATGCCGTCTGATGCATTGATGATGACCACACCGGTAGAGTCGAGCCCACGGCGACCAGAACGGCCGGCCATTTGTGTGTACTGGTGAACGAGCGCGTCGTAAGCTCCGACCTTACGTCGACCCAGGATTGATTAGACTCACCTCTCCCGGAAGTAGATCACGGAAGCCGCGCCCGTCGTGTTTGCGCGTGTTCGAGAAGATGACTGACCTAGCGGGCATGTTGACGCCCTTGATGATACAAGATCGTAATCAGCCGGCGCGAAGCTCCTCCTCAGACTCAGATACAGATATCACCCACCATGGCGAAGGTCTCGGTGGCAAAGAGCACCTTGACCAGTCCTCGTTGGAACAAGATCTCGACTACCTCCTTGACGATGGGCAACAAGCCACCGTGGTGGACACCAATGCCGCGGCTGAGGAGCTCACGCATCCTTTGAATCTGAGGCAGCTTCTTGTCCGAGCCTGTGTAACATCGAAGCGATGATCGTGAGCTGCGGCGATACAGTCCCATCGAGCTGGCCTGCTCACCTTTCAACCTTGTCAAACTTTTCTCGATAACAATATGCACCTCGCCCTTCTCCCTCGCCGTGCACAAGTCGGTATTCGGCATGCTGCTCGCATACTCCTCGCACCGCTTCTTGCTGAAGACGAAGGTGACGACGGGCAGGAGATCCTTCTTGCGCAGCAGGCCGATGAGGTGGACCCAGACTTGCTTGTCGCCGCGTCCGCCGGCATTGCTGTTCGCGTGTCCGCCGCGTCCGACGGCTGCGTTGATGGCGCCGCGCGCTGAGTGCATGGCGCCGCGACCGCCGCCGCGGGCGTTGGAGCCTGCAGCAGCACCGCGGCCGCCCCTCGCTCCACCTCGCTGAGCACCCGCCGCCGCTCCGCCACGCGCACCCCTCGCCGCAGGGTGATTGAGCGGCAACAACCCGGCGGCCTCTCGTTCCTTGTCCTGTCTCCGTTTCAGCGCCTCGCCGGCGTCCTTCATGCCCCCCGTTAGGAACTGCCCGTTTGCATCGACAATCTTGAAGAGCTCCCGACCTGCGTAGAGGAAGTGCTCGAGCGGGACTGGCCGTTTGGGCGTGGAGATGACGTAGATGTCCTTCTTTTTGTCCGTCCGACCCAGTCGGCAAACTCTGCGTGCAGTGATGTGGAATGTCAGGGGAAATGTCGCACTGAAGCAAATTCATCAGAGCAAACAACATACCCTTGGTGTTCGGAACCGTGGCCGACAACAGGATGAGGTTGATGTGGCTCGGACATAGGATGATGACCTCCTCCCACACCACGCCACGCTGTAGGCGAGGCATCGAGGTCAATGATGTCTCTCAACGGTGGCTCGCAGCTCGGGCAGCTCACCTCCTGATCGTTCACATAGTGGACCTCGTCGAAGATAACGAACTCAATGTCGCGGATGAGATCGGCACCCCGGTAGACTGTGGATCGATGCATATCAGCGAGGCGTCCTTCTTCTCCCAGCTACTCGATCAACTCACGCATGCTCCTCAAGATCTCCGTGGTCATGATGAGACACGGTGCCTCGGGGTTGATCTGTACATCGCCCGTCAAGATACCGACGTTCTGCGCGCCGAAGGTCTGCTTGAAGTCCCTGAACTTCTGATTTGATAGTGCCTTGATCGGAGAGGTGTAGATGCATCTGCAAGCGACACATCGTCAGTTCCAAGGCTCTCCTAGGGTGGAGGGGAAAGGGCAGCTGACCTTGTCATGTGCTTCATCGCGAGCGCGATCGCATACTCGGCTACCACGGTCTTGCCGGCCGAGGTATGTGCCGCCACGAAGACGCTGTCGCCCTGCTCAAGATGGTAGACGGCCTCCTTTTGAAAGTTATCGAGCTCGAACGGGTACTGCGAAGAGAACCGTAATTAGCCACCAGCTAGCCTGTTAAAGGCTCCAAGCTGGACGCACCTTGTGAGCCATGTCAGGTACCAGCTCGTGGAAGTTGGATAGTGTCTGATTGACGTCGACGACGTGCGCCCAATCTCTCTTGGCTGGGAGGGTGAGCCTACTTCGTGCTGGATGCGTAGCGTATGGTTTCTGGCAAAGTTGTAATGATGAGAAGCTGAAGTGTGCGCAAAGCCGGGAACGGCACACTCACCCCTTTAGGCAGCAGCTCGTCAAGGTCAGCCTCTATGCCTTCAGCAGTTGGGACATCATCATCATCGTCGTCGTGATCAAGGCGACGCTTCGTACGCAACCATCTGTCAGCATTTCGAGTGCCTCCCCTTGCAGATTCAGCGTGCTCACCCTTTGCTCCGAGTACGCGCCAGCCGGCTTGTACTCAGGGGCTGTGGCTCGAAGCTTGCTCGTCGCATCCGCATCGTCGTCGTCGTCCAGCAAGGTATCATCTGTGGTCACGACAACCTGGCTTCAGAAAGGCATCGTTGGGACAGGACATCTGGCAAGCTCACCGTCATCCTCGTTCTGGTCTCCGAACTTGAGACCGCGTGCGAAGCCGGGCGGGACTGCGCGGAGTCCTGCGTATATCAGAAAGCATCAGTACCTGGCAAACGAGGAGCAAGGTCTCCATCAAGCATACCCTTCTTCTCGCCAATGAGGAGGGTTTCCAGGCGCTCGACGTCCTTGGAGAGTGCATCCCGTTGCTGCTCGTTGTCTGACGGGCCCTTGTGATGATCCTCGTCCTCGTCCTCGTCGTCGGAGTGCTTGAGTACCTCGTCCTCGAGTCCGCCAGGAGCAAAGGGCACGTGTCCGCTCTTGCCGCGGACAAAGGCCGAGTTGCCTGCGGGTGCGCGTAGGAGTGAAGTGCTTGTTTTGGCATCGCCGCCGCCGCTTAGAAGCGAGCTGGCTGCGCGTGTGACTTCGCGATATCCGACAATGTGTCCGTCGAGACCTGCGCGGACGAAGTCGAGGGATGTGGTTGATGCGGTGGGTTCGAGCCAGAGCAGGGAGTGCAGGTTGGGTTCTCGGGGCCAGTGCCTGTCGAGGCGTGTCAGTACGCTGACACGACGTCGTGTGCGGTGCGAGGCGCACTCACTGCTGGTACTGCCCCAGCCACTCTGGGTCGATGTGCCTGCGCGGTGTGAGGAAGCGGTCGACGAGGGCCTGCCTGGCCTCCTCTGCGGTGTACGGCATCAGGCGCGGTGTTGCCTTGTCCGCGTCCTGGGCGGCAAAGGGGTCGAGTATGGCCGTGCTGCGGGGGGCCCCTGCCCGGAGTGCGTGCAGCTGGGCGGTGATGGCGCTGAGCAGGCGCGTCTCGCTGTCGTCGCCCTCGGTGCTCATTGTTGTTGCTGTTGCTGTTGCTGTCGAGGTCGTCGAGGTCGAAGGTGGTGAGTGGTGACGGTGGTCATCTTCTGGTCTCGTCTGCCCGCCCGATCTCGCCGGCGGAGCGTTTGGCCGTCGGAGCGCCCGCCCGGGCGCTGACGACGCGCCCGTCGTGCGACGCACCCCATCACCACCTTCGCACGAGCTCGTCCTCGCCAGCGCCTCATCGACCTCGCCATCGTCCTCGCCAACACACCGCCCACTCCTCAGCACAGGGAGCACAGCGCACCGTCTCGCGCTGCTTCTTGGGCGACGACAGCGACAACGACGATGAGCGACTTCAACTTCACCGGGTCCACCGCACCGCAACGCCGTATCAACCTCGGTGGCGCATCGGCGGGCACCACCCGCTCCCAGGCCGAGCTCGCCGCCGCCGCTCGCGCAGAGCGCGCACAGCGAGAACAACATCGAAGGCAGGACGCCGCAGCGCGTCGCGTGCAGTCGACATGGCGCTCCCACCGAGTGCGCCGCCAGCAAGTCACGGGGTGGTACGCCGAGGCTGTGGCGGCGGTCAGCACACTCGAATCGCAGAGCATGGACGCAAGCTCCACCACCGCCAGCAGCTCGAGCCAAGCAGGCAATGTCGAGCGCGCCGTCCGCCTCGTCGTCTACGCTACCGGCGCCGGCGTCGCTGTCAGGCATCTGCTCAAGCACGGCCAGGAGCACGTCGCACGCACGAGAGTACACTCCCAACAATCACAAGACGAGGTCAGCCTCATCGTCAGGGCATGTCAGGCGCTGATCATCACCTCCCAGCCGCCGGCCCTCTCACACGGTGAGTGCCGAGCTGCTCAGTGATGGTCATGACGAATGCTCATTGTACAATGCCTACAGTCTCGCCTCAGCTCGCTCGCGTCTTCCTCGGACAGCTGCTCGGTGCTCTGTCGACGCTGGCGGCGCAAGGCGCATCACCACAGACGCTGGCCTCGTCAGAAGTCATCCTGAATGGTCTCGCCATCATGCTGAAACACGACCACGAAGCACGCCTGTCTGCATTCCTCGTCCGCCAGGGCCTCTTCTCAATATTATCAGCCCTATTGGCTTCGATCCCGGCTCAGCAAAAGGCAGCGCTGCCCGTCAAGCTCGTCGTCGACGTCGCCCTCGCCAGCTTACCACCAGTCTCAACCAGTCAAGAACAACGGAGAGAGGCTGTGCGAGACTTCACCCGCCACATCATGTCGACGGCACACCTGCCAAATCGTATCCCGTTGCCAAGTCTCACACAGCTGGTCAGCAAGACCCCCTTCGACGAGGTGCTCGATGCCATCCTGGCACTGGCATCGACCTCGGATACCAACATCCTCGCCTCGCCGCATCTACTCGCCAATGTCATGGTCATCGGTGGCGGTGCGAAGCGCGTCGGCATGTTCAAGTCGGGTGCTCAGCTATGCGCCTACCTCGATGCGCTGCGTCTCCTCCAAAACGCATTGCCATCGCACATCTTCTTGGGTCCGATCGAGTCCCGAGGCAAGCTTCCCGCCGCGGAGGATACAGCCGAACAAGACGAGATGGATGCAGCGCAGGGCCTCTTTGACGACGAACGATCACGCGCCCGAGCAGAACGCAGCCGCGTCTCGACCGTCGGGATCGACAAGACGACGTACAACCGGCTCCTCGGCCTTCCCGCCGATGCGCATCTGAGCGCCATCCTGGCTGCGTCGAGCAAGTTCTCAGCCTCGACAAGACCGGCGCTGTGTGCATTCTTCTGCAGCATCATCACCGCCGGCTGGCCCGTGGCTATCCGCGAGCGCGCCCTCGGCGGCATTATCTACATCGGTTCGCAATCATCATCCAATCAGGCCGGGGGGTCTCAACAGGTCGGTGGCTTCATACGCGAGCTCTGGCGCGGCTACATCCGAGGAAGCACCCTCGCTCGCACACTGGCCGCAAGTCCGGAGGAGGCTCTGAAGACATTGCGCTCGTCCAAGGATATCTCAGCGACGCAGCGTCAGCTGAACGGTGGCCAACGCTCCTCCTCCGACGTGCTCGATCGCGAGTGGCCCGCCCTTGTCCTCATCTGCGAGCTCTATTCGCGTGCTCTGTTGACGATGGGCGATGCAGAGTTCATGCCCGAGTCCTCGACATACAACAGCGCAACGAGCATGTCGAGCTCTTCGACGGCCACGACGTCCTCCCTCGGTCTCAAGAATCCGCTCACCATCGACGAGGTCGTGTCGCTCAGCGGTCTGTTACGCAACCTCGTCTTCGCCATGTTCTGGTACGAGGGTTCCAGCAACGTATTCCAAGCAACGCCAGCGCCCAAACCGTCCACAGCCATCGGAAGAAGTCCCCAGTCCAACTTCTCGAACCTCTACCTCAGCGGGTTCAAGCTCAAGCTGGTAGACTTGCGCGCGCTGCTCACCAAGCTGCTACAACAGCTATACACGCGCGATACCCGACGGCGCTTCACCCCCGCGGGCCACTGGGAGATGCTGGGCAAGAATGAGCTCCAAGCGTTCATCAACACGGTGATCCTCGAAGAGCAAGAGCTGATGGACGGGATGGGGACGACGGATGCCGAGGGCTCGCGGGCCACTCGGCGACGCGACCAAGAGCAGGCTGAGATGATGGAGCTCGTAGAGGCGGAGGACGACGACGACGACGAAGACGGTCTCTTCCCGCGCCAAGCGGCGGCAGCGGCGGCGGCACGTCGCGGGCTGGGCGCCAGCATGGAGCCATCCAGCCATCTGGCCGCCTCGCAGAGGATACGGACCGCCTCGCGGGGCTCCATGGCCGCTGGCCGGCTGACGGCGAGCATGATGGCGTTCCTCTCCCCGCGACTTGGGGTGCTCAACAACATTCCCTTCGTCATCCCGTTCGAGGTCCGGGTTGAGATCTTCCGCCAGTTTATCAGGAATGATCGAGCGAGGTGCGTCTGCTTCCCTTCGATTATTTTCGCGCCGCTTACTCATGTTCGTGTTGGGATCGCAGACTCGATATCGACCGATACAACCCGCTGGATTTCTCCCGGCCCGTCAACATCCGTCGCGGACACGTCGCCGAGGATGGTTTCCGCGGGCTCCATCGTCTGGGCCCAGCGCTGAAGCAGCGCATTCAGATCCAGTTCGTGGACCAGTTTGGCAACGTCGAGGCCGGCATCGACGGAGGCGGGCTGTTCAAGGAATTCCTGACCTCATTGGTGCAAGAGGCCTTCGACACGAATCGCGGTCTGTGGAAGGCGACGGCCGACCAGGCCATCTACCCCAACCCGCACACGTACGCCCAGCAGCCCGAGCAGCTCGAGTGGTACACCTTCCTGGGCCGCGTGCTCGGCAAAGCCATCTACGAGGGCATCCTCGTCGACATCAAGTTTGCAAGCTTCTTCCTGAGCAAGTGGCTCGGCAGGCAGAGCTACCTCGACGATCTCGCCTCGCTCGACTCGCTCGACCCCGAGCTGGCGAAAGGCCTCAACTTTGTGCTGCGCGCGTATACGGGCGACTTTGAGGACCTCGCGCTCAATTTTACCGTCACGGATGAGGAGTTTGGGGTGAGCACCACGACGGAGCTGGTACCTGGTGGGGCGTCCATCCCCGTCACGCGCGAGAATCGGCTCGAGTATGTGTACAGGGTGTCGCATTATCGTCTCTCGGACCAGATCGAGAAGCAGTCGGCCGCCTTCTTTGCGGGCTTGGTGAGTTGTCCCCTCCCCCTCCGCCCTCCGAGCGCCTCCCTTCGCAGCAGTCGGCTGACGTCTGTTCCCCCCTTTTCTCCAGAGCGAAATGGTCGACCCGCGCTGGCTGCGCATGATGAACCGCGAAGAGCTCCGCGTGCTGGTAAGCGGCACCGAAGCGCCCATCGACGTCGACGACCTGCGCGCCAACACCGTCTACGGCGGCTTCCACGAGCAAGACCTCACCATCCAATACTTCTGGGCCGCCCTGCGCTCCTTCGACCCGCCCCTCCGCAAGGCCTTCCTCAAATTCGTCACCTCGTGCCCGAGCCCGCCCCTGCTCGGCTTTGCGCACCTCAGCCCCAAATTTGCGATCCGCAATTCAGGAGCGGACGAGAGTCGGCTGCCCACCGCGAGCACGTGTGTCAATTTGCTCAAGCTGCCGGCGTACTCGTCTTTGGAGGTCGTGGTGGACAAGTTGCGGTATGTGTGCAGTATTGAGGCTGGGTTTGACCTTTCTTGATGGGGTCGAGGGGGGATTGGTGGCGCGTTGGGGAGGACCAGACGCTCCCCTTGCTGGGAGTGTTTATCTGTCGATAGGGCCGCAGTCCAATCGATCCCTGTACAACTTGTTGTATTCCATCACATCGGATGGATCCCCATCCGTCCATCTTCAGCTTGTATTGCTCACAGCTCGGTAGGCGGCGAGAGCCGATGTGCAGCCTGACCAAAATGTCGCTGCTTCTCCTCGCCGAGCAGGTGCTGGTCGTGTTGCTGTTGCTGTTGCTGTCGCTGCTGCTGCTGCTGCGCTTCTGACGCTGGCGACGATGGTGGTGGTGATGATGCTGACCGAGGGATGGCAAAGCCGCGCCGGGCAGCCACTTCGGGCGAGTCGTCGCTCTCGCACAGCTTTTCGGTGATGACCGCTGCGGAAAGGAATTGAGATGGGGAGACCGAATGAGTTGGGGTGGAAGGGTATGGAGAGAAGGGTCTCTCGCAGACTCACCGACGAGGGGATACCTCTGCATCGCATCATCATGAACGCGCGGCGCGTGAAGAACCACTCAACGTCAGTCCCGCACTCCCTCACCGCCGGGTGAGAGCGAGAGACTCACATCATCAAACCACTTGCGCCACTCCGCGAGCATCTTGAAGTCCTTCTCCTCCAAGTCGTCGATGCACGCGCCGTCGTCCTTGGCCTCGGTCGAGTAGAGGGCGAAATTGCGCGTGCTGTCCCGGCCCGCGAAGGTCTCGTAGCCGCCGCCTGGTCCGTATACCTGTTCGTGCGGAGCGCACGAGGGTGGGGTAATCAATCCGTCAGTCCCAGGTGAAGATAGGGAAAAGGGAGGGTAAGGACTCACATCCGGCTTGGTCGACACATCGTACACGCGCCTGTCGAGCGCGACGAGGATGGGCAAGCTCGCGTTCGACCCGTCAAACTGGCGCAGTTTCTCCGTGCTCATGACGGGCAACTGACGCCTTGGCTTGCGCGCGCCATCATTGTCGCTGTTGCTTGATCCTGATGAGGAGGGTGGTGGGGGTTTTGTGGGTGAGGATGCGTGTGCTGTTGATTGTGCGGCGCCGGCGCCGGCGGCCTCTGCTAGGACGCTGCCTACAAGGAGGAGGGCTGCGATGAGACAGAGCTTGAAGAGGGTGTTCGAGAGGCTGTTCCGCGCCATGTTGGTGTCCGTCGGCGTGTCTACTGGCTTTGGGACATCACCTTGCGGATATCTGGAGATGGTTGATGCTCCAAGGATAGAGAGGTCGAAGTTGAGGTTGAGATGATGGAAATCGTGAGCGTGGCACGGACGACCTTGGTCGTCTTCCAAAACTGAAGCTTGGACGACGTCGAGCGCGTGGTTCGGTGTCCATTGGTAATGACGACCGACTTGCTGTTGCGATTTGAGCATGTGCCGAGGACGACGTGAGAACCGATGCTGCCATGGTTGAGGACGGTGGCAACATCGGAACGAAAGGGTCGGCTACGCTTCGTGGTGCATCTTGCATCTCGCTAGACTCGGAACAGCAACGACCCGCCACATGTCCGACCCATCACGCCTTTTGCATGCTGAATGCGCTGGCTGCTGCTCCTCGCGCTGGATCCTCGTCCCTCGATGCTCTCTGCCAGCAGCATTGACCACGAGTGGAACCCTCTCCAGTCTTGTCACCCACGTTGACTGGACACAATTTGGTGTAGGTTTGGCGAGAAGGCTGCGGTTCGTCGGACTTGGAACCTGGGAGCGCTTCTGTGCGTCGTCGTACGCAGCGTGGTTGCATGTGCATGACGGCACCGTGCTGGGGGCGCCGTCGTGGCCGTGGTGCGGACGACGATGAGCGGCACAAGGGAGTGCGACGTTGAAGACGAGACGAGGCTTGCGAGTTGCGACCCGACCACGGCGTGGTTCCTCAAACACATTGGCTGAACCCGTGTGTGTGCGCCCCTTGCGAGTGGAGAGAGGGGATCGTCTTAGCGCGTATGGTTCCACAACGCTTGCCGATGGCGACACCGATCGTCTCTGTGACTCTGTCCCGTCGGGGCGGGCGTGCGGGCCAGGGTCCTCGTCATTGACTGAGCCGATGGAAGCTGCCGTGTTGGCCAGAGATGATCTCGACGTCGAGCTGGATGACGAGCGCGCTAAAAGGGGGCGAGGGTGGTGGTGGTGGTGGCAGGTGGTCGTCGTCAAGGCGCAAGACGTGCTCGGGTGCCAGCCTGCGCCGCTGCACCCCGCGTCGGCGCTTCGTGACAGCTTCGCGTGCGGATCCGCTGCACGTCGGCAGTTTCCCACGCCGATGGCGACACTTGACCCACCTGTCACGTCGAGCTCATCATCCGGCTGCACCACCACCACCACCCACCACCTCCTCCTCCCTCTCCCCCAGACACCCCCATTGGTCATCCTCAGCAGCAGCACATGCGCAGCGGATGATGACCAATGGCGCCCTAACCCACACGGCTGCTGGCTAGTGGCCGCTCTTCTCCTACCCTTTGGACCCTTCACCACACAGCCAAGCAGTACCTTGTCAACCAGCCTCAAGGCTCCATGTCGAGCACGTACAACTTCTCAAGCAAATGACGAGCTCGCAAGGCACCCTAGCCGAGGTCTTCTCCCGGCTCAGTGCCCCCCTCAACCCGCTGGCGATCCGAGCCTTCGGGACGTGAGTCAAGATTCCGGGCCACGCCTTCGCGCAGATCAAACCAACGAGGCGGTCGCAGACTCGCAGTCAACTGTGAGTCGTCGCATTCACTCGGCAGGGCTGCTCGAATCTCTGACTGGTCTTCCGAATGACAGGTTTAGCGAGTTGCGCGAGGGGTGCATGCTATTCACCGAGGCTCACTCCTTCTCCTCCCTCTTCACCTCCTCCTTCTCCTCTCCTTCCTACACACCCCTCCTTGTTTGCGTCCTTCAGCCTCCACAGCTTGTTGGCTTTCTGCACAGATTCATCCCAAACGGTGCTACCGTCTCGCATTGGATCGCCGTTGTGGCCTGATCCTGGCCCATCCTCAGGCTCCCGACCTCCCTCCCACTCAAGCCTTTGCGACCACCGCCATGGCAAAGCCTCCCGCGCACGTCAACAACGACAGCCTCGCCAACGCCCCCGCCGCCTCTGCAAACTAGCGAGCCGAACGCTGTTGCAACCTTAGCGTCGATGTTGCCTTTCCAATCCGGCGCCATCCATTGCTCAGCATGCATTCCTTGCAAGCACCCACCCCTCGCGCTCATCGACGACGTGGGTAAGACAACGCTCGCGCCCTGACAGTGCCACGTTGGTCCTCGACAAACAATTTTCACCTTACTCACCGACGGCTTCCTCTCCCCCTCTCTCTCAGAACGAGCCAGCACACAAACGAGGAGCATGTTCGCCATGCTGCAAGGTTCGCTCGCGGTCACGACAGAATCCGACGTCTCAGTTGTCGACTGGCACAGAGCAGCAGTCATGCCTCCCGGCCGGTTTCGTCCAAGGCTCGCCCGAAGAGGACGAAGCGTTCCGTGGGTCGGGTCCTTAGCATCGTGCTAGCGGTGGTGTCTTCTCGCTGGAGATAGGATTAGCGTACATCGTGAGCTTGAAGGCCGAGGGACGACAAGATATATAAGCTGACATTTTCACCCCTTCACCCATCCTTTCTCGCCTCCTCACCAACACATCCTTCTCTTCCTGGTCCTTCTCCTCGTCCTCCTCTTCGTCTCCTCATCATGAAGTTCTCCACCTACGCCGCCGCCTTGACGGCCGGCTTCTCGGTCATCGGCAGCGCTCAGGCCTTCGGCTCCTTCGAGAAGTGGGTCCGCGCCGGCCAGCCCATCCAGCTCGACGACAACGTCACCCGCGACGTCAAGGACCTCCTCTCCCCCAAGGTCCGCGCCGAGTTCGAGAAGGCCATCGCCAACCTGTCCAAGCGCGACTACGACTCGATCATCGACCCCAACGGCAAGCTCTTCGACCCTCAGGCGCAGTACGTCTCCGTCGAGGGCGACCACGAGTGGAAGCCCCCAGGACCCGGTGACATCCGCGGCCCCTGCCCGGGTCTCAACGTGCTCGCCAACCACGGCTACTTCAACCGTGACGGCACTGTCGGCCTCGCCCAGGCCATTGAGGTCGTGAACAACGTCTACGGCATCTCGCCCGAGCTCGGCGGTGCCCTCTCGGCCTACGCCGTCGTCTTCACCGGCAACATCCTCGACGGCAAGTGGTCGATTGGCGGTCCCTTCGGCTCGGACGGCCTTGGTGCGGTCAGCAACCTGCTCGCTGGTGAGCCCGAGGGCATCAACTCGCACAACGTCTACGAGGGCGATGCTTCCGTCACTCGCTGGGACTACTACGTCAACAAGGGTGACGACTACACCTCGAACCCCAAGTTCTTCCAGCAGCTTGTCGACCTTGCGGGCCCGCACAAGCCCGGTGAGGATGCCTACACGCGCGATGTCCTCCTCAAGCACCGCATCCTCCGCTTCAACGACTCGATCGCCACCAACCCGTACTTCTTCTACTCGGCCTTCGGTGGCGCCGTCGTGACCACGGCCGCCCACGACTTCATTGTCAACTTCATGTCCAACAACACCGACGACGGCACCGGCCACAACCGCCAGTACCTCGACGAGGCCAACCTCTTCCCCTTCTTCTCGTACACGCGCCAGGCTGACGGCAGCATCAAGTACACCCCGGGCCACGAGCGCTTCCCGCCCAACTGGCTCCGCCGCCCCATCGACGCTCCCTTCGGTCTCGCCGACGTCGTCTACAACCTCCTCCGCTCCGTCGGTGCCAACCCGCAGCTCCTCTCCGTCGGTGGCAACACGGGCAAGGTCAACTCGTTCGCCGGCGTCAATGCGGCTGACATCACGGGCGGCGCGCTCACCACTACCCAGCTCCTTGGCAACAAGGACGCCCTGGCTTGCTACCTCTACCAGGCTACCATCCAGCAGGTACGTTTCTTCCATCCCCCACTCGACCCTCATCGTTCCGGCTTGCTAACTCGGCGATTCTCTCTCCCAAACAGGTGGTCCCGACCCAGCTCAAGTTCATCTACAAGGACATCACGTACGCCCTCTCCGTCGTCAACGACCTCATCGGCCGCCCGTACAAGGCCCTGGCGGACAAGTACGACCCGTGCAACAACGTCGTCGCCTCGGGCGTCAAGGCCGCCTACGCCAAGTACCCCGGTTCGGCCGTCGGCAAGAAGCAGACGCAGGGCCTGCTCAGCGTCGTGGGTAACCTCCTCGTCGGCGTCGGTGGTCTGCTCGGTGGCTCGCGCCGTGCCATGGCTGAGCGCATCTGGGGCTGAGCGTCGGGCGTCGAGCGTCGAGCACCGAGAGGCTCGTACCCACCCCTATCCCCTTCATACCTAACCCCTCTCCTCTCCTCCCCTCTCCCTCTCAAAACCGTCAAACGGATGTAAGCCTGTACCAGTGTCCTCTCCTTTCCCGCCCGCCCAACCCAAAATTGTCATAGAGGGAGTCTCTGACTTGAATCAGAGGCTTCCCAGTTCCGCCCTTTTACCTCGCTTTCGCCTTGGGTCTGATGCCTGATGCCTGCGCTTGGATGCTGGTCCTTCTCTTCTGGGTGCGCAGGGACAGCTGCTGCGTCCCCTTTGTGCTGTGAGGGAGGAGGTCGAGGTAGGTTGAGGAGTGAGTGATGGTGGCAAAATGCTTCCTGACTTGGGCATGGTGGTGATTTGCCACCGTCACCACCACCTGCGCCGTCACCGCCGACATCCCCTTTCTTCTCGACCACCACGATCCCGACGACGAGCAACGACGAGCAACTCCATTCACTCGGAGTCCAGGACTCTTGCAACCCATCCTCTCCCTCAACGCGCACAGGATCCTCATCCCCTGGGGCGGTATGGCGCCACTGCCCCAATTCCTGATCCGGCTCGCGTCTGCGCTCGCGGCGGAGCATGTTACGAAGCGGGTGCGTACGATGTCCCTCTGGATGTTATGTAGCAAGGTCCGACGGACTGATCACCATCCTCCCTTCCCTCTCCCCCTTTGCACTTGGCACCGGGCCCCACTCACAGCTCGTGAACAGCCCAACCTTCAACCGGCTCGTCTCGCGCACGCTGCACGAAGTGGACCACCTGCCGCACCGTCTGCAGGGGCGGGCGGTGCCGCCGTGGACGCCTCCGCTGGGGCGGCAGTTTGAGGTGCCGGGGAGGGAGGAGGATGTGGGTGAGCCGCATGATGAGCCTGATCCGTTCCTTCAGCGGAGGGGTGGTCGGGGGAGGGGACGGGGGAGGGGGAGGATGATAGCGGGAGGAGGAGGAGGGTCGACGGTGCGCGGGACGGGGCTGCTTCGAGCTCGGGCGTTGGAGGCGCGGGTGGGTTCCAGCCTCGGTCGAGGGTGGGGATACGTGGTCCAGGTCAACAGTCATCATCAGCACCATCGGCATCAGAGGCGGCGGCGCCAGGGCGCGATACCTCCACCACCTCTCCAAGCTCAACCTCGACGTCGAGCACAAGCACAAGTACACACGCACGAAGGCCAGGCGACAGACAAGACAGCTCCTCCCACACCGGACAAGCACCTTCACCCGAGTCGGACTCGGAGCGGATTGCGCGCGAGTTGCGGGAGATTCAGGATCGGCTTCGTGGGCGGTCCTAGCCTCCTGCGCTCGTTGTGGGACTGCACCTCTTCGATGCTGGGCTCGCACGTCTGTTGGAGGTGCTTCCCTGTCCTGCCTTTGTCCACCGCTCCAGTTGTACATCCTGTGTAGTTGTGATACCTGGCGCGTCCGCATCCAGTCTCTCCCGGCAGGCAGGCAACGTGATGAGGTACGAGCCGTTCCCCTTGAGCTCAGCCGTGGGCGCGTGCGGCGTGCGGCGTGCGGCATTCGTCAGCGGGCGGTGGGCCGAAGAGGAATGAGTTCCGTGCACTCCGAACGGCGGTCAAGGTGAAGGTGAACCCTGGCTGGTGCTGACTGCCAACACGGGCACTGGCGCAGAGCGGGCGGATGGTGATTAGGGCTCACCTCCGTGCTGTGGTGGCCGGTGGGCGGGGAGGACGACGAGAAGATCTCAGCCAGGGAGTTGGCACGGAGCCCCCAACCAACACCTCCCTCATACTCGTACATCACCGTCACCATCACCTCCTGCCTCACCATCCATCACCACGACCACCACCATCTCCCCCTCCCTCTCACCCTCACCACCCCTCCTCCCCCTCCCCTACCCACCGCAACACCATGGCCGCCGTGCCCAACCAGGTCGACGTCCTCGTCATCGGCGCAGGACCCACCGGCCTCGGCGCCGCCAAGCGTCTCCACCAGCTCAACTCGGCCAGCTGGGCCCTCATCGACAGCGCAGACGAGGCCGGCGGTCTCGCCTCCACCGACGTCACCCCCGAGGGATTCCTCTTCGACGTCGGCGGGCATGTCATCTTCTCCCACTACAAGTACTTTGACGACACCATCGAGGAGGCCCTCCCCAAGGTGTGTATCACTCTCGTCACCCCCTGGGCGCACCTGCTTGCTCACCCCCACCCACTCACTCCTCGCCTTGCGCAGGACGATGACTGGTACACCATGGAGCGCGTCAGCTACGTACGATGCAAAAACGTATGGGTGCCTTGTACGTACCCCACCCTCACCCCTCTTGCAAGCACCCACAGCTGCCCACACCTGACTCCACCCCCTCCCCTCCCTTGGCAGACCCATTCCAAAACAACATCACCGTCCTGCCCGTCGAGGACCAGGTCAAGTGCATCGAGGGCATGATCGACGCAGCCGACGAACGCGTACGCGCCAAGTCGGCGCCCAACACCTTTGACGAGTGGATCATGCGGATGATGGGTGCGTGCACTTCCCTCCTCCTCTCACACGCGTCGTCGTTATACAGGCGTAGCGCTGACGAGTTTTATCACGCGTCTTGCAGGCCAAGGACTGGCGGATCTCTTTATGCGACCATACAACTTCAAGGTCTGGGCTGTTCCCACCACCCAGGTGAGCTCCCCAATGACATCCTGTACGCGAGGGCTTATAGGCGCGTATGCTGACTCCTTGCACACCCCGGACGCGTCTAGATGCAATGTAAATGGCTCGGCGAGCGCGTCGCCGCCCCTTCCCTCAAGCTCGTCGTCTCCAACACGCTCAACAAGAAGGTAGCCGGCAACTGGGGGCCCAACGCAACCTTCAAGTTCCCCGCCCACGGCGGCACGGGTGGCATCTGGAAGGCCGTCGCCAAGACGCTGCCGTCGGACAAGCTCCACTTCAAGAAGCGCGTCGCCAAGGTCGACGCCAAGGGCCACGTCGCCCACCTCGACGACGGCACCACCATCACGTACAAGCATCTCATCAGCACGATGGAGCTCGACTTCCTCGTCAACAATCTCGAGAATGCCGAGCCCAAGGTGCACAGCGTCATGAAGGCCGCCGTGCGCGAGGGCCTCATCTACTCGTCCACCCACGTCATTGGCATTGGTATCCGCGGCGTGCTGCCCCCGCGCATCGGCGACAAGTGCTGGCTCTACTTTCCCGAGGACGACTCGCCCTTTTACCGAGCGACCATCTTTAGCAACTACTCGCCCAACAATTGCCCGCAGAAGGACGTCAAGCTCGCCACGCTGCAGTATGCCGACGCGTCGCACGGCACACCGGACAAGGAGCCGCGCGAGGGGCCGTACTGGTCGCTGAGTGAGTGCTTCTCACAGCTTGTTACGACGCGTCGGGTTCCAAAACTGACCACGCGTTTCTTGACCACAGTGATGGAGGTGTCCGAGTCGCACCTCAAGCCGGTCAACCTGCAGACCATCGTAGCCGAAACCATCAAGGGCTGCGTCTCCACGACGCTCATGAAGCCCGACGACGAGATCGTCTCCATCTACCACCGCCGCTTCGACCACGGCTACCCGACCCCGTCCCTGGGACGCGACGCCGCCCTCGAAGCCGTGCTCCCGCCCCTCCTGGACCAATACGACATCCTGAGCCGCGGCCGCTTCGGCTCGTGGAAGTACGAGGTCGGGAACCAGGACCACTCGTTCATGCTCGGCGTCGAGGCCGTCGACCGGGCGCTGTACGGCTCGCCCGAGATGACGCTCACGTCGCCCGACTTTGTGAATGGGCGGCAGAACAAGGAGCGGAGGCTCAAGTGAGGGCATCGCCTTGTTTGCTTCTCGTTCGGGGCGGGGCGGGTCGGGGTGCGGCGCGTCGCGTCGCGCGCGTGCGCGTCGGGCGGAACCAAGGCCCCCTTCCACCCACGGCTCCGCTCCACCCCCTCCTCCGGCCGAGCGCCGGACCCGCGTCATCCAAGTCTGCTCCTCATCTCACCGGCATTTCTCCCAGGACTCCCCCTCCCTTCATCGCCTACTCGTACACCCGCCTACACTCAAGCCCACGAGCCTACTCGTACCCCTCCTTCTCCCTCTCCCCAGCGCCTCCTTCTCCCTCTCCCCAGCGCGTCGTAGCGCGAGAGAGAGACATTTTTCTAATGAATGGATTTCTCACTGATTTCCGGTGGGACGAGATCGGGGCAGGAAGGGGAAGGCGGGAGGCGAGGGCAGAAAACTAGAAATACAACGGGTCCTAGCTCCTAGGTGGATCATCCGCGTCGCGTCGGAGGGGAAAGGTGAATAAGCGGCGTCTGGCGAGGGCGCGTAGGCGCTCGCGCGTCTATGGTGGTTGTTGTTGGGTGTGAGGGTGAGGGTGAGAGCGTGTGTGTGTGCGTGTATGCTTCTGTACGGCGAGCTTGGTCCCCAACGGAGTTGGAGTCCCTAGACCTTGCTCCAGACTGTGTAAGAAGGCGAGGGACTGTGTGTGAGTAGACGGTTCGGTGCGCGAAGTAGGGGTGGCATGGAAGGAAGGGATGTCCAGAACGTACCTGATCCAGTGACGGAGAGGACTGCGGAGGGGGGGGCAAGGACGACGACGAGGAAGAGGAACAGGGGGTCAGCGCGACCATCCGTCTCCACGACCCTGCAAACCCCCCACTCACTAAGGTTGAACGCATCATCCCGATGGCTCATATTCGTAAAATGCATCGCCTTCCCATCCCTCTTGCGCACCTTGAGCCCATTAAACCCCAACAGCCGAAAATGACTCGTCTTGACCAGCCCCGCAATCTCGCCCAGCGGCGTCTTGCACGTCTTGCGCGAGTTGGTCGGGCGCGTGGAGTGGAGGGCGACAAAGTAGATCATCTTGGTCGTGACGTGCAGGTGGCCGGGGACGGTGCGGTGCTGGCAGAAGAAGGAGGCGAGCTTCTTGCCCCGCTGGGCTTCTTTGAGTTGCTCGGCGAGGAGCTCGCGGCGGGCTTCATCGGAGGCGTCGTCGAGGCCAACGCCGCTGGTGGCCCAGTCGCTACCGCCGGCCGCCGAGCCGGCGCGGCCCATGGCGAGCGCGTCGAGCGGACCGGCCGCCGCACCCTCCTGCCCATGCCCGTGGGCAGCACCCAGCTTGGCAGCCTTGTTCCGCAAGTGGAACAAGCCCTGGTACAGCCCCAACTTGCTGCCCACCCCACCGACGATCCCACCGCCCCCTCCTCCGCCGCCGCCCTCCTTGCCATGCTTGCCCGACTCGGGCGCCAGAACGTCGCCGTACAGCTTGGCATGGCGTTCGCGGAGAATCTTGGAGCCCCAGACAAAGTCGGTGGGCGCGCCCCAGAGGGCCCACCAGATGGGGCTCAGCGGGCGGCGGTAGCGCGGGTAGTGGGATTGGAGCGGCTTTGTGCGTGAGAGACCCCTCGCGGGTGTGAGCATTCACGACTAGGTAAATAATCACTCGGGGGCGCTGTGGTACTCACCAGGAGGATGAAGAAGGTGATGCCGAGGAAGAAGAAGGCCGTCTTCCACACGTAGTGGGCCGGCGCAAAGGTGACGAACACGGTCGCGATCGCGAGGAGGGTGAATGTGCGCCACGTCGCAGTCGGGTTGCGCCAGAGGATGAGGTTCTTGACCCTGTCACGCACACCCAGCAAAAGGCATCGTCAGCCTCACATCCCTCCCCTACGAGTATACTCGGCACGAATGACTCGTTGTTGTGTAGACACCGCACTCACTTCTCATGGAAATCAGCAATGTCCCCCGCCGCGATCTGCGTCGCGATGCCGAACCGCTCGATCCAGCGCTTGTACAGATCGAGCAGGTCCAGCCGGCTCCGGCGCCGGAGCTGCTCCGAAAACTTGTCCGCCTCGATGCCGCGCGCCATGCGCTTGCGCACCTGCTCGTGCAGGTAGCTCTCGGAGGGGGGGAAGAAGCGGAATTGGAGGATGTAGTACATCAGGGACCTGTGACGCACAAGGCGTACTCGTACGTGTCAGACCGAGAGGATGAGAAACGGGGCACCGAGGGCGGGACTCACAGCATGAACGCCGTCGGGATCAGATCCGTCGCCCACAGCACAAAGTAAATCATCGCCGCCGCCCCCGTGCGCCGCGGCTGCTCCCACCGGTACAGGCTGCGCACGCCGAGGAGGAAGCGCTCCCAGAAGGGGGCAATGATGTAGAGGCGCTCGAGGTGCGAGCGCAGCTTGCCTTCGCGGTAGCGGTCGTCTGGGCCGTTGTCGAGCTCTTCGGGGGCGTAGCGCTCGACGAGGGCGAGCTGCAGAGATCGAAAGGGCCACGAGGAACAAGCGCGGGTTAGAAGAGCGTCGGGGAAGATGGGAGGACGAGGGGACCACCACTCACAATGTACGCAATGACAAACGCAACCGCATCGACCTGGTCATCCTCGTCCACCACCTTCCCTCCCGCCCCTGCGCCCGCACCCGCGCCCGCGCCCGCACCTGCACCGGAGCCAGACCCCGCCCCAGACCCAGGCCCAGAGCCAGAGCCAGCCTCAACCCCCCACCCGCCCTGCAGCACCGCCTGCCCATCCTCATGCTTGACAGCCACCCCGCCCTCGATGACCTCCCACCCGTCGTCCAGGAGCGTCTGCGCCTCGTTCATCTCGGCGGCCTCCGCCGTGGAGGGGCTGCTATCGGCGTCCCGACCGGCCCCGGCCCCGGCCCCGGCCCCGGCTCTGGTGCCGTCGGCGCGGAGCGGGCTCGTATTTGGGGACGAGGACGACGGTCCGGCGCGCATGCTCGCCGAGTGCAGGTGTGCCTCCGGCGCCGGCTCCAGCCCGAGCTGGCTCTTCTTGGAGACGGGCGACTGCGGAGCGCGCGGCGACGCTCCGCCCGCGCCCGCGCCTTGGGAAGAAGCGTACGTGCTCGAAGAGCCCGTATGCGCCGCCGCCCCCGTCGTCGTCGTTGAACCTGAACTCGACGCGTGCGCGTGCGCGTGCGCATGAGAGGTAGAGTGCGACCCCCCGCCCACGAGGAGGTCATGCAGGCGCGCCGAGTGGCGCTTCAGGGCCATTTTTTCCGTCGATGAGGAGGGTGGTACTGACGAGGATGCCGATGCCGACAACTGCGATGCCGATGCCGATGCCGCTGTCGGGGCAGGGGCCAGGGTGTGGGTCGATGTGGACGGCGAGGACACGCCCGTGCTTCGATGGTGGTCCCCGCCCGTGGCGCCGGGTGCCCACTTGATGTGCGGCAGGTCCGGGACTGTCCCTGTCCCTGTCCCTGTAATGGTGCTGCTCCCAATGGCTGTAGGACCATGCTTGCCGCCCGACCCTGCCGCCGCCGCTCCGGCCGCCGTCGAAGATGCTGATCCCACCACGCCCTTCTTCTTGCCCTGCTCAGCAAGATGCCCTTCTCCGTCCCCCTCCCCCTCCCCCTTCTCGGGCCGATCCTGCAAAATGGCCTGCAACCCCCTATCCACATGCGTGAGCACGCTCACCCTCTTCCCCTCGGCGGCCGCGAGCTCCTTCTCGTTGGGCGGCACCCTAAAGTCGGACCACTTGGGCATGCGGCGCGCGGCCGTCGGTGTAAAAGGCACGCGCACCTCCTTGGTGTGCCGGGAGAAGTTCTTGATGAAGCTGTCGAGTTCGAACTCTTCGAGCTCGAGGAGGGGCTTGGAGAGGATGATGTCTTGGTCGCTTCGGGTGCCTGCACCGGCGGCGGCGCTGGAGATGGATGAGCTCGCCGGGTCGGAGCGCCATGATTTGAGGCTGCGCGTGGAGGCCATGTCGGCTGCCTCGCCCTCGGCCGTGTCCTCCCTTCCGCCGTACGTTCTGGCAGCGACGGCGTTGGCGATGGAGTGCAGCTCGGCCGTGTTGATAGCGGCGAGATCGAGCGGGTACGACGTGCGCACGATGCTGTGCTCGCTGCTTGCGGACGAGCTGGACGAGCTGCGCCGGGAGCGCGGGCGGGGTGTGGATTCGCCGCTGCGGACGCGGGCGGAGGAGAAGAAGGGCCGTCGGTGTCGTGCCTCGTGGTCTGCCCTGCCGTCCTTCACCTCTTCGTCGTCATCCTCCTCCTCGTCCTCCTCCCCATGCTCCGCATCGTCATCCGAGTCCGAGTCATAGATGGGCACCCCGCACGGATGGGGCGGCCTGAGCTCCGAGGCTGACGCTCCGCGCTTCCGACTGCGCGTGTCCTGGGCGGCGAGCGGCCGCCGTTGTTCGGAGCGGGACGAGGTGCGGGAGAGGGGCAGGGCTGCGAATGCGCCTGGGAGGGCGAGGGCGGGTTTGAGGAGGGGTGGCGGTGCGTAGTCGTGGGAGGACTGGGAGGGAGAGATGGCCATGCCCTGCGCGATGGATACGCCCCCCTCCTTCTTGCTGCTGCTCGCTCCCTTGCTGCGCTCCTTGTCCTTTTCCTTCTTCTTGGCGGCTGCTGCCTTTGCCTTTGCCCTTGCCTGTTCCTTCTCGAGGGCTGCGCTGAGTTCGGCGGCTGCCAGGAATTGGCCGTAGTCGCCCCCGGCGTGCGGGTGACGGGGGCTGTGTTTTCCTGATGCGATGCTCCTGCTCCTGCTCCTGCCCTTGCTCTTGGTGGTGCGGTGGTCTTGGGCTGTGGGGGCCTCGTCTGCTGCTGCGGTGGAGCGCCTGCCGAGCTTGCTGATGAGGGTGCTGAGCCGGTGGGAGGACGAGTGCGGCTGGGTGTTGCTCATGCTGGTCGATGCTGCATCCTGCTGCTGGGAATGGGAGGCCATCCTTGACTGGATGCTGATGATATACAAGTTGCCAGTGCTCAGTCCCGTGAATACGAGTAGTAGTCACCCCGACTGAGCAGTGCGCACCGCCAACTGGCACCTGATTGCACTGGCCCGCTCGGAGAATTACGATATCGCCGAAGCCGAACCTTCGATGATGCGCGACCCGATCGGATCGACAAGAAGCCAGTCGATGACGATCCATCACCTCCCTTTACGCCCTGCCTCGGCCACCGAGACACTGGCACGCCACCACCGCGAATAGAACCGCCCAAAGAAGTCCTGCAGATCCCTCGCCAGGCCCTCCGCGCCAGCTCGTACGGGAACGACGAGTCTGCCAGACGGAGCAAGGCGTGAGCATGCACGTCATGCAACGACGCTCGCTCGCACTCACGGCCATACGGCTTGTCCCTCAGATCGCGATTCCACTGCGGATAAGGGCGCAACAGTCAGCATTCTAATCCTCGCGCAGAGCACCTTCAGGCCTCGTTCGCTGCCACCACTCACCTCCTTGTCGTTGCCCATGTTGCGCCACAGATGGTTCGACTCGTAGTACGGCAGGAACGCTGTCGCAAGCACGTACAACATGGTCAGCCCTCTCTCTCTCTCTCTCCGAAGCAAGCCCAACTCACAGGTATGGATCGTATCCGTCAGCGCATACACCGTCGCATGCACCCGGATCGTCTCATCCGTCACCGCCGACGACGCATCCGCACACTCCACCACGGCCTTGGACGCGCCGAGTCGGACAGAGGGCTGGCCTTTCCTCCCCACCCCATCTCCATCCTCTTTGCCATGCTCATTCGTCTTGGAGTCGCCGTCTTGAGCACCGGGGAGCGGGCCCGAGGTGGGCGTGTGGGCGTGCCCGTTGTGGAAGGCGGGCGCGCGCGGATCGCTCCACTCGTGGAAGCACTGTGTACCACAATCACAGAGGAAAGAGAAAGGAAGACGCGCATCAGCCTGAGCCCCATGGACCTCGATCCCATGTCATGCCCCCACTCACCTGAAGGACCCAGCTGAGAATGCCAACGGGGTTATCAAACACCGCATATCCCAGCGTCGCCGGCTTCGTCCCCTGCTCCGTCGCGTACCCGGACCCGCTCTTCTGATACCGCATCGTCGACTTGAGCAAGCGCGCCTCGTGCGGCGACGCGACCCACCCGAGCGCCCAGTCGGACAGCCCTGACCCCCACCCCCACCTAGCTTCACCCCAACCCAGCCACTGCGGCGCGAGCGCAGGGTACGCCCACACCGGAATGCTAACAGGCGGCAAGAAATTCGAATGAAACGCCGTACATTCCGGATACCTTGCCACCGCGCGCGTGACCAGCGTGCCCAGATCGCCCCCGTGCGCCGCAAAGGTGGCAAAGCCGAGGATGTCGACCATGAGCTTTTTGAAGACGCGCGCCGTGTCGACCAGGGTCCAGTCGGGCTGCGTGGGCGCGGAGCTGAGGGCGTACCCGGGCAGGGAGGGCACGACGAGGTGGAACGACGGCTTCTTCTCGCTAGTTGATGCGCCCGTGGCGGTCTGCGTGAGGAGGGGAAAGAGCCTGTGCGCCTCGTAAAAGCACCCGGGCCAACCGTGGGTGAAGAGGAGCGGGATGGCGCTGGGATCGTCGCTCCGGCGCATCTGGAAGTGGACCCGCAGGCCCTCGATCTCGACGAGGTAGTGCGGGGCCGTGTCGTTCATGCGCTCTTCGATGGTGCGCCACCAGCTGGCAAAGCCGGGCGCCGGCGCATCGTCGGCGTCCTGGGAGGCAGCAGCAGCAGCAGCACCGGACGAGGTTGAGGTGGACCCCGCCGGCCGACCCGCCCTCCAATCCTCAACCAGCTGCGCAAGCTTGCCCCAATCCGTCCCATACTGCCACCCAACACCCTGTAACAAAGGCTGCGCCGGCAGACGGGCGTCGCGCAGCTTGGCCTCGAGCCGCTCGATGGCGGCGCGGGGGAAGCCGAGCCGGATGGGCGTCGGGGCCGTCGTGGAGAGGGGCGCGGTGAGCTCGTGTGGGAGTGGGAGGGACATCTTGCGTGTCGGGGCTTGGGAGGGGGTCGACGTCGTCCTTGACTGGACGTCGTCGTTGTCGTCGTCGAGGTCGATGTCGATGTCGAGGAGGAAGGTCGAGGTCGAGGTCCCCGATGGACTCCCGCGTCACCACCACCTCGTCGGTGAAGCTCGGCCCGAGCGCAGCTGGCAGCAGCGACGACTGCGCTGCTGGTGACGACGACGACGAGGCCGAGCACGATGAGCACGACGACCATCACCACCACCACCACCTCACATACGCGTACTCCCACACACGATGCCACGCAACCTCGCCGAAGCACGCGCCGCCAACGCGCGCGCCGCCGCCGCCCTCACCAAGGCCTCGCCCGGCCTGGTGCCCCTCGCGGTGCTCCTCGGCGGCACATCGGGCATCGGACTCGCCACCGCCTACGCCCTCTCCTCCGCCTTCCACGGCAGAGTTCATCTCATCCTCGCCTCGCGCTCCGCCAGCAAGGCCGCCGAGGTCATTCGCGGGCTGCCGTACCCGCCCCTCCCCGAGTCGGACCACGGCAAGGCGGGAGCAGCTGCTGCTACAGCAAGAAGCACAGCCAACGGCGGTGGGAGCGTCGAGTTCATCCCCGTCGACGCCTCCTCCATGGCCTCCGTCCGCTCCCTCGGCCAAGCCGTGCGCGCCCGCGCCGAAGAGCGCACAGGCGGCCGCATCAACTACCTCGTCCTCTCCTGCGGCCAGCTCGTCCTCCAGGGCTCCGACCGGACGCCGGACGGCCTCGAGCGCAAGCTGGCCATGAATTACTACGCGCGCATCGCCCTTGCCGAAATGCTGCGGCCCAACCTGGAAAAGGCGCGC
Organism: Salmacisia buchloeana; assembly: GCA_029952725.1. Classification (NCBI taxonomy): domain Eukaryota; kingdom Fungi; phylum Basidiomycota; class Exobasidiomycetes; order Tilletiales; family Tilletiaceae; genus Salmacisia; species Salmacisia buchloeana. The sequence goes on from CP124198.1 coordinate 220,167, forward strand.
GAGGCAGGCCAGCCAGCCAGGGTGCTCTCCGTCCTCGCCCCGGGCCGCGGAGGGCCCATCGACACCTCCGACTTTGGCCTCGCAAAGGAAGCACAGCGATCGGGCCACTCCCTCCTCAAGCGCGGGCACTGGCTCCGCCAGGCCGAGATGGCAGGGGTGACCTACACCGACTGGGCCATCGAGCATCTCGCCGCCCTCGCGCCCACCGTCGCCTGGGCCCACTCGTACCCGGGCATCGTCCGCACAGCCGTGATGAGCAACATGCCCCTCCCCGTTCGGCTCCTCTCCGCGCCCCTCTTCCTCGTCGCGGGCCTCTCGGCGGAAGAGTCGGGCGAGCAGCACGCCCACTTCCTCCTCGACGACACCGACGCCGACGCCAACGTCGAGGGCGCACCGGCGCGGGGAGGCGCCTTCTTCCGCGGGCCGCGTGGCGAGCCCGTCGAGCGCACGCGGATCGCAGGGCTCGAGGGCGAGGAGCGCACCGCCAAGATTCGGGCGCTGTGGGAGCACACGATGCAGGTTACCGGCCTTGCTTCGTCGTAACTCTCTCCTCTTTCTCTCTCCCTGCCACAACATTCTCTCGGATTTCTCCTCCACCAGCACCGCAAGTCCCGCAACGTCGTATCCCAAGCAACCCCCTCTCCAACCTGTAATCGAGTCCCGCCTGCCAGTGTGGATTGCATGAACAGTGAACAACAACACACAACCGCGGGATGAGCTGCGGCCTGCGAGTCGCGACAGCGGAGCGAAAAGGGTACGTACAGGGCAAGTCGGGCCCGGCCCGCTTGGATCAGGATCAGGATCAGGGATGGAGGGAAAGGGAGAGCCATCAGGCATCAGGCATCAGGCATAAGGCATCAGTGGACCGACTTGGCCCGCGCCAGCCCCTGCTGCTTCTGCGTCTGCTTCTTCGAGCTCCCCTTCGCCCCCGACCCCGCCCCCGACCCCGAGGGCGACCCCGGGTGCGAGCCCGGGCCCGTGTGCATAGCCTCATGCTCAGCAAGGTACTGATACAGCTTCCTCCCCGGCGGCGTCGGCTCCAGACGCTCGTACCCGCCCTTGCGCGACGCTGCCGACTTGTCCTTGTCCTTGGCCATGTCGTCGCGCGAGGGCGAGGAGGGCGACGAGGGGCAGACGACGTACGAGGCCCCGCCCCGCATCGCCGAGGCGTTGCACCCGCGCTTGAGCACCCTCTCAGCGGCGTCGCTCCCGAGGAAGTCATGGGCATCACGCCGATACTTGCCCGCGCCCGCGCCCGCTCCCCCACCGCCGCCGCCGCCGCCGGCCTTTTGACCCAGCTTGCCGTGGTACGACTGCATGTTGTTCACCGCCTGCTCGAGTTGGGGTCGTTGCGGGTCGTGCGGGTGCATGCCCTCTGCAAATGCGACGCGCGGCGCGGCGCGCGGCGCGAGGAGAGGGGAGGGACGGTGTCAACTCAGAGCTCGACCACGAGTAGGATGCAACGCGCGCCTACGAGTAGCTACGAAACTCACGCAGCACCTGCTTCCCCACCCGCATCTGCGTCTGCACATTGCTCAGCTCCATGTGCTGCTTCGTCGGCGACGCCGCCAACTTGGCCGCCGCCTCCTTCTTGCCCATGCGCGGCTTGCCCATTCTAAACACGCCCGTGATTTCACGGCGCGAGAGGGACAGTAGGGTCGCCTCGTCGAGCGCGCTGGCGGCGGCGGCGCCGCCGTCGAAGCGCGGGAGGATGAGCATCTTGGCGTTGTGCCGGTGTCGGTCCAGGGTGGTGGCTGGGTGGATCACGCCTGCGTGCTCGGGCGCTGGCGACGGCGCGGGCGTCGGCGCGGCGTTGGCCATCAGCGCGGGGAGGACGAAGGTGAGAACGACGAGGAACCGGAGCATCGCCGTCATGGTCGCAGCGGCAACACGTTTTTTGATGAGGTCTGTGACAAAGATTCCTGTCTGTAGAAGGCTGGATGGGAAGAGGAATGGGGCTGAACCAGCAGCCGCGAAGAATAGAGGAGGGGGAAGTGAACGAGAGAGTGCGACAGTGTGAAGAAAGGTGAGGAGGAGAGAAGGTCGTCAGCACAGCCTGAAAACACCTGCGCTTTTGTACCCGTACCTCGAGTCCTCGCTGGACGATTGCACTCGTACGAGGACTCGTACTCGTACCCGCAAGTTTTGCGTACATCTCATCTGCGTAAAGACGCGCCTGCCCGCCCGACCGCCGCTGTGCGCTGGCACGTTCCTTAGCCTGCGCCATGACACTCGTCGGTGGCGACTGGCGAGGGGCGAGTGGCGACTTGTGAGCTCGTGGGCGGACGAGGAACTCGAACGCCCCGCCGCGCGGCGTCCTCATCAACCGTCCGATAGGTGATCTCTCTCCCTTTGCGAGATGAGGCGATGAGGCTCGGTCTCCCCTATGCACGCACGCGCGTGTGCGCGTGCGGGCTGCTCCCTGCCGGCAGTGGGCAGTGGGCAGTGGGCATGCTCGGACCTCGCTCAAATTTGCGAGGAAAGGTTGGGCTCAGGATTTGGCCACGAGTATGGGCGACCGAGCAAGGCGCGCTGGACGTCGGCGTCGGCCCCGAGGCGGTCGGCCCAAAAGGGTCCAATGGCTGCTTGGAGCGAGAGGGCCGGCGGGGGCTCCAGCGCGAGCATGCCGGCGTCGCCATCGCCCGCACCTGCGCCTGCGCCGATGCGCGCGCCTGCCTTGGACGTGGTTGGTGGGGGGTATACGGTCACGATGCAGGCCTGGTGAGGGTCAAGCAACCACTGTCGTCAGCCAACATCGAGCTGCGAGGAGCAGGAGGGAGAGGTGCACATACCCTGACCTCGCGCGTGAGCGCCGCCACCTCCTCCTTGACGCGCAGCCGACCAAGCTGCCCCATCCCATACACGGACGAACGTTCGTACCGCCTCGTCCACTCCCCGACGCGCTTCAACAATCCGCTCCGTCTCCGCCTTCTAGAACCTGCACCTTCGTCGGCACCTTCTCCTGACGCCGCCGCCGCTGCCGCCTCTTCTTCAACTCCGTCTCCGTCACCGTCTCCGTCCCCCGCCGAGCCGGCCAAGTCGGCCTCGGGCCCGAAGAGCGCCAACCGGGCCGCCTCGCGACCGATCCGCCTCAGTCCGCACAGAGCGCCGAGCTTGGTGCCCGGACTCTCCTTGGGCGCGTTCGACACGGCCGGCGACTCCACCTTGCCGGGCCCGCTCGCACCCTTGGCAGCTTCATGGCCGAGCACGTCCTCCTCTTCCGCCTGCGTCGCGGCGCCAGCACCAGCACCAGCACCACCAGCACCAGCCCCGTCGGCCGCGGGCAACCCGGCCGTGAGGGCCTTGAGCAGCGTGCGCACGATGCGAGGACGCAGACCGGGGTAGGCGCGTGCGTGGGTCTGCACGAGATGGGCGAGGAGCGCCGAGGCGTACGTCCTCAGCTGGTGCGTGGCGCCGTGCGCGGCGGCCGTGGCGGCGGCTGGATTTCCCACTTTGCTTGATGTTGGTGGTACGCGCGAGCGTGAGCTGCCGGTACCGGCCTCGGTTGGGGGCACGGCTGGGCCGAATGCTGTCTGGGCCGTGTGTGGCGGGCTGAGAGATGCGCATAGCAGAACAGACAGCACCGTGGGCAGGAGTTGATGGAGCTGGAAGGGGTAACGATTTGTAAGCACTCGACTCCCGCTCAAAGCTCTCAACAAGGCTGCGATGCGCAACTCACATAGGGCTCAATGTACAGAGTCTCGTTGAAGCTCATCGCATGTATGACGTTGAGCATGACGCGCAACGCGACCGTGTCGCCCGCTGCCGCCGTCAACCGATCGCTGCCTTGTCCTCCATCGCCGTTTGAGGTCGACGACGACGAGGATGCGAGGGCCCATTGCCCGCGCAGACACGCGACGACTTTTTCGCCGATCCATTGGACGAGGTAGGGCAGCAGGGGGTGCAGTCCTGGGTCGGAGCGGAGGGACGCCAGGCCGGCATCCCGCACCGTGTTGCCTGAGGATCGGTGAGAGAAGTGTGCGAGGGTGTCTCGTGCGTTGGACGAAGATGCGAATGCTGCTATTGAGGCTGTTGACTTGGCGGACGCTTGCTTGCCGGCATCGGCGTCCACCTTCTGGCCGGTCGCGTCGACCATGACTACGTCAGGGTCGTCCGCTCCCGCCTGTGCCCTTCTTGACCCCTCTTCCTCCTCCTCCTCCTCCTCATCGTCCTCCACATCGGCACTGGCAGGCGGACTGACGATGGCGGTGGTGAGCCGTTCAAAGTACAGCTGAAGCTCGCGCGAGAGGACATGCTTGATGAGGGGCTTGACCAGGGCGGTGCCTGCGCCTATGGCTGTACCGCCCGCCGCGCCTGCCCCGGCCGCCCCATTGGTCAGACTTCCTCCCGGTATGGCTGCCGAGTCGGGCAAGGGCCCGCTGGCGCCGAGGAGCCGTCCTGCAGCAGCCGCGCCCGCTGCGGCGCCGGCCGAGGTGGACGCTGGTGCGCGCTGAGGCACGTTCTGAGGCAGGTCGGGGACGACGCCTTCGATGGCGAGCCAGTGCGCCTCCCAGCCGACGCCCTTTCCCTTGGCCATGCGGGGCGCGACATCGAGGATCTTCTCAAAGTCGATCTCGTCGTCTGCGATGTAGTGGATGGGCCCGGACGGCGTCTGTACGCGCCTGAAGGTGGGTCCGATGGTGGTCGGGTGGCCGACGGTGCCGGTGGCTCCTGGTGCTGCGTTGTTTGCGCTGGCGCGCGGATGGGCCGAGGAGGCGAAGGGGAGGAAGCCGTAGATGGGCTCGATGTTGCGTGCGCGCAGGGCGAGCTCGACGTCGTGGGTGGAGAGGGCGCCGCGCTTGGCGTGCCGCATGTACTTGGCCGCCTCCTGGATGAGGTCGCGCAGGCGGTACTCGACGTCGGCGGCGAAGGCGACGGCGACGTTGTCCCGCAGCGGTGCCAGGCCGAGCGCCTCGGCGGCGTCGCGGATCGTGTCGATGGGGTACAGCACCGAGCTCGACGCCGCGCTCGCTGCTGCCGAGCTGCCCAGCGCGTCGCCGGAACGCGGTGGCATCTTGAATGGAGGACGAGGTGGTCGTCGTCGTCGTCGATGAGGAGGAGCCCATCTTCGCAACGATCAACACCACGACCATCACCATACACATTCACCCTGTCACCTCGCTCGGGCTCAGCATTGACAATGGCAGCACACTCGGCGGCCAAGCGCACAGCAGAAGAAGAAGCGGCATCCAGCGCAGCATCGACGTCGACGGCGAGCTCATCCGCCCCGAGCAAGAGACCACGCACCCACCACCCGGGCCCGAGCTCAGGCCAGGCGCAAGCTCCCAACCCGTCCACCTCGTCCTCGTCGGCGTCGGCGGCGACATCAGCACCCGCACGCGCACCCAAGCCAGTGAGCTCAGTCTACGTCTCCAACCTGCCGCTCGACGCGACGCAGGACGAGCTCGCCGCCGTCTTCAGCCGCTACGGCGTCCTCCTCGAGGACGACACCGGCTCCGCCGCCAACCGGATCAAGCTCTACCGCGACCCAGCCACGGGCGTCTTTACCGGCGATGCCCTCATCACGTACTTCAAGCCGGAGAGCGTCGAGCTCGCGGTCAACGTCCTCGACGAGAGCTGTCTGCGCGCACATCTCGGCCAGCGCGAGCCCGTCATGCGCGTCCGCCGGGCCGAGTTTGGCAAGGACAAGGAGCGCGACGGTGGGAGCTCAGGCTCGGGCGGCACCAAGGCTTCATCAAGTCGAGCGGGCAACGGAGGCGGTACCTCTATAACAGCGCCCACACCGCCCACCTCGTCGTCCGCAAATGGCAAGGACCCTGCAAGAAGCGACGGTGGGGCGCCAGCCAACCCGGACAAGGACGGATTCAAGAATGGCAATCAGGCCGAATCGAGCTCCAGTGGCGGACGGAGACAACTCACAGACGCAGACAAGCGCAAGGTACAGAAGCGAATGGCCAAGCTGCAAAGGTGAGCTCGGCGAGGACGAATCGCGGGTGTGATTCAATGCTGACGCCCAAGGTTCCTCCTTGCGACCATCAGCAAGCTGGATGGGTGGGACAGCGCATCAGACGAGGACGGTCCCGGCCCAGGCCTCATCACAAGCACAACAACATCAACAGGCGCGCCCGGCCAAGTTCCAACCCTGAGCGGCGATCTCTCCGCCCCAACAATCGCCCTCGACCCGGCGCTCGCAAGCAGTCGGACCGTCATCTTGACCAAGATGTTCACCCTCGCCGAGCTGGATGAAGACCCGGCGCTCCTACTCGATCTCAAGGAGGAGGTGCGCGAGGAATGCGAGACCCTCGGCAAGGTGACCAATGTGGTCTTGTACGATGTGAGTGTCGACGTGGGCTGGGCGGGCCCTCGGTGAAATCAGAATCAACCCTGACAACTCTACAATCGGCATTGGAGCAGAAAGAGCCTGAGGGCATCATGTCCGTCAAATTTGCCGACGTCTTGGGCGCAAGAGCATGTGTCGCGGTACGTACATGCCATGACCTCCAACCAAGGTACAACACCATCTCACACCAAGCGCCTTCCCCATCTAGAAAATGAACAATCGCTTCTTCGCCGGACGGACCATCTCGGCCTTCCTGTCCCACGGCAAGCCAAAGTACCGCCGGACAGGCGTGCGCGATGCCGACGAGGACGTGGACGATATCGCTGGCGAGAGTCTGGGCGGGCACGCGAATGAGGAGGCCAAGCGGCGGGATGCATTTGGGGCCTGGCTCGAGGGTGGGGGTGATGATGCTGACACGGGAGGGTCCTGACGGTGGTCATGGTCAGGCATGTGCTGCCACTCTTGCTGTCCTGAACTGCACTAGCATCGCAGCTGTACTGTGAGGGCGTTGTAGACGTGCTCAGCGGCCAGACCTCGACGCGTTGTGAAGCGCTGAGAGCACGGGAACGCGTCGCGCCCGCCCGCGTTTGCCACCGCGACGGCAAGTTGCGACAGGTATGAGGTGAAGTACGAGTACTCGTACAACTCTCCCGTCTCATATTCTCCTTTTTCTGGACGACGACCACGACAACAACGACATCCTCCATCAAGCCTCCTCAAGACGGCCACCTCGCGCCCAGCGATGGGTCTGCTGGACGCGCTGTCAGCCGTGGGCCGGTGGGCCTACCCGCCCGTCGACGCGCGCGCCGTCTCGAGCCCAGCAAGAATGGCCATCCCCACCCTCTTCTTCCTCCTCGAATCCCACCTCCTCCTCCGCCACTCGCACAACCCCCTCCTCAACGCGCTCCGGAGCCTCGTCATCTTCCCCCTCGCATGCGTGTGCATCCTCCGGGCCATCTTTGGGATGCGTCTCCCGGACGGGCATCACCTCCCTGGACCGCCGGGGTCGATCTCATGGGGTCAACGCCCGCACGGCACCGAGGAGACCTTCAGTCGGGCGCAGGCGGAGCTCTGCGCACTCGCTTCGGTCGCCGTCTTCTTTCTCCTCAAGGCGGCTGAGCTCGGCCTGGCGCGCAGGCCGCCGACGATGAGCAAGGAGCGGCGGGACCTTCTGGACGCGTTGCGCGCCAAGGAGCTGGACGGTGCGGCGGGCGGTCAGGTCGAGGGCAAGTCGGCCTCAAACGGGGCAGCAACGAATCATCGAGATGCCGCACTACGAGTTCGAAGCAAAGGCGAAGGGACGACATCATCGGACAGTGCCAGCTTGACTGCCGTCGAAGACGACCTCTCCAGCCGACGCTTGCCCTGGTTCGTACCCTCCACACGAATTCCCCTCGAGCTCGACCTGGCCATCTCCATGCGCGCACACGGCTGGAGCTCCGGCCTGCCCCACCCAGCCGGATCCAAGCCCGTCGACCTCCTCCCCGCTCGCGCCGCCTCGGCCGCGTGGTCCGCGCTCCAAGCGCGCCGATGGCGCCTGATCAAGTCGGCACTGGGGTTCATGCCCATCGCGTACCTCGTCGCCGACATTTCGGACACGCTGCTCAAGTCGCCCTCGCTGTTTGGCGAGCGCGCCAATTTCGGTACGCCTGCGCGTCTGGGTGGGATACGGGAGCAAGGTCTCCGCTTCGAGGAGTTGAGCGTGCTCCAGCGCGTCGCTGCTACGGTCATCGTCGGCGGTACGGCGCCCTTTGCGATCCAAGGGGTATACTGCATCGCCGTCCTCTCCTTCCTGCTGCCCGCCTACCTCTTCCCGACCTCGCGACTGCTCGTCCAGTACACGTACGCGGACCCTTCGCACTGGGAGCCATTTTGGCTGTTTGGGACGTTGTGGCACCCACAGAGCGTGCGCTACATGTGGTCAAGGCAGTGGCACCAGGCCTTTTCTCCCACCTTTCGCAACGTGCTCTTCCGGCCCGTGGACACCCTCCTGCGCCGCATCGGTCTAGGCATGGACGCTCATCGCCACAAGGCGACGGCCAAGGAACCACCCAGACCGCAGTCAGCACTCATCCGAGCCTGGCGCGGCCCACCCGGACGAGCGACCCGCCGCGCCCTAGCGACCATGAGCGTCTTCCTCTACTCGGGCCTCATGCACGAAGGCGGCCTCCTCGCCATGGCGCGCACCCCCGCCGAGCGGGACCCGTGGCGCCTGCTCGGCCTCGGCACGCCCATCCCCATCCCGAGCCGGGACGGCCGCGGGGTGGGGTACTACGATCGGGGTGGGCACATGGTCGTCTTCTTCTTGATGCAGGGGGTAGGTTGCCTGCTTGAGGACGTGGTCGTACTTGTTTCTGGTGGCAGGGTTCGAGTCGGGGGTGTTGTTGGCTCGGTGTGGACGTTGCTCTGGTTCTTTGGATGGGGGACCGTCGCTGCCGAGGTGAGTGGTATCTCCCATTGCTCAAGTGACTTTGCCCTCGGCTGTGCTGCACACACTGGCTGACTTCTCCTTGTCGGCCACGCAGCCTACTCTCCGACGTGGTCTTGCCCAAGGCTGGAACTCGCCCCGCCTGAGCAACCTGCTCATCGCGATGTTGACTCGGAGGAAGTGACAGAAATGTGAGAAATATTTGACAGACTGCCACTCGTTGTCATCTAGTTTGACAGAATGTCACCCTGCCTACAGAATGCCATCATGAGCTAGAACGCGACGCGTCGAGCGCTCACCATCATCCTCACCACATCGCTCAGCCAGTCGAAAACCTTCCATCCATCAACGAAGACATCATGCCGCCGCCCCAGGAGGGCGATATATTCACCTCCTTCGACGACGCGCAGCATGCCATCACCGAGCTCGGCATCCAGCACAACTTCTGTCCTGGCGTCAGCAAGAGCGACCCCAAGCGCATCATTTGGCGCTGTCGTACCTCCTCCAATTGCCCATGGCACGCGCGCGCGTGGATGGGCAGCGGTATGCTGGTCAAGCTCAGCGTCTTGGACGATATCGACGTTCACTCCTGCGCTGGGTCGCTTGTGCCCTTCCGGCCCCCGTACGCGCAAAACTCATTCCTCGTCAAGGCAATCGAAGAACATATGACTGTGAAGCACGACACCAGCGCCAAAGAGATTGCAGACGTGCTGCAAAAAAACTTGAAGATCACTCCTACCCACGCTGCCATCTACAAGGCCAAGCGCAAGCTGCTCGGTGGTCAAGATGATGAGCTCCGTGCTCAGGTGCGAAAGCTTCCAGCATACTTCGCCAAGCTGCTGGACGCTGACGGACGCAACATTGCCGTCATGGAGCCGGCACCTGCGGAGGACGGAGCGCCGCGCACGTTTGACCGGTGTTTTGTGGCGCCGGCTGCGGCCCGTACCGCCTTCGAGTCGTGTCGGCCCCTCGTCGCTCTGGATGGGACATTCTTGAAGGGCAAGCTCAAGATGGTGCTGCTTCTGGCGGCCATCTTCGACTGCAACGACTCTCTCATCATACTCGCGTGGGGCCTGGTCAAGGTGGAGAGCACGGACACATGGACGTGGTTCATCAAGCAATTGTTGGGCGCCTGTCCTACGCTGGGCACCGCCACCATGACCATCGTATCGGATCGTGACAAGGGCCTCCTCAACGCGGTCTCGAACCAGCTTCCGGACGCTACACACGCGCTCTGCTGCTATCACCTTGCAGCCAATCTCAAGAACCGGTACGGAGCCAGCACACAACCGTTCTTTTGGCGATGCGTCTACGCGCCTACCAAGATTGCGTTCGACACAGCAATGGGTCATCTACGCGAGCGCAAAAAGGAGGCAGCCGACTATCTCTGCGCCCCTGAGCAAGCGCACGAGCATTGGGCCGCTTACGCCTTCCCCTCACGTCGCTGGGGCCTTGTCACGTCCAATCTGGCCGAGATTGCCAACGCCTTGTTGGTGCCCATTCGCGCGCTGCCGCTCGTGGACCTCCTGGCCGGCATCTACGACCATCAGCAGGCCAAGTTTCACGAGCGTGCGGAGGAGTCCGCCACTTGGGCATCGACCATCTCCCCAGCTGCACTTCGCGCGCTCAAGGTTGCGGCGGATACGGCGCGAGGGTTTGGCGTCAAAAAGGCATCCGCACACTCGGGACTCGTCTTCGAGGGGTCCAGCTCCTTCGAGGTCAACCTCCCTGGCTCACCGGAGCACGAACTTGGCTGGTGCTCATGCGGCAAGGTCCAGCAGCTATTGCGTCCTTGCGCACACGTTGCGGCGCTCTCGCTCGCGCTTGGCCGGGCCCCCATCAGCCACGTCCACTCCGCGTACAGTACCACGACGTGGAAGGCTACGTACGCGCACAAGTACGTACCCCTCTCAACAACGCACCTTGACGAGGACGACAGTCTCGAAGCGCCCCCACTCTCTCAACAAAAAGGTCGGTTGCGCAAGAAGCGAATGGAGAAGGGCGCTCGGCCAGAGAGCGAAGGTCAAGGCTCCCTCTGTAGCATCTGCACGGAGCCAGGACATACACGCAAGACGTGCGGGCTTGTCTACACGAGCTGACTCTATGAACCCCAGTGGCATTCTGTGAACATGATAATGACAGTGGCATTCTGTGAAGTTGGATAAGGAAGGGTGGCAGTCTGTCAAATTTTTCCCTCGGCCCGGCTCCAGTTTTTCGAAATGGCCGATCTCGCACCTCGGGGTGATTTCATCTCGGCGCTGACCAAGAGCCCAGGGGGGCAGCACCACCTCCTCCTCTTGCTGTCAGTCCATCGTCCCTTCCGACCATCACCATCACCTTGCACAAGTCTAGGACGCAACGCATTCTCGAGACGCGCGCGCCATGGCAAGCACAGGCGACTCACGCGACAACGAGCGTGTGGTGCGCATCGCCATCGTGGGCTCAGGTCTCACCGGCCTGGCAGCTGCCTACTTCCTCAGCAACGAGCTCCGGCAGCTCTGCGCCCCCAAGGAGGACGAGGAGGAGGAGAGTGTTGCCAATGGCAGCGCAACTTCTCCATACGCGCGCGTCCAGGTCGAGCTCTTTGAGCGCGCGCCTCGGCTGGGCATGGACGCCTCTTCGATATCCGTCGTCGACCCCGCGACGCAGAAGCCCATTCGCATCGATGTACCCATGCGCGCGTTCAACGAGGGTAGGTATCTCCTCGTCCTGCATGGCCTCTCCTCCTTTGCTCTACCTTCGTGCTGACGAGAAGCGCGTCAACACTGCAGGCTACTATCCGGAGCTCATCACGCTGTACAAGCGCCTGAGCATCCCGGGTCGTCCGTCCAATTTTACCTTCTCCTTCGCCAGAGCCGCGGCACGGACTGCGTCATCGTCAACGTCGTCCAAGGCGGTACAAGCACCGGCACCGACGTTCATTTACCTCGGCAGCGGCGGCATCAAAGGCGCAAGGATGCCCACCGTCTTTCGCCGCGCCCTCCCCGACGGTGTGCGCAGGCTAGACGCCCGACGATTATGGGATGGTCTCAACTCAACGCTTGCCTTTTTGGGCCTCCTGATCGTCTACCTCGTCGGATACCTCAACTTCCTCCTCATCGGACTCTACCACTCCTGGCTCGGACATACGCGCGATCCCAGCCACGCACTTGCGACGGTCACTCTAGCCGACTGGACCCGCTCCCATCCACTCAGCCAACGATTCTTGGATGACATCCTTATACCCATGCTCAGCGCCACGCAGACGGCACCCGACACGGCCATCTGGGACACGCCTTGCGCGGAAGTGCTCGAGTTCTCGGCGCTCTGCTTTGGCGCCAGCACCTACACGGTCGGGAGGGGGGTCCAGTCCGTCGTGCGCGCGCTCACGGCGCAAATGGAGCCAGGGTTGGTGCATCTGGGCTCCAACATTGTCGAGATGCGGTCTAGCAAGACCACGCCTGGCACCGTGCTCCTCAAGGTCGAACAACGGGAGGACGGCTTGGATGAAGACACGGCGCTCTCCACGCGCGAGTTGGACGGCTATCACTACGTCATCTTTGGACTGCAGGCGAATCAGACGGCCAAGATTCTGCGCGACTATGCGAAGACGCTGGCTGCTGACCGGACATCAGCCTTTGACAAGGCACAGCTGCGGCATCGTCAGCACATCCAGGAGACCATTGGCCAGCTCGAGCACTTCCCATATGTGCGCAGCGTGGTGATCAACCACACCGACACGCGCCTATTACCTCCCGAGCAAGACCGCTGTGACCTCAACATGATCTCGCCTCCCGCTCTGTCAAGACGGACATCGCCGGTTGCGCAGCATGATACCAACGGCAACGGCTTCATCAACACCGATGATGAGGACGAGAGTGCGGTGGACAAGTATCTGCAGCCGAGCCACGCAAATGGCAACGGTACGGCAGCGAAAGAAGCTGGCTTCGATGCGTCGCTCCTCGCCCCTCAAGGGTGCACCATGACGACGCATGTGGTCAAGCACCACACCCGACCCCTCCCGACCAGCGGCGGCGTTGACGAGGCTTCTCACACTCGAGAAAGGTTAGCCAATGGAATCTCACCGAACGGTCACCCTCCGACGGTGAATGGATCAGCACCGCACTCGAATGGCTCAGAAAGACTTGCGAACGGCCACGCATCCGACGCCAAAGCCGACACGGCGACTGGCGACGAGGGCGTCATCGTGTGCCAGACGACGAACCCAATGGCGCCATACCTGCCGCGCCCGGAGCTCGTGCTGAGCGTGAGCCACTTTGAACGCGTGGTGCTCACGCTGCGGGCCAAAATGGCGCAGGCCAACTTCTTCACCTGGGCCCGGGTCGGGCGGCGCGAAGGCGAAGACGATAGCGCCGGCGAGGCGCAAAGAAGGCATACTTCAAGACGGGCCTGGCTCTCGGTGCGGCCGCCACGGTCCCAATGGAAGATGCGCCTCGGACCCCTCCAACAAGCCGCGCTCGATGACCGGGACGCACCGGGGCTGCTCGTAGCTGGCAGCTGGGGTCCGCCTGCGATCCCGCTCCTCGAGGGCTGCGTGATCAGCGCGCGGCTGGTGGTGAGCGAGCTGCTGAGGCGCGAGGGCCTGTACTCGCCCATCTGCGATGAGCTGGCGGTGCATGCGATGTAGGACATTGTTGATGTTGCTGTGCTCACTGTGCCCTGCCAATGTATTGTACCTCCTGCCTTACTTGCGGGTGTAAGAGTACGAGTATGAGCACGCCGAGGACGAGTTTGAGGATTCCATCCAGCTTTTTGGCCCGTGCGAGGCATGGGTGGGAGCATGCGGATCTTCCCCACGTCGAGGCGGTGCAGAATCCTCGCTCCTGACCACCACCATTATCCCTTCGCAGTCTCAGGATGGCACCCCACGAAGGCCTCACGCACCTGCCCGAGTACCACGGTGAGTCGCGACGCGATGCGCGCGCGCTGTCCTCCGAACGCTGAACCCTGGCGCGCCTGTCCTTACCAGTCGAGGGCTCCAATGTCGAGCTCATCGGCACCGACATCGACCACAAGGTCAAGTACGCCAGCGCCGAGTCCGAACCTGCCTGGCGCGGGATAGGCACCCAAGCAGGTATACGCGTCTGGCGCATCGAGAACTTTGAAGTGGTCCCCTGGCCAGGCGACGCCTACGGCACCTTTACGACCGGCGACTCCTTCATCGTCCTCAACTCGTACAAGGCCTCCCCGGACACGGACGCGCTCGCGCACGATATCCACTTCTGGCTGGGCAAAGAGACGAGCCAGGACGAAGCGGGCGTCGCGGCGTACAAAACGGTCGAGCTCGACGAGTATCTGCGCGGGGTCGCAGTGCAGTATCGCGAGGTGCAGGGTTTCGAAGGCCCGCGCTTCCTCCAGCTCTTTCCCCGGCTCACCATCCGCAAGGGAGGGGTCAAGTCTGGCTTCCGGCACGTTGTCACGGAGGAGAAGGACGTCTTCCGGCTCTTTCAGATCCTTACGGCAGGTACCAAGTACGGGCGCGCGGCGGCAGCAGCTGCCAGGCGCCCTCCCGGCTCCGCACCGCGCGGGTCGGGCATCTCCGGCAGCATTGTCGTCAACGAGGTCGAGCCCGTCGTCGGCAGTCTCAACGCAGGCGACGTCTTCGTCCTCGATGAGGGCCACCGGCTGCGCGCATGGCAGGGCAGTCAGGCGAGTCCGATGGAGAAGGCCAAGGCGGCGCAGGTGTTGCATCAGCTCAACTCGGAGAGGGAGTCCAAGGCGGAGACGGAGGTCATTGGTGCGTGCTCCTTCTCAGGCCCTGTTGGTTCGAATGTGGTCAGTGCTGATCACCATGTTTTCCTTTCACAGCGCAAACGGATTCTCGCGCGCTGTCCTTCATCAAGGCTCTCGGCGGCGACATCAACACACCCATCCCGCCTGCCTCCGCCTCATCTTCCCTCGCGTCAAGTGGTCCGAGCAGCAGCTCTGCAGACCCACAACGGCCCATCCGACTGTTCCGCCTTAGCGACGCGGATGGTTCTCTGGCCTTTGACATGGTCAAGAACGGCCAGCCGGTCACTCGGGGCGATTTCCGCTCCGAAGACGTGTTCATCTGTGCGTATCACGGCCCGCTGCTATGAGTCGGAGTACTGACACCCGTCGACATCGCGAATCGCCACGCAGACGACACGCCCAACACCATCTTTGTGTGGCAGGGCCAAGCCGCCTCAGCAGCCGAGCGCGCAGCATGGCTACGCGTCGCCGAGGCGTACCTCCGCACGCTCGAGGCGAGGCCCGTGTACGGCCTGTGCAAGGTGCGGGAGGGACACGAGGGCCCTTCCTTCGCGGCCGCTCTCGCCTCGGCGTCGGCGGCGTGATCTCGTTTCGGATCAAGGGTCATCTGACGTGGATTTGCAACTCGTTTGGAATGCACCTTTTGGAGGGGGGTTTACAGAGCTGCGATGCTCGCGGGTGCGTATGATACAACTGTGCTCGATCTGATGCGGAGGCTGGCAAGTGGGTGGACGATTGGGAGGAGAGCTCGGCGGAGGCGGAGAAAGAGGCAGTCATTGCCACGCCTCGTCAAAGCCGACAGCGTCGCGCGTCCTGTGGGACGTGATCAGCATCTGGAGCTCTGCAGCCGAGAATGCTCAAGCGAGGAGGAATGGGACGGGACTCACCAGCGCATCTCTCCATTCTTGTCCGCGTGCCAGCCTTGCGACTCGAAGAGCTGCGCCACGGTGCGGACGAAGGCGGTCTCGTCCACGTCTCCCAGCTGGCCTTTGAACACGTCCTCCATCTTGTTGCGGCTGTCGCCGCCGGTGTCGCCGTCTCGGGCGGCGTCGCTAGTGTTGGGTGGGAGGTACAAGCTTCCCTTCGGCGTCGACTCGGCGAGCCAGGAATGGAAGTACGCCTGCGCACGCACGGCCTTGACGAGGTGGACATCGAGATGCGTTCTCGCTGCCCGTGCGTACTCCTCCATACCTCCCTCCTTCAACACGGGCTCGTCGGGCGCCATGAGAGTGTCGCGCAGGTACAACGCCGGCCGACCGCGCGCGATGTACACCCACGCCGTCGTGCGCGCGAGGGCATGAAGCAGCATGGCGCGCGAGCGTGGTGAGAGGGTGGGCAGGCCGACGAACAAGGCGGGCAGGAAGAGGGTGGCGTTGTGGGTGTGCATCAGGAAGAAGTCGTGCTTCCATCTCTCTGCCTTGGACGAGATCGATCGGGCGGAGGCGGGCGGGTTGGTGGCGCCGAGGAGAAAGGTCTGGATCCAGATCAACTCGGAGAGCTTGGAGGCCCAGGAGGGAGCATCGCTCTTGCGCTCCTTGCCGGCCGTCGGATTGCGTACATCTTCTGGGGTTGTCTTCCACTGCGCGAGGTGGGAGGCGATGCGCGCGCCCGAGGAGCGCATCGTGGTGGCAAGCTTGGGACCCGTTGCGTACTTCGTAGCCGTTCCGGGCGCGAGGCTCGCGTCGGCACCCATCCGTGCCCATACAGAGAAGAGGGGCAGCCCGGCCCGTGGAGAGGATGGATTGGCATTTGCGAACGCTTGCTTTAGGGTTGCAGCCGATGAGGAGAGGGAGAGGGCCCCTGGCATGGACGTGGCGTCTTGACGCGGGGCGTCGTTGTCGAGGTAGACCACGTCAAACCAGCCATCTGGATAGAGGAGAACAGCATTGTCCTCTGTCACGGCTGCCATTGCGAGGCCTGTGGAGTGTCCAACAGCTCAGTAAGTCGACGCAAGCATGAGAATAGGAGCGGTCCGACGCACCCTCTGCTACGACGCCGTCCAGACCAAATTCGACGCCCTTGCCGATGTGGATGAGTGGGTGAAGAAGACCGCCAAGCAAGCGGACGAGCATGTGGGCCGGGGCTGCTCGCGCATGGTCGCTGAAGATGAACGTCTCGAGCGTGGCCACAACGCCGTGCTCAGCAATTTGGTCCTCAAAGAAGACGAGGTAGGGCCAGTACCGGTTGTACTTGCCAAGGTGCTCTGTCCAGTTGTCGACGGTGATAGGTTGAATGGCCGAGGCAGACCCTGGCTTCTTGTTCAGCTCAAAGTCTGGGTCGAGATCGGTGTCGAGTGCGTTTCGCCATGCTTGAGGGTAGAAGTCGGCCGGTGCGGCGAGGCCAAGGGATGCGATCAGATGGTGTGCGCTGTGGTTGTGGAACCCACTCAGGTTGAAAAAGCAGTGGAAGCCGTCGTGATTGCGCGCGAGGGCGTCTCTGGCTGCGTTGGCCTGGCCATTGTCAAAGACGAACCCGTGCCCAACTGGACCCAGCACGGATGGCTGGGGCGTACTGAGACTGCGCAGCTTGACCCATGTGTGCGGCGATGAGGACGGTGCTCTTGCTGTCATGCTGATGCCGCTGCGTGTGGACGCTGTTGCTCGTTGGTGTAATGGGCGTGCGCCGTGAGTGAGCAACCGTAGTTGCATCCTTGCTCGACTCACACTCTTGTCGACGTCGAGGTGAGCGCCGTCGATCTCATCGTCACCGACGTTGATCGCATCCTTCCTCGAGAGTCGAGACACTGTTCAGTGGCCCGCCCTGCTAATCATTCTACTTTCTGTCGTCGGTGGTGGTCGGGGCTGATGCTCCCCCGTCCGCGGCCATTGCGGTTTTTTATCTCATTCACCCTCCCCTGACCTTCAGTGTTCACGCTCACTCTCTTCTTCTTTCTGAATGACAACAACCATCATCGATTCGTCCCTCTCCACGTCCAGTTACCTCGTCCTCCAGGGTGAGTCGCCATACCTGGCGACACTTTCCAGTACCCATAGTGGCCCTCCCCGCTAAGCAACCCCAAAACCTGCCCAGCCCCGCTACACAGACTACTCTCCCAACACACACAGGGTGGCCCTCCCCGCTGCTCACTGCAGTACAGGGGGTGCGTTATCTGGGCATTGTTAGACAAAAACCGGTCCTCGTTTTGCGTGCATTTGATGTTTCGTTATTTGTCACGCTTCACAATGATCTCCCAAATGCCTGGAAACGCTGTCGTATTCACAGGGCAACAACGACCAAAAAAATGGTCTTTCCCGGCTCGCTTCTGGGCGTTCAGCTCGACGATCGGCGCAAAATCTCGTGACCCGAATCGCGACGCGAACCGCGTTGCGATTTGTTGACGTCAGTGTCTAACCATCACGTTTGCGTATATGACCGTATCACCACACCGTCCCCCAGGAATGGTATAAGATCTCTTGGGGTGCCCATGTGTCGGCTGGCGGTCCGGGCAGGCGGAATCGGCGGGCGACCTTGGTGGCAAAGGAGTGGCGAGGGAGGAGAGGTAAGGGAAGGGAAGGTAGACGAGAACTGGATTGCGGGAGCAAGGGGGGAGACAGCTGGAGGAGGGCCTCCTTATATACCTTCGAGGGGGGTGCTAGGGAGGTGTGGCGAGAAGTGGCAAGAAGGTTCGAGGAGGTTCGAGGAGGTTCGATATGGCGTGATCGATGACGTCATATGACGTCATGATGACGTCATAGCAGATCTGGACGAGTCCGGCGATGACGTCATAGTGACGTCATACCAGATCGGGGATGACGTCATCGGCAATCGGGGGGTGACGTCATAAGATCGGGGATGACGTCATAGCGGATCGGGTCGAGATGCGTGATGACGTCATAGTGACGTCATTGGATCGGGCATGACGTCATCGGATCGGGGGTGACGTCATACCTGATCGGGTGTGGCAAACCGGTGGCAACGCCGATATCTCGGCGTACAGTGGTCGTACGGACTCCGGGATTTCGCCAGTCGGTAGAGCTTGATCCGGACTACAGTCCTGGAGTATCAGCTGGGTCACGTGATCGACGGGGTCCGTGACAGTACCCCCGGGTTCAAGGCCGAGCGCCGTGAGGCCGGGAAAGTCGTTGATGTCCGGGCTTGTCTGGGTGGGTCGTGTGGAAGTCGACGACGAGGCGATCTTGATCGGTGAACTCCGTTGCTGGAACCCAGGAGCGATCGTTGTCGTCGAACCCCTTCCAGTGGACGAAGTATTGAAGCTGGCGCCGGTTGATGCGCGAGTCGAGGATCACTTCGACCTCCCAGTGCTCTTCGCCGTCGATGATGTCCGGCGGAGGGTGTTCCGGAGTCGGTCTTGATGGTAAGGTGTTGGCGAAATGCCGCTCGAGGAGTGAGACGTGGAAGGTCGGGTGGATCTTCATCGTATCGGGGAGACGAAGTCGGAAAGCGGAGCGTCCGACTTGCTTGTCGATCGGGAAAGGTCCAAGCTTTTTGGAGTCAAGCTTCTCGCAAGGTCGCAAGGTCTTGACGTTGCGACGGAGGAGCCAGACGAGATCTCCAGGCTTGAAGTCTGGCGCTGGGAGACGACGCTTGTTGGCCCAGAAGGAGTGTTGGTCGAGGGCTTTCTTGATGCTACGTCGCGCCGTTTCATGGATCTCTTGGAGGGTCTTGAGATGCTCCTTGGAAGCAGGGACGCTGGTCTCAAGCAGCGTGATGGCGAGGCGAGGCTCGTATCCCTTGTTGGCGAAGAAGGGAGTCATACCGATCGAAGAGTGATACGTCGAGTTGTAGGCGAACTCGGCGAGAGGAAGCAGATCTACCCAGTTGTCCTGGAGGTAGTCGCAGAAGATCCTAAGGTGTTGCTCGACGACTTGGTTGACCCGTTCCGTCTGTCCGTCCGATTGCGGGTGGAACGCAGTCGAGAGGTTGGGCTTGATGTCGAGCATTTTGAGGAATTCCTTCCACCAATGTGAGGTGAAGGTCGGTCCTCGGTCAGAGACGATGTCGCTGGGTAGTCCGTGCTCGCGGAAGACGTGCTTGAGGAAATGGTTGGCGAGCGTCTTGGCCGTATCGGACTTGTTGGCCGGAATGAACTTGGCCTGCTTGGTGAAGCGGTCGACCACGGTGAGGATACTGTCGAACCCTTGTGATGGTGGCAGGTCGACGATGTAGTCCATCGAACATGATCGCCAGGGACCAGTTGGGACTGGCAGAGGCTGGAGCAAGCCGTATTTGGAGTGGTGCACTGCCTTGTTGCGCTGGCAGGCATCGCAGGACTGGATGTACTCCTGACGAAGTGTGCCATGCGTGGCCAGGTGAAGTTGCGCCGAAGGATCTCGAGAGTCTTCGTGACGCCAGGGTGACCGGAGGTGATGGAGTCGTGGGCTTGCTGGAGAAGTTCCACCTTGAGTGGCTCATAGTCTGGGACGTAAATCAAGTCTTGGTGTAGGAGGAGATCATCTTGTAGTCGGTAGCCTGCGGGAGCGGAGGACCGAGGGTTTGAGTCCTCTAGGGCCTTGACGATCTCGAGTGAAGCCGGGTCGCTCCGGAGATGGTCCTTGATCGAGGCTCGAATGCCAGACGTGGCTGACTGCAGCGTTGCTGCGAGCGCCAGAGGCCGGAGGAGCTGTTGAGGTGTTGCTTCGGAGGCCTTTGCCCCCGCTGCGTAGTCGGGCCGACGCGACAGGGCATCGGGCTTGCCGTTTTTGTCACCAAAGCGGTACTTGATGACGTATTTGTGGTGGTTGATGACCTCGGACCATCGCGCTTGCCGCCGCGTGAGCGTCTTGGCGGTCTGGAAGTACTGAAGTGCTTGGTGGTCGGTCATGATCGTAAACGGCGAAGACAGCCCCTCGAGGTAGTGTCGCCAGATTGTAGCACTTCGCCAGTCTGTGCTGCCTGATTTCATTCTGGCGGACTGAGACCTTGGAGGTTTCATGCTCAAAGTCTGAGACCTCAGAGTCTGAGACTACCGGGTCTGAGACCACAGGGTCTGAGACCTCGGAGTCTTCGAAGCTCGATGACTCATGACTGTGACTGCGCAGTCGGCATGGACTGCGCTGCGCAGATTCCACTGTGCTCAGACAGCTATGAGAAGCCCGGTCACTTCCCCCCGACTCCGTCGAGTCATAATCGACTCAGCTTTGACTCAGCATTCCATCTTTGCTTCCCTTTCCCTGTGCTCTCGTGCCCTCTTCATGTACTTACAGTCATCGGCCAAAACTATTCGTCACCCCCGCCTCCTCAAAGACCCTAAAACCCATCCCATCCACACATCCTCTCTATACAACTACCTTTTGTCATAATATAACAGCTATTCCAGTAAAGAGATGGAAGAAGCGCAAGACTGTAATGGATGCATTGGCGAAGCTAGTATTTGGTCCAGAGACCTTTGGCCTTGATGACCGCCTCCATACAGTCAGGCATACTTCTCCATACCTTGTCAAAGTCCTCCTCAGTAAAACTTGCCCATACCTCCTCCAATGCTGCCCAAATTTTGTCTTGGACAGCTGCGGGCCCTCCGCCCACCCTGAGCATGCCCGGATTGCGCTGGTGGAACCGGTACTTGAGTGTGTGCCAGATGGTTTCGATCGGGTTCAGATCTGGAGACTGAGCAGGCCATTCCATCACTTCGACACCGCCGTTCGCGAGAACCGCCTTTGCAACACCCGCCGTGTGGACGGGGGCGTTGTCCTGCATAAATATCAAAGGCTTGGCCAAAGGGAGAGGCTCTGAGTGCTCCTCCATGAAGGGCAGGAGGACTGTCGAGAGGAGGTCGGCATACTTCCGCCCTGTGATGCGCCCATCCTCCAAACGCACCAACGGGCCCTTGGTTCGCCCGTAGAAACACCCCCAGGCCATGACCTTGACCGAGGCCCCCTTCCTGGTGCCTTGAACGCAGTCCTTGTGAAGCTTTTCCGTTGGTAAACGAAAGACCCAGCGGCGGACCTGTGTGTCGGACTGGGTGACAGCTGTCTCGTCGCTCCAGACCACCCTGGCCCAGTCCTCAGGGGTCCAGTGCCTATGTTCGCGGGCAAATCGCAGCCGGGCACGTACATGCTTGGCTGTGAGGGCGGGCTTGCGAGCTGCAAGGTACTTTTTGTAATTGAACTTGGCGAGGATCCGCCGCAGGGTGCGGGCGGAGAGGCCCAGTCGGCGAGCGTGAAACAGGGCCATCTGCCGCCAGCTGGCGCGGCGGTTTTGACGGACGAGGCGCTTGAGCACTCTGACGTCACGCTGGGTCCATTTGCGGGGCCGGCCTCTAATTGAATGAGGGATTGACTGGAGATCTGCCTGGAGGCGCTTGATGGCCGAGGCGACCGTTGTACGGGCGAAGCCCAGCGCTCGGCCAATAGCGCTGGTATTCATTCCAGCTTGCACCATGCCCGAGATCGTGAAGAGATCTTTCTGAGAAAGCCGTTTGTATGGCATTGCAAGAGGTGAAGAAGGGAAGTTATGGGTGTGGATGGAATTTATGATGGTGGTTAAGCAGAGGAAGTGACGAATAATTTTGGCCACCGACTGTATATACCGCCCCTTTCCACCTAGTCCTGTACTTAGCTCTTGACCCAGACATTCCCGAATCTCCGATAGTACTCTTGCCCCTGATCCGCCCTTGTCACACCCGAGAGCCGTTGGATGGGGTGGAAGACGTCCCGGGGCCCGAGGCGCGCGGACAGCTGGCACTGATCGCAGGTGGCAATGACGTGGTCAATGTTGGCGTAGCCACATCGCTTTGAAGGTTTTCAGATTCTCCGGTCGCTGGTGCTTGCTAAGCAGCTCGGTCCAATCGCTTGGAGGTCTGGGTCCAAATGGTTCGCTGATGGCCAGATCCGGCACGTAGGCGACGGCGGTGGTTCTGGCCTCCTTGAAGGTGTCGGGCTCCGTAAGGAGCTTATAAAACGCCACGAAGAGAGGGGCGTAGCCATTCATGCGGGATTGGCCGAGGTTGAATTTGCAAGGCGTAAAGCACTTCCCAGCCTGAGTCTTGACTCGTGCCTCCAGACCCCTTCGTTCCGCTTTACCTTTTGCGTTTTGGCCGCAGCAGTCCAAGGGCAGGAGACAGTTGAAGCATGCCGAGTACGACTGGGGCTGGAAGAACTGCGGTAGGTTTGTCCTTTCAGGCTCGCAATCGCCGGCTCTGGACAGTTGGTCCAGTCGTGGTATGCATGGAACCCTTGAAGCCGGTGTTGTGAGTCAGTCAGCACTGCTGACAGTGCAACTCTCATTCGGGCTATAGCGGCATGTCGGAGCACAGCCTCCGGCACGGCACGGCAGCTTTGCTCATTCCAGCGCACAGCCCTCCCTTAGCCCGGCACAGCTTCCTCATTCCGGAAGCTGTTCCCGTTTCATATCGTCTCCCTGTCTCGTTTCCCCCAGCTTGCGCCCTCGGGCTCTCTCCCTGACCCCAAAGCTATATAACCAGCCTGTTTCCCTTCTCCTCCCCCCCTCTGGCAATCCATCCAGTCCTTCACGTCTCGTCCTCTCCCCTGCCCTTCGTCCTCACTACTCCTTCCGGCCGTCTGCCCCAACGGTCCGCTATCTTACTTCGCACAGCGCCCGTCTGGGACACTGCTGGTTGGCTCGGTCCCCCCTTGATCCAGCAGCATAGGTCAGAGTTCTGGCGGCAGGTCCCTTCGGCTCCACTGCGGAGCTGTACTACCTGGTCCGACCGTCCCATCCCGAACTGCTGGATCCTGTGGGATCCTACCCGACCAGTACCTCCCTTTCGCTCGCTCGCAAGTTCGACACCCGGTCCTCGGTGCGGCTTCGTCCGTCTAGTCCGCACACCCACCTTGCTGGTCCTCGCAGGTGGGTGTTGTCCGTCGTCCGCGACCTTAGTCTACAAGAGATTAAGAGTCTGTGAAGCTCACCACTCCGGTCTTGCTTCCTCGTCCGCGTCCGTCCTCGTCCTCTCGACCCGTCCGGTGGCACTGTTGGTCCTCGCAGTTGCTGCAGCGGTCCTACGCAATGGTCGACAGCACAGTCAGCCCGTCTGGGGTCCCGACCCTCACGGGCATCGACAACTTCTTCGCCTGGCGCGAGAAGATCGAGCCGGTCCTCCTCGGTATTCGCGCCCTCAACATCGTCTACGGCACGGAGCCTCTCCCGAAGCTCCCCTCGGCTCCTAGCAGCATCGACCTCCGGCTGCAGGAGTCCTGGAAGGACAGGGACGCCAAGGCGATGTCGCTCATCCGACAGACGGTCGGAGGAGCTCTTCAAGGCCTGATCCGCGGGCTGCCCTCGAGCACGGCGATGTGGGCCCTCCTCGCCGATCTCAACAAGCTCGACACACCAGAGCATCGAGCAACCATCAATCGCAAGGTCGCAAACCTCTTCCTCGACGAAGGCGGCGACATGGCCGAGCACCTCAACAAGTTCATGAACCTCTTGGCGGAAGCGGGTGCGGCCAAGCTCGACTGGGCCAACGACGAGAAGTTGACTTGTCAGTACTTCTTCGACACCCTGCCCTACTCTCTTCGGGTGGTTCGAACGGACTGGCGTCAAGTGCCGAAAGAAGAGCAGACCTTCCTCGAGCTCGTCCGGCTCTACAACGAGGAAGATGCCGCTCGGCAGCGGTCCGCCACTCGCACAGCCGATGCGATGGCGATGGCAAGTCTGGCCAAGCCGCAACGCAGCGTCAACATCAAGGGCGTCGCAAACCGAGCTTCGGGCAAGTCCAAGCGTGGCATCGACAAGGCCAAGCAGATCGACTCCGGCAGCAGCAGCAACAAGCGCACGTTGTGCTACGGCTGCGGAGCTCGTGGGCACGAGCGGTCAAGCTGCCCGGACACCAGTCACTTGGGTCCCGGCGAAGGTCCGATCTGCTGGAACTGCCACAAGCAGGGCCACGTCTCAAGCGATTGCAGGCAGCCGAAGAAGACAAGGGCCTCTGGCAAGGCGGCAGCTGCTCAAGAGCTCGGTGGCACCTGGCCAGATGCGGCCGATATGCTCGGCGCCGTGTTGGAGCACGCCAACTCGGCCACCGCGACCAACGACAGGATGGTCCTCTTCCTGATCGACTCCGGCGCATCGCGGCACATCGTCACCGACAAGAAGCTACTCAGCGGCGTTCGACCTATCGCTTCGGTCAGCTTCAAGACAGTCGGCTCGCAGGAAACTGCCGACTGTGTCGGTGACATCCACGGTTCCGTCAAGTCCGGCAGACGGATCACCTTCAAGGACGTTGTCCTCCTCCCGGGTGCCGGAGTCAACATCCTGTGGGAAGAACTGCTTCGGCAGCGCGGCTGGCTCAAGATCGTCGACAACGACACCGATTCGGCCTCATTGCGACACAAGGAACACCTCGACTGGTGTATGCCCCTTGTCAAGATCGGACTGCTGAGATACCTTCCTGTCCGCATCGACAAGTCCGACGACGGTCCGCCAGGGCAGGTCCTCGCCCCGGCGGAGCAACACGGCAATCCGATGCTCGACCTGCATCACCGGCTCGGACATCTCGGCTTCAGTACAATTAAGAAGCTGATCCGGTCCGGTCATCTGCCCTTGGTGCCCGGCATGAACGAGGCCAAGCCCAGCTGCGACAGCTGCGAGAAGGCCAAAGCAACACGGCACCCCTTCAACGATGCACCGCTCAGAGGGAGCCAGCCGCTTGAGCTTGTGCATTCGGACGTAGCCGGACCTCTTCGACCGTGCCACGGTGGCTACGCGTACTTCGCCACCTTCATCGACGACTTTACCGACCTCACCGATGTGGTCCTCCTTCGGTCAAAGGCAGAAGTGCTTCATCGCTTCGTCGCCTGGGTCAAGGTCGTCGAACGGGCGTTCGATGCCAAGGTACAAGTCCTACGTACCGATGGCGGAGGCGAGTATGTCAACAAAACTATGACGACTTGGGCGGCATCGCGTGGAATCCTCCACCATATCACGCCGCCACACACACCGGAACTCAACGGCGTGGCCGAGCGCAAGAATCGTACGCTCAAAGAGATGACGGCCGCAATGCTTCACAGCAGCGGCCTGCCGGCGATCTGGTGGGGTCACGCGATCATGTTTGCCGCTGTCCTCCTCAAGAAGGTCACATTGGTGGACGATGGTCGGACGGTATGGGAGTGGGTGCACAAGCGCAAGCCCTCCCTAGGCAAGGCGCAAGCGTTCGGCGCAACTTGCTGGGTGCACGTCCCAGCCGCCGACCGCGTCAAGTCCGACTTGACGATT
Organism: Salmacisia buchloeana; assembly: GCA_029952725.1. NCBI lineage: Eukaryota > Fungi > Basidiomycota > Exobasidiomycetes > Tilletiales > Tilletiaceae > Salmacisia > Salmacisia buchloeana. Next base: position 245,762 of record CP124198.1, read on the forward strand.
CCCAAGGCATGGAAGGGCCGACTTGTCGGATGGCCTTCGGAACGCAGCGGCTATGCGGTACTCAACGAGGAGACGGGCAAGATTGTTTTCTCCCGGAACGTCTCTTTCGGTGCAAGTCCGAGCGCACCAACGGTCGTTCAAGACGTCGAAGCTCCTCTAGGACAAGGTCCGAATGCAAGCATCGGAGACGTTGATGACGAAATCATCGTCGAAGACATCAAGCACGAGTCGGACGGGTCCGAGTCCGACATCGAGCCTACCTCTGGTCCTCGAGGTATCAAGCGCTCCGAGCCGGACTTGACTGTGGATGTCAGCCAGCCCTCATCGACAGCCCAAGTCAGCGACCGTCCTGAGGGCGTCCGGCGGCTGCCAGCCCGAGCTGGCCGCGGTCAACGGTCGGCAGGCTTCTACAACCAGTACGCAACTCTCTGCCAAGAGTCGGAGGGATATCTGTGCATGATCTCCCTCCTGGACAACGACCCGACCAGCTACGACGAGGCAATGCGCACTCCGGAGAAGGCCGAGTGGGCCAAGGCCTTCGAGTCCGAGCTCCAGTCGCTCATCAAGAACGACACGCTCGAGGAGGTGGTCCTCCCTCCCGGCGCCAAGGTCGTCTCCACCAAGTGGGTCTGCAAGACAAAGCGCGATGCAGAAGGCAACTTTGTCAAGCACAAGGCTCGTCTCGTCGGCCGCGGCTTCACCCAGCGGTACGGCATCGACTACGACGAGACGTACGCTCCAGTCGGACGAATGACCAGCATGCGAATCTTCTTCGTCATTGCTTGCGTCTACGACCTGATCGTCTGGCAGATGGATGCGGAGACGGCCTTCCTCAACCCGGAGATGGACCGCGAGCTCTACATCAGCTTTCCGCAAGGCTGGGTCAAGACCAACCCGAAGGCGACTGGCCTTCTAGTCCGCAAGGGTCTTTACGGCTTCAAGCAGTCGGCTAGGCTGTGGTGGCTGGACGTTGTCAAGGTCCTGAACAACCTCGGCTTCCAGCACAGCGACGCCGACTGGGGCATCTTCGTGCGCATCGAGTCCGACGATACGCGCACGATCGTCTTCGTCTACGTGGACGACTTCCTCATCGGCGGCAAGACGCGGGCCATCATCGACGGTGTTCGAGATGGTCTCAAGGCCGCCTACAAGATGTCCGACATCGGCCCGGCTAGCTCTGTCCTCGGCGTCAAGGTCGAGCGAACGGACAGCAGCTTCGTCCTCAGCCAAGGTCACTACATCGACACGGTGCTCGAACGTTTCGGCATGACCGACTGCCGTCCGGAGCCGACACCAATCGCGGTCGGCACCAAGCTCGTCGCAGAGGGAGCTGCGATACATCCGGACCAAGCGCGACAGTTTCAAGCTCTGGTCGGATGTCTTATGTGGATCGCCCTCTCCACACGTCCGGACGTCAGCTTCGCAGTCAGCGCACTCTCGCGTTTCTGCAGCAACCCGACCGAAGAGCACTTCAAGGTTGCCAAGCGCGTCCTTCGGTACCTCAAGGCGACGCGCGACCTTGGGCTGGTCCTCGCCCCCGTCAAGGTTGACGGCGAACCTCAACTTGTCGGCTTCTCGGACGCCGACTGGGCCGGCAATCACGAAGACCGTCAGTCGCAGTCCGGCTACGTCTTCCAGCTCTACGGCGCTACGGTCAGCTGGGGCTCTCTGCGGCAGACGTGCGTCGCCCTCTCTTCCGTGGAGTCGGAGTACATTGCACTTACGGAAGCCGCCAAGGACGCCATCTGGCTTCGGACCGCCATCATGGCATACGACCAAGAGACAGCTGACTCGGTCAAGATCCGACTCGGCGGCGACAACCAGGGAGCGCTGGCCCTCGCGCAAAACCCTGGCTGGCACCGTCGCACCAAGCACATCGACATCCGGTATCACTTCGTCCGATGGCAAGTCGAGGCTGGTGCGATTCAGTTGGAGTACGTCGGCACATCGGAGCAAGCAGCCGACATCCTCACCAAGGCAACTCCGGCCCCGGTACTTGTCAAGCATCGCCAAGCACTCGGTGTACGGCCGATCTCTGGCATCAAGACGGCGTCAGGTTCAGCAGGTGCTGCCTGAGAGGGAGTGTTGTGAGTCAGTCAGCACTGCTGACAGTGCAACTCTCATTCCGGCTATAGCGGCATGTCGGAGCACAGCCTCCGGCACGGCACGGCAGCTTTGCTCATTCCAGCGCACAGCCCTCCCTTAGCCCGGCACAGCCTCCTCATTCCGGAAGCTGTTCCCGTTTCATATCGTCTCCCTGTCTCGTTTCCCCCAGCTTGCGCCCTCGGGCTCTCTCCCTGACCCCAAAGCTATATAACCAGCCTGTTTCCCTTCTCCTCCCCCCTCTGGCAATCCATCCAGTCCTTCACGTCTCGTCCTCTCCCCTGCCCTTCGTCCTCACTACTCCTTCCGGCCGTCTGCCCCAACGGTCCGCTATCTTACTTCGCACAGCGCCCGTCTGGGACACTGCTGGTTGGCTCGGTCCCCCCTTGATCCAGCAGCATAGGTCAGAGTTCTGGCGGCAGGTCCCTTCGGCTCCACTGCGGAGCTGTACTACCTGGTCCGACCGTCCCATCCCGAACTGCTGGATCCTGTGGGATCCTACCCGACCAGTACCTCCCTTTCGCTCGCTCGCAAGTTCGACACCCGGTCCTCGGTGCGGCTTCGTCCGTCTAGTCCGCACACCCACCTTGCTGGTCCTCGCAGGTGGGTGTTGTCCGTCGTCCGCGACCTTAGTCTACAAGAGCCGGCAGCTCGGGCACAGGCCCTCCATCTCGCGCAGCATGGCCAGCAGGCGTTCGAAATAGATCTCGTGCCCCGTGATGCGCTGGCGCTCGTTTCTGACCCGAAGCGGGGAGGATGGAGAAGGAACCTCGCCGGCCAGGGCTCGGTCTTCTGTACCGAATGACGATCCCGGCGCTGCAACTTGGGTGATGCCGTACCGTTCTTGGGCCGAATGAGAATCGGACATGGACGCCGAGCTGGAGTGCGCAACCGTTGGCGCCCAGACATTCGGGGTGAGAGACTCGGTAACAAATCTGGCTCGTTTCTGAGGTCGTTCGTCGTCGACGTCGGCTGAGCGTTTGCACATGGTCTTTTGACCTTCATCAGGTGCCGAGTAGGAGAGGGGGCCAGGGCTAGTAGGACCCTGCCTTCCGTCGGCAGCGTCGAAGTCGCTAGCGAGCGGATGGGTTGATTCAGGCTGGAATCTGACTTGCTGGCTCGATCGTGCTTGGGTCGGAAGCCAATGCCGACATAGCCTCAGTCCCCGCGCAAACATCGTAGAGGACTGCGCCCGGGATCTCGAAACACGATGTGGCCCGATCGTCGAAAAGGATCCCAATAGGGCTGCGCCGACAGCTATCTCCGTTCAGGAAGGCTGCGTAGCACAGGTGTTCGAGGGTCGGATTCGTCTTCGCAGCTGTTTGCACTGCTTGCAGCTGAAGTTGGGTCAAAATGATCGTCACCGTCGCGTTGCCGCCATCCCGACCGGCACGGCCTGCCTGTTGCACCAGGTTCAGAAGGGTATGGGGGTGTTCCGCCATGACGAAGCTCCTGATGTCAGCACAGTGCAGGCCGGCGCCGAGGGCGTATGTACCGCACATTGCCCGAGTGCGGCAGGCCATGAAATTCACCAGACCTTGTTCCATCTGGGCCCGTTCCTCGCTGCTTCGTGCCAATTCTTGCAAAGTGGCGCCGTGGTACGCCTGCCAATGGCAAGGGTCATTAGCGTTCCGCTGCTGTCGTGCACGAGTCGATGCTGACAAGCTCACACCGCAACCGACAAGCACGGAGACGAGAGGAACTGGTGCAGGTACGCCGAGTCCATGTATCGATGAATAAGCGCGCCTTGCAGTTGACGAGATGCCAAAAGACCCACATTCACGCCGAGGCCATTCCGCACTGTCGCATTGCGTACGATGTCCCCCAAGTCATCACCAGTCCACGGCCTGCCGTCAGGCTGGACGAACAGCCGGCTTGGCTTGGCAGACCGACACCGCGCGACCCGGAGGCGATCCATTGTTGGTCGGACAGCGAACAAATATCGCAGCACGGAGACGCTCAGGGCTGGTGGAAGTACGCGCATGACGACGTTCGTGTGGACCCCTCGCCACGCATTTTTGCTGTGGGCTGTCGCAAGGATGACGTGACCGTTTGGACCGACGGCTAGCCGGACCCGCTCCGCACTGTTGATGACAAGCACGGTGTTGAGTTCCGAGCCGCGGTTGGCGGGGCCTGCCGTCCAGAAGATGGCTGCGAAGAGGTTGCGTAGATAGTGCTGTTCTTCCCAGAAGGGCCGGCCACAGGCATCCTCGTCCAGATCCCATACGTGACCGGACTTGTCCTGAAAGCGCGCCCCCTTTGGGTTGCCGTTCCGGTCCGAGACAGTCGGGTCCTCAACGGCTCGCAGGACGGAGCTGGTGATGCGGGCGGTCAGAGTGTCAAACTCCGCTGCAATCCCGGCGTTGTGGGGCTCGGTCATGAGCGAATAGCCAACTGATGTATTGCCCGTCACGTCGCGTACTTTGGCGGCTGGGAAGTCCGGCGCAGCGCCTTCACCTCGACGCTCCAAGGCCAATCCAACCTCCACCGTTTCCGCAATCATGTTGGCGGCCATTTTGCGGATGTCGTCCATGCGGAATGCGGATCATGTCGCCGTTGGACGTGAGTGCCGTGCCATCCACGCTCCACAACAGCTTCCATCGATCGCTGGGCCCATCGGGGCATGCCATACCGTATCTGAGCTGGCTCAGCACGACGCTGAGGACCGAGTTGACCGAGACCACTGCGCATTTGAGGCGGTCTTGCTCGATGCCCTGCTCCAGCCGGCTCCAGTTGCTGGCTCTGCTGTTGACGAAGTAGTGGTAGGCGACGATATAGAGCCGGAGTCCCCAGTTGAGGCGTGCCAGTCGTGGTGTCGCCTCACGGCCGTATTGCCACGCGTAGTTGTCTGCTTCTCGAACGCCGGCCAAGGCAGAGAAAGTCAGGACCACCGAGCTATGCCCGGGCCCGGTGACAGTCTGGGTGAGGAGCTTGTAGATTCCTCCGGCGACGTGACTGGCTTGAACGGTACCGTCGCGAATCAACTGGTCTAAGTTGGCCATGTGGCGCTCGAGGCCGACGCTGGATCTGCGTAGCGGGCGGAGTTCGGACAGGCGGGCGCCGGGCGAGTCTTACCCAGGGCCTACGCTGTCGGCGAACAGCCCGGCGGTGTCCAGCAGCCAAAGGAGCCAAGCCAGGCCGAGGACCTCTCCCAGCCACCGCCCGCAAATCTTCTTGTATGACGGACCGGCTTCTAGTGTGCCGATGTGTTGTTTGCTGCCGTTGTACGAAGCTTCGTGGCAATTCATGTATCGTTTGAGCCAGTCGGAGCCGTGCTTGGTGAACGCGTCGGTGGCCTCGTCGAAAGCAGACCGATTTGCCATCAGAATCGCGTTGTACGTCTGGGTGACGTCGACACTAGGATCGGCGTATCCGTCCACTCGTTGCCGGATGATCGGCTGGAGCTGCTTCAGTAGCGCGGCAGGTTCCGTGATCAACCTGACGGCCACGGAAAGATTCACGCCCTCCAGCAGGGAGGGCCATCCGACCTTGCGAAGCCAGTTTGGAGTGGCAGCATCGGATTCCCCCACCGTCGACACCTGTGGGTGCAAAGTGGCCGGATTGAGGCGAGCGTGACTTGCCACTTCGTTGACGATGCCGCTGAAAGCCTCAGCCTCGAGCGACGTTTGCAGGGTGAGGTTATCCGGATTTGCGTTGTTGAGTACGGCTGACGAGTTGACCACGAATAGACTGCCGTATTCCGTCCACGACTGAGCGACGACCGGCCTCAAGTCGACCATCGGGCAATGTCGAGCCTGGGCGGCCAGGCCTTCGTGGTCGGAAATGTGACCGCGATTGCAAAGCCAAGCCGGTCGCTGCCGAAGCTGCTTCAGAGGCGGATCGTCGGACTTCAGGGCGGGGATCGTGCTTGGGTGAGCCGGCCGAGTGGGCAGCCTATCGATCGCCGCTCGGATGATCAGTAACTCGTTGGACATATCACGGCCGGTTGTACGTATCTCGTCGTCGGTACCGCCTCGACAGAAGAGGGTCCCATAGTGCGATTGCTTCTGGAAATGGCGCTTGAGGCTATCGGGTTTGACAGCGGTGCCGCAGATTTGGCAGACGAGCGCGTTGTGTTCGGACAAGTACTCGATTCGGTATACCGCAAGCGTTCCACCATCCGCGCCGTCTGGCTGGACGGGCTCAGGTGCGGTAGGCATCTACGGACGGTGAACAGGGCCGTCAGAGGGTCAGCAATCAGTCTCGAGCCTGGCGAGAGCGGATGTGGTTGCACTCACTTCGATTGCCAGACAAGTGCGGAGGGAAAAGGACTGCGGACTTGACGACCAGCGGAAGGAGAGGGACAGGGATGTTCAATGTATGAGGACATGCACGTTGGGGGCGGGCGGCGGGGCGGAGGCGGTGTGCTCCGGCAGAAAAGAGCCCCCTAAGAGGAGCAGGTGGTGGGGGTAGTCGCATGTCCTTGGCAGATATCCAGATTTTTCGGTAAGACACTCGGACGACACTGTCGGCCCCGAGACGAGCCAGGTCTTGATGGATCGTGAAGAGGACTTGACGAAGGACACTTGCGTCGAGGGGTACTTGCAACTGCGCGCCATTAGCCTGATGAAAGAACAAGCGCTCTTGATTGAGGCAGCAGCCGGGTTGTGGTTCGCCGTTCTGGACGGCGCACGCCATGCCGACCGCCTCCTTCAGGGTTGGCCGAGTGGCCTCGATGGATGTCCTGAGAAGTACTTCGAAGGGCCGCGGGTGTAGAGTCGGATGTTTGCTGATCTCAGGACGTTGTCCGGCTGTCTGTTGGTGCCGTTCCATGCTCTTGCGGGTCTTGCGTGATCGAAGGGATGTCTTGAGGAGTCATTTGACTGTCTCAAGGAGCAGCTGGTTCGTGTTGCGATGTTCAAGATGGCGGGGAGGAACTGGTGATGGGAACGTCCTGAGGTGAATGAACGTGTTCTTTTCTGCTGATACTTTTTCTATCATGGCGCAGAGCGGGCCGGCAATCTTAGAGAAGTCCTTGATGAACCGCCGGCAGGACGTCGCCGTACCGATGAAACTTCGCAGAGCCGTAACCGTGTTTGAGAGTGGCCACGACTTGATTACCTAAACTTTGCCCGGGTCCGCTCGCAGGAACGTCTCTAGCCCCACCTCAAAAAAATACGGGTTACGCAACGCACGCAAAACCGCACGCGTCAGTCCCAAGACGCGTGTTCGTATCGAGACGCGTCTGGCAGCTCTCCTGACCTCTCTTACGCCCTCTCAGTGTCATCACCATCGTTGTTCTTGACAACCAACCACAGACTACCTACGAATCATGGAAAAACAGCACAACGAGCAGCAGCAGAGATGCTCAGTGTGCAAAACAAAGCGGCCGGCGAGCGATTTCCCGTTCAAGATGGACGGCACCCGCATGAAGAGCTGCAAGCAGCACCTCAAACGCGTCTCCGCCCACGACTCTTGGATCGACGTCCTCACCCAGCTCAACGCCCACGCAGCCGGCAGACACGCGCTTCTCGATCTCGACATGTGCCTGTCCTTTGACGACTGTACTGTACACGTTTCGGCCTCCAGCAGTCACGCAGGGCTATCGGACATCGCTCATGCTGTGGCTCGAGCTATCTGGGACGTGTCTGGCTATCGTTGGAAGCTCAACAACGACGCTCGCGGTAGCAATGGGGTCGCCTTCTACTTTTACTGCTGTCAGGACAAAGCTGCTCGAGAGATGTCCAAGACCACGGGCGCGCGAGTTCCGACCTCGTGCGTTGCGACGCATGCGTGTGCAAGCAGACTCGTCCTCCTGTTCAAGCCTCAACTGCAAGTTCTCAACATCCGGATGACCCATACCACCCATGCACCGTACGCGGACAAGGCGGTACGCCCAGCCGTACTTGAATTCATCGAAGAGCATCTCGATTCGACGCCAGGACAGATATATCAGGACGTTCGCGCCATTCCAGAGCTACAGCAAAGCGCCACGGCACTCACGCAACAGCAGGTCGGCTTCTGGTGGCGTACGTTCACCTCAAGTCTGTGGAAATTGGACGACGACCCGTACAAGTCGATCGAACTCGGTCTCGGTGTTGACAACATGATGCAAGATGGCTGGACGGAAGAAGATATAGAAGCACTTGTCGGTCAAGAGTCTGCCCAAGTGGGAGCGACGAAGGGTATCTCACCTCGAGTTGTCGGCCGCAAGATCGTCAAGGACGCTGGGGTGCGCGGCATAGCACTCTATGCTACGGGCTCATCGGGGCCCTGCGTGACCAAGCCATCGAGATCAGCTTGGACGCTACCTATGGCACCAACAGTAGTGGCCTAGATCTCTTTGCTGTACTCACGGAGGTTCGAGGAGCAGGCGTACCGCTGCTGTACTTCTTGCTGGACACGAGGGACATGGTGGGGAATGGGCGGCGTATCGAGATCCTGGGTGAGGCACTGTCGATATTGCGCAGCATGGGGCTACGCCCGTCGTTCGTGGGTTGCGACAAAGACGCTGCAGAGATAGCGGCGGTTCGCGAGGTCTGGCCTGACGCCAAGGTTCAACTTTGCTACTGGCACGTACGAAGAGCGCTGCGTCAGCGCTTGTCGAGCACCACGGTATCATCAAGTCCGGCCTACAATGCAAGTGATGCGGCGCGGACGGTGTCCGACCTGGAGTTGTGCTGGGGAGTGCCCGAGCGGCACAGGCATCCCCTGGCCATCTGCACGTGTCCTTGTCGCCGATCGACGCAAGGTGATGAGCCGCAGAGGGATTGGGACCGAGCTGGACGGATGGAAGTGCCAAGGGAGGAGGTGGACAAGGTCATCGACCTGGTCAGCCGTCATTTCAATATGCATCACAGCAACCTGCATAAGTCATGACAGGGCGCCGTTTTCCGCTTGCCGCTTTTCTGAAAAGTTGATGAGGGAAGGCTGAATCGCCTGTGCCCTCAGCCTCACCACCATCATCAAGCCGAGCCCCTCAGACCCTTGACGATGAGACACTCGCAACTGACCTTTCGCCATCACTCACCGCATTGGGTTGGATGCTGACCGCTGACAGTCGACAGACTACCCTTCCTACGACACCTCCTCCCAGTTTTCCATATCCCACCAGCCACCTTCCATCCCTTCTGTTCATCCCTTCCTCAGTAGTCAGCACCCCACCTCCTTCGGCATTCGCTGCATACATATGCTCAACGTCGACACGACAATCATGCAGTGCGGTGCCTCAACAGCTCGCTCGCCGGTGCCGGACAACGTCAAGATCAGCCTTGCGCTCACGACGCTCACACGCAATGTGCGTGTCGACTTCGCTGCTCGAGCAGTTGGCATCAGTCCGTCTACGCTGTATCGCGCACGAGCTCAGCTCGTCAGCATCGGCGAACTTGCACGTCGCGGCAAGCGCACTGGTCGGCCACCTCTCTTCACGGACGAGATGGGTGCATACGTCAAGCGTTTGCTCGACTACAGGCCAGCAATGTACATTCACGAGGTCGCAGGGCTGGTAGAGCGATTCTTCGGGGTGACGGTTCACGACACCACGATCAGCAGATGGCTCAAGCGCAACAAGTACACGCACAAGTCCCTCTCACGACATGCGCGCGAGCGCAGCTTCGAGCGCGTAGCTCAGTGGACGTTGATGATGGGACAGTTCCATCCTGAACATCTGGTCTTTGCCGACGAGACGCACGTCGACCGCCGCACCGCAGCTCGACGACAAGGGTGGGCAAGCTCAAACAATCGTGCGGTGACATCGGCATACTACATTCGCGGCAAGAGGTACTCCCAGCTCCCTGCACTCGCTCACACCGGCATGTTTGCGCCGTGGGTTGTCGAGGGCTCGGTGGATGGTGCCAAGTTCGAGTGGTGGCTGGAGAACATGTGTTTGCCTGCCATGCAGCCTTTTCCAGCGCCTCGGTCGGTCCTTGTCGTGGACAACGCAAGCACCCACAAGAGTCCAAAAATTCGTGAGCTGGTCGAAGGCGCCGGTGAGTGTTGCGGTCACCGCGTCCGGGTCGAAACACACTGACAGACGATGTCTTCTTGCCTCGTCAGGTTGTGTTCTTGTCTACTTGCCGCCTTACAGCCCTCAGTTGAACCCCATTGAGCATTCATTCTCGATCATCAAGCGGGAGCTACAGCGGAATATGGAGGCGGAACAAGGTGATATCATACGAGCAGCCGAGCGCATCAACGCTTCCGTTGCAACGAACTTGATCAGGACCTGCGGATACGACTGAATCTGTAGCATGACTATGTTCCATGCATTCAATTCATCTGGCATCTACACTCGCACTTGACAAGACGTCAGGAAACGACCGTTGCGTCTCCTTTGTCCTCGTCGGGGATGGAGTCCTGAGCGGAGGACGATCCTAAGCCTGAGTGGCAGTCCTGAGCCGATGGTGTTGATCCAGTCGTAATGGACAGCGACGTTGACGGTGCGTTCGTGGGGGGCTGCATCATGGTGGACTCATTCGAATCGAAGCTAGAGACGGCCGGGACGGGAGCAATGTGATCTTGCGACCAGATGTAGATGGCCGCTGCAAGTTGGCAGGCGTCCGCCTTGGTTATGCCAGCTTGGGTCTGGACCTCTGAGCAGGTACAGACGCTGACCCAACTTGCAATGCTGATGATGTTGCGCAGTCCTTTTGCAGCAAGACGCTCCATCACCACGGCAGGGACATCATATCGCTGCTGCCAGACCGCCGTCGACATCAGTGGTCCAAACTTGGTGACCCTGAGAGGAGCCGAGCCCGCCGAAGTATCGTTGGCCTCTTTGTTGCTGGACTGGTCAACTCTGACCTTGGAGGGCGACACGCTGCGATTGATTCCTTTGTAGGGAGACCCACTTCGTTTGATTTGAGACGTGTGAGCTTGGGCTTGCTGCTGCTGTGTCTCGTTGTCTCCGTCCGAGGAAAGCTCGATACCCTCCTCCTTGCACCATCCAGGCCCGTTGCACCGTATCGGGGTCGGCGCTGCGCGCTTGACGTCTGGCTTGATATCACTTGTCTCGGTCTTCGCCTTGCTGCGCTTCTCCGGGAAAGGATCTCTGACCGGCGGCGTGTGAAGGTCAACTCCAGGTTCTTTGTTCAGGATTGCTTTAACCCAGACCCGACGGTGGCGTCCCGTGAGCTTGATGTGGTCATCAGAAACGAACGGATGAACTATGCAGAAGCTGAGTCCGACTTTGTCCTTGCGCTTGCAGTCCGAAGCACCGCAGACCCAGAGCTTGCGAAGCTGACGATCGATGGAGACCTTCTCCAGGTCATCGCCGTATAGTGTCTTCCCCTCCGAACTGCTGTTGGCAGCGCTGATCTTCGAGGCCGGGAGGGCAGGATCCCTTGTCGAGTCCTCACGAGGGTAGATGCAAAGCTTTCCGGTCGCTAGATGACTCTTTGTCGCCGCCTGCATCATAACCTCCATGAATGCATCGTATTGCGCGCCGTCCAGCTCCGTTTCGATGCCAAAGCGCGTCTTGCTGTTTGGAAGTTGCACAGTAAGCTGAGGGTTGAGCTCTTCCCATGTTCCGCAGAGCTTGTCCGCTACTCGAAAAGCTACTTGGTGAAGGAAATTGCCATAACCGGTGCTTGGGTCGATTGTGAGGATAGTCTGCGCGTGAGGAGCCTTTGCAGGACTCTTCTTGCCATCTTCTGCCGGCCCGGTCTTGACGAACAGTCCAATGCTCACAAGGATCTCTAGAAGCAGCATAAGTCATACGCGTCAGCTGTACGCCTGCACTGCATGAATGTCATATGTTGGACTCACGCTGGTCACGGTCGCCCGCGATAGCAACCTCTCCTTCGCTTTCGCTCCCCTCCTCGCCCGAGAATTCGTCGTTGGCTTCAATCTTGACGTCGGGGGCCTTCTTCGCAACTCTGACCTTCTTTGATCTGGTTGACGGCTGTGCTTTGCCTCGCTTGCTGTTCTTGGCGGCCGTTGTACTCTTGGGCGGCATCTTGTCAGAATTGATGCACAAGTCGTCGATGGCGCCGTCGCGCGTGCGCGGGCCAGGCGTGCAGAAAGGATGGGGAGTGCAGAAGGGATGGAAGAGGGAAAGGAAAAGACGACAGCGCAGCTGAAGGAGGCGGAAGAGGATGTGGGAGGGTGGATGCAGGAGGGAGACGAAGGAGAAAGAGCCTGTAAGTGCTAGATCATAGATAGGAGTCAACTGTCAGCCATGACGGTCAGTGCTCCAGTCAGTAGCGTATGCAGGGCAGAGAGCTCGTTCGAGGATTGAGATGGTGAGAGGGAAGGGGATGAGGGCGTAGTCGAAAGACATGGTGATGGTCGTTGTCCTGCAGAAAGATGGATGAGGTGTTGTTTCGCAAGACTTTTGCAGGTTGCTGCAAACATTCCCGACCCCGGGCGGCACAACACTCACCTCCGAACAGATACGTGTGCAAGCTGCAACAGAGGCGTATCAGATGTGCAAGACCCGCGGCTGGGCGCGCGTATGGACGTACCTGTGGACCAACTGGTACCGGCATGATGAATGGGTCCTCTGGGCACGCAGTGCTGCGGACGATGTCCCGGTGTTGAAGACGACAATGATCTGCGAGTCGCATTGGAGGGTCATCAAGCACGACTATTTGCATCGCTTCTCAAGGCCTCGCATCGACCACGTCACTTACATATTCAAGCAACGCGTGATCCTCAACACGTGCGAGCGCGTCAAGGCCCTGCTCGACCAGAACACGCGCATGGCTCTGCCAAGCTGGGTTCGCCCATTTGTCCGCGCCTGGCAAAGCACAGAGGGCCACGAGGTCAGCGAAGAGGCGCTGCGGCACTACCGGACATGTGCTCACAGATGGATTTGTGCCTGTGAAGCGTTTTTGAACAGTCGATTCTTGTTCTGCAAGCACCTGATCGCGTCGGTAGAGCACATGGGCGTCAGCGACCTCAGAAGCATGCAGCGCCACCGACAACCGCCCTTCTGGACTCACTGCAACCTCAAGCCCTTGAAGACGAGCGCTGTGTGCGGCTGCCAGCCATCGGCCAGTGTGAACGGCGCCGAATCGGACCACATAGACGGTGCGGACGAGCCCGACGAGGACGCCGACGCGGCGGAGGACGTTGTGGGAGAGGATGGCGGCGATGGGGGAATAGATTGGATCGAGGCAGAGGCAGAAGAAGGGACGACATCAGCGACACAGCTCTTCGATGAGCTGAGCCTGGTACTCACCAGGATGCAAAAGCTCATAGAGCGTGAGCGACCTTGGGCCTCGATGCAGTTGGCAAAGGTCTTGCTGCAAACCAATCGCCAAAACGTCCGGCTGTTGGAGGCGGACGAGCAGCGACTCCATCAGCTGACACAGCGGCGGACATGGCAAACAGGGCAGCACCAAGCACTCATGTACTTACGAGGCGCATCCCGAATCTAATTGTGGGTGAACTGGCCTATAGGCCAGCAGGTTCCTGCCAGAGGCCAGCCAGAAATGGCGGCAGGCACCCAAGGGCAACCAGAGGCCACCAAACAGGGACAGGAGGCCAGTCGGAGGCAGCCAAAGGCAGTCAAGAGCCGCCAGGGGCCGAACAGGGGCGGCCGAGGGCAGCCCCAGCCAGCCGGATGCAGCCAAGGGCCGCCAAGGGGCAGCCAGAGGCGGCCAAGGGGTGGGAAGGGGCGCCAAGGCGCGCCAGAGAGGCGAGGAGGGGACCTGGGGGCAAAAAAGGGGAAGGGGGACGTGGATGGGGGTCGGGGGGCGTCGATGGAGGTCAGAGACGTGGATGGGGGTGGGAAACGTTGGTGAGTGCCGTAGGGAAGCGTAGACGCGATCGTGGAGCGCGCGCACAGGGTGGAGGAGACGGGCAGAGCTGGGATGAGCGTACTGCGTAGCGAATGTCTGATTGTAGCGCGCTATACTCACCTTGTTGAAGCTTGGTGGTGGATGCTGGTAGTTACTGGTGGTTGGGAGGAGCAGCTGCTGACCCTCGTAGGCTGCTCACCCATCAGGAGACACGCGTGCGCGGTTTTGCTCATTGCGCAACCCGTACCTTTTTGAGGAGGGGCTGCTCTCACCCTCGCAGGCCGTGCTTGTCGACGATGTGCCCAAGAAACTTGAGAGAGGTCGCGCCGAAGATACACTTGTCGTTGCTGGGGTGAAGTTGGCGTTGATCGAGCAATTGGAAAACGCGTCGGACGTCCTTGACGTGCTGCTCCGGGGTCGGTGAGAAGATGACGATGCCGTCCAGGTAGATCAATGCGCTGACGTCGAGCATTTCCTTGAATATGTTGTTTGGCATGCTCTGGAACGTTGCTGGCAGCCCGAAAGGCATGACTGTGAACATCAACGCGCCATACCGACAGATAAATGTGGTCTTGTCCTGGTGCCGAGGTGCCACGCGAACCTGACAGTAGCCCGATTCGAGGTCGAGAGATGTGAAGTAGCGCGCTTTACCGAGGAACTGATAACAATTGTCGATCTGGACCAAAGGGTACGACTCTTTCGTCGTAACGGAGTTCAGCGCGCGATAGTTGACGCAAGGTCGATATTCACTGACCAGGGGGAGAATGGACGACGTTGTCCTCCATTGCCTCCGTCTTGGCCGCCTGCTCTGGGTGCCCTGTATCCTCCGCGATCCCTGCTGGGGCTGTCCTGTCTGCGTTACTGACTGCCGTAGTTGGGGTGGTTGGAGCAATCAACTTGCAAATGTCCGTAGCGACTGCAGCCCTAACAAGGCCCCAGGCCCGCGGTGGCGGCGCTGATGTTGTTGAGCTGAAGACAGTCTAGTTTTATGGTTACCGGTCCGGATGCCCCCGGACTGGGTCCATGACCTCCGGGTTGGCCATTATGGCGCCGTGCACCACAGTTGCCGTTGATGGTGCGGATCATCTCGTTGAAACGGTCCAGTGACAGTGAGGCTTCTTGGATCGTGAAGGTGTCCCGCTGGCACACAACATTTTGAGCTTCGAGCAGAAGAGGTCTTGTGAGGTTGCGAACTTAATTGAGGTTCGACATGTCGCCGGGTTGAAGTCGTGCTTGAAGATTGTTGAAAGTAGTGGTGTAGCGACCGTAGTCGCCATAAAAAAATGGAAGTTTAGATAGTTTGACAAACGCGCTCGCGCGACATCTGGGCGTCATAATGCTTCCTGAAGCGTCCGACAAAATGGCTCCGGTTATCGAGCGGTCGAGCACGCGTTTTAGTTTTAGAATCAGCTCTGCGCTTCCTAGTGAAAAGAGTTGACCGCAAGTGCGATACGCTGCCCGGCCGGAACTTGGCCTGCCCTAAACTTTGAGTTTGACGATGGCAAGCCAAGCCTGAGGGTCCTCTCGTTCCTCTTTCGAGAAGGGCGCCAGGGTAAAGCGCCCGAACTGGGCGGAATCAGCCGTCGTCTCGAGGCCCGTTGGAACTTACTGTACTTATGTCGCCGTCTGTCCGGCCTGCACCGCTGCCTGTGTCGCGGTGACGGCTTCTTGTGCCGTTCTGAGTTGGCAGGCCGCCGCGGCGATGTGTGTTGAAGCGTCTGCGTGTTGCTCTTGCAGTAAGGTCTCGAGTGCCGCACACCGCGCGGCAATGTCGCTATTTCCTTCACAGATACGTGAAATGGCTTGTTCGAGTTCTTGATGAAACATGTTGCGTCGGCGTTATTCGTCGTCGGTGCGAGTTAAACCGCTCGTGGGTTGTTCTGCTTGATGCGGTCGGGGCGATGCAGAGACCAATACCGTCGTCAGTCGCAACTTGACGACACGCGCGCTTGAAGACGAAGATTGACCAGCAGTCTTTGGTTTCTTGATGATAAGACGTTGTGGTGGAAGGCGTGTAGGTGCTCTGTGGACGTGAAATGCAGCGGGTCGGTGAATATGTGGTCGTCCTCCCTCATCTCCATTCTCACCCGTCGTCGATGAGTAGTTCGCTTCCTCCGCTGGAGTCCTTCGCCAGGACAACCATCATCGTGCCCCTACTCTTCCACGTCCCCCCCCCCCCCTCTCATACCAATCACACAGTGACACTCGGCAAAGCGCGCTACTTCACATCTCTCGACCTCGAATCGGGTTACTGTCAGGTTCGCGTGGCACCTCGGCACCAGGACAAGACCACATTTATCTGTCGGTATGGCGCGTTGATGTTCACAGTCATGCCTTTCGGGCTGCCAGCAACGTTCCAGAGCATGCCAAACAACATATTCAAGGAAATGCTCGACGTCAGCGCATTGATCTACCTGGACGGCATCGTCATCTTCTCACCGACCCCGGAGCAGCACGTCAAGGACGTCCGACGCGTTTTCCAATTGCTCGATCAACGCCAACTTCACCCCAGCAACGACAAGTGTATCTTCGGCGCGACCTCTCTCAAGTTTCTTGGGCACATCGTCGACAAGCACGGCCTGCGAGGGTGAGAGCAGCCCCTCCTCAAAAAGGTACGGGTTGCGCAATGAGCAAAACCGCGCACGCGTGTCTCCTGATGGGTGAGCAGCCTACGAGGGTCAGCAGCTGCTCCTCCCAACCACCAGTAACTACCAGCATCCACCACCAAGCTTCAACAAGGTGAGTATAGCGCGCTACAATCAGACATTCGCTACGCAGTACGCTCATCCCAGCTCTGCCCGTCTCCTCCACCCGGTGCGCGCGCTCCACGATCGCGTCTACGCTTCCCTACGGCACTCACCAACGTTTCCCACCCCCATCCACGTCTCTGACCTCCATCGACGCCCCCCGACCCCCATCCACGTCCCCCTTCCCCTTTTTTGCCCCCAGGTCCCCTCCTCGCCTCTCTGGCGCGCCTTGGCGCCCCTTCCCACCCCTTGGCCGCCTCTGGCTGCCCCTTGGCGGCCCTTGGCTGCATCCGGCTGGCTGGGGCTGCCCTCGGCCGCCCCTGTTCGGCCCCTGGCGGCTCTTGACTGCCTTTGGCTGCCTCCGACTGGCCTCCTGTCCCTGTTTGGTGGCCTCTGGTTGCCCTTGGGTGCCTGCCGCCATTTCTGGCTGGCCTCTGGCAGGAACCTGCTGGCCTATAGGCCAGTTCACCCACAATTAGATTCGGGATGCGCCTCGTAAGTACATGAGTGCTTGGTGCTGCCCTGTTTGCCATGTCCGCCGCTGTGTCAGCTGATGGAGTCGCTGCTCGTCCGCCTCCAACAGCCGGACGTTTTGGCGATTGGTTTGCAGCAAGACCTTTGCCAACTGCATCGAGGCCCAAGGTCGCTCACGCTCTATGAGCTTTTGCATCCTGGTGAGTACCAGGCTCAGCTCATCGAAGAGCTGTGTCGCTGATGTCGTCCCTTCTTCTGCCTCTGCCTCGATCCAATCTATTCCCCCATCGCCGCCATCCTCTCCCACAACGTCCTCCGCCGCGTCGGCGTCCTCGTCGGGCTCGTCCGCACCGTCTATGTGGTCCGATTCGGCGCCGTTCACACTGGCCGATGGCTGGCAGCCGCACACAGCGCTCGTCTTCAAGGGCTTGAGGTTGCAGTGAGTCCAGAAGGGCGGTTGTCGGTGGCGCTGCATGCTTCTGAGGTCGCTGACGCCCATGTGCTCTACCGACGCGATCAGGTGCTTGCAGAACAAGAATCGACTGTTCAAAAACGCTTCACAGGCACAAATCCATCTGTGAGCACATGTCCGGTAGTGCCGCAGCGCCTCTTCGCTGACCTCGTGGCCCTCTGTGCTTTGCCAGGCGCGGACAAATGGGCGAACCCAGCTTGGCAGAGCCATGCGCGTGTTCTGGTCGAGCAGGGCCTTGACGCGCTCGCACGTGTTGAGGATCACGCGTTGCTTGAATATGTAAGTGACGTGGTCGATGCGAGGCCTTGAGAAGCGATGCAAATAGTCGTGCTTGATGACCCTCCAATGCGACTCGCAGATCATTGTCGTCTTCAACACCGGGACATCGTCCGCAGCACTGCGTGCCCAGAGGACCCATTCATCATGCCGGTACCAGTTGGTCCACAGGTACGTCCATACGCGCGCCCAGCCGCGGGTCTTGCACATCTGATACGCCTCTGTTGCAGCTTGCACACGTATCTGTTCGGAGGTGAGTGTTGTGCCGCCCGGGGTCGGGAATGTTTGCAGCAACCTGCAAAAGTCTTGCGAAACAACACCTCATCCATCTTTCTGCAGGACAACGACCATCACCATGTCTTTCGACTACGCCCTCATCCCCTTCCCTCTCACCATCTCAATCCTCGAACGAGCTCTCTGCCCTGCATACGCTACTGACTGGAGCACTGACCGTCATGGCTGACAGTTGACTCCTATCTATGATCTAGCACTTACAGGCTCTTTCTCCTTCGTCTCCCTCCTGCATCCACCCTCCCACATCCTCTTCCGCCTCCTTCAGCTGCGCTGTCGTCTTTTCCTTTCCCTCTTCCATCCCTTCTGCACTCCCCATCCTTTCTGCACGCCTGGCCCGCGCACGCGCGACGGCGCCATCGACGACTTGTGCATCAATTCTGACAAGATGCCGCCCAAGAGTACAACGGCCGCCAAGAACAGCAAGCGAGGCAAAGCACAGCCGTCAACCAGATCAAAGAAGGTCAGAGTTGCGAAGAAGGCCCCCGACGTCAAGATTGAAGCCAACGACGAATTCTCGGGCGAGGAGGGGAGCGAAAGCGAAGGAGAGGTTGCTATCGCGGGCGACCGTGACCAGCGTGAGTCCAACATATGACATTCATGCAGTGCAGGCGTACAGCTGACGCGTATGACTTATGCTGCTTCTAGAGATCCTTGTGAGCATTGGACTGTTCGTCAAGACCGGGCCGGCAGAAGATGGCAAGAAGAGTCCTGCAAAGGCTCCTCACGCGCAGACTATCCTCACAATCGACCCAAGCACCGGTTATGGCAATTTCCTTCACCAAGTAGCTTTTCGAGTAGCGGACAAGCTCTGCGGAACATGGGAAGAGCTCAACCCTCAGCTTACTGTGCAACTTCCAAACAGCAAGACGCGCTTTGGCATCGAAACGGAGCTGGACGGCGCGCAATACGATGCATTCATGGAGGTTATGATGCAGGCGGCGACAAAGAGTCATCTAGCGACCGGAAAGCTTTGCATCTACCCTCGTGAGGACTCGACAAGGGATCCTGCCCTCCCGGCCTCGAAGATCAGCGCTGCCAACAGCAGTTCGGAGGGGAAGACACTATACGGCGATGACCTGGAGAAGGTCTCCATCGATCGTCAGCTTCGCAAGCTCTGGGTCTGCGGTGCTTCGGACTGCAAGCGCAAGGACAAAGTCGGACTCAGCTTCTGCATAGTTCATCCGTTCGTTTCTGATGACCACATCAAGCTCACGGGACGCCACCGTCGGGTCTGGGTTGAAGCAATCCTGAACAAAGAACCTGGAGTTGACCTTCACACGCCGCCGGTCAGAGATCCTTTCCCGGAGAAGCGCAGCAAGGCGAAGACCGAGACAAGTGATATCAAGCCAGACGTCAAGCGCGCAGCGCCGACCCCGATACGGTGCAACGGGCCTGGATGGTGCAAGGAGGAGGGTATCGAGCTTTCCTCGGACGGAGACAACGAGACACAGCAGCAGCAAGCCCAAGCTCACACGTCTCAAATCAAACGAAGTGGGTCTCCCTACAAAGGAATCAATCGCAGCGTGTCGCCCTCCAAGGTCAGAGTTGACCAGTCCAGCAACAAAGAGGCCAACGATACTTCGGCGGGCTCGGCTCCTCTCAGGGTCACCAAGTTTGGACCACTGATGTCGACGGCGGTCTGGCAGCAGCGATATGATGTCCCTGCCGTGGTGATGGAGCGTCTTGCTGCAAAAGGACTGCGCAACATCATCAGCATTGCAAGTTGGGTCAGCGTCTGTACCTGCTCAGAGGTCCAGACCCAAGCTGGCATAACCAAGGCGGACGCCTGCCAACTTGCAGCGGCCATCTACATCTGGTCGCAAGATCACATTGCTCCCGTCCCGGCCGTCTCTAGCTTCGATTCGAATGAGTCCACCATGATGCAGCCCCCCACGAACGCACCGTCAACGTCGCTGTCCATTACGACTGGATCAACACCATCGGCTCAGGACTGCCACTCAGGCTTAGGATCGTCCTCCGCTCAGGACTCCATCCCCGACGAGGACAAAGGAGACGCAACGGTCGTTTCCTGACGTCTTGTCAAGTGCGAGTGTAGATGCCAGATGAATTGAATGCATGGAACATAGTCATGCTACAGATTCAGTCGTATCCGCAGGTCCTGATCAAGTTCGTTGCAACGGAAGCGTTGATGCGCTCGGCTGCTCGTATGATATCACCTTGTTCCGCCTCCATATTCCGCTGTAGCTCCCGCTTGATGATCGAGAATGAATGCTCAATGGGGTTCAACTGAGGGCTGTAAGGCGGCAAGTAGACAAGAACACAACCTGACGAGGCAAGAAGACATCGTCTGTCAGTGTGTTTCGACCCGGACGCGGTGACCGCAACACTCACCGGCGCCTTCGACCAGCTCACGAATTTTTGGACTCTTGTGGGTGCTTGCGTTGTCCACGACAAGGACCGACCGAGGCGCTGGAAAAGGCTGCATGGCAGGCAAACACATGTTCTCCAGCCACCACTCGAACTTGGCACCATCCACCGAGCCCTCGACAACCCACGGCGCAAACATGCCGGTGTGAGCGAGTGCAGGGAGCTGGGAGTACCTCTTGCCGCGAATGTAGTATGCCGATGTCACCGCACGATCGTTTGAGCTTGCCCACCCTTGTCGTCGAGCTGCGGTGCGGCGGTCGACGTGCGTCTCGTCGGCAAAGACCAGATGTTCAGGATGGAACTGTCCCATCATCAACGTCCACTGAGCTACGCGCTCGAAGCTGCGCTCGCGCGCATGTCGTGAGAGGGACTTGTGCGTGTACTTGTTGCGCTTGAGCCATCTGCTGATCGTGGTGTCGTGAACCGTCACCCCGAAGAATCGCTCTACCAGCCCTGCGACCTCGTGAATGTACATTGCTGGCCTGTAGTCGAGCAAACGCTTGACGTATGCACCCATCTCGTCCGTGAAGAGAGGTGGCCGACCAGTGCGCTTGCCGCGACGTGCAAGTTCGCCGATGCTGACGAGCTGAGCTCGTGCGCGATACAGCGTAGACGGACTGATGCCAACTGCTCGAGCAGCGAAGTCGACACGCACATTGCGTGTGAGCGTCGTGAGCGCAAGGCTGATCTTGACGTTGTCCGGCACCGGCGAGCGAGCTGTTGAGGCACCGCACTGCATGATTGTCGTGTCGACGTTGAGCATATGTATGCAGCGAATGCCGAAGGAGGTGGGGTGCTGACTACTGAGGAAGGGATGAACAGAAGGGATGGAAGGTGGCTGGTGGGATATGGAAAACTGGGAGGAGGTGTCGTAGGAAGGGTAGTCTGTCGACTGTCAGCGGTCAGCATCCAACCCAATGCGGTGAGTGATGGCGAAAGGTCAGTTGCGAGTGTCTCATCGTCAAGGGTCTGAGGGGCTCGGCTTGATGATGGTGGTGAGGCTGAGGGCACAGGCGATTCAGCCTTCCCTCATCAACTTTTCAGAAAAGCGGCAAGCGGAAAACGGCGCCCTGTCATGACTTATGCAGGTTGCTGTGATGCATATTGAAATGACGGCTGACCAGGTCGATGACCTTGTCCACCTCCTCCCTTGGCACTTCCATCCGTCCAGCTCGGTCCCAATCCCTCTGCGGCTCATCACCTTGCGTCGATCGGCGACAAGGACACGTGCAGATGGCCAGGGGATGCCTGTGCCGCTCGGGCACTCCCCAGCACAACTCCAGGTCGGACACCGTCCGCGCCGCATCACTTGCATTGTAGGCCGGACTTGATGATACCGTGGTGCTCGACAAGCGCTGACGCAGCGCTCTTCGTACGTGCCAGTAGCAAAGTTGAACCTTGGCGTCAGGCCAGACCTCGCGAACCGCCGCTATCTCTGCAGCGTCTTTGTCGCAACCCACGAACGACGGGCGTAGCCCCATGCTGCGCAATATCGACAGTGCCTCACCCAGGATCTCGATACGCCGCCCATTCCCCACCATGTCCCTCGTGTCCAGCAAGAAGTACAGCAGCGGTACGCCTGCTCCTCGAACCTCCGTGAGTACAGCAAAGAGATCTAGGCCACTACTGTTGGTGCCATAGGTAGCGTCCAAGCTGATCTCGATGGCTTGGTCACGCAGGGCCCCGATGAGCCCGTAGCATAGAGTGCTATGCCGCGCACCCCAGCGTCCTTGACGATCTTGCGGCCGACAACTCGAGGTGAGATACCCTTCGTCGCTCCCACTTGGGCAGACTCTTGACCGACAAGTGCTTCTATATCTTCTTCCGTCCAGCCATCTTGCATCATGTTGTCAACACCGAGACCGAGTTCGATCGACTTGTACGGGTCGTCGTCCAATTTCCACAGACTTGAGGTGAACGTACGCCACCAGAAGCCGACCTGCTGTTGCGTGAGTGCCGTGGCGCTTTGCTGTAGCTCTGGATTGGCGCGAACGTCCTGATATATCTGTCCTGGCGTCGAATCGAGATGCTCTTCGATGAATTCAAGTACGGCTGGGCGTACCGCCTTGTCCGCGTACGGTGCATGGGTGGTATGGGTCATCCGGATGTTGAGAACTTGCAGTTGAGGCTTGAACAGGAGGACGAGTCTGCTTGCACACGCATGCGTCGCAACGCACGAGGTCGGAACTCGCGCGCCCGTGGTCTTGGACATCTCTCGAGCAGCTTTGTCCTGACAGCAGTAAAAGTAGAAGGCGACCCCATTGCTACCGCGAGCGTCGTTGTTGAGCTTCCAACGATAGCCAGACACGTCCCAGATAGCTCGAGCCACAGCATGAGCGATGTCCGATAGCCCTGCGTGACTGCTGGAGGCCGAAACGTGTACAGTACAGTCGTCAAAGGACAGGCACATGTCGAGATCGAGAAGCGCGTGTCTGCCGGCTGCGTGGGCGTTGAGCTGGGTGAGGACGTCGATCCAAGAGTCGTGGGCGGAGACGCGTTTGAGGTGCTGCTTGCAGCTCTTCATGCGGGTGCCGTCCATCTTGAACGGGAAATCGCTCGCCGGCCGCTTTGTTTTGCACACTGAGCATCTCTGCTGCTGCTCGTTGTGCTGTTTTTCCATGATTCGTAGGTAGTCTGTGGTTGGTTGTCAAGAACAACGATGGTGATGACACTGAGAGGGCGTAAGAGAGGTCAGGAGAGCTGCCAGACGCGTCTCGATACGAACACGCGTCTTGGGACTGACGCGTGCGGTTTTGCGTGCATTGCGTAACCCGTATTTTTTTTGAGGTGGGGCTAGAGACGTTCCTGTGAGCGGACCCGGGCAAAGTTTAGGTAATCAAGTCGTGGCCACTCTCAAACACGGTTACGGCTCTGCGAAGTTTCATCGGTACGGCGACGTCCTGCCGGCGGTTCATCAAGGACTTCTCTAAGATTGCCGGCCCGCTCTGCGCCATGATAGAAAAAGTATCAGCAGAAAAGAACACGTTCATTCACCTCAGGACGTTCCCATCACCAGTTCCTCCCCGCCATCTTGAACATCGCAACACGAACCAGCTGCTCCTTGAGACAGTCAAATGACTCCTCAAGACATCCCTTCGATCACGCAAGACCCGCAAGAGCATGGAACGGCACCAACAGACAGCCGGACAACGTCCTGAGATCAGCAAACATCCGACTCTACACCCGCGGCCCTTCGAAGTACTTCTCAGGACATCCATCGAGGCCACTCGGCCAACCCTGAAGGAGGCGGTCGGCATGGCGTGCGCCGTCCAGAACGGCGAACCACAACCCGGCTGCTGCCTCAATCAAGAGCGCTTGTTCTTTCATCAGGCTAATGGCGCGCAGTTGCAAGTACCCCTCGACGCAAGTGTCCTTCGTCAAGTCCTCTTCACGATCCATCAAGACCTGGCTCGTCTCGGGGCCGACAGTGTCGTCCGAGTGTCTTACCGAAAAATCTGGATATCTGCCAAGGACATGCGACTACCCCCACCACCTGCTCCTCTTAGGGGGCTCTTTTCTGCCGGAGCACACCGCCTCCGCCCCGCCGCCCGCCCCCAACGTGCATGTCCTCATACATTGAACATCCCTGTCCCTCTCCTTCCGCTGGTCGTCAAGTCCGCAGTCCTTTTCCCTCCGCACTTGTCTGGCAATCGAAGTGAGTGCAACCACATCCGCTCTCGCCAGGCTCGAGACTGATTGCTGACCCTCTGACGGCCCTGTTCACCGTCCGTAGATGCCTACCGCACCTGAGCCCGTCCAGCCAGACGGCGCGGATGGTGGAACGCTTGCGGTATACCGAATCGAGTACTTGTCCGAACACAACGCGCTCGTCTGCCAAATCTGCGGCACCGCTGTCAAACCCGATAGCCTCAAGCGCCATTTCCAGAAGCAATCGCACTATGGGACCCTCTTCTGTCGAGGCGGTACCGACGACGAGATACGTACAACCGGCCGTGATATGTCCAACGAGTTACTGATCATCCGAGCGGCGATCGATAGGCTGCCCACTCGGCCGGCTCACCCAAGCACGATCCCCGCCCTGAAGTCCGACGATCCGCCTCTGAAGCAGCTTCGGCAGCGACCGGCTTGGCTTTGCAATCGCGGTCACATTTCCGACCACGAAGGCCTGGCCGCCCAGGCTCGACATTGCCCGATGGTCGACTTGAGGCCGGTCGTCGCTCAGTCGTGGACGGAATACGGCAGTCTATTCGTGGTCAACTCGTCAGCCGTACTCAACAACGCAAATCCGGATAACCTCACCCTGCAAACGTCGCTCGAGGCTGAGGCTTTCAGCGGCATCGTCAACGAAGTGGCAAGTCACGCTCGCCTCAATCCGGCCACTTTGCACCCACAGGTGTCGACGGTGGGGGAATCCGATGCTGCCACTCCAAACTGGCTTCGCAAGGTCGGATGGCCCTCCCTGCTGGAGGGCGTGAATCTTTCCGTGGCCGTCAGGTTGATCACGGAACCTGCCGCGCTACTGAAGCAGCTCCAGCCGATCATCCGGCAACGAGTGGACGGATACGCCGATCCTAGTGTCGACGTCACCCAGACGTACAACGCGATTCTGATGGCAAATCGGTCTGCTTTCGACGAGGCCACCGACGCGTTCACCAAGCACGGCTCCGACTGGCTCAAACGATACATGAATTGCCACGAAGCTTCGTACAACGGCAGCAAACAACACATCGGCACACTAGAAGCCGGTCCGTCATACAAGAAGATTTGCGGGCGGTTGCTGGGAGAGGTCCTCGGCCTGGCTTGGCTCCTTTGGCTGTTGGACACCGCCGGGCTGTTCGCCGACAGCGTAGGCCCTGGGTAAGACTCGCCCGGCGCCCGCCTGTCCGAACTCCGCCCGCTACGCAGATCCAGCGTCGGCCTCGAGCGCCACATGGCCAACTTAGACCAGTTGATTCGCGACGGTACCGTTCAAGCCAGTCACGTCGCCGGAGGAATCTACAAGCTCCTCACCCAGACTGTCACCGGGCCCGGGCATAGCTCGGTGGTCCTGACTTTCTCTGCCTTGGCCGGCGTTCGAGAAGCAGACAACTACGCGTGGCAATACGGCCGTGAGGCGACACCACGACTGGCACGCCTCAACTGGGGACTCCGGCTCTATATCGTCGCCTACCACTACTT
Organism: Salmacisia buchloeana; assembly: GCA_029952725.1. Lineage (NCBI taxonomy): Eukaryota > Fungi > Basidiomycota > Exobasidiomycetes > Tilletiales > Tilletiaceae > Salmacisia > Salmacisia buchloeana. The sequence continues at coordinate 271,339 of CP124198.1, forward strand.
CGTCAACAGCAGAGCCAGCAACTGGAGCCGGCTGGAGCAGGGCATCGAGCAAGACCGCCTCAAATGCGCAGTGGTCTCGGTCAACTCGGTCCTCAGCGTCGTGCTGAGCCAGCTCAGATACGGTATGGCATGCCCCGATGGGCCCAGCGATCGATGGAAGCTGTTGTGGAGCGTGGATGGCACGGCACTCACGTCCAACGGCGACATGATCCGCATTCCGCATGGACGACATCCGCAAAATGGCCGCCAACATGATTGCGGAAACGGTGGAGGTTGGATTGGCCTTGGAGCGTCGAGGTGAAGGCGCTGCGCCGGACTTCCCAGCCGCCAAAGTACGCGACGTGACGGGCAATACATCAGTTGGCTATTCGCTCATGACCGAGCCCCACAACGCCGGGATTGCAGCGGAGTTTGACACTCTGACCGCCCGCATCACCAGCTCCGTCCTGCGAGCCGTTGAGGACCCGACTGTCTCGGACCGGAACGGCAACCCAAAGGGGGCGCGCTTTCAGGACAAGTCCGGTCACGTATGGGATCTGGACGAGGATGCCTGTGGCCGGCCCTTCTGGGAAGAACAGCACTATCTACGCAACCTCTTCGCAGCCATCTTCTGGACGGCAGGCCCCGCCAACCGCGGCTCGGAACTCAACACCGTGCTTGTCATCAACAGTGCGGAGCGGGTCCGGCTAGCCGTCGGTCCAAACGGTCACGTCATCCTTGCGACAGCCCACAGCAAAAATGCGTGGCGAGGGGTCCACACGAACGTCGTCATGCGCGTACTTCCACCAGCCCTGAGCGTCTCCGTGCTGCGATATTTGTTCGCTGTCCGACCAACAATGGATCGCCTCCGGGTCGCGCGGTGTCGGTCTGCCAAGCCAAGCCGGCTGTTCGTCCAGCCTGACGGCAGGCCGTGGACTGGTGATGACTTGGGGGACATCGTACGCAATGCGACAGTGCGGAATGGCCTCGGCGTGAATGTGGGTCTTTTGGCATCTCGTCAACTGCAAGGCGCGCTCATCCATCGATACATGGACTCGGCGTACCTGCACCAGTTCCTCTCGGTCCGGACGCCGGCGACAAGGACGGAGACGAGACCAGTCCACTCTCCGATGCCCGACCGGCGATCTGGCCGCGCTGGCCGCGTCGTTGCACGGCCAGCAAAATCACTCCACCTTTACAGCGGGTATCCGCTACAACTCCGATGTGACCACCTCGTCGGCAAGGCCTCCGGACAGGCAGCTTCAAGCCAACGTGGGCAGCAAGTTGTGGCACCAGCTGCTCGGAATAGGCAAAGACCAGGATGGAAAGGAAGTCAAGGCCGATGCCTCTCCGGTGGAAACCGTAGTCGTCAAGAATACCAACCCTCAACCGCGTGATGATGAACGGGGCAGCAACCGGTATGAGCCCTCCCATCCGATTCGGGGTGCAACTCAGCTGGCATCAAGATCGGCAGGAATTCCATGTCAACGATCAAGTCGGTGACGAGTTCGCTGGGCGCCTCAGCACGCTGCAAGTCAAGCGCTCAGGCTGATGCTCTCAATCGTTTGGCTCGCACCAGGGACTCCTTCCGCATCGTCTTGCCAACCGGAGGCGGCAAATTGCTGCTATGGATCGTGGAAGCAGTCGTAGCCGGTCAAGAGGGCAACCTCATAGCGCTGACTGTGCCCCTCCTGGCCCTTCGTGACGACGCGACAAGAGCCGCCAAACAGTCCGGCCTCGTGCTCTTCACACCCACAGGCCGGCCAGCAAGGGCGGCGGCTGACGTCCCTGCCAACACCAATGTGCTGGTCGTGTATCTGGACTGGGCACTGCAAGATGACGGACTTCATGTCCTGAACGAGCTCGCTCTCTCGGGCCGGTTGCGTCCGATCGTGATCGATGAGGCTCATGCTCTCTTCAATGACACCTGGCGGGAGACACTCCGAATGGGTTGGCGACTGAACCTGATGGGGAAACCTCTGCTGCTCCTCTCTGCAACGGTTCCGCCTTCTCAAGAGCGAAGCTTGGCGAAGGCCGTGCTCCTTGACCGACTCGACTTCATCCGAGCATCGGTTCAGCAGCCAAACCTGCGCTCCGTCCTCCACACCGTTTCGTGGCCTGGGCACGGCGAACGCATCGGGCTCAGCAATCCTGACTACCCGGTCAACCTCGCCGCGGCTCGTTCGGCCCAGGGTTCGCTCGATCCGAGCCGACCGCGGACTGGGCGCATGACTACGAGGTGGACCCTCACTGGCGTTGCATCTGGTCAAAGCTGCGATCGACGAGCGGCGAAGAGGCGGATGGGCCGTTCTTCCTGTCCGAGGGTCGGATACGCTTGCGTGGAAAGGATGGCACCCGCACGCCTGTGTGTTCCGGCCACTCGGGTGCCCGCTCTGCTCCAAGAGTATCACAGCAGCATTCGGGCGGCTCAACCGGGTATCCACGCCACCATCGAGCTCGTGCAGCGCCATGCCTTCTTCTATGACATGAGGGCCACAGTCAAGTCGTTCATCGCGTCTTGCTATGACTGTCAGGCGAACAAGACTCGGAGACGGCGCAAGCACGGCCTCTTGGTGCCTTTAGAGGAGCCGCACGAGGTTTGGGCCACCATGGGCATGGACTTCATCACGGGCGTGCCGACTACGTCAAGCGGTTTCGATGCCATCACGGTCGTTGCGGACAAGTTTAGCAAGTTCGCGTTCTGTTATCCTTCTTGCAAGAGCGATAGCGCCAAACAGACCGCCGAGCGTTTTCTTGAACGCGTCTTCCCGGTCTCCGCTCTGCCGTCCACCGAGACACCAAGTTCGCCAGCGTTTTCTAGCGCGAGCTCTTTGTGGCCCTCCAGATTCAGCAGGGTATGAGCTCCCCATATCACCCGCAGACGGACGGGCAGGTCGAACGCTTGAACGAAAGGCTGTGCTCCATGCTGCGTCACTTCGTCGGCGTCCGTCAGGATGACTGGGACCTCAAGTTGCCCATCCTCGCGCTGGCCTACAACAATCGCGCCCACACCAGCACGTCGATCTCTCCATACGAGCTCGTGTTCGGCCAGCGAGCCCGGCTTCTGGGACTGGACAATCCCGGGGTCGCGGACGCGTCGACTCCACTCCCGCACTCCGACTGGGCGGACGAGCTGGGGGCGGCTCGTGCTCAAGCGGCGCACATTCTTGAGCTGTCGTCCGCTCGGCAGAAGGAGTGGTTCGACGCCAAGCGCGACCATGTCGGCGTCAAGGTAGGCGACCTGGTCTGGGTGGTGTTCAAGAACTACCATACCCCCTTGAGATTCTCGTCGGAAGCTCTCAGCCCGGCATGCCGGACCGTTCGAGGTGGTGGAGGAGGTGGGCAAACCGGCGTTCAGACGGAAGCTCCCGGGTTGGTTTCGCGCGCACGACGTCTTCCCCGTCGACGCGCTTTGGCGGTACTAAGGCGATCCCGCGCGGGCGCATCCAAAACCCGTCAAGGGGCTCGACGTCGCCTCGGATGGGACGCGAGTGAAGGAGCATGTTCTTGGCTTCTTAGGACGCCGTCTGACGGCCTATGATGACGGCAAGCACTTCGACTACCTTGTTCATTGGGCCTCCTCGGCGCCGTCCTGGCAGCAGGACACGCGCCTTCCACACCTGGCTTGGGCCGTCCGCGACTTCGTCGCTGCTGCCAAGCGTGCCCTTGGCTCTCCGCGCTTTCCGCGTGGAGCGCGCATCATTCTTCCGGGCTGGGGGGGGGGGGGCTGCGCAGGCGGACGCCGATGAGCGTGCGGATGACGGGTAGACCGCGCCCGGATTCAGTGAGGATTCACCGAGGATTCGAGGAGGATTCCGAGGATTCAGCGATGATTCTGAAGATCCTCCAATGATTGTTGAGGGATCTTGAGGTCCGTGGGAGGATCAAAGGTACAGAGGGGGCTCGTAGGTCGTGCCTGTCAGGGGTCATCAGCGACTCACCAGGAGAAGCGGGAAGGCAAGATAGGTCGAGGACGACGAGGAAGACTGATTAATTCTGGAGGGAGGGGAAGGAAAGAGAGGGGATGGTTCTTGTAGGTAACGACATAGGGGTACTGGAGATGGTTGTCATGAAACAGAAATGAGAGAAACGCGCGAACAGACCTAGGAATGATGACGACCACGACCATCGACGAGGCCATGCCTCCGACACGGGGAGCGTGCGCCGGTCGTGTTCATCAACCCCCCCCCCCCCCCCCCCCCGACCTGCAGCATCGAGTACCGTGTCGGGGAAGGGCTTGAGGAAGGTCGATGATCGTAAGATGTTGGCGACCTCGAAAAGGACGAGATCGGCGGCTTGACGATGGCGGTTGAGGAGAATCGGAGAGAGAGGCTTCGTGAACATATCTGCAGGGTTGTCTCGTGTACCGATGTGATGGAGCCGGATACGACCGCGCTCTTGATGCTCGCGGGTCGATAAGTACTTGCGCTCGACGTGTCGGTTGATGCCGTTGCTGACAGGATTGTTGACTATGTGTATGGTGGGCTGATTGTCGCAGAAGATGATAGCGGGGGATGTCATGCCTTGGCCGAAATCTTCGAGAAGGTTGCGAATCGCGATGACTTCGCGCGCCGTCTGCCAGACGGCTTTGAGTTCGGCTTGAGCGGTGGAATCGCTGACCACAGTTTTTAGCTTGGATCCCCAGCCGACAGTCGCGCCATGGACCTTGAGAAGCCAACCCGATGTAGACTTGGCGGAGAAGTCGGCGCCAATGTCGGCGTCCGAGAATGCGATGAGCTTGTCCACCTGCGTGGTATCGAGCTGCAACTTGGCGCCAAGGGTGCCGGCGAGGTACCGCATCGTGCGCTTGACGACGCCAAAGTGGGCTGGACCGGGATTCTTGAAATGACGCGCCAATGACGCGACGGCGAAGGAGATGTCTGGCCTTGACGCTTGTAAGAGCCAGTTGAGGCAGCCCGCCACGGCTTGATATCGTTTGCGGTCGTCTTCTTCTGCTTCACCATCGTATGGGACCAATCGTTGCTTCGAGTCGATTGGTGTAGCGGCTGCTTTGAGCGAGTCGAAGCCGAAGCGAGAAAGGGTCGACTTGATGTATGTCGACAGAGAGATCGTGAAAACGTGCTTGCTGCTGTCGAACTCGACTTGCATGCCCAAGAAGGGTCCCACTTCACCCTGATCCTTCATCTTGAAGCGGTTGCCGAGCGCGACCTTGAACGCGTTGATGTCTTCGAGGCATGGGCCGAAGATGAGGACGTCGTCGACGTAGATGGCGATCACGACGACGGTTGGTCCCTCGCCATATATGAAGATGGCCGGGTCGAAGAGGCACCGTTTGAAGCCGAGGTCGAGCAGGGCGTCGGAGAGGGTAATGTACCACTCCTGTCCAGACTGGCGCAGGCCGTACAGGGAGCGCACCAGTCTGCAGACGCGGTCGGGAAAGTTTTGATCCTCGAAGTAGGGAGGCTGCTGCATGTAGATTGGCCGGTCGAGGTGCCCGTAAAGATACGCCGTGACGACGTCGAGCTGATGTACGTGCCATCGGTGAAAGGAGGCGAGGGCCAGGAGGATCCGTATGCTAATGAAGCGCGTAACTGGCGAGTACGTTTCTTCGAAATCGACTCCGGGTACTTGACTGAATCCGCGAGCGACCAAACGCGCTTTGTACCGGGAGACGTTGCCCTGGCCGTCGAGCTTGAGCTTGAATACCCAACGGCAGCCGACGACGTACCAGCCTTCCGGGAGATCATCGAGCTCCCAGGTGCCCATCTCTTCGTGTGATACCATTTCCTCCTTCATCGCCTCTAGCCAGCGTGGCCAGTCTGGTCGCTGCATGGCGTCTTGCAGCTTGTCTGGCTCGAGCTCGATGCCATCGGCAAAGAGTTGCGCCTTGAAGGCACTCGCAAACGAGGAGTGCAAGTCGAGAATTGCGAGTCCCGCCGAACGCTGCTCCCGTCCCTCCTGTTGACGTCGGACGTGCTGACGTGTCTGGTACTGGATGGTAGGTATGGGGCGTGACCTAGTTGGCTGTTGACCCGCGGTGCTAGTGTGGGTGGTCCGGGATGAGGGGGCGCTCATGGGAGCAACGGGCTCCATGGGCCTCGATGGTGTCCCCGGAGCGGACTCGGGCAGTGGCGCGAGACTGCTGGTGGAGGTGCTTGGAGACGTCGCGTCACCAGGGTTCGCAACCGGTGCTTGGGCGCGTATTGCGTCCTGGTTGCGGCGTGTGGGCACGACCTGATCGACAGTTGAGGTCCGCAATGGTGGGACCGGTATGTCCTTCCCCATTTGAGGAGGGGCGGCGCCGAGTGGCCTCGCTGTCGGCATTGTGACGCTGAATAGTTGGTCGAGCTCAATGAAACGACCGTTGGAGCTCGAGGCGGTCACGTCGCCAAAGTCGTACTCCTTGTCCTCGTGGAAATCGACGTCGCGGCTGACCGCGAGGGTGCCGGTGTCCGGGAGATGGATACGGTATCCCTTTGAGTTCAAGTGCCGATCAAAAGTCTTCGAATGAGGCGCCCCAGACACTCACATTTTTCACTCTTCCAGCTACTGCCTACTCGCGCAACTGCTAGAACCATCAATGGAAGTCACTCAGACATTCGAGAGAAAGTGTGAATTAGGGCTAGACCAAGAGAATGACGGACGAGTCACTCCGTGGAGCGGCCTTTCCGCCTCAGCACCAGTTTGACACGCCGAGGCATGTCATCGATATACCTGTTCAGCATCCATGGTTCGATATTGGACCATTCTTCTTGTGCCGCCGCCCAGAGCTGGTCCGCGGTGGCGCCTGGGAGGTAGCGCTTCCTAAGGCGAGCTTTGAGGAGCCGCCAAGCCTTCTCAATTGGGTTAAGGTCCGGTGAAAGTGGCGGGTGGGGTTGGCGCCGCAGGCCGGCCTGCACTCGCGCACCTTCTGAAGCTCGAGAATTGTGTATTGCCGCGTTGTCTTCGACCACAGAGTAGGGGCTAAGTGCCTCCAGCTCGCACTGCAGCACGAAGGGCCTCAGCACGGGGTTGAGCACTTCGTCGATATACCGTTGCGAGTTGACATTTGGAGCGCCGTTGCCTGATACTCGGACCAGCTCTGTTTTTTTTGCCCCACGCGATGGTCGCCCAGATCATAACGGTCTTGCGCGATCCTCGAAAGGTTCGGCACGTGTTAGACGGCTCTTCCGCCGTTCCGCGACGCCTGCTCACGTAGGGCCTGAGGCGCAGGTTCGATGTGTCCAAACTGCATTCATCCCTGAAGACAACACGGCGCCAGTCTGTTTCTTTGTTGTCTTATGCCCACTTCATCCGCTTCTTGATGGCCGCCGGGGTCAGAGCTGGACGCGCGCGGGCGATATACCGCCGAATTCCTTGCCGATAGGCGACCCGCTTAACTGTTGCGCTAGTGACCTTGATGCCCCGCTCGCTAAGGTGCGCCGCAACCGCCGGCCACGACAGCCACCGCATCAAGAGGACCGCCCGAACCACAGCGCGCTCGTCCCGCATGCTAAGTTTCCTTGGGCGGCCGCTGCGCGGACGTGTACAGTGCGAGTTGTATGTTTTCCAACGTTTCATCGTGTAGGCAACCGTGCTGACCGCGCAGCCAATCTGCCGCGCAATTGACGCGTAAGAGTGGCCTTGAGCGACCATTTCTGCAATGCGCGTGCGCTTGCAGGGCGTCAAAGGGGTCTTGGAAGGTGAGGGAGCTGTCATTGAGTGGGGTTGCATTGGTGGATGGAGTGCTTAGCAAGGACAGAACGAGAAGGTAGGGAGGAAGAGGTGCTGCTGCGAACCAATTCTCATCTCATTCGAAGACTTTTGATCGGCACTTGTGTTGTGATCAGCGATCAATCGATAGGAGAGTTGAGGAGCAGGAAGAGATGTGATTCACCACCCTACCACCACCACACCCAGTATACCATCCAACCGCCCTCCTTTATCCCCTCTCGCGCCCCCACCTACAGAACAGCTTGCAGCTTGGTGAGTAGTCGTGGGCGCTTGGCAATGCTGCGCGCTGTGCAAGGATGGCTCTAGAAGCCCCCCACCGAGCTGCGCACTCATATGCGCGGGTCTGCTGACGCACAGACTCCAACAACTTGTACTTGTCGTAGCCGCCGAACACGCCGGGTTTAGCACGTAGTGCCAGTCCATGTTCGCGGGCGCGGTTGGAGAGCATGACGAAATCTAGACAGCCAAAAACGCGAAGATGGTCAAGGATCGGTGGGCTGCCTGTCCACATCTCGACGGGTGTGGTGCCCTGCAACACCGTGTTCGGATGGCGATTCCGGAGGTAGGCGGCCGTGGAGGCCGCCTCTGCCCAGTATCGTAAGGGCAGGTTGCGCCCATGTAGGAGTGGGCGCATGATGTTCTTGATGATCCCGATGTGACTTTCAGCGACCCCGTTCTGTTGCGACGTGTACGTGTTGTGAGTCAGTCAGCACTGCTGACAGTGCAACTCTCATTCCGGCTATAGCGGCATGTCGGAGCACAGCCTCCGGCACGGCACGGCAGCTTTGCTCATTCCAGCGCACAGCCCTCCCTTAGCCCGGCACAGCCTCCTCATTCCGGAAGCTGTTCCCGTTTCATATAGTCTCGCTGTCTCGTTTCCCCTAGCTTGCGCCCTCGGGCTCTCTCCCTGACCCCAAAGCTATATAACCAGCCTGTTTCCCTTCTCCCCCCCCTCTGGCAATCCATCCAGTCCTTCACGTCTCGTCCTCTCCCCTGCCCTTCGTCTTTACTACTCCTTCCGTCTTGTAGACTAAGGTCGCGGACGACGGACAACACCCACCTGCGAGGACCAGCAAGGTGGGTGTGCGGACTAGACGGACGAAGCCGCACCGAGGACCGGGTGTCGAACTTGCGAGCGAGCGAAGGGGAGGTACTGGTCGGGTAGGATCCCACAGGATCCAGCAGTTCGGGATGGGACGGTCGGACCAGGTAGTACAGCTCCGCAGTGGAGCCGAAGGGACCTGCCGCCAGAACTCTGACCTATGCTGCTGGATCAAGGGGGGACCGAGCCAGCCAGCAGTGTCCCAGACGGGCGCTGTGCGAAGTAAGATAGCGGACCGTTGGGGCGGACGGCCGGAAGGAGTAGTGAGGACGAAGGGCAGGGGAGAGGACGAGACGTGAAGGACTGGATGGATTGCCAGAGGGGGGAGGAGAAGGGAAACAGGCTGGTTATATAGCTTTGGGGTCAGGGAGAGAGCCCGAGGGCGCAAGCTGGGGGAAACGAGACAGGGAGACTATATGAAACGGGAACAGCTTCCGGAATGAGGAGGCTGTGCCGGGCTAAGGGAGGGCTGTGCGCTGGAATGAGCAAAGCTGCCGTGCCGTGCCGGAGGCTGTGCTCCGACATGCCGCTATAGCCGGAATGAGAGTTGCACTGTCAGCAGTGCTGACTGACTCACAACACTCCCTCTCAGGCAGCACCTGCTGAACCTGACGCCGTCTTGATGCCAGAGATCGGCCGTACACCGAGTGCTTGGCGATGCTTGACAAGTACCGGGGCCGGAGTTGCCTTGGTGAGGATGTCGGCTGCTTGCTCCGATGTGCCGACGTACTCCAACTGAATCGCACCAGCCTCGACTTGCCATCGGACGAAGTGATACCGGATGTCGATGTGCTTGGTGCGACGGTGCCAGCCAGGGTTTTGCGCGAAGGCCAGCGCTCCCTGGTTGTCGCCGCCGAGTCGGATCTTGACCAAGGCGGCTGTCTCTTGGTCGTATGCCATGATGGCGGTCCGAAGCCAGATGGCGTCCTTGGCGGCTTCCGTAAGTGCAATGTACTCCGACTCCACGGAAGAGAGGGCGACGCACGTCTGCCGCAGAGAGCCCCAGCTGACCGTAGCGCCGTAGAGCTGGAAGACGTAGCCGGACTGCGACTGACGGTCTTCGTGATTGCCGGCCCAGTCGGCGTCCGAGAAGCCGACAAGTTGAGGTTCGCCGTCAACCTTGACGGGGGCGAGGACCAGCCCAAGGTCGCGCGTCGCCTTGAGGTACCGAAGGACGCGCTTGGCAACCTTGAAGTGCTCTTCGGTCGGGTTGCTGCAGAAACGCGAGAGTGCGCTGACTGCGAAGCTGACGTCCGGACGTGTGGAGAGGGCGATCCACATAAGACATCCGACCAGCGCTTGATACTGTCGTGCTTGGTCCGGATGTATCGCAGCTCCCTCTGCGACGAGCTTGGTGCCGACCGCGATTGGTGTCGGCTCCGGACGGCAGTCGGTCATGCCGAAACGTTCGAGCACCGTGTCGATGTAGTGACCTTGGCTGAGGACGAAGCTGCTGTCCGTTCGCTCGACCTTGACGCCGAGGACAGAGCTAGCCGGGCCGATGTCGGACATCTTGTAGGCGGCCTTGAGACCATCTCGAACACCGTCGATGATGGCCCGCGTCTTGCCGCCGATGAGGAAGTCGTCTACGTAGACGAAGACGATCGTGCGCGTATCGTCGGACTCGATGCGCACGAAGATGCCCCAGTCGGCGTCGCTGTGCTGGAAGCCGAGGTTGTTGAGGACCTTGACAACGTCCAGCCACCACAGCCTAGCCGACTGCTTGAAGCCGTAAAGACCCTTGCGAACTAGAAGGCCGGTCACCTTCGGGTTGGTCTTGACCCAGCCTTGCGGAAAGCTGATGTAGAGCTCGCGGTCCATCTCCGGGTTGAGGAAGGCCGTCTCCGCATCCATCTGCCAGACGATCAGGTCGTAGACGCAAGCAATGACGAAGAAGATTCGCATGCTGGTCATTCGTCCGACTGGAGCGTACGTCTCGTCGTAGTCGATGCCGTACCGCTGGGTGAAGCCGCGGCCGACGAGACGAGCCTTGTGCTTGACAAAGTTGCCTTCTGCATCGCGCTTTGTCTTGCAGACCCACTTGGTGGAGATGACCTTGGCGCCGGGAGGGAGGACCACCTCCTCGAGCGTGTCGTTCTTGATGAGCGACTGGAGCTCGGACTCGAAGGCCTTGGCCCACTCGGCCTTCTCCGGAGTGCGCATTGCCTCGTCGTAGCTGGTCGGGTCGTTGTCCAGCAGGGAGATCGTACAAAGATGTCCCTCCGACTCTTGGCAGAATGTCGCGTAGTGGTCGTAGAACCGCGCCGACCGTTGCCCGCGCCCAAGACGTGCCGGGAGGCGCCGTGTACCCTCAGGTCGAGCAGTGACCTGTGAGGGTGGGTCGAAGTCCACGGTGGTGTCCGGCTCAGAGCGCTTGATACCCCGAGGACCAGAGGTAGGCTCGTCGTCGGAGTCGTACTCGTACTTGACAGCTTCGACTGAGGGCTCGTCGTCGATGTCGAGAATGCTTGCATCCGGGACTTGTCCCGGAGGGACATCGACGTCTTGAAGGACTGTTGGTGCGCTCGGACTTGCACCGAAGGAGACGTTGCGTGAGTAGACGATCTTGCCCGTTTCCTCGTTGAGAACAGCATAGCCGCTGCGCTCGGAAGGCCAGCCGACGAGTCGACCCTTCCAGGCCTTGGGAATCGACAAGTCGGACTTGACGCGGTCGGCTGCCGGAATGTGCACCCAGCAAGTCGAACCGAAGGCCTGCGCCTTGCCGAGGGAGGGCTTGCGCTTGTGGACCCATTCCCACACGGTTCGACCGTCGTCCACCAGGGTGACCTTCTTGAGGAGGACTGCCGCGAACATGATGGCGTGGCCCCACCAGATCGCCGGCATGCCGCTGCTGTGGAGCATGGCGGCGGTCATCTCCTTGAGCGTCCGGTTCTTGCGCTCGGCCACACCGTTGAGCTCCGGTGTGTGCGGCGGGGTGATGTGGTGAAGCACCCCGTGCGAAGCGGCCCAAGTCGTCATCGACTTGTTGACGTACTCGCCGCCGCCGTCGGTGCGTAGGACTTGCACCTTGGCGTTGAAGGCCCGCTCGACGACCTTGACGCAGGCGACGAAGCGATGGAGAACCTCTGCCTTTGACCGAAGGAGGACCACATCGGTAAGGTCGGTGAAGTCGTCGATGAAGGTGGCAAAGTAGGTGTAGCCACCGTGACACGGTCGAAGCGGGCCGGCCACGTCCGAATGCACGAGCTCAAGGGGCTGACTCCCTCTGAGCGGTGCGTCGTTGAACGGATGCCGAGTCGCCTTTGCCTTCTCGCAGCTGTTGCAGCTGGGCTTGGCCTCGTTCATGCCGGGCACCAAGGGCAGATGACCGGACCGGATCAGCTTATTGATCGTACTGAAGCCGAGGTGACCGAGTCGATGATGCAGGTCGAGCATCGGACTGCTGGGCTGCTCCGCCGGGGCGAGGACCTGCCCTGGCGAAATGTCGTCGGACTTGTCGAGACGGACTGGAAGGTATCGCAGCAGTCCGATCTTGACGAGAGGCATGCGCCAGTCGAGGTGGTCCTTGTGCTGCAAGGTAGCCACGTCGGTCTTGTTGTCGATCATCTTGATCCAGCCGCGCTGTCGCAGCAGCTCCTCCGACAGGAGATTGACTCCAGCGCCCGGGAGGAGGACAACGTCCTTGAAGGTGATCCGTCTGCCGGACTTGACGGAACCGTGGATGTCACCGACACACTCGGCAGTCTCCTGCGAGCCGACTGTCTTGAAGCTGACCGAGGCGATAGGTCGAACGCCGCTGAGTAGCTTCTTGTCGGTGACGATGTGCCGCGATGCGCCGGAGTCGATCAGGAAGAGGACCATCCTGTCGTTGGTCGCGGTGGCCGAGTTGGCGTGCTCCAACACGGCGCCGAGCATATCGGCCGCATCTGGCCAGGTGCCACCGAGCTCTTGAGCAGCTGCCGCCTTGCCAGAGGCCCTTGTCTTCTTCGGCTGCCTGCAATCGCTTGAGACGTGGCCCTGCTTGTGGCAGTTCCAGCAGATCGGACCTTCGCCGGGACCCAAGTGACTGGTGTCCGGGCAGCTTGACCGCTCGTGCCCACGAGCTCCGCAGCCGTAGCACAACGTGCGCTTGTTGCTGCTGCTGCCGGAGTCGATCTGCTTGGCCTTGTCGATGCCACGCTTGGACTTGCCCGAAGCTCGGTTTGCGACGCCCTTGATGTTGACGCTGCGTTGCGGCTTGGCCAGACTTGCCATCGCCATCGCATCGGCCGTGCGAGTGGCGGACCGCTGCCGGGCGGCATCTTCCTCGTTGTAGAGCCGGACGAGCTCGAGGAAGGTCTGCTCTTCTTTGGGCACTTGACGCCAGTCCGTCCGGACCACCCGAAGAGAGTAGGGCAGGGTGTCGAAGAAGTATTGGCAGGTCAACTTCTCGTCGTTGGCCCAGTCGAGCTTGGCCGCACCCGCTTCCGCCAAGAGGTCCATGAACTTGTTGAGGTGCTCGGCCATGTCGCCGCCTTCGTCGAGGAAGAGGTTGGCGACCTTGCGATTGATGGTCGCTCGATGCTCTGGAGTGTCGAGCTTGTTGAGATCGGCGAGGAGGGCCCACATCGCCGTGCTCGAGGGCAGCCCGCGGATCAGGCCTTGAAGAGCTCCTCCGACCGTCTGTCGGATGAGCGACATCGCCTTGGCGTCCCTGTCCTTCCAGGACTCCTGCAGCCGAAGGTCGATGCTGGTGGGAGCCGACGGGAGCTTCGGAAGAGGCTCCGTGCCGTAGACGATGTTGAGGGCGCGAATGCCGAGGAGGACCGGTTCGATCTTCTCGCGCCAGGCGAAGAAGCTGTCGATGCCCATGAGGGTCGGGACCCCAGACGGGCTGACTGTGTTGTCGACCATTGCGTAGGACCGCTGCAGCAACTGCGAGGACCAACAGTGCCACCGGACGGGTCGAGAGGACGAGGACGGGCGAAGACGGGCGAGGACGGACGCGGACGAGGAAGCAAGACCAAAGTGGTGAGCTTCACAGACTCTTAATCTCTTGTAGACTAAGGTCGCGGACGACGGACAACACCCACCTGCGAGGACCAGCAAGGTGGGTGTGCGGACTAGACGGACGAAGCCGCACCGAGGACCGGGTGTCGAACTTGCGAGCGAGCGAAGGGGAGGTACTGGTCGGGTAGGATCCCACAGGATCCAGCAGTTCGGGATGGGACGGTCGGACCAGGTAGTACAGCTCCGCAGTGGAGCCGAAGGGACCTGCCGCCAGAACTCTGACCTATGCTGCTGGATCAAGGGGGGACCGAGCCAACCAGCAGTGTCCCAGACGGGCGCTGTGCGAAGTAAGATAGCGGACCGTTGGGGCAGACGGCCGGAAGGAGTAGTGAGGACGAAGGGCAGGGGAGAGGACGAGACGTGAAGGACTGGATGGATTGCCAGAGGGGGGGAGGAGAAGGAAAACAGGCTGGTTATATAGCTTTGGGGTCAGGGAGAGAGCCCGAGGGCGCAAGCTGGGGGAAACGAGACATCGAGACGATATGAAACGGGAACAGCTTCCGGAATGAGGAGGCTGTGCCGGGCTAAGGGAGGGCTGTGTGCTGGAATGAGGAAAGCTGCCGTGCCGTGCCGGAGGCTGTGCTCCGGCATGCCGCTATACCCGAAATGAGAGTTGCACTGTCAGCAGTGCTGACTGACTCACAACATTCCGGCCGTCTGCCCCAACGGTCCGCTATCTTACTTCGCTCAGCGCCCGTCTGGGACACTGCTGGTTGGCTCGGTCCCCCCTTGATCCAGCAGCATAGGTCAGAGTTCTGGCGGCAGGTCCCTTCGGCTCCACTGCGGAGCTGTACTACCTGGTCCGACCGTCCCATCCCGAACTGCTGGATCCTGTGGGATCCTCTCCAACCCGTACCTCCCTTTCGCCCGCTCGCAAGTTCGACACCCGGTCCTCGGTGCGGCTTTGCCCGCCTTGTCCGCACACCCACCTTGCTGGTCCTCGCAGGTGGGTGTGGTCCGTCGTCCGCGACCTTAGTCTACAAGAGGAAGGCCATCGTACTGGCATCTCTAGCGAGGCGGGGCCAATCTGGCAAGCGGCACCGGGGCATCCCTAGCGGGCGTGGCCAGTCTACGGTTTGGCCATTTCAGGCTTGCTAGCGGGGCGGGCCCGGGGCCAGTGAACCACACTGTGCTCCTTGATCCCGTGTGACATGTGACATGTGAGGTCGAAACTTGGCCGCTTGGCCGCTGAGGCGGTCAGGAGAGGTGCGAGCGGCTCCGGTAAAGCTGCTTGGGGAAGTATGGCAGTGAGGGCTGTGGGATTGCAGGTTGTGCGTGTATGGTAGATAGTAGTGGATGATACATTAGTGCAAGCTCTTGCGACGAGCAGCGCGCGTTTGAGTCGTCGTTTGTCCTCGTCCGATCTTAGTTTGTCGTCCTTGATGATAGTCGTTCTGCCCGAGTCCGCGTGATCCTACTCGAAAGGCTCCAATCGCCCGCCAATGGCCATTCAAGTGTGCCCCTTCACGCGCTGAAGAGGATCGGATCCTGCCGCGCCGGCGCCCGCACCCGCATCCGAATCCACGCCCCGAGCAACCACACCAACAGTCCGAGCACCAGGACACCAATAACGCCCACCGTCACCCGGCGGACGATGCGCCGAGTCGTCTCCCACGCTGCTGCGCGTCTCTGGGCGATCTTGCGCCGTTCGACGTACTCGGCGTGCGAGGGGAGGAGGGTGGGGCCTGCTAGGCTCCGATAGCCGTAGGGGTCGAGAGGGTCGGAGGAGGTGGAGGCGAGGGAGATGCCGCTTTGACGGTGGAGGTGGCTGCTGTTGTTGACCGGTGGTTGGGCTTGGGGTGGGGAGTCGGCGTTGGTGTCGCCATCGCGGGTATTGGCGCCGCTATGATCGCGGCCAAGACCTAGGACTGCGAGGAAGGAGCGCCGGCGAGGGTCGGCCTTGTCCGTTGTCCCTGCGATCCTCCTGTCCGTGGGAAGCACCGCATCTGCCGACGAGTCCGGCTCGATAGCTCCGTAATTCGGCGCAGCGCGCACGCTGGGCGGCCGCACCGTCCCCAACCCAGCACCTTGGCCCTTGGACGCGCCCATCACAGCATCCGAACCACCGCCCATACCCGCACCCGCACCCATTGCGCCCGCAATCCGCCGCTGCTCAAAGAGCCGCGCCTGCGCAGCCATGATCGCCTCCGCCTCGCGCGCATTCTCCTCGTCCTCCACCTGTCTCCTCTTCCGTTCGCCGAGGCCGAAGGGCAGGCTGCCCCAGTCGATGGGGAGGGTGGGGACGAAGAGAGTGAGGGGGAGACGGGCTAGAGTTGTCAGGCCCTGCGCGAAGGTGGGCGACGATGGGCCGGAGGGCAGAGCTGAGGATGGAGCGGGGTTGAGGCTCGGCGTGCCTACGGCCGGTGCGGGGAGGAATGGGTTGGGCGGCGCGACGGCATCGAGAGGTGTTGTCCCCGCCGAGGAGCCGTCAGCCGTTGACGGGACTTGTCCTGTCTCTGGATCTGTGCTTTGCCTTCTGTTGTCAGCCAACGCGCCAGTCCGCGACGGGTCGGCCTTGTCGACGGCCGCCGCAGCAACCGACGAGTCGTCTGGCAGCTTGTCTCTTGACTTGGACGCGCCAAAGCCGAACCCCAGCCCTAGCCCTGCTCCCAGAGCGCCGAGGGAGCGTCGAATCGGCCTGCTCTTGTTGCTGCTTGAGTCGGCGGTATTCCCCTGCGCAAGGCGATGTTGCATCGCCTTCCCCGCGGCAGCCTGCCTTGTGGCCGCATTCCTCCCCACCCCTCCTGCACCGTGACCTGCAGCATCAAGCGCCGCCGCCGCCGACGACGACGAAGTGATCCTACCGTCCACAGGAGTAGGGGAGGACCTGGGACTGCTCCGCAGGACGTACCCGCCCAAGCTCGCAGCCGAGGCGGTGAAGCTGTTGGAGGCGGACTGGTCGACGGGGTGGGGGAAGGGGAAGGAGGTGAGGATCTTGCTGTTGGGTCGGGACATGGGCATGCTGCCTGCTACGGGTCCGGAGCGCGTGGTGTTGCCTCCCGCTGCGGCGGAGTGATAGCGCGGACGGGATTGGTCTCCTTGGCCGCGTGCTTGGCCCGCCTGCGCGCCACTTGGTGCGTTCACGACTCGCTGCGAGGTGTGCGCTGTTCTTCGATCTGACGGACCTGAGAGCCGCGTCTCAAGATTTCTCGCGATTGAGCTCGACGACGTGTCTGCTGGTTTGTCTGTTCCCGTATGAGAATGGGGAGCACCCTCCCCGACCTCCCTTGTCCGCCCGCCGATCCCAAGAATGGCACGCAGCGCAGCCAGCCCTCCTGACCTCGTCCTTGCGCGCGCATCATCCTCGCCGCCCCTTTGACCTGTATCCGACGCAGGTGTGTCATCTCGCGGGCCGGCCACGCTCGCAGCGTTGGGAGGCCGCGCTCGGTCGGTGGGCGGCCTCGGCGCGGGCGCAAACGCTGCTACGGAGGCCGAAGAGGAAGCTCCAGCTGCTGCTCCAGCTGCTGTTGATGATAGCGAGGATGACGACGCGCTTGCGCTGGCGCTGCCCTGCGCGCTGGACGCGGCGGTGAGCGTCCTGTCCCTCCCAATGCTGCTGCCCTGGCCGAGGTTGGATATGGACGGTGTCGACTTGGAGGGTGCCATGGTGGACGCGCCGCCGTGGACTCCGCCGCCCGTGAGGGAGGATGAGGGTACGTTGCCAGCGCTGAGCTTGGGCTGGCGCGCCGCTGTATCCGCCGTCACCGCCGTCGCGCCCGTCGCGCCTTGGCCCATAGAGGTCGTGGTGCCGTCGACGTCGATCAAGCTGGTCGGGCGCGATGGGAAGCGGACGGGTGCCGGGCCGAGCGAGAACTTGTACTCGCCCCGTCTGAGGAGCGCATTGGTCGAGGACGAAGAGGCAGAGGCAGAGGCAGAGGAGGAGGCGGAGCTCGAGCGCGACATTGAGCTCGACTGCTGACCTCCTCGTGGATCTGCTCCTGTTGTTGGAGCTGCTGCTGCCGTCGCCTTGCCATGTTGAGCCTTGACGGCAGCGGCGCTGCTGCTGCTTCCCCTCCGAGGATTGCCCGCTGAAGCCCTTGAGTCCATGGCCCCTTTGCCCGCCCCCACGGATCTTGGCGACGATGAAATCGATGTCGACGTCGAGCTCGTCGTGGTCGTGGTGATGGTCAGCAGCACCATGCTTGCCTGCGTTCATCGGGCACCTCCTTGCCCCCTTGCCTCATTCCCACAACCCATACCAAGGCGCACAACACATATCGAGGCAGCAAAAAACATCAAAGTTGGTAAGTCTACAAGTGGGAGTTAGGAGGTGCTCATCTAAGGAGAAGAATCGAAGTCAAAAGAGTTGTTGCTGTCCCTTGCGCGTCCAGTCGGGCCCATCACCGGGGGCAAATGACGGATGTTGAGGCCGTTAGGCTAGCGAGTAGCGTGCCATCGCAGCATGCCAGATGGCAGCATCTCAGGGCTGGATTCGGTTGCCAGAGTGCAGCCAGCGGTTGACGAGCGTGAGCGCCGCCTTGGGTTGGTCTGGAAGAAAAGGTCATGCCGGTCAGCCATGGAGGAGGGAGCTCGACGCGCAGGAACGGAAGGAGGGAGGAATGAAGAAACGCACCCTTGGGGACAAAGTGGCCCGCCGAGTCGACGATGGCAAAGGTAAAGTTGCCATGGTTGCGGAACGTGCCTGCCTGCCGACCGTGTTGACTGACGGGAACCTGGACCCGCCGTTCGCTACGGGTGCTGGCGACGAGACGCGCCAGCGAGGCGCTCAGGAGGTACAGGGGCATGTTGAGCGGCGCAGGGAGCGCGTCGGCCAGCTTGTCCATCTGCTTGCCGAGTCGGATCAGCGCGCCGGAGCTGTTGCCATTGTCGCCCGCGTGGACTTCAGCGCCCGCAAATACGTCCTCGTACCAGGGCTCCATGGGCGCCTTGCCGAACGCCTTCTGGCCGCGCCACTCGAGGGCACGCGTCCAGTCGTCGTTGCCAATGTAGTTGCAGATAAAGTCGCGTCGGCCGTTGTACGTCAGCACGCGGACGCCCGCCTCGAGCAGCTCGGCGACGGCCCAGGTGGAGGAGCGTGCCCCGTCGCCCGTGCTGGCAAACTCGTCGGTGATCTCGTCGGAGCACGAATTGTACCGGCCGCTGCCGTCGTCGGCCGCGCCCTTCTCATCGACGCCGAGGGCTGCGCGGATCTCGGGCTTGTTGAGCCAGAGCTCGAACCAGGGCTCTTCTTCGTAGTTGCCCATGTGGGCCCAGTCAAAGTAGGAGCGGCCGGTCCAGCCCCAGGGGTCGCCGAGGTTCTCGTCGCAGTACTCGAGGGCCGCCTTGCATGCGCTCGAGCTGTAGCTGCCCCGACCGAGCGGCTTGCCCTCGGAGGCGGCACACTTGGACAAGAGGTGCAGGCACGGCTTGACAGCCTCCTTCATGTTTGCACACACGGTGGAGTTCAAGATGGGGCCCTTGTGCTCAGTGTTGGCCTTGGGGTCGCAGGCGTACGTGTACTTGGCTGGGAACTGGTGCTTGGGCGAGGTGATGCCGTTGCCGATCATGACGGAGGCGAGTGGGAGGGGCTCGATGCCCCACTCGGGGTGCTTGATGGCCTCCTTGTTGTCGCGCACGAGCTGAGCCGCAATGGTGGGGATCCACCGACCTGCGTACGACTCGCCAGCAATGCTGTTGGAAGTTCCGAGATAAGAGTAAGTAATGAGCTGAGGTGCTTCCACTGCAAGAAGGTGGGAACTCACTGGAAGCTGGAGATGCCCGTCTTGCCCATGACGGCAAGCTCGGACGAGGAGCGTCCGTCGTGGGCGGCGATGCTCTGTGCGTGCATGCCGAGGAGCTGGAGGAAGACGGAGGCGTCACGTGCGGCAGCGACTGCACTGTAGATGCGCGTGGGTGGCTTGTCGGTGCGCGACTTGTTGGCCCAGGATGCGTAGGAGAAGCCGGTGCCGGTGGGCTGGTCGAGGAAGACCATGCTGGCATTGTTGTTCCATGACCACGGGTTGAGCTCGGTGTCGGCCCCGCCGTGGGCAATGTTGCACGGCCCGAGCTCCATCATGAGACCCGTGAAGGAGGAGCAACCCGGTCCGCCGTTGAGCCAGAGCACGTATGGGTCGGTGGCGGGGTTGGAGCGGGAGTGGAAGAGCCAGAAGTAGAAGTGCTCGATGATGCCCGTCTCGTGCTCTGCGTAGTCACGTGCGTCGGCGTGCTGCTTGCGCAAGAGGTCGACGTTGACGTCGAGGTATCCGCTGAAGGAGCGCACGCCGGGAGTCGAGTCGCACAGCTTGCTGGGCACCTCGACGACGCGGAGCGAGTGGGCCGGGTGGGCCGGGTGGGTGAGCACGTGCGCGGTGGGCGGCAGCACGGCTGCTGCTGCTGCTGCCGATGCCGATACGATGGCGAGTGCGACCGTCTTCACGATGAGCATCTTGGTCGGAGGAGGAGGAGGTGAGGAGGAGGAAGATGGTCGTCGTCGGGAGGACGAAGTGGGAGGACCTCCAACAGGACGAAGAAGTTTGGCACCTCTACAATCGTTTATCCGCTTGCACCCTGAGGATGGTCCGTGCGGGCCGAGCATTCCGGCGATGCCTCCGACCAGCAACAACGACTCCCAACCCCGCAACTCCGACGCTCGTGGGATCCCGTGCAGGCGCTGTCCGTCGTGAGCTCGGTGCTCATCTTGCGATGGACGACGCTCAACTCGACGTTGACGCAGGTTCACTCGGTCCCACGCGCTCGCGCTCACGTGCTCGCTCTGCCCAAGCTGCCGCCCGTCACCACCTCGTCCATCGCAGGCGCAAGCATCGCTGCTGCTGCTGCTGCCACGGCTTCGCTCAGCGCAGCGACGGGACAGCTCCACCACCACCTCGAGCAGCAACAGCAACAGCCACAGCCGTGGCCGGCGTGGTTCGCCATGGATCTGCTGCGGGCCGTCACCCGGCACCTGCCCTCGCCCCTCGTCCGGCTCGGCACTTTCCTGCTCGGCGACGCGTGCTACGCCGTGCTCGTGCACGACATTGACCTCGCGAGCCCCGCCTTCCCGTCGTGCTTCCGGCTGGGCATCTCCAAGGGCCTCGGCCTCGGCATCATCGCCTTTGGCTCCATCATGAAGGTGCCGCAGATCCTCAAGATCACGCGCGCACGCAGCGCACGCGGCGTCAGTCTGTCCATGTACGCCCTCGAGGTCGTCGCCTACACCGTCTCGCTCGCCTACGCCATCCGCGAGCAGCTCCCCTTCACCGCCTGGGGCGAGAACCTGAGCCTGACGGTGCAGAACATGATCATCACCCTCCTCATCATCTACTACGCACCCACTCACGCCAAGTCGCTCGGCGGGAGCTCCACCAAGGGCGCACGGAATCCCAACATGAACAGGGTCACCCTCGCAGCCACCCTGATGGCCACCGGCGTCCTCTTCCTCGCCTCCCCGACCCTCTGCCCGCCCAACGTGATGCGCTTCCTCCAGGCATGCTCCATCCCCATCAGTCTCGCCTCCAAGGTGCCCCAAATCGTCGAGCTCCACACCAACCGCGCGCCGGGCCAGCTCAGCGCCGTCGTCGTCGTCGCGCAGCTCGCGGGCACGATTGCGCGCGTGTTTACCACGTTGACCGAGACGAATGACAAGCTCCTTCTCTGGGGGTTCTCCCTCGCCACCGTCTTCAACGCCGTCATTGCCGTGCAGGTGAGCATACCCTCTTTCCCAGAGACCGGAGCCCCGCTGATCCCCCCTTCTTCTCTTCACAGCTCGCCCTCTACTGGAACGGCAACGAGCGTCTCGACAGCCTGCACTCCCACCACCACCGGGGCGAGCACCCGCACCAAAACGTGACAGGTCCAGGCGCCTCCCTCGCCCACCCCGCCATCCGTCTCACCGGCATCCTCTCCGAAAAGCCAGGCGGCGGGCGAAAACAGGACTGATGAGTCGGCAACACGCGAGGTGAGAAGGGGAAACATCGGACTCGTACCCTCCCTCCCTCTTCGCACACTTCTACGCACCTTAGGAATCGTCATCCGGAATCGCCCTCTCCCTCTCTCCTTTTTCTCATCATCTTGTCACGAGTCATGCGTGCACATACACCGGACGCTCTACCATACGTTGCCAATCTAGGTAGCCCCGCCACCAGCTGGATCCTGGCTGTTTTGAATGAGGGAACGAAGGCAGAAAGAGGTGGGTAGGGATGTAGGTGCTCCAAAGGCGCACTTGCTCTTGGAGCTCATTGCCTTGGGAAGGAGTTGTGGACGAAGCATCGCCAGCGCCCGGCGCCGCGCTGAGCGTCGTCCGGAGCTCAGTCGTTGGCAGACGAGCACGCTCGGAAAAGCCTCGTCCTGAATTGCTCCTGCACTGGATTTTGCAAGAAAGCTTGAAAGGTGATTGGGTATCGATGATGGAGTCGAGAAGGGTGGTGCCGCAGTGACGACTAGGCGCGGAGAGGTCTTGGACGTGCGCTCCCTTCCGGACGTTCAAGCTGATCTGCGGACTTGGACCGGGTTGCCATCGAGCCTGAGCAGGAGCTCTGTCCAGAGCCTTGTCCCGAGTCGGTGGAGGGCAATATGAGCGTAGATGTCGGCGCAGTGGTATCGAGCGCCTTCCTCTTCCGAGCGCGGCGTGGAATGCTCGATCAACTTATGGTGCTTGGCATCAGTCGCCGTCCCTGGCCGGATGTTGAGTCTGGCGCGGTCGTATCCTTCGACCTCGGGTACGTCTGCTCGCCGTCGCCGATCTCGAGGCCGTCGCCGATCCCAGGTCGATGTCGTCGAGGACAAAGAGATGAAGGACCGACGACCGCCCTATCGCTCGTCTCCAGCTTGCTTGGGCTCGTGCCCTTCCGAGCCTTGACTGTACGCATGGTAGGATGGAAAATTAAAGGCAAGCATCAACGTGCCGAGAGGAACGTCCCGCAAGCTCTTGACAGCTCTTTGCCGAGCGCATCGTCAGATCAGATGTCGACAGCCCAAGTACGCCGAATAGCCTCCTTGACGGCCTCCTCGACGTCGTCGACGAGTACGGTGGGCGCGTGGGCGGGTGGACCGTCTACGTCGCGGTAAACACCCGTCCGGACGAGGGCCGATGAGAAGCCATAGTTGTTCGCACCTGAAGGGGTTGAGGGGTATGGGAGTGTCAGAGGAGTTGACCAGCTGCTGGTTTGGACATTTCGTACGTGGGCTCACCTAGAATGTCGGCGGCCGGGTTATCGCCTACCATCCACACATTGGCGCGTTCCTCGGGCGACCAGGGCCGGTCTACGTCCTGGGCATTGATTTGGTCTCGGAGTACGGCCTCCGCAAACCTGGTCAGGAAAGGATGGGCAAGGGTGTGAGCTCGACCAGTCAATGCGAAGCCCCATCCACATTTAGGAAGGAAGACTTACTCATACGTGAGCCGCTCAGGCTTGCCAAAGACGGTATACTCAAGCTTGGTCCCCGTCGTAGCCTCGTAGATGGCCTCGGCAGCGATGCGGAAGGCGCCCTGCCCAAAGCGCGCGACGCTGAAATCGTTGCGCCAGAGCAAGTCGTTGTGTGAGAAGTAGAGGGGGATCTGTTTCCTCCTCCTCCGACCCTCGGCTGCGCTTGCGTGCGCTTCGTCGTCGAGGGTGCCGAAGACGCCGTTGCGCGCGCGAATGATGTCGATGATGAGCTGAATGTCCCGCCCGAAGTCGCGGCTGTCGTGGAAGACGAGGATGGCGCTGAAGTGAATTTTACTGAAATCGGTATCGGATTTTGCTTCGGCGCGCTGCCCGGTTGAGATGCCTGAGAAGGGCCATGCTGCTGGGTGGACACTGAGCAAGTCGTGTGCGGTGTAGACGTGTTGGAAGCCGTATCCGTTGAGAACCTCGCGTGCGCGTCCGGGCGGGTGCTCGGGTCCCCCGATGGCGAGGATGGGCTTGTCGCCGTAGAGAGCGGTGAGGCTCTGCATAACGGTGTGGGCCTGAATGATCTTGGAAGGCGGCAGCGCGAAGCCAAAGTCCTTGCCCAGTCGCTGTGCGCGTTCCTCCTCGGAGAAGCCTCCTCCGTTGGTGAGGAGAAGGAAAGGGATGGGCGTGCGGAACGGGTTGGCTCCGTTGATAATGTCGAAGGCCCTGCGCGCTGCTGGCAGCACGTTTGGGCCCTGCTTGAGGACTCCGTCTATGTCGAGTGCAAAGGCGAGGGGTCGAGGTGGTCTCGACGAGGTGGATATGCTGCTCCTTGACCATGCTCTGGAAGGTGCTGTCCTGAGTGCAGAGGAGCTCCGGACGGAGACTGCGATCCTGGCTGGCAGTGCTGCCGCTGCCGCTGCCGGGCGCAGGAGATGTCTCGCTGCGATGCTCATCTTGCTGAACCTCGTCGTCGTCGTCGTCGTGGTTGTTGGTGAGAAGTAAGGCAGCTGCTGATGGTGATGCGAAGTGAGATGCGCGATGATGCACCTTGCCTCTCGGCCCGACAGAAGGACTGGGCGCATCGCCGTCACCTCGTTTCGACTGACCCCCTTCCATCACCGCATGACTGGGTCGAGAGCAGAAGAGTGCATAGTGTACATTGCAACGGTGAAGTGGAAGGTCACGGCCTCAGGGACTCGACCGGCGTGGTCAGAGAACATAAGTAGCAGCAGGAGTGAAGCTGACGCCCAGCGGGCGACCAAGACGCGTGGAAAGCACGAGCCTCCGGCGCTGATGTCAATCGTCGTCGTCCGAGAACTCGATGGCATTCTCCGCCGTCGAGCCCGCCTTGGCCTTGGACGACGCCGGCGTTGGCGCACCTGCACTCGCTCCTCCGCGTCGGGTCGTCATGCGCGGAAGCGTGAGGACGGATTGGGTGGTCGTCGTCGTCGTCGTCGTCGTCGAGGACTCTCCGCCCCCCTTGCTCGTCGACGATGCGCCGCCCAGGCCCAGCTGGCTCCCCGCTCCTCCTCGAGTACCGCCCGCACCAGGTCCGTCGGCGCCAAAGCCCGTCAGCGACTGGAAGCTCTTCGTCATGTTCCTTGTCACCCTGCCCAGCATCGACCCAAGGTTGGCAGTCTCGCGAGATGAGCCGCCGTCGTCATCCTCGTACTCGCCATCCGAGCCCGCGCCCGAGGCTGAGCGTCTCCTCGTTGTACCAGAGACGGTGACAGCCTTGCTACTGCCACGCTGTTCGGTCGAGCCCGCCGCCGATCTGTCCGCAGCAGGAGGGCCACCAACGACGCCGTCGCTCGCATCGTCTTCGGCCTCACCACCACCCGCCGCCTCCGCCTCGGCGCGCGCTGCCAACCGCCGGTTGCGCTCCTCGATCCGGGCCTCTTCATCCTTCTTGCGCTGCTCCTCCCAGGGCTCGTGTAACGACTTGATGAGGGCCCGCCAGAGCAATCGCTGCGACGGGCCCTCTTCCTCCTTCCAGTCCGCCTTGACGTTCCTCGCCCTGTTGGGCACGCTATTCAGGTGTTGCTCCTTTGAAATCGACACCTCGAGTCAGTACGACGGCGGACAGTTGATCAACCAGAACGCCACGCCAACTTACCATGATGAGCGCCTCAAAGTGCTTGGGGTCCGAGAAGAATTGGCGGAAGGAGTGCAGCAGGTAGACGCCGCAGTCGCACGAGTTGGGCTGCTCCGGCACAATGGCGTGCACAATGTTGCAGTCCACGAGCTCGTCCATCACCGCCCGCTTGGAAGCGGCCGCCGACTCGCCCTCCTCCTCCCACTGCAGACCCAGGTCGGGCCCACGCAGCCGCGCAGGCTGCTTGTCCATCGCCTCGAGCTTGAGGTACCGAGTCAGCGCCGCGCCCGCGGGTCGGTGAGCCGCGCCGAGCGAGTCGAAGAAGATGATGGTAGGCGCATTGTCATTGTGAGCGCGACGCTTGGTCGTTGAGCCTCCGTCCGGTCGGACAAAGCCAGTAGCTGAGGCGGCGACATCTGTCGCAGAGGGCGCGAAGGAACTGGTCGACTTGCCCGTCGCGCTGCCAAAGGGTCGTGCGCGAGGTCGGTTCTGATCGGACGGTGGCACGAGGGTGACGGGCCTATCAGGATCGGCACCTCCCTCGAGTGGCCGACTTGGGCTTGACGAATGAGGCCGTCGCCCTTCCCCAGGCTTGATCGGGACGGGCGCGCGGCCGGATCCGCCGACTAGCTTGCCGCGGCCCGGATTGTTGATGCAGGACGATGGATCAAAGTCGCCTTCACTGTGGCGCTTCCTTGGGGATGAGCGTGCGACCGTGCCCGGTAGGTTGCGACGAATGGCGTTCGGTGATGTCGTGGAGCTGCGAGGGATCATCATCCCAACCTCCTCAACATCGTCCTCATCCACATCCATCCGCACATCGTGCACCCCAGCGGACGCCGTCGCAACGTCGAGACGCCTGAGACTCGCATCTAGGCCGTCTTCGTCGTCGCCGGCCAGCTGTTCTGAGCCGGCCCGAGGCGCCAAGAGATCCACATTGGAAGGCTTGATCACGAAGCCTCGATCTTCTTCATCATCCGAGAACTCCATTTGGTCGTGCTCCGGCGCTGAAGCTTCACCACCAGGCATCTGCACCAAGGGGGTGCTCGCCCGCGGCTCGTGGGCGTTGTGGACACGGGAGCGTGATTGTGGTGAGGCTTGTGACGAAAGGGAGTGACGCTTCGGCATCGTCGCGTTCGGAGCGAGACTTTCTACGACGGGATCCCGATTGAGAAACGCCTTGAGAGCTGGATGGGGATCCGTACCGGACAGGATTGCAGACATGGAATATTGTCTTTTGCCGTGATTGCGCTCGTCGTCGTCGTCGTCGTCGTCTTCTTCTTCTTCATCGTCATTGTCATGTCCGTTATCCTCGGCCTCGTCGGCCTCACTTGGTGTCGCCGAAACCTTGGTACGCGCACGCTCAGTGCTGACGCCTTCGATGAGATCGTCCACCTCGTCATTGTCCTCTCGCAAGTCGTCGTCGTCGTCCGCTGCGCCGGCTTGACTGTCGTCGCCGGGGTGCGCTGCAGACAACATGCCAGCATCGCCAGCGCCATCGCCCGCAGGGAGTTCCAAATCTGAATCGACTTCGTGCGCACCGTCGGCGTCTCCCCATAGGTCTTCTGACGAATGGCTGACTTTGGGAGATGACCTCGGCGGTGAATGTTGCTTGTCCTCTGCAGGGCTGGAAGCCGCCCGACGGGCGTCCTGAGGTGATACCGCGCGCGACTGGTCAGAATGACCGTCCGTCGCGGCCGTCGCGTCCGCAGCATGGTCATTCATCTCCTCGTCCTCTTCCGAATCTTGCACCGTCTGATTATGCCGAGCTGACCGTCGGACCCACGCTTGCTTGGGCGCCGCGTCCTGGCGTTGCTCCGTCTTGTCCTTTCGCGTAAAGATGAGCCCAGGCCGAAGCACGATGGCGAGGTACCAGTGCAGGTGCTCGTTGATCGGGATGACGAGGTACTCCTTCTGGAAGATGTCGACCTGCCGCGTCCATTTGCGCACATTGTCGTAGCACTTGATGAAGTCCCTCGCCTCTGTGAAGCGCTTGTAGAAGAACGAGCTGTAGAGGTACATGGACTCCGCCACGGCCCGCGCTTGAGGATCTCCTCCGTCCCGCATCATATCGAGGGTATGCTTGAGTCCAAACTCGATCAGGCTGTCGTTCAGGAACTCGCCCTCCTTGAGCTTTTCAACGTCGCTGCGGAAGAGGCTGACGGCTCCCGGACCGCCCTTCAATGGCCAGCGAAGCACTTGCACATCGTCTTCTTGTCGAATTCGTGTTCTTGACGCAGCTTCTAGTGTCGCTTTTTGCCGCGCCTCCTCGAGGTCATCTGATACGTCACCCGCAATAGCATCACGGCGCGTCGAGCTCCTCGTAGCCGGGCCAAAGGGCAGCGCCCTGCGAGGGATGTCCGGTTGCGACTCATCTGCCGCCCCAAGCCGATCATGCTTCCTTGGAATGTCAGGCAGCGTCCTGTCGCTAGACCTTGTACTGTGGAACGAGCGTGATGGCACCGCACTGGATATTGAAGTACGAGGGTTGGCGCGCTTGCCGCCGTTGGTCGGCTGCAGCCGGCAGTCGAGCTTGAAGGCGTCCATCAAAGTCTTGACAGCAGCTTCGCTGATATGGGAACGTTTGTCCTCCGGGACACTCTTGTGAGTGGCCAGCTTTCGCCATTGTTGGCTGAACTCCTTCTCCTCCGAGCTGCGGACTGTACCCATGATAAAGTTGGCGCCGTTTGTCACTGCACAAAACAAGGACAGTGAGCCTACTGAGCAGGAATGGCCGCAGGGATGGCCTGGAGGCAGGTCACTCACGGAGAAGCTTGTCGCGAGACAATGACCGGAATAGGCGTACAGCCGCAGCCTTGCTCTTGAGGGAGAAGCGGAAGAAAGGGACGATGGCAGCCCCTTCAGCGCACTGTGATTGGGCAATTGCAACTGTCAGCACTGAACACAAACGTCATGGCGAATGGAACCTGTTAATGACTCACGTTCACAACATCGAAGTCGTCCGCAGATATGGCAATTTGAACGTCTCCGTTGGGCCCGGCTGACCTGCGCGACTGGGCGTCGGCATGAGCGATATCGAGTCGGAACCGGTCAATCGTCACGCCGAGCACAATCTTGTGCGGTCCAGGCAGGTGCAGGTCGCCGACGAGGAGGTGCTCGACCACAAACTCAGTCTCGGCGGACGGTCGAGCCCGTTTCGATTGGGGTTGTGCCGCCTGTGGTTGGGACCGAGTCGTATCTCTGGCCGAGGTTCGAGCAGCCGTGACCTGCTCCACCTGCAGCTCGATATCCGAGTCGTCATCGTCATCCGCCGCTGGTCGCTTCTCCTGAGCGCGCGCAGAGATCCCCTTCATTGCCCCCAGTCCTCCATTGAGCTCGAGGCGAGAATGTGTCGGACCGGGTGTGTTTGCGCCTGCTCGGGCATGCTTGAGGCTCGACCCTCCCGACTGTGGCCTGGACTGCCGCTCTTGCGCAAGCCTGGATGTCGACGCTATGGCCATGTCTTCATCGTCGTCGCTGGAATGTGCCACGAGCACAGCGATTTCCCTTTCCTTGCCACGACTCCGCGATTGGTTCTGGCCCGAGGGTGGCGTTTGGGGACCATCGACCAGCGCGGACATGTCGATGACATCTTGATCGCTGCCCTGATTCGTGAGCATGTCGATGGGATCGGACGAGTCGTTGGAGTCATTCTTCCGTTTATACGCGAGCCCGAGTTGTTGGACCCGCTTGCCGGACGGGTGCGAGATTGCATTCGTCCTCGACTCGTCGGCGTCGTCGTCTGAAATGGGGATGACATCGTGTGGTGGGTCGTGTGTCGTTGCGAGTTTGCCAGATGTTTGGGTGCGAGCGGGTCCAGGTGCTGTCTTTTTCTCTTGAGCGGAGCGGTTCTGAGCGTTAGAGGATCCCATCAACGACAAGCCGTTACGCTTCCTCAGGGCCACCGCGCCCAATTGCTCGGGATGCGAAGATGCTGATCTCGACGCTGATGGTGTGGAACGACTTGGACCGGCACGCGGCGCCGTCGTGTCTGGCCGACCCTCCGATCGCTCCATCAATCGATTCATCGAGCTCGACGTCCGCGTGATGGGATCCACATCCTGCGTGGACATGCCGAGCTGCGGCCTCGGTCGCTCACCGGGCCGGATATGAATGGGTGCGCGCGGCTGCATTGATTTTGACGAGAAGCGAAGCGAGCTCGTCCCGCTGCTGCCTGTGATTCCAGCTGGAATGGAGCCGAGGAGGTTCGTTGTGGGACCATTGACGTGGTTCGTCCTCACCGTCGTGTTGGCCACGAAGTATGGTGACCCGACCGCGCTCCGCCGATGTTGGGCTGGGAGGCCGTAAGATGGCGCATCTTTTTGAGCGTTTGCCTCAGTTCGGCGGCTGAAGCCATACGACGGCCTGGTCAAGGCAGAAAGAAGGAAGGGAGGAATTGACCCTCGACGTGAGCTGCGCATCGTTCTACCATGACGGTGAGGGGCGATGGACTCACTGAGCATTGGACGCGTTGCGGTACTGCGCCTGGCCGCCTGTGCTGGACCCAGGAAGCTGTGTGCTCCCTCCGTGCCAGTTTGCAGACTCGACATGGCTCTCGCGCAGGCTGTTTCCTCGCTGAGCCATGTTGCGCGCGCTGTGGTCGCCGGCACCGTCGTCGTTGAGGCGCTGAGGGGTTGGGGCCCGCTCCCCGCCGCCTTCACCGCCGAGCGCAGCGTGCCAATGCTTGTCGCTGTGCGCTGGGCCGCGTCTCCTGCTGGGCGCCCTTTTCAATAGTCGAGTGTGTTGGCCATGCGTGCGTGGGTCAAGTCGTGATCGTTGTCGTCGTGGTCGTTGTCGATGAGCTCGCGCAGTGTCCGCCCGAAATTTGGGTGGGCCCCCTCGCTTCCCAGTTCGGCTGACGGGGAGGGCAGCACCACACGCGCTCGCGCTCCAACACCAGCACCGCGACGCGTTTGGCACACAGCCAACACTCGTTGTATCCTTTCGCATCTTTCACTGCGATGAGGATGCAGACAACGCCGGGAGGGGTTGGCACAAGGGAGACGGCGTTGTGCGACGACGTGTCTGCCAGGGCAAAGTCCCTCAGGTAACACGATATAAGAAGAGGACCGCAATGCCCGCCCAGGTGACGTGACCCCACCCTCAGCCTGAAAAGCCTCACCACGAGCGGATGACCTCTTCTCATTGCGCCGAGAGCACCTTGCGTACCGCGTCCCGCACATGCGCTTGGGTCGCCGCCGACTCGTATGCCTTGTTCAGGAGCAAATCGGTGACGAGCGCATCGATGGCCTTCACGTCGGCTGCTGATGGCGCGGCGACGCTCTCGTCCGCCGTGGCCGCATCTGTCGCCGAATTCTTCTTCTTGGATAGCGCTGTTGATGATGGCGATGACGATGTCGCGGCGCTGTAGTTGAGGAAGTATGTGGAGCACTGGAGTGTCGAGACGGTGTGAGCATGGCGTCCTGCGCTGACTCGCTCCCATCAAAGCAAACTCACAGCTTTGAGACCCCATAACGCGCGCACCCACGGCCCAGCTCTCCTATCGTCCGATGCTTCTGCCTGTGCCTCTTTTGGGAACATTTCCAGCACGCGCAGGTATTCCCTCCACGCCCGCGCGATGTATCCTGGACCGCCGGCCGTGTAGAGCGTCTCGGCGTACTGGAGGACGTAGAATGGGTGTTGAGGGACGAGCAGGATGAGCTCCTCGAGTGCGTAGAGTGATTCCGCGAGCCTGGTGGGAATCAATGAAGACAGGTGAGTGAGCACCAATGGCATCAGGGGGCAACATTGGCGAGTGCACTCACATGTCCTCGGCAGCGTACAGGCTCGCGAGCTGCAGCCACGCTTCGGGATCGGTGTAGACAATGTCGATGAACTCGAGAAGAGCGCTGATCGCCTTGGTGGGGCCACCGCGGGGGTCTGACCTTGGCAAGGATGCGAGCAAGCCGATCCGCCTCTTCATGACCAGCTGGAGGATTGGGCAGAAGGGTCAGCCGGTATCCTGAATCGGCACCCTCTGGGCACGAGAGAGAGACCCACCAGGTTGGTTTCGTCCTTTGCCAGGAGCCCATCATACAGCTCGAGCGCCTTGCCAAACTCGCCCTTGCCCTCGAGCAGCATGCCCTGGAGCATCTCCACCCGCGCACTGCCCTCGAAGCGGGTGGCCAGCCTCTCGATGCAGATCTCGGCGAGGTCCCACCGCCCGAGGTCGATGGCTGCGCTCCCGAGCTGCTCGAGGATGGGCCAGAGCTGGTCCTCGCCCAGCTTGCGGGGCGAGGAGAGGGCGCCGGCTTCGAGGAGGTACTCGCCGGCTGCTAGGACGGCGGTGGGGTTGCGCTCGGGTCGCTTGCGGAGGGCGGAGAGGAAGGAGACGGCTGTGTGCTGGGAGAGCTTGGTGGGCAGCGTGAGCGGGCCGGTGGCCGAGGCGATGTCGGTCATGGCTGGGCGCGGCAAGTCTGGCAGTCGGGAGTCGGGCCGAGTTGCTCTCTGCCCCCGCGTCGAGGGTCGATGATGGACGTCGTCGACAGCTGCTTCCTCGGGCTCGTGCTCGACCTTGTCGTCGAGGTGGTGATGCTTCGCGCCGGGGGGCTCGAGCGGAGCAGCGGGGCGCCCAGCCAGGTGCGCGTGTGGAGGTCGTCACCGGTTTACTCGGCCGGCTCGTCCATCGCAACACAACGTCGCGAGCCTCAGCTCTCGACGTCGACATCGCTGCCCCCGGGCTCGAGGCCAGCCTTGCGGACGACGCCGACGACTCCTCCCCTCCCCAAGGCTCGCCTCTCCTTCGCACACGTTCAACAGCAATCATGGTGAGCACGACGCAGTGCGCCTAACGCCTCTCGACGACGCTGACCGTGTTTCCATTCACGCATGCCAGGGCGCAGGACCGCGGTACCCGTACCCGAAGGAAGTGTGGTCACCCGCCGGCGGATGGTGGACGCGGTGCGTACTCCCATCCCTCATCCTCTCCCTCCCTCCTCGACGCTGTAGAACAGCCAGCGCTGACGGCTGTGAATGCCTCCCCTTCTTGACGACAGGCCAACCAACTGGGCATCCAACACGGCCGTGTGCGTCGGCGCCATTGCGCTGGCGGGGTACGGACTGTGGACGTACTCTGCCGACCGCGAGGTGAGCACCCATCGCGTCGAAGCCTGCGAGATGCCTTGCTGACACCCTCGTCCATGACTCCGTGGATCCGATCAGTGGCGGCATCGCCCGCCCACGCGGCCCATCCCATCCATGCTGGTACGTACACTCGCCGTTCATCTCGCCCTCGCCATACTCACACTCACACTCATACCATTTCCTCCTCTCTCGCAGTGGGCACGACAGTTCAAGGAGGGCGAACTCAAGGTGAAGGAGCTCTGAGGCGCTCGTCTCTGGATCGGATCGGATCGGTAGCCTCGTCCGATGTGCTGCGCGACTCGTAGACGGTGCAATCTCAGCAGATTGAGATGCACACTTGCTCTTTTGCCGGGCGCGCCCGGCTGGAGGCAGATGCGGCCGGCCCTGCCAACAGCTTATCGCTCAGGTCTTAAAGGTGGGAAGAGGGAGGAGGGATGAAGAGAGGTGAATGACGACCAAGAACAACATCTACGACGGGGCGCGGCCCAGTTCCGAGCCCAGCTGATAGTTGACCAGCTGAAAGGATACCAAGAGAACGAACGCATCAGCCATGCGGAATCCCAGCGCGGACGAGAAGACGACGAGACGACTGACCTTGTCCCAATCCACCCGCTGGCGCGTAACCGGCAGCGCCCTCCGCAACTGGCGCATCGCCCGCTCCGCAAACTGCTCGCTGAGCACCTCGCCCAGCTCGCGCTGGAAGACATCCTCGTGCTTGCCGATCAGCGTGAAGATGAGCTTGGACAGCGCTGCTTCCGTGCCCGCTGAGCCTGGTGTCGAGGAGGAGGAGGAGGGGAGGGAGGCGGGGAGAGGGAGGAAGGCCGAGTCGTGCGGCGATTGCAGGTGCAGCTGGACGTTGCCCTCCTCGTAGTAGTGCACGTGCAGGGCGATGTGGGCGCGCAGGGTCCCGAGTGGGGAGGCGTCAATGTCTCCCTCGGCGGGCGTCGCCGGCGTCGTCGTCGTGCTCGTGCTCGTGCTGCTCGTCTTTTGGGCGTCCACGGAGGCGCGCGGGGTATAGGTGTATGAGGAGCGCCAGCGGCCCGCCCTACGGATGTCAGGTGTAGGACGTGTCAGTCCAGGGGATCTACGGAGAGGCGGTAGCATGTGTACACCCTCGCCACGGCACTTACCAGAAGTTTTGCGGGTTGAAGCGATTGCCGGTCAGGTGGATCACGTAGCTCGGCGCACCTGCCCACTCGGATCGCGTCGTGGCCGTGCTGCCCTTGTGCTCTGGGGCGCTCGTCTTCGTCTCCTTAGCGCCAGGGCCATCATCACCTTGAGCTTGAGCTGATTCGGCAGCCGACTCGGCGGCCTCCTCTTCGGCGGCGACGTTGGCAGCCTCGGCCTCGGGAGGGGCCGCTGCGTCCCAGGCTTCCTTGTCCGCTGCGACGGCTTCGGTAGCTTCGACTGCGACGACGGCGTCGTCGACGTCACCGCTTGCCGCAGCTTGAGCTGTTGAAGAAGGCTGCTCCTCTGTGCTGGTGACGGGAGCATAGACGACAAAGACGGCCCCGACGCCGTCTGGGAAGTGGTTGGCCAGGTAGCTGTCGACGCTGTTCTGCAGGGCGAGTCGTAGTGGTTCTGTTTCGGGATTGGGCGGGTGCGACTCAATGTCCGAGGCGGTGAGCTTGAAGTGGTCAAAGACAAAGGACTTGCTGCTGGAGGGATCGAGGTAACGTGGCAGGGATGGCTGTGCTGCTGCTGCGGAGGATGAGGTGGTGGCCGGCGATGCGACTTGGGCGGCACGGCAGATGAGGGTTGTGCGGTCGGAGCCTGGCAGACGGAAGGGCACGAGCTGGTCGGCGTTGTACGACTCGAGCGCCTGGGTCGCGTGGGCCTGGAAGAGGGCGGCCTCTTCGGAGGCGGATGCCTGTGTGGCTCCCTCGGGCAGCGTGGAGAGCAGGATGGCGGAGAGGTCGGCGTAGACGTTGGCAATCTGGCCCGGTGGGGTCTGGAGGAGCAGACTGGATGCGAGTGCGGCGCGCTGGGTCGAGCTTGGGAGCGCACCCGCGCCTGGCTCCTGTTCTGGCGCAGACATGGCCGCGATGCGAGGGTTGGGTGATGGTGATGGTGGTGATGGTGCGAAGGAGCGAGGGGGAAGTGGACGGCCGTGCGCTGCCTGGGTGAGTGTCTGGGGAGTGCGGTGTGTGATCGCATGATGATCACGCTCTGACGGCCCGCGGTTCCGACGTCGGCTCCCCCTGCGGCCGTTGCGCCGATCCGCGCCCCTTCGCCCCCAGCCGAACCGACTCGAGGTCTCGACCGGTGAGCGTCTTGGGAGCTGCGAGCTGCGAATCGGAAATGACAGCAGCGTCTCGTATTTCGACGATGGCAACCGTCGCCGTCACCACGCGCACGACGACGACGACGACGACGACGACGACGACGGTCAGCGCCGCCACCATGGTCGACCCGCACGTGTCCAGCAGCGGCCCACCAGCCAGCGCCGTGCACCGGGACCAGCTCCAGCAGCTACAGTACAGCCACTTCCACCACCCATACCCATCCACCCACCACCCCTACACCCAGATCCAGCAGCAGGAACGGCAGCAGTCCCAGCACCCCTTTCCCATGCCCCAGCACCCAGGCCACCCCGCCGCCCACGCCCTCTCGCCACGACGCCCGCCGGGACACGCGTACGTCGCCTCCGAGCCAGCCGCGCCCGACGCCCATCACGCCCAACTGGGCCCTGGCCACGCTCCCAGCGTCGTCGGCCATGGCCCCTTCAGCTCGTCGGCACAGCCTCCCTTCCAGCACTCGGGCAACCCGCACTTCTACCAGCAGCAGCAGCAGCATCAGGTGCCAGTACCGGCTGACCCAGCCTTGAGCGCCCTGTCCCCAGCTGCAGGGGCCAGCTCCAGCACCGAACCACGGCCCTCCTTCCCGCCACAACACTCGAGCGAGGCCCTCAATCCCAGCCGACACGCCATCCCGGACTCGTCACGCCAGTACGCACGGCCGGACCCGATCAAGGCCGGACCGGGCAGGAGAACTCAGAGCTCAGCGCAGGATCTGGGACCCGCCCTTCCCCTCGGCGAAGGCATCCGAAGTGCGCCGCTTCCATCCGCGAGCGAGGCTTTCTATCCCCATGCCGAGGCCCCGGTCCATCTCACACCACTGGCACCCGGCGTACCCGTCGCCGGGCTGCCTCCAGCTGTGCCCACGGACCTGCACATGCACAATGCAACGGTGCCCACCCGCAAGCAGAACCAGTCGTGCGACAACTGCCGCCGTCGCAAGATTGCCTGCCGCCCTCCAGCCGCCCACTTCAAGAATCCACACCGGAGATGTGCACATTGCTACAACAAGGGCGTACCCTGCACCCACGACTACGTCAACCGCGTGCAAGGGGCCAAAATTGCCGCGGAGGCAGTCAAGAAACCCCGGCATTCCCGCGGACGGACAGGCAGCGGCCGGGCGGCCGAAGACGGTAGCATGGATGGGGCGCAGAGGGACTCGTCCTCCACCAAGGAGCAGGCTAGCACATCCCCGAGCGCCGATGCCCGGCCTCGATGGAGACGCTCCGCTTCCTTGCACACTAACCAGTCTGGAGGGCCACACGCCGCTGGCGACGAGGATATGGACGACCACGAAGGGGGGTCGCAACTGAGCGACACCTCGGCGCAGGACCGGATCGTCAACACCAGACAAGAAAGAGCACTCGGATCGCTCGATCCATCATCGTCCGTGCCACCGCGCCGTGTGGATGCTCCGAGCGCAGGCAAACGGATGCGCCAGGCGTCGAGCTCAGGGTCGGCACATCGCCCGTCGAAGATGTCGCGCTCGGCCGACGTCGACGCCGATGCGTTTGGGAAAACCAACGGGCCGCGACTCCATCCCACGGCGCAGCTGATCCGATACCTCCTCTCGCCGTCCGAGGACACCTTCGTCTCGAGTTCGGCCTCGGCAGGCGTACTCGGCGTCTCCGCCACCACATCGCCCGCAGCCTCGTCGTACTTCCCCAACCCGCTCCGGCTGCCCATCCCCACAGCTGCGGCACGCCGCTTGGCGTACGATGCCAAGCTGCGCTCCGAGGTCCTGCACGACTTCGTCGAGAGCTTCCTCATGATTGTCAATCCTCGGTTTGCGGTGCTGGATGCGCGGAGGGTCCGCGCTGGCATCTATCCTTTTGAAGAGCTCGTCCTCGAGAGCGGCAAGGGGGAGGGGGACGAGGTGCAAGTCGGGGAGGGCTCCTCCGAGTTGGCGCGCCCGAGGCGGCGGAGACGTCGACACCCCGGCCAGCGGTGGAAGCATGCAGAGGAGTACCTCTACCGCTCGGATACGGATGGGGAACAAGACGACGGCGGCCTTCCGAGCTGTGCGCCTGCGACCCGCCCCCATCGCGATCAGCACATTGCGTCTGCGCCGCGCCAACACCGGTCTCGCAGTGCTGCCAGTGCCTCCCTGGACGGCTCGGTAGCCAGCGCGGCCATGTCTAGCAGGGAGAAGCTGGAGCGCCTACGGCCACGACCGCTGCCCGATGTGTTGATCGCCGTTGTCCTAGCGTTCGGCGCCAAGTTTAGCTCGCATGCGATCCTAGGATCCGACCGAGCGGAGTCGGCCGTTTATCTGCGCAAGGCGTGGGATCTGTGCCGAGAGGATGCGCTATCAAAATCACGGTCACGGTTGGCGAAGCCTGCAGTCAATGGTGACGGGGACGGGTCGGGCAGGGCCAGGACGGACCAAGATGCCGATATGGACTCGGACGACGATGTCGGGGAGGAAAGTCTGAGCGAGTACGCCCATGAGCCCTCCATCCTGCATTCCGGCCGGTCGACCATCGCCAAGAGCCTCCTGATCAAGGCGCAAGATGTCCTCGAGAAGCGTCGGGCTTTCGCACTGCCGACCTTGACAAACGTGCAGGCTGCCCTCTTGATGGAGCCCCTGTTCGACCAAGGGGTCCGGCTCGACGATCACAAGCGCGGAACGCCGAAATGGGAGGTGCTCGCAGAGTTGCTGCAGCAAGTGGACGAGGAGGACGGCGCGCTGGTGGCGGACCAGCGTCAAGACGGGCAAGCTTTGGCCCCTGGCTCGGGCTCGCGAAGCTCGGATGAGATGCCGAAGCGCAGCAAGTTGGACATGCTGGATGAGCGGACCAAGGCGGACCTCCTCCGCACCGCGGCCGAACGGGCCGCTCGCACCCGCGGCGCCGACCAAGCGGGCTCCCAGCCCTCCCTCGACTTTTGCGGCTTCTGGCACTCGGTCGCCCTCCGCCACCTCCTCGAGCTGCGCCTGCACGAGGCCGACTACGTCTCGACGCTGTGCGACATTGACATCTTGACGGCGCGCCGGCTCGACTACTTTGGCGAGACGGAGATTGAGCGCCGGATGCTCGAGGACAAGTTGAAGGGCTTCGTCAAGGAGGAGCGGCAGGCCATGGGCAAGGATGGTGTCGAATCGGCGACGAGGAATGGCGGGAATGCCGTCGTGCGCCGGGGCGAACCTTTGGCGCCGCATCGGCTCGATGCGCTCGAGGCTGCCATCGGGGCGACGAACAGCCTCGGCACGCTGGCGCAGTCGGCTTGGTGGTTAGCCTCGACGAGCGATGCCATCACCTCGGCCTTCTTCCGCAAGCGGCCGCTGATGCGGCCGGAGGAGATGCTGGGTGGGCATGTGCCCTCGGATGCTGAGAGCGACAATGAGGATGAGGAGGAGCCAGTGGACGGTCCTGCGCCGGTATCTCGCGAGGCCACTGGAGCTGCTTCGGCAGCGCAAGAAGAGCGGGCCACGTCTCCCGCGGGTGTCGCTTCCTCTGACCAAGCAGCGCCAGTCAAGTCGACGCGGGAGCGGTCCACCGCTCAGAGTAGCAGTCGCAGCAGCAATACCCTCAGCGGAAGCGGAAGCGGAAGCGGAAGTGCAACGGCGAGCGGTCATCGCAGGAAGCTGCGCAAGCTGAACACGGGCGGGATCACGCGCGAGGCGGGTCCGGACCCCTACGAAGGCTCGGACGAGAGCGAGGACGAGAATGCGAAGGAGGAGACGCCTGCGCCTGCATCCCGGGCCGTCGGTGCCTTGGTCACGGAGGATCGCGCGGCGATGCACAAGTCGAGCTCGGCGAGCTCCGTGCATTCCGAAATGACGTCGATCAGCGACCGCCAGCGCCGCACGCACGCCAAGCGCGAGAAGCTGGCCCTGCTGGGCGAGCGCGTGTCCCTGCCGGAGAAGGACTCGTACCAGATCTGGTACAGCGGCATCTCGGAGCTGTGCAAGATCCACCGGCTGATGTGGGACACGCTCTGGAGTCCGCGCGCGCGGGCGCGCGGCGTGCATCTCGTGCCGCTGCGCGATATCCAGCGTCGGACGGAGAGGTGGCGCAAGACGTACCTGCCCAAGATGGGCGTGCCGTACGATGCCGTGGTGCCTGACCAGGGCGCGGGTGGGGGCATCTCGGTCAAGGCTGCGAGCTGGCCCAAGGAGTGGGACTTCATCGCGGCTAGCACGGCGAACATGCTGAGCATCAATAGCTTTGCGCTGGACATCTTGATGTGGCAGGCGGTGGAGGATCATGGCATTGCGGAGGCCAACGGCGCGGAGGGGGATTCGGCTCAGGGTGCCGCGACCGTCGCGGGCGAGCAGGGATCGGCCAAGGACGCCCGCGATGGGCCTGAAAAGAGCGGACAGGAGGGCCAACTCTCGGCAGCCGCGCAAGCGGAGCGCTCGGTGTGCAACAATGCCCTCTCGGCCAGCTTACGGATCGCGGCCCTGGTCGAGGTCCTTCGGGCCAACTACTACCTCCGTCTGGATCCCAACATTTTGCACTTTACGATTCACGCCGCTGGACAGTGAGTGCAGCTCTGGAACTTCTTGCCCCGGTATCGGAACGCGTATGCTGACCTGCTGACCTTCTCCTGCTCAACCCAGATTTTTGGCCACGTACGACAATCCGGCCGTGTACGCGATCATTGACGGGCTCAAGCAGTACGGGCTCAGCTACGAGGAAGGGCTCGAGCAGGCGGACCAGCTGGCGGCGTACGCGGCGGCGGCGCGCATCCCGCGGCCCAAGGCGGGCGCGGCGCATGTGCTCGTTACGGCTTCGCGGGTGGCGCAGGGGGGCCACGAGCAGGAGCGGGAGCAGGCGGGTGCGGGACCGGGGCCGGGGTCGATGCCGTCGTCTGTGCCGAACGGCGCGCTGGCCAAAGCAGAGGCGGTGGCAGAGGCGGCGACAGCGCCAGCGGGGACGGCGGCGGCGGCGGCAGCGGCGGAGGTTGCGAATGCGAACGCGACGACGGCGGCTCCTGCTCCTGCCGCTGCC
The DNA here is from genome assembly GCA_029952725.1 of Salmacisia buchloeana. Lineage (NCBI taxonomy): Eukaryota > Fungi > Basidiomycota > Exobasidiomycetes > Tilletiales > Tilletiaceae > Salmacisia > Salmacisia buchloeana. Next base: position 310,845 of record CP124198.1, read on the forward strand.
GCTGCTGCTGCTGAGACGGTCCTGGCTTGAGCCACGCAGTCACGGCTCCACCACCCAAGACCACCCGTTCGAGGCTCAGGTCAATCATCCCCATCGCTGGCATTTACCTCAACAACCAACAGAGCAGGGCAGAGCAGAGCAGGGCCGCGGGTCCTCGCCCGCGCGCTCGCGCTGCTCAGTGCGTGCAGTACACACACCATCACCACTCTTCCCCTTTCTTCTTCCCGTTTCGCGTGCCCCCCAGCTTCCGCGCTTCAGCGCCGTGCCGCCGTCCACGTCTTGGTTAGTAGCAGGCCCCCGGCCCCATTCCCTTCCTCCGATGCCCTTGTCTTTTCTTTGGTCGTTCGTTGTCGTTCTTCAGTCGTACAGCATGGTCTTTGGGATTTGGGCTTGCTTGCTTGCTTGCGGAGGGGACTCGTGCGTGAAGCTGGACTAGGCTGGGCTGGAGATGTGCGCAGGGTGGTATTACAGATGTAGGGTGAGGTGAGAGTGACCAGATGGCGAGCGGGGAGAGTACTTATAGGAGCGACAACGAGATGAAGGCCCTTGTGAAACGGGTGCGGTGGCGAGAGGGTGTGGTGTCACCGTAGGACGACCTCGTCGAGGATGCCGAGCTCGACCCATCGCTCGATGAGGTCGCACACGCCTGGGTAGCCCGTCGCGCCTGAGCCTCCCGAGTCCGCGCCACCACCGGCGCCCCCTCCTGCTGAGGAGACGCCGTCTTCTCCTCGCCCCGCCCCACCACCACCGCCCGCACCACCCGCACCACCGGCCCCAGCCCCGCCTCCGCCCGCATACTTGAACGCCTTGAAGTCAAAGAGGTCAAACTCCCGCCCAAAGGCGATGAAGTGGGCAAAGAGCGAGTTGAAGTGGCCCTCGCAGCAGAGATGCACGAGGTAGGCGAACTGGGCGTGGTAGATGTGGGCAAAGATGCGGAGGAGCTGTTTGTAGATGTGGGCGGCTGTTGTGCGGAAGGTGGGGGGGAATTCGCGTGCTGTGGGGGGGGGAAGGGTATGGTCAGTGGGGCTCGTTTTGTGAAGGAGAGCAGGGAGTGTACCCACATGCCTTGGTGGGGAAGGTGGCCTCGTCGCTGAGGAGGCCGCCGACCCAGGTCATGACGTAGTCAATGTACTGCGGCGCAGGCAGCTTGACTTGCTTCCTGTGCTGGTCGATCCAGGTGTAGTCGAGCCCGACGCCGACGGCCATGGTGGGGTTGTTCTGGATGGTGCAGAACTCGGCGACGACGCCGTAGAACTGGTTGAGGTTGTTGAAAAAGTCGAAGAGGTTGACGGCGATCCACTCGGACGGGTCGACGTACTTGGGCAGGGCGACAATCGTCTTGAAGGAGCCCTTGATGAGCGCGGAGCGGACGAAGGGGTTGCAGAGGTAGAGGGGCTTGGGCGCGCCGCCGGGCCCGCCTGCGTAGTCGGCTGCTGCCATGCCGGGCGGCAGGCCCATCTGGGCGCCGTCGTAGCCTGGCATGGTGGGTGACTTTTTGCTGGTGCCGCGCGCCGAGGGGCGCATGTTGCGACTGGACGCGAGGGTCAAAGCAGAGGTCAGTGGTGGTGGTGTGCTTCCCAGGGCGTGCAGCAGCACTCACAAGAAGGACATGGTGGGCAGTCGTGAGCTTTGCGCTGGCTGTGCGATGCTCGACGTCGTCGTCGGCGGCGTTGCGATGGACGGCGATGGTGAGCTCGCCGTTGGAGATGAGCTCGGGCGGGCGGGACTGGGAGGTGAGCGCGGCGAGGCGAGGCGAGGCGAGGGACGGGGCCAGAGCGTGGGAAAGCAACACCTCCACATCAACACGTTGGCCACCACCGACTCCACGCCATCGGGCGGGCGTCTCATCCCAACACCTTCGCAACCTCGCGGGCGACCACGTCGACGTCGACCAAGATGAGGTCGACGGCGGGCTGGCCAGCATGGAGCAACACGCAGCGACGGCATCGACAGCAGCGGCACCGGCGAGGGAAGCGCGGCTCAGAAGGGAGAGCAGCATGACACCGCTGCTCTCCGTCGCACTCGCCCTGTCGCTCCCCGCCGCGCTCCTCTGCCTCCTCACTCCGCTCCTCCATCGGCCGCCCTTCGCAGCGACGCTCAGCCGGCTCCTCCTCCTCGCGCCTTCCTTCTGGGCGCGCGTGGTGCACTCCAACGCGGACGCTGCCGTGGCCGCCTCGTCGTCGTCGCTGTCCAGGGTGCACGCCGCCCTCGCGCGCCTCGTCCAGCTCGACTACGCCTTCCCCGGTCTCTTCCCCGCCCTCGGACTCGCCATCCTCGCCGCATGGCTCACGGGCGCAGCCGTAGGCGCAGCGCGCGACGTCTTCCTCGAGCGCGGCTTCAAGGGACGCGACCTGCTCAAGCCCAGGCGCAGCGCGGACCACTTTATACCCGAGACGATGGGCCTGCCAGCGGCGTGCATCGGCATCCTCCTCCTCTACCTCTTCATCCCCTTCCGCTACGTCTCGCCCTCGACGTTCTCAAGCGGCCTCGCGGGCGTCGTCTCGACGCGCGCGTACATGTTCTACACGGGCGGGGCGCCCACCACCCTCGCCCGCCCGTCCGCCTCAGCCCTGCTCAACCCGCGCCAGCTCGCCGAGAACCTCGGCGTCGGCATCAAGTCCGTCACGTCCCTCGCCGCCACCGCGCCGCACAGCAAGGACGGCGGCTGGTCCGGCGACCTCGCAGGCCGCGCCGACCTGCCGCACCACGAGCTCGCCGCCTTCCTGAGCGCGTGTCTCAGTCTGAGCAGCGCGACGATGCTCGGCTTCTTGGACGATGTGTTTGATATCCGGTGGCGGTACAAGCTGCCCATCCCGCTCATCTCGAGCGTGCCCTTGCTCGTCGTCTACTACACGGGCGGGGGCGGGACCCACGTCGTCGTCCCTGGCTTCCTCAAGGCTCTCATCGGCGGCGGCTTGATCGACCTGGGTGAGTCTACATCTTCGGTTCTTCCCTCATAACACCATTTTTGACCGATATTATGAATGTGTCACAGGACCGCTGTACTACCTGTACATCTCCCTCCTCTCCACCTTCTGCACGAACAGCATCAATATCCTCGCGGGCATCAACGGCGTCGAGGTCGGCCAAGCCCTGGTCATCGCGCTCAGTCTCGTCTTCAACGACTTGCTCTACCTCGACGAGCGCGCGGGCGAGGGCGGCAGTCGGAGCTCGGTCGAGCTTGTGGGGCGCCACTTGTTCAGTCTCAGCTTGTTGATTCCCTTCGTGGGCACGTGCGTTGGGCTGCTGTATTGGAACCGGTGAGCTGGGCTTGTCAACCTGCTCTCAAATCCCTTTCTTCGCCCACTTACCCCAAAGAACTCTTCTCCCCCCCCCCCCCCCCCAGCTACCCCTCGCGCGTCTTCATTGGCGACACCTTTTGCTACTACGCCGGCCAGATGCTCGCGGTCGCCGGCGTGCTGGGCCACTTCAGCAAGACGCTCCTCCTCTTCTTCCTGCCGCAGATTGTCAACTTTTTGCTGAGCTGTCCGCAGCTTTTTGGGCTGGTGTACTGTCCTCGGCATCGGGTTCCTCAGTGAGTTGGTGATGCTGTTCTGGGCAGTAGAGACAGGGGGCTTATGCTGGGCTTGTGTGCGTTACAGCGTCGATCCAGAGACGATGAACGTACATCCCTCGCTCGCCATCTTTGCCGCCAAGAAGCCAAGTGCGGTGACGAGCAATGGAGCAGTCAAGCCACCCTCAGGACTCAAGGCGACGTTGACCTCGGTCATTTTGAGATTGTTCGAGGTGCTGGGCTTGGTCGTGCTCGTGCGTGCTCCCGTCGACAATGGGGCACGGAACGGCGACAGCGTCAAGCGCGGTGTGACTGGGTCTCATTCTCATCGCCGCCCAGGTGAGTCTGGCGGCCACCGCTCGTGTTCACAGAGGAGAATCCGACCTCACCTTCAAACCTTCCTGTCCACCTTTGCTCACACAGGCCAAGGCAGAGTGATCGCAAGCACGAACCTGACCATCCTCAACGCGATCCTCGTCCTCTGCGGGGTGCGGCCGCGGCTGGATCTGGTGCGCGTGGACGAGGTTGGGATCCTGGCGCGGGAGCTTGGCTTGGAGGTGCGCAGGGATGGGCAGGGTGCGCTCTCACCAGAGGAGGAGAAGGCGCTTCGGGCGCAGTTGAGGGCGTTGTCCTCGCCATCCTCCTCCCCTGCGGACGCGGGCAAGGACTCGGTGCGGAGGAGGCGGAAACGCGTCGGCCCTGCGCTGGCTGTGAACGAGCTCGGGCTGTGGTGGCTCGTGATGGGCGCGCAGGTGCTGGGCAGTGGGCTGGCATTCTCGGTACGGTACTGGCTCGCGCCCGTCGTCTTCCCCCAGGCGTGACGGTCGATGCAATGCGTGCTATTGCTTTGGTCGTCGTCCGTCTGTCGTCTGTGCCTCGTCATGCTCGCCTCGAGTGTCAGCCGGCGTTGCTCTCAGCTGTGGCCAGTACGCGTCGCCGGGTGTTGGTCTCGACGCGTCGCGTCCCCGTGCAGCGCGGTGTGAACGCGGTGCGGGGGGCGGGCAGAACGGGCCGGTGTGAGCCACTCCAAGAAAGCTCGGACCCTGTCACAACCCACAGACCAGCACCACATCTAAGAAGAACAGCATCACGCCCTCATCTCGAACACCAACAACAAGCCAAGGCAAGAAGGATCACACGCCGCCGCGCCGCTCGCTCGCCCAGCGCTCCCCTACATGGTCAAGCGCGAGCCGGACGACGCCGATGTTGCCCACGACGCGGATCACCACCGACGCCCGCGCAAGCGCATCATAACGGTGCGCAGGGCGTCCCAGCGCAAGACGGACGGAAGGGACGCCAATGCGGTCACGAATGACAGCGGCAGCGGAAACAACAACGGCGGTGATGGGTGCGGCCATGCGAGCAGCTCGCCTGAGTCCAAGCCGGAGGGGGGTGCGAATGGCACGGCGCAGGCGCAAACACAGACGCAGGGGAGCGAAGGGCCGAGCGCCCAAACCGCCTTCTGGCACCACGACGCCTGCCTCCGCGCCCTCGCGCGCGCCGTATGCCCGAGCACCCCAACCCTGCGCACCCTCACGCACCTCTCCCGCGCCACGTACGAGGCAGCGATGGCCGTCCGCCTGGCGCGCCTCGAGCTCAACCGGCGCACGACGGCGGGTATATACGACCTGCTCATGCGCAAGCGCCACCTCGCCGCGCACGTCCGCGAGCTGGCCCTCTCGGACGACTGGGGCAGGGCGGAGATCTGGGTGCCGGCCTCGACGTCCGTCGCGGCGAGCTTTGCGCAGTTCTGGCCGTCGATCCGGCCCTTTGGGCAGCTCGCGGACATTTTCTCCATGGTCGGGCGGAACGAGGGGCTGCGCATCGACGTCGTGGTCGACTTTTGGTGTCTCAAGGCGCTGTACGAGGTGTGTCGCGCGCAGCGGTCGTGCGCGGCGCGGATTGGGGCGTTGCGCATCAAGGGCGGGACGCAGTGCTTCGTGCCCCCCTCGGCGGTCCCCTCCCACGAGCGGCAGGCGTACGTGCAAGAGTTTGAGGACGTCATGTGGCACTCGCTCACGGCCATCATCCACATGGCGAGCAAGCTCGTCGTGTTCCAGCTGCTGCCCGAGGTGGACAGCAAGCACATCGTCCGCCTGCCCGTCTCGGTCGCGATGAGCCTGGCCGACTTCCAATCGGAGATCCACACGCTCAAGCTCGTCCTCCTCCCCGCGCACCGGTACGCGCTCCTCTCGCTGTGCAAGCACTACTGGCACGGCCTCGCGTCGCTCTCGATGAGCTTTGTCAACTCGGACGAGTACGCGGCCGAGATGCGCGAGGTGGACGCGTGGCTCGGCAAGAAGTGGCTCGACCTCACCGAGCTCCGCATCCTGTACAGCGGCGGCCACGTGTCGGACGTGCTCAAGTGGTCGTGGTCCCACCCGCAGCTGCAGGTGCTCGAGGCCGACGTGTCCAAGGCGACGGCGGAGCGGGTGGTGCGCTTCGTGCAGGAGCATCACGACATTGAGCATCTGTCGCTCCGGAGCGAGGAGAGGTGCAAGCCGCCGGCGCGGTACCCGCCCAAGCTCCGGTCGTGCTGCATCGTGCTGGGCGCGACGGCGGCGGCGGCGGCTGCCAAGGATCCCTTTGCGGCGGCGCTCGAGTCGGGGGCGGGGTACATCACCGTCGCGCTCCGGGGCCGGGCATGGCAGCTCGACGTGCCCTCGGCGCCGTGGGCGGACCAGCTGGGCACCATTACCGCGCTGGATCTGCTCATCGACGTCGACCAGTTCACGACGGTGTGCAGCTTCTTCCTGAGCGCGTCCACCGCGTCGCGCTTCGCCCACCTGCTCGAGCTGTGCATCATCACGGACCGGTTCAAGCTGGGGCCCGGGCCGAGGTGGCCGCGGACGGAGGTGGACTGTTTCCGGTATGCGCTCGAGCATCTGCGCGGGCTGCCCCGTATCCAGGCGATTGCGCTCAACTCGAGCGGGGACGCGCTGGAGATTGCGGATGTGCGGGCGCGGGTGGTGGAGTGCGCGCCGACGCTGCGCGCGGCGGCGTGGCTCACCTCGAGCGCGGTCGCCCAAGTGTTCGGCATCCAGCCGATCCCGCTGCAAGATGCGGAGCAGTTCCGGTTCGGGAGCTCGACGGGCCAGAGTGGGGCGAGCGCGGCGGGCGTGGCTGCGCTGCTCAAGCCCGTGTCGCCGTTCCGGGCGGGCCTGTCGCGGCTCGCCTGTGGGCACGATGAGCAGGGCTGGCCGTTTGACCACAGCTTTTTTCTGCATGCGCCGACGAGCGAGGGCCCGGCGGCTGTGCGTGCGCGGAGCTCGATGGTCGATTCTTCGCCTTCGCCTTCTTCTTCTAGAGGAGCCCTGTGAGCTCTCTCTCTCTCTCTGTCTCTCTCTTCCATTGGGGCGTCCTACCTCTTGTCAAGGACGGGCTGCCTGGGGTGGCCGGGGTGCCCGTGTTATCCACTTGTTCATTGCTGTTGTTGTGACTGCTAGAAGGGGAGGTCGTCGTCGAGTGGGAATGTGCCCGTGTTTGGGTCGCGCTTGTAGGTGCGGTGGGAGTCAAAGGTGTGCTTGGGGTTGATGCCCTGCGGGTGAGAGGGAGGGCCATGTCAGTAGGCATGGGACACAGAGGGAGGATGCTATTGCTCACCCTGGCGTCCGACATGGATGCGCGTCAAATAGGCATGCCAACGAGGGAAAGAGAGAGTCAATACCTTTGCATAACGGGAAGACGAGGCAGACATACCCGTAGATGTGTCCGAATACCTCGCCACTCTTGATGACATCCCACCTGAGTTCGCCCGGGCAGATGCGCCGAACGGGCAGGCTGTACACATGCACGACGTCGCCCACGCCTGCGCCGGCCCCAAAGAAGCGGGCGAGGGTGAGGGCGAGCTGGTGCTTGGTCGAGGTGTGGATGAAGCCGTCTGGGTGTCGAGGTCGGTGCCGTGCCACACGGTGTCGGCGTTGTTGTCACGGGGCAGGGCGTTGGCCTCGGCGGGCGTGAGAATCTTGTAGAGATGCGTTGCCAGGCGCGGGTCTGCCGATGGCGACGAGGAGGAAGAGGGCGAGGCCATGGCTGCCAAGGACGATGGAGTGTCGTCGTCGTCGGAGTTGTGGCGCTGGGCGCTGGGCGGGGGTCGGAGCGGAGGTGGGCAACGGAGAGTGATCATCTGTGTATGATCATTCCAGTGGGAGCGGCAGGGCGGCCGCTCAGCTCGGCCGACGCTGGGCTGGGCTGCGTGCCGGGCGGCGTGGGTGGGAAGCTCCTCAACACCAACACCCTCCTCCTCGTCCTCCTCGACGACGACGACGACGACGACGATCTGCCTCCTCTGCCTCTCTCATCTCATCATCCCACAGTCATTACAGCAGTCATCCACACACACGCTCCCTTGGCATCCCACCGCCTCTCATCCACGACGACGACGACGACATCGACAGCAGCACAGCCATGCACGCCTGCACCTTCACCTCGGGCATCAGCGGCCTCCTCACCGCCACCACCGCCCTCCTCCTCCTCGCCACGCTCTTGCCCACCGCACACGCCAACATCGCGGTCCACTCCCCCGTCGCATCCACCAAGGCACACGGCGGCGACAAGCTCCCCGTCGAGTGGGCCGACGACGGCACGAGCCCCACCCTCGCCTCCTACGGCTCCGTCAGCGTCTTCCTCTGCACCGGCTCCTCCACCGTCCAGTACAAGCTCCAGACGCTCAAGGAGGGGCTCAAGATGGACCGCACGTCGGCCCATTGGAAGATTGACCCCATGGCCGGGCCCAACTCGGACAAGTAGTGAGTGTGGGAACGTCGGCTCCCCCTTGGACTCGTCGTGTGGCTCACCGGGCAACCTCTCTCCTCTTGTGATGCACAGCTTCCTCCGCTTCGAGGGCACCAACCTGCTGGCAGGCAACGTGCCCCCCATGGCCTTCTCCGCCCGCTTCACCCTCACCGGCATGAAGGGCTCCTGGAACGCAACCGTCACAGCCACCAACCAGGGCGCCGCCGACCCCGCCTCAGGCTCCCCCTCCTCCAAAGGGATGAGCACTGTCGCGTCCAAGCCTTCTTCCTCACCTTCCTCCTCCTCGTCGAGTAGGAGTGGAGCAGCCTCGACGCCCACGCTCAAACCCGCCAGTTCGGCTTCGATGGGCGCGGCGGACAGGCGGACAGCGGCGTCGGTGTTGACTGTCGCCCTCTTGGCCGCCCTCGTGGCTGGCTCCGCGGTGCTCGTCTGAGGCACCATCTACACGCAGCGTCGTGGACTCCCACGCCGGTCCAAGTAGTCCGCATGCAAAGGCGCCTGCCTCACTTTCCTCATGTTACGCCGATGAGGGTTGGTCGTCCGTCGTCCGTCGGTCTAATCTCTTTACCTCTGCATCACCAGACTCTCTCTCCCACTATCATCGTAGCTCTCATCCTCATCCTCGCATCCTAGAATGACAGTACCACTTCTGTTCCTCCTCTTCTTCCTGTTCTCCCTTCGCTGAGGGGATCGGGCGGGCAGTGTGCAGACCTGGCATTCATAGATTCCTAGAGGGCCATATTGGGAAGTCCGTCAAGGTCCACCACAGCCACGACGCGCTCTCGCGCCGGCGCGCGCGCGCGCGATGATAAGAAGGAGGTCAGACGGAAAGAGAGACGGAAAAGGGCCCGCAAGACGTGCTGGACGACCCGATGACCCTTTTCAGACAATGTCAACCTTGATCTCCTCCGCAGCCTTCTCCGAGCGCGCAATGCCACCGGGGCCTTCGATGGGCACGGGCTCCGGCAGGAAGCGGAACGCCGTCGCCTTGCCCTGGTGGGAGCGCAGGTGTGCAGAGGGTGGTGTGTCAGAAGGCTGCTTTGAGGGGATACGCTTGAGGAAGAAGGATGCGGGTGGCAGGTACTCACCTTGGTACCCGCCAGGACGGGGTCAAACTCGTCGGCGCCCTTGTGGACGTACCATGCGCCCGACTTGGCATCGCCCGCGATGGACTCGTTGGCCTGCTTGATGCTGGCAAGCCAGGGGCCCAAGGGGGTGCGTACAATGTCAGAATTGGATGCTCAGAGGAGGAGGAGCACACGGGAGTGTTGGTGATTTGGTGCTCACTAGTAGGTAAAGCCGACGGTCGAGTTACCGCCCACGCCCTGCAGGAGGAGGTCCGTAGCCTTGGCCTGGCCCTTGACGGGCGCGACAAAGGCGTACACCTGCTTGCCCTGCGCCGTCCACCGGCCGGCCTCCTTGCCGGCGACGAGCTGGTAGTGGATCGGCTTCTTGGTCGTCTTGACCGGGTTCACCGTCCACTGCGAGTGGGAGGCAAGGGCAGCATCGCTCAGCGTCAGTCTAGGGACATAGCACGCTAGGGCTGGACGACTCACCGTGTAGGGCGTGTCGCGCACAATGATGGGCTTGGGCGCGTAGATCTGCGTCTCGATGTCCGCACGGCCAATGTACTTGCCCGTCGCGGGGATCTGGATCCAGAATGGGCCGGACACGAACGATGGCGGGGCCTCGGCGCGAGCGCTGAGCAGGTCGAGGGCGGAAGGGGCCATGGTGATGTAGCTTGGAATATGTGGACTGCAATCGGAATGGCAGCCAAGGATGTCAGCATTCGTCGAGCGGCATCACGGTCGAGACCTGACCTCAACATCAAACACTCACAGTAGAGAGATGAGCTCGGGGAGGAGTAAGAACGTGCATGTACGGACGACCCCGACCCCCAAGAGATGCCACCGCAGCGCCAGCTCCTTATATAGAGCACGAGACGTCCCTGTCGCATCTCGCAACTTTCGCCGATGCTGCTGAATATGAATCCCTCCCCTTCACGCGCGGGCCCGCACTCGCATCCGGCGGCGGTGTCATGGCTCATCGCTCAGCCGCCTGGACCTGCGCCTGCGCCTGGACCGCTCGTCGCCTGTCGCCATCGGTCGGATCGTGGTGCGTGCGTGCGTGCGCGAGGATTGCAACCTGGTGCAGCGTCATGGGACGACGAAAGAGGTGTGTCCTCAACTCCTCATCGCCCGCTTCGCAGACCCGAGAAGCTGGGCATGGAACGCCCATCCCCTCTAGCGTAGCCCCCCACGGCCCCCACGCCAGGTCGAGGTCTTGGCGGCATGCCTTCTCCCAGCATTGATCCCGCGCCGCGCTTGGACCCGGTTGGGAGCACGGAAATGGAAGGCTGGTGCCAGGTGCGCTTGCTGGACGGCTGGCTGGCTTGCTGGGTATGCAGACCTGTCCCACGTTGGTACGTCGTCGCTGATGCGGTGCTCAGTGCGCCAGTCAACTTGACCATGGCGAGCGACGCGCATGAAGGTCGTATGTATGCAGGTGCAGGTGCGATCAGGGTCGAGGCGGAGAGACCGTGTTTACTTGGTCATGCATGACGCTGGCTCCCTTGCTCGACGAGTCCAGTTTGGGACAGGTCCCCGCCCGACTTCCGCACCGCATCCCGTGCCCTCTTGGCTGTGGGGCAGGTACGACTCGAAACCGAGGACCAAGACTCCAAGATCCAAGATCTTTTCCCAGCTCGAGACCAATATCGACATGGGCGAGGAGCCAGACGTTGTGACTTGTGACTTGTGACTTGTGAGCCAAGTGGCCCTGAGTCGGTAGCTCGGTACACCGAAGTCTTAGGTCCTTGCAAGCTGAGGCAATGGCACCTTGGAGCCATGGCAAGGTGGACTGGGCTGAAGTGAAGAGCAAGCCGTAATGGGCAGCGCTGTGAGCAGAGCGTGGGTGCTGCGTGACCGGAGCAGGTGTAAGTACGCGTATTCAGGCGGCGAAGCGCGTGCGTACGAACGAGTTGGACCCGTTACAACGGCGCGCCCAAGCCCAGCGTGTACGCCGTGCCATTATACTCGGGCGTCCATACCAACTCGAGGCAAGTCGCGTCCCCAGCGCCACCACCCGCGCCCGTCGAGACGGTCAGATTCTTGGACAGCGCTTGGACCGTGTAGAAGCCGTAGTTGAGCAGCGGCGACGGCTTGGCGGGGCTGCCGTCCAAGGAGAGGTAGCGGTTGGGTACGTTGGGGTCCGAGGGCGAGCCTTGGACGGTGAGCACCCACCATTGGGACAGCTGTGCCGACACCGTGTCCGTCGTCGCGCACGGCGTCGAAACGATGTAGGTCGGGCCGCTTGCCTTGCGTGTGGTGGAGGCGGCCAGACACTTGTCTGGGTGGTGCGCCGGCTTGACCAGGCCGAAGATTTGGGTAGCTGCCTTGCTGCCCACCTCGCCGGAGCGCATCACGGTCGAGGAACACTTATAGAAGGTGAAGCCGACTGTCGACGGGGGCTGACCATTGCCATTCTGTAGGCGCAGATCGTCGAGATGGTCAGCGCAGTGCCGTCTCTGTCACATATACAGACTGGACAAGGCTCACCAAGGCAAGAATCTTGCGTCCCTTGGAGTCGTCGACGCCGTCCAGCCAGCCAGCCGGCACCGCGTGCTCGAAGTCGCCGGGCGGGAAGACCTGCAGCCGGCCGACGTAGTAAGGCGCGCACTTGACCTGGCCAGTCGTAGCACGGGGCGAGGAGGCGGGGCTGGCCACGGCCGCGGTGGCGAGGACGAAGCTGGCCAGAGAAGCGAGCTGGAAGGAGACCATGCTGTGGGAGGTCGAGTGAGGGAGGCTGGGGCGAGGTGGGCGAGGGTGACGAGGTGAGTGGGACGCAGAGCTGGGATTGCTTGCAAGGACGCTCCTTGATATAGGCCTCGAAGGGGGATCACGGCCCGTCCCGCGTGCGTTGGGGAGGATACGCTGCCGCCCTCGCTGGTCCCTTCATCGCTTCATCTACGTCGATCGCCTCAGTCTGCACTCTGCAGGCAACACATCCTCGTCACCGCTTCACCGCCCAGCAAGAGCAAATGCCCATAAGCGCCATCGAGTGCTGACTGCACGCGGCGGGCTTCCTCGTCCGTCGTCCGGGAAGAGGAGGTGGTGGTGGTGAGCAAGCTCGACGTCGAGGGCGCCAAGCCGCCGGTCTGTTGTCCTCCGTCGGAAGCCCCCGACGCGTCGATCCCGCGCCGCGGTACGCGGACCTGCCGCGACGCGACGTGGATAAACTCCACGGGAGACGTTCCCACGCGTAGACGTACGAGTTGGAGCGGCGGGCTCGCCTGCAGTCTTGGTCACGAACGATTAGCTACGATTCTGATCAAGACGTCCCTCTTCCCGTCTGGTTGAGCCGGCCATCACTCAGGGCTCATAGACGCTGCGTAGGCGCGTAGGGCGTCGGCCGTCGAGTCCTCTGCTTGTACTCATTGTACCTCATTCAGATTGACGGCATGGAGCACCGCGCATCGCAAGCGCAGGGCAGGGCCTGTCGATCCGTAGCTCGTCAACGACGAATTTGCGTAACACCTTCTGCGTGTCATTCGGGACAAGCGCTCCCCCCTTCCGCGCGGAATACGGGCGAGCATGAAGACGAGCCCGAGCCGCACGTAGACGAGGGCATCTCATGCCACGTACGCGTACCTGCAACGATGAGGCGCCAGATATCAGCGTGTGCATGCTAAGTAACCCAACCACACCTCCACAACTCACGTATCTCTCGAGTCCTCCACGCGCTCGAGATAGTCCTTGTCGATGAGGTTGTCGATCGCCTGCGAGGGTACAAATTGTGAGCCACGTCGAACAAGCCGATTCGGCCCAGGCACCATGTCCACTCACCTTCTTGATCTCCGGCACCTTGGGCTGGAAGCGCGACGCCATGAGCGTGATGACCTCTTGGATCAGCTGCGCGTGCTTGAGCGTCTTGCGCGACTTCATGATTCTGTCAAGTCAAGGAGACATCGAGCACGATGAGCACAGGTTGCCGGCCCAAGCGTCCTCTCTCCTATACACACCTGACGATGCACGCGTCGAGCAGCAGCCGGCGATCATCATCAACCGTCTTCATGACATCCTTGGACTCCGTCTTCTGCTCCGACTTGATCGGCAGGTTCAGGTTCACTCGCAACTTCTTCGACTTGTAGCCTACAGAGACGACCCATCGAAGAATGAGCGGCCTTGCCATGCTGAAAGGAGTCAAACCCACTCACCGTTGTTGACAGAGTACGATTCATCCACCTCGTCCAGCACCTTGGCCTTGACGAGCAGATTCAAGTTGCCCTTCAACGTAGCCTGCGCCAAGCCCGTCGCCTTTTGTAGCTCGTCAAACGTGAGCGTCTCGCTCGTGTTGAACTGGAGCAGAATGGCAGCTTGGAACGTCGACACCTGGAAGACGTACTTCTGGTTGAAGCCCGACGTCCGGATCTCGTTCCGGGACAGGTGCCAGCACCACTTGAGCTTGCGGCCCGAATGTTGGCTGCTGTAAAAGCCTTCGAAGCGCTTGTAGGCTGGTTGCAGCTCCGTCGGGATGATAAAGTCGGTCGTGGTTTGCGACATGGGCCAGACGCCGTTGGCCAGGACAAGACAGTAGAAGTCAATGTCGAGCTCCGACTTGTCGTGCGTGGCCGCCATCTTCTCCTTGAACTTGTCATTGAGACCCTTGGACACGTCCATGTCGGCGAACATGCGCGCCAGCTTCTGCGTGTATTCGAATCCGCACGCCTCCTTCAGCTTGGAGATCATGCTGGACTCGGCATCGTCAGAGGCCGACGTGAAGTGGACCAGGCGTCTGGATAGGCTGACGGAATAGAACTTTTGGAAGACGTCCTTGTCCTCCAAGTACTTGAAGATGATCATCTGACGTGACAAGGAGGTGTCAGCCCGAAGCTGTAGTAGCGCGTCCGGCCGACATCGACTCACCACTTGGTCCAGCGCCTGCTCCAAGGATGCCTCCGCCGCATTCTTGTTGCTCTTCTTCAAGAGCGCATCCGTGTAGCGAGCGAGCAGCTCAGGGCTTCTCGACGATACACCTCCCGTCGCCTTGTTCCTGTTGATGAACTCCCGACATGCCTTGTCCATCGCCGCAACGAACGCGGGATCGCCGCGCAGGGCCTCGTTGACCACGTTCACATTGTTGGTGTGGACGGAGAGCAGTGCCTCGACGTATTGCTCAGGCTCCTGCTCAAGAAGATCATCAGCCATCTGTACCTGAAAAGACCTATGTCGACCGCACTCACAATGCTTTCCGGATTGCCACCCGCCGCCTTCTCCACCGCCGCGAGACCCATGCGCTTGACGTGCTCCTCGAAGATGTCAAGGAGGGGCGCAAGGCCCTCGGAGTTCGGCAGACGTGACAACAGAAGGTATAATCTTGACAGATCTGATGGAGATGGCGACAGCAGCTGTCAGTACGCTGTCTGACCACACCAGGAGCTGAGCACACCTACCTTCCCTCTTCTCCCCGTCTAGTAGGTTCTGGAACTCATCCCACAGAAGTTGCCGATGACCACGAATAAGCACCCACTCGCACACAGGAATGAGCTGGACACGTAAAGGACAAGTCGTCAGATCGCATCCACCGCACGTATGAGGCGTGAAGAACGAGAACGTACCTTGCCACGGCTGGTCGGGTTCATGTACATCTCGATGCGATCCTCCTCCTCCTTCAAGCGCGTCTCTGCCTTCTTCATGTAGTCGACCACGGTGTTCGCGCTTACAAAGGTTGTCGACTCGCGCTCGTAGTACACCTGAGTGGCGGCAATGAAGCGCTGCTCAAAGTCGGATCGGTAGAGGTCGAGCTGTGGTCGGCTGTTGCTTGTGCTGCTGTCTGACTGGTCGATGCCCAGCGAAACTGTGAGAGGCAGCGAGACGACCTGTCAGCGTATGGCTTCATTCTTGAGCTCGAGGGCACGCACCAAAGCTGTCAATCACGCTCTTCAGCAAGGACGCGTCAATGGTATCGCCGTTGCGCTGCTTCTCGATCTGCTTGAGGATGGCCTCCGTGAGCCTGTAGCCTTGCTGGACATGGCTGAGCATGCACTCCCTCCACTTGACGAGTGCCAGCTGATGAAGGATGAGGGAATGAGCAGACGAGCCCAAGCGTACGGAACCGATGGCGTGCTCACCGTGAAGACCAAGAAGACATCCTTCCTCCCATTCTCCCTCGACGTCTTGATCCAATGCCGATCCAAGTAGGCAAAGATGTTGCGCACGATGCCCGCGCCGCGCGTGTAGCGCAGCCACTCGGACGCGTAAAAGCGGAGCAGCGCCTCGTCTGAGAGGCCGTTGGATCCCTGCTCGAGGCGGCGTGACAGAGGATGTCAGGTACGGAGCGCTCAGACGCGCGCACATGTGCGTGAGAAGGAGCATCACTCACCGATTTGCTCGCCTCGAGATGTCTGGCAAAGTAGTGATCGATGCAGTGGTAGAGCGGCTCACCGCCGATGAGGCCCATGCCCGCGGGGACTAGTGACCGATTGTGCAAGCGCATGATCAGCGGGGTGAGGCTGAGTACATGATGACAGACCAAGGGCACTCACGGTTGGCTGGGTGGTGTGTGTGCTGCTTTGGATGCGCGCAGTAGAAGTATGCGGCATTGTAGTAGTCCATGTACATGGGGAAGTCGAGGCCCGTCTTGAAGTTGGTCATCTAAGCAAGCGTTGAGAATAGCGAATGTTGGGTCAGTACGAGTGTAGCAGCGCGATGCGCAACCCGCCAGGTGCTCACGATCGTGTTCAAGCCGGGCTCGATGATGTCCCACGTCGTTTGGACTCTGCGAAGATGTGATGGGAACATTTGATGAGCTCCCATCCTCAGCTAGCGCCCACTCCAGCGGCGGTGGTCGCCCCCCTGGAGCGACGCGAGCTGGCGTACTCACTCTGGGTCGAGCTCGAGGGCGATATCGGGCACCGACGAGACGGGCGCCTTGCCTTTGCCAGTGGATGAGCTCGCCATGGGTCGCGATGAGCGCACGCGCGCAGGATCGATCGTTGGCAGTAGTTGAAGCTCGAAGGCGGGTCCCGGCGATATCGCAGGTAACAACGGCGGCGGCGGTGGCAGCGGCGGCGAGATCGGCACAAGTTGCAGGGCTGACGCTGGCGAAGACTGGAGCAGTTGTTCCTCTCGAGGGCACGTCGCTGTTCTTTCCTTGGCGATGCTGACTGTGGACGATGCCGGACCAGGCAGGATGGTGATGGTGGTCGTCGTCGTCGTCGTTGCTGGCCGCGTTGCTGCTGCGGTGTTGGACGACGACGTCCGCGGCGCCCGGCCGTCAGTGCGCCTGTGGGATCCTCTTCCCGGGTGGAGTCGAAATCGCCGGCACGGAGTCCGCGATCCGGACGCCGTGATCCGGGCTCCGGAATGAGCGAAAGGGATGCCACCTGCCCTCTCCAAAGACGTCTTTCCTTGCTCCTTCGTCACGATGGTGCAAAAGATGGGACATGGTGAATGAGGATGAACAGCGAGATCGCTTGGTATACTACGAACGAGCGAAGACGAGGGTCGTGAGGTGAGGATTGGATGGATGGATAGATACGGTTGGCGAAGGGGGAAAGAGGGATAGGAAACGTATGTCGTCAAGGCGTAAGAGGGGGGCGTTCGAAGGACGAGGAGAGGGGATCTGCAACGAGAATGTACGAGTGAAGACATATAAATGCGTATAATGAAGTACGTCGGTGAATCCGCGCCAATGGGTCGGTTAAGCCGGCACCGTGCAACCGACGAGGCGGAGGTCACGCCGGACAAGGAGTTCAGCGCTCAGGTCGCCTGCGAGAGGCTCGCCGACGCGAACAGCTTCTTGCCCTTGCGCGAGAGGGCCGACATCCACGCCTCGTCCGTGCGGCGGACCCGCGCCGTAGGCTCGAGCGTCTTGGAGCGTTCCATCAGCGTCTGGAGGGGAAGAAGAGTTGCAAGTTTAGCATACTTATGTAGCTACTTGGTCGAGGAACCCGCCACCCCGACCACGCATCGCCAAGGACTCACCTCGTCCTCGACCTGGCTGACAGGCAGGTCCATGATATGCTTGCGCAGCGCCGGGTCGGACGCGCCGACGGAATCGCTAAACTGCTGGCAGGCGATGAAGTGCGAGACGTGGGCGTCGATCAGCTCGAACATGCGCCAGTGCACCGTGCCCTCGACCTGCGTGCGCGACGGGTTGCCCGCCGACAGCGAGACGAGGTCTTGGTAGATGACGCCGCTGAGCAGAGGGAGAGAAGATGTCCATCATGAGCTCAGGATCACTTCATACAAAAAGTCCAAGTAGCCCTACTCACAGATGGGGAATCGTCCGTCCAGACGAGTTTTGGATCGCCATCCGATAGGCCGCGTACGACTTGGTGGGGCTCATAAGCTTGGTCAAGCTCTGATACTGCTTGAGCACCGGCTTCTCCGCAATCGCATGCCAGGTGTTCCCCAGCCGATACACGGCCTGGCTCTCGAGCGCGCCAATGATGCAGTACAGCGTCGCATAGTCGTTCTCGCCCCGAATGAGCACGGCGACGTTCATAAACTTCTCCAGCAGCCGACTGCGGTTCTTGAGCTTGCTCTGCGCCAGGATCATGTTGACGATCCAGGCCGAGACGTAGTTGAAGTGCCGGATCTCTTGCATGCACGGTCCGTCGGGGCGCTGGTCGATGGGCACGAGCGCGTGTCGGAGCAGGTCGCGAGGTTTGATGTTCATAAAGATGGACCAGGCCATCACCGTGAGCTCGTGGGCAATCTTGGCGTCCTCAATCTCGAAGAGCGCATCGGAAGCGGCTCGAAGTTGTGCCTTGGCACTCGCAGAATCGTACGACAACGTCGTCACCTTGGACGGCACGGACGACGAGATGGAGCTGGCCCGAACCAAGGTGGCCGAGTCGGTGCTTGTCACCGATGCCTGGCGGTCGCTCGAAGCCGTCGTGGCCGAGGACAAGCTGCGATCCCGACCCGCAACAGCTTGCGCCGTCAAACGTCCGGTCTCCGTCGCCGATCCGGCGGCCGTTTGCGGCTCGACCAACGACGCAGGCGAAGCGACGATGCTGCCACTGTCCGCACGCGAGCGGCCCTGGTTGCCGAACGAAGGGTCGATAGAGAGCCCAAGCAGGCCATCCGAGCCGCCACTCTGGTCGAGCGCCGACATGGACGCGGGCGCGGCCAACGCCGAGCCGGGAGCACCCTCCATGTTGATGGGCGGATGATCAGCGGCAACAGACGAAGGCTTGTGGCTGTTGAGTCGCGCGCTCCAAGCGGCGTCGAGATCGACTGCGCCAGCCACGGCCGCAAAGGAGCCCTCCGCCGCCTTGACGACATCGGCACAGTCGCGATGCTGGAGCAGGCGATTGTAGAAGTTCATGAGGACCGGGAAGGTGTCCGAGCCGGAGAGATCGCCGGGGTAGTCCTGCACCCATTCTCGGAGCATCGTCGCCATTCTGAGAACCGGGAGACCAGTCAGACGAATGAATGACGTGCAAGGTAAATGGACTGAGCACTCACCGGATGAGCGAGAAGCGGATGACTTCCTCGTCGAACTTCTCCTGGTGAGTGAGCACCTCGAATCGAGTGATGGCTTGCATGAGCAGGTCGATGGGCTGCGCAAAGCCCCGGTAGAAGACCATGAAGGTGGTGGCAAACGTCGGATCTGAAGATGGCCATAACCATATCAGCGCTGTACGAAATCCTAACACGCGCCTCCAGCACCAGACTCACCAATCTTCGAAACGGCCGAGTAGAAGAACCGATCATACAGCTCGTCAAGCGAGAGATACCCGCCCGCCAACTTGGCCGACTGCAGCCCCAGCTGCGCATTATGAATCATCGACCGATGCCGGTGGTCCGACGAGCCCTCCTCCTCCGACGCCGACATCGAGAGCGGCTCCGACTCGTGCGTCGCACTGCTCATCTTGCGGCTCACACACCGCGCCGAGCACGTGTGGTGCGGATCCTGGCGCGCCGTGGGGCAGTCGCCGTTCATCTCCTCGTACACGCTCTCGGCGACGGCGGCGGCGCCTGAGGAGCGGTTGGTCGAGAAGCGGACGTTGGGGACCGAGTTGCCCCGCGCCCGACCCATTTCAGCGGTACTGCCTGAGGACAACCTGAGCTGCTGTGCGGTCGCAGTCGAGGGCGAAGCGGCGTCCGAGTCTGTGCCCGTCAGCTGGGACGCTTGACGCGAAGCCGTCGTGCGTGATCCCACGCCCCTGCCCGCCCGAGCCTTGGCGACGCCCTTGACCAGGTACGAAAAACAGTTGCGCATCCTTTTGCGGCCCTCCTCCGTGTGCGACGTGCACTCAGCGAGACCGACGTTGTACATCGCCGCCATCTCGCTGGCGTAGTACGGATTGAGCGCCTTTGGCTCGACGTCCGACTTGCACGCCAGCATGACGGTGCGCACTCCATGTACCGAGAAGTTCTCTGAATGAGCAGAAAGAGTAATCAGTCTTGTGTGGACTGGGCGTGGCCACGGAGCAGCAAGGACACTCACCAAGCAACTCGGACATGCTCCGGAACGAGCTGACCTCGCTGGCATCGTAGCAGAGAATGACCGCGTCGATGCTGGGCAGGAACTTGGGCCACGCGAACCGCTTCGTCGGATTGTTGAGCAGCACCGCGGCGTCGATCTCGAGCACCTCAATGGTGCGCTCCGCATTGTCGACCAGACAAAACGTCGAGTAGGACGAGACTGCAGCGAGGATCACAGTAATGCAAACGACAGGTCAGATCATCATACCAACTCCCAGCCGGATGCACAACCTGAGACGTACCCTTCTCAGAAAGCAAGTTGGGCTTAGACAGCCCATACTGCCGCAAACCCTTGCGAATGACCGTAGACTTGCCAGCGCCCCGATGGCCCACAACGGCCAGCACAAAGCTCGCAGGACTCCGGAGCGGAAGCTGCGCCTGGCGCTGCAGGCTTGCCGAGCTCCCGCTCCGGCTCCGGCCGCCGCTCGACGTCGCGCCTTGCGCGGAGGCGGACGCAGACGCAGACGCCGCCGCAACCCCAGCCAGCACAGCCGGATTGGCGGCGCCCATTGCGCCCGCAGGGCCCCCGCCCCCAGCGCCAGCCGCAGCCGAGGCAGGGGACAAGCCCGTCAAGGTCGACGACGCCGAGAGCGAATGGGACGCGACGCCCAACGAGCGGGCCCTTGCGCGGTTCTTCATGGCCGAGACCAGACCGCCCGCCTCGACGGCGCCCGTGCTCGGCAGGCGCTCCTGCTCGGGATGCTGGAAGGTGAGACTGCGCTCCTTGGACTGGGACGTGGCGCTGGCGCCCGTGCGGGCGTCGGCGGAAGCGGCGGTCGAGGCGGCAAGGGGCGCAGGCTGCGAGGCGCCTGCATGCGCGAGCAGGGACGACGGAGTGCGGAGCACCTCGACGGCCTTGCCGCTCTCCTCCCCGCCGCCGCCGCCGCCACCGCCGCCGCCCTCAATATCCACTTCGCCCTCGGGCGCGCTCAGGCTCGTATCGCTGCTCGACACGTCCGTCGCCGCGAGCGAGTGCACCGAGCGCGAATGCGACGTGTTCGTCGTCCGATCCGACACACCTGCCGAGATGGCCGAGTGGTGCTCGCGCCCCGCACCAGGACCGCCGCTCTGGCCGCCGCCGCCGCCGCCGCCGTGCTGAGTCAAGTCGGCCCCGGCTCCTCCAATGTTGTTGTTGTGGTGATGGTGGTGAGACGAGCTATCGCCCGCGCCCGTGCCGTACGATTCACTACGACGATGCGCGTCCGACGAGCCAGACTGTTCGCCCGCCGCCTCCTCGTGCCAGAGGGCCATCTTGCGCTCCTCGGGCCCAGGCGACTGCTTGAGCGGCGCGAGCGAGCTCGCGCTCGCAGCTAGCGAGGAGGGCCGGAGGGGCGCATGATTCCCCGACAGGGCGCCCACGCTGGCTCCGCGCGGCCGCCCGCGGGCGTCCAGCTGGAAGGCGCTGGGCTCGGGCACCGCCCGAAGGTGGAACGACTGCGGCTCGACCATGTGCAAGTCTGGCGAAGGCATCGCCGTCGAGATCTGCATGGGTCCGACAAACGCCGCCAGGGCCGGCGTATTTGGTGTAGCCGGTGACTCAATCACGAGGGGAGCCCCGCCGGCCCTGGCGACGTTGCCCGTCTGAATGGGCGCCAAGGGAGGCGGCGTACGCGGCAATTCTCGAGCCATCGGCAGAATCGATCCCGTCCTCGTCCTGATGAGCGTGGGCAAAGTATATGCTGCCGGCACGGTAGAAACGATCGGCGCAGGTGCCTGACCGTGTCCTTGTCCCTGTACGCGTGCATGTCCCTGTGTCTGTGCCGGTGCCGATGCGTGTGCCTGTCCCTGCGCCGCAGGACTGGCCTCCAACTTGGCCTGCTCCGACGCATCCTGTCTCAACGTCGCCGTCGACACGGGATCGCCAGCACGTCCACCAAGCAGCGCACCGCGGAACACGTCGTCCGTCGGCGAGGCCGGATGCGTCAAGACGACATCCTCGCCCGTACCCGTCCCCGCCTGGACGTCCTTCGGCTGCTCCTGAAGACCGCTAGTACCACCACTACCCCCGCTGCTGCTGCCCCGACTCGCCTCGCTCGACGGCTCCGTCGCGCCCGAATTGTGACCCGCGCGCGCAGACGACGAGCTCTCGTCAAACGAGCCAACGAGACTGTCGTCCCCCGTCCCCGCCGACGAGTGATCCGACGCGTTCGTACTCGTGCTCGTGCTTGAGGGCACCGAGAGACCCGAGTCGGCACTGCCAGACGCGGGCAAAGGCGGCGCTTCGCCCGCCGCCGCCGCCGCCGCCGCCGCAGCCGCACGGGGCGCCGAGGGAGCCACAACCGTCGACGACCGCGCCCTCGCCGCCTCATGAGGCACCACGACGGACCTCCCTCCCTCCTCCGACACGACCGACTCGGAAACGACCAGGTCGGACCCGCTCCCGCTCCGCGGGATGGGGATGGGCGAGGGCGAGAGCGAGAGCATGGGGCCCGCATCGCTCGCGTCGAAAAAGGTGTCGTCCTCGTCGCCCGCGCCCAGCCCGCTCGTCCTCGATTCGGAGCGCTGCAGTGCGCTGGTGGGGCGCGAGTGGGGCGCGGGCGTCGTCGCGTCCTCCTCGCTCGACCGCGACGAGTCCGTCCCTCGGTCGGACGGTCCCGGCGTGGGCCCTGCTCGCTGGCTTGCGTCGTCCGAGCTGAGAGTGGCGAGATGCAGCCGTGGCGTCGTCGACGAGTTGGTCGCCGTGCGCGACTGCGACGTGATCGAGGCGCCGTCCGGCCCGGGACTGGCGCCGTCGCGCTCGCTCGTGCCGCCTTGCCCAAGGCGTCTTGCTCCCAGACCGCTGCTGAGGAACAGACCGGTGGCGGTGGCGGTGGACACGGGCCCGACGTGGGGCATCGCGGGCGAGGTCGGGCCCAGAATGGGGGAAGTAGGCGTGACGATGCGCTTCCCACCACCACCACCACCACCCGACCCAGCACCCACACCCAGCCCCACCGGACTACCAGCCGTGCCGACCGAGACCAAGCTGGTCGGGCGCGAAGAAGGCTCGCCAGGCTGGAGGCCGAGCTGGCTGCCAAAGTCGAGCGTCGAGGCGGATGCGCTTGCAAGCTTGTGCACGGGCGAGGTGAAGGCTCGATGTCGCGTCGAGGTCGGGCGCGAGCTTGGTTCCGCCGTCGTCGCCGTCGCTGTCGCTGTCGCCGCGCCATCATTGTGATCGCCGTCCGAGTCGTCCCGATCCGTATCGCCCAAATCCTCGCGCCACTGCTCCCGGACATGAGTCGAAGCACCCCCACCACCACCCCCAACCCCCTCCTCAAAGCCCGTATCGCTCTCATCCGCCTCCTGCTCCTCCAGGCCATACGTCTCCTCGCCCTCCGACCCGCCCTCGCCGTCCTCACCACCGTCCCGGACCTGGCTCCACCGCCGCTCGTCGTCCAGGTACGCCCCCGAGCCGGGCCGCGAGGCCGGCTGCTGGGCACCGTGCGCAGAGACGCGCTTGCTCCGCCTCTTGAGCTTGTCCGTCAGGGCTTTGCGGCCGCGTCGTCGCGCCTTGGAAGACGATGTCGGTCCGCCGCCTGGTGAGGTGGTTCGGCTTGGCTCCGCGGTGGGCTCGGCGCCCTCGGCCTTTCCGGTCGCAGATCTGGACGAGCCAGGTTCGGTGGAGGCACCGCTGCCCGAGCTCCCTTCCAGCCCGTGCGATCCGGCCCGTCGAGCACTGCTGCTAGCACCACCACTTGCTCCCTGGTCGACCGTATCCACCGAATCGGAAGGGACCCTGCTCCCTTCACCCACCTCCGCCTGCCGTCCCTCCAACCCCAAGCCCAACCCTGAGCCCGCACCCGCACCCGCGCCTGCACCCGGCCCCTCACCCGAGCTATGCCCATCATCCGAAGGCGGCGCCGTAGCCGGGATCGGCTGCAACCTCCCCACCTGCGAGCTCGCGCTCGCAAAGGGCGAGCGCATCCCGCCCCCCACACCCACACCCACACCACCCAAGCTCCCACCGGGGCCCATGCTGCCCACGTTTTGCGTGTGCGGCGACGTATTGTTGAACCACGGACTGTGCTGTGCCGGGCTGAATTGGCTCTGGAAGTAGCCTGGGGTCGGTGGGGGTGGGGAGATCATGTCCCCGCTCCCGCCGCCGATGCCCATACCGATGTCGGCGTGATGGACAAAGTGCGGCGTGAGCGGTGTGGACGGGTTCGACGCGGCCGAGAGGGAGAGGGAGAGGGAGGACGAGGAGCGGAAGCCTGCCATGCTGCCGTGGTCCGGCAAGGAGAGCCGATGTCGAGTCGACGAGCGAGCGACTGGACCTGTCGGCGACGGGGAGGCCGGCGCGCCGCCCAGTCCAGCGACGCCGCTGATCCCCACCCCTACCCCTACCCCCAACCCTCCACCGGCGCCGAGGCCAATACCCGCCCCAAACCTCGCACCAGGACTCCGACTCCGACTCCTCACCCCCAGCTGCGCATCCGCCATCCGACTCGAGCTCGACTGGGCGCGCTGACTGAGTGACCGTCGGAGCGACTCCGACGTGCGCGGGCTCGGACTGCTGCCATGGACGCTGCCTGTGCCCGCGACGCGTCCGCCCAGGCCCATCAGGAAGCCGGAGTGAGGACTGCCGAGGTACGGGTAGGCCCCCTCATCATCATACGATCGCGCACGGGCTGCGCTGTCGGGGTAGCCGTGGGCGGCATTGGCCAGGACGAGGCCATGTCCGACGGAGCCGCCGACGCTGCTCGTAGACGTGTACGACGAGATGGACCGTCCGCGCGGCATGGGCATGGACATGCCTGGACTGGCGCCTGCACTGCCCATACCCGTGGCGGTGGCCCATCCCATCCCGGTGGCGGGGGTACCGTGCAAACTGGCCGTCCCGGCGGGCGAGGCGAGCAGGCTGGACCGCGTGCCTGCACTTGTACCCACTCCTGTGTTTGCACCCGCACCCGCACCGGCCGAGGCAGCAAGCGCGGCGGGGGGCGGACTGGGCGAGGCATACCCCGCCAGGGCCGAGTTGGCACTGCCGAGGATGTTGCTCCTGCGCGTGTTGCTCGTGCCCGAGGATCGACGGGGCCCCCCACCCCCGATGCCGATGCCCGCCCCACTGCCGCCGTTGATCGTGCTGGGAGCGGCATCGCCGCTGCCGCTGCCGCTCCCCGTGCCGGTGCCGCTACCGCTGCCAGTTGCGCTGCCGCCGACGGAGAGGATGGTGACGGAGGGGGAAGGGGGGATGATGCTTCCCGATCCTGCTCCTGCTCCTGCTCCTGCTCCGCTCGCGGAGCCCGCTTGGCTGGGTCGTCGGTGGAGGGTGGGAGCGCCACCAGCACCGGGACCGGGAGCGGGCCCGAGGGAGGCACGGGACGACGCGCTGCTCCTCCTCCCCTTGCGCGCGCTGACCATGGCGCCCGGCGGCGGGCTGAGGCCCAGGCCGAGGTTGAGGCTGAGGTGGGTATGCACCGATGGAGGGGGGTGGAGGATGGAGGAGCCTCCTCCTCCTCCTCCCACTAGTAAGGAAGGGTGTGGAGAGCCGCCGTCTTGGCTGGTTGCGAGGGCCGAGCCGGAGAGGGCGGCGGAGGAGGTGGGTGCGCCTTCGTACCATGCTGGGGAGCGGATGCGGAGGCCGAGGCCGAGTCCGACGCCGTTGCTGTTGGTGTTGCTGGTGCTGCTTGCTTGATGAGACTGGCCTGCTGTCAAGGGCGACTGTGGTGACGGGGGTGTGTACGGCATGGTGGGTGTGGTCGCCGCCGCTGCCTCTGCTGCCTCCGCCGTTGCTTCTGCTACTCGAGCTGGATCATCGTCGAGCCTTGTGGACGCCTTGCCCGTTCCCGATGAGGAGGCTCCATCCTGCTGCCGTTGTGCGGCGGTGGCGGTGGTGGGATCGGCGGGGGCATCGTCGGTGGTGTTGGAGGCGGAGGATGGGCCGGGTTCGTGCAGCTGGGCCATGGTGAGTTGCTGCTGCTGCTGCTACTGCCACCGCTGTGGGCGTGGATGGATGCACCCTGGGATGAGGAGGACAGGGGTGGTGAGTATGCACACCCATACGACGCGATGCCCTCGTGCTGCTCACCGGGTGCAGCCCTCGTACCACGCCAAGCAGCGAGCCCAGCGCAGGCCCGCGCGCGTGTCGCCCTGCCTGCTTCCCCTGCTGGATTCGTCCAGATGTGTTGTCGTCGCGTCGCGTCGCGTCCTTGCGTCGTCGTTGTCGTTCCTTCGTCGTGTACGCGCACCCGTCCACGCCGTGCGCCGTGCCCGCTGCGTCTGCCCCCTCCTGCGTACTGGGTGCGAGTGGACGAGGTGGGGTGCACGAGGCTCTCCGTCGTTGTCGTCGCCGTTGTCGTAGTGTCGTGGTGACGAGGAGGCGCCCGCGCGGTGCTCCCTCGTTGGTCGTTGGGGGAGGGTGCGGGTGAGTGGGTGAGTGGCAGGGTGAGTGGCATGTGCTTCCCGCCCTCGTCACACTCACGCCGTCCCCACGCCACGCCACGCCGGCCTCTCCCCTCTCCCTGCCCGCACCGTCAACCGCACCGACCGACAACGACCCGACAAGACACGCTCCCACTCATACACGTACACAACGGGACACCCATCACAGTACGCATAGCATACTGCCATCACAGCCGCAGCCCAGGCATCCGCCTCGCCACCGCCTCGAGCAGGTGGAAGTACAGCCCGATCCGGTGCGAGGCCCAGTCCGCAGGCGTGGACCGCGCCAGCTGCGCGTGGCTGAAGCGGTACAGCGCCATCGCGCCTGGCTCGCTCTGGGGC
Organism: Salmacisia buchloeana; assembly: GCA_029952725.1. Lineage (NCBI taxonomy): Eukaryota > Fungi > Basidiomycota > Exobasidiomycetes > Tilletiales > Tilletiaceae > Salmacisia > Salmacisia buchloeana. The sequence continues at coordinate 337,314 of CP124198.1, forward strand.
GGGGAAGGCGGAGGGCCCTGCCCGCCCTTGAGGATCGACCTGGGCAGCGTCCCAGCATCGACCCCGTCCCCACCGCCCTCCGTCCTCCTCACCGCCGAGGAGGAGGAGGACGACGACGATGCCAACGCAGGAGCGAGCAGGTACAGCTCCCCCGCAGGCCACAGCTCCATCCCCATCTCCAGCCTCGACGGACGCTCACCCCGGGCCGAGGGCACCCCACCCCCGACCACCTCCTCAGCAGCCCGATCCATCCGCCTCGCCTCCCTCTCCCTCCTCCGCATCGCCTCGGCACGCGCCGCACCCTCCCGCAAGAGCCGCACCAGCTCCCCCACCTCGTCCCCCTTCTTCCCGCCCGAACCGGCCAGCGCAGACAGACCCAGGAGCGCAGCCTGCGCATGCCGCGGCCCGCCCAGCGCACCCTCGAGCAGCGTGAGCGCGTACACGCCGTCCATCCGCGGCACCGGGTCATCCACATGCAGCACGCTCACGTGCACATCCCGCACCCGGTACGCCGTCAGCGCGCGCCGCGACGGGTGCGTGTTCGCGTGCGTGAGCGGCGCGGAGCGCGGGGGCGGGAAGGCGGCGGCGGGGCCAAAGGTCAGCACGGACACCTTGCCAACTGTCATAGTAAACACCAAAGGTCAGCATGCCATGCCATGCCGCCAAACCACGGAGAGGCGACTCACATCGGTCCAGCAGCTCGCGCGAGCCCGTGTCCAGCAGGACATACAGCAGACTCGCCACCGCCCCACCCGCACTGTGTCCCGTCAAGATGAGCTCGGGCGGCGATACGCTCTCCAACTTGCCCACGGGTACGCCCTTCCCTCCCTCGCCCCCTTCCCCGCCCTCCCCGCTGGCACTAGTACTCGTACTGGTCCCAGGCGCCCCCCTCCCACCATGCTCAACCCGCACACCAGCCGCAGCACCAAGCACCATCCACATCCGCACCTTCTTCTCCAGCGCCCGCGCCACCTCCGCATACATCGCCATCGCACAGCGCAAAAAGCCCTCGTGCGCTTCAAACGCCGAGCCGTCGGCGCACCGGATCGAGGAGAGGTGCAGCTTGCGGTGGTGGGTGCTTGCGCTTGCGCTTGCGCTTGGGCTGGGTTGGCGGGAGGAGGACGAGGGCGAGCGGCCGAGGGACGCCGTCTTCCCTCCTTCGCTGTGCGACGGCACCGCCCCGCCCGTCGAGTTGCGCCGACTCAGCGAGCCCTTCTCCCCACCCCCACCACCCCACTTACGCGCCCTCAAGTTGAGCATCATATCGCTCAACCACTCCTCATCATCCAGCCACCCCAAATCCTGCCCGTAGTCCGCGCCCCTCGCCAGCCCGCGCCCACTGCCCCGCACAGCGAGCACGAGCGCCCCATCGGCCTTGCGACGCAGGAGCGCCCAGTTCTTCGTCCCGCGCGCCGGGTCCGCGAAGCGCGCCTCGAGCAAGGAAGGGTTCGACGCGTGCGAGTCGTACTGCCGCAGGTAGTGCTTCACCGCCGTCGGGGTGGAGAGGTGGTAGATGAGCTGCGAGCAGCGCGCGGCGTAGACGAGCGTTTGGATCGGGGTGTCCGCGCTGATGGAGGGGATGGGGAAGCGCGCGGTGGCGGACGGGTGGGGCGGGTGGACGGCTGTCGGACCTGGGCCCGAGGCCGCGGCCGGGATCGATGGGCTGACGACGGCAGGCGTCTGAGACGCGCCGCGATGCCTCCCTCCTTCGGGCGCGTACGACGCGACAGCCCCACCCGCCCTCGTCTCCCCCACCCTCGCCTCCTCGAACGGAAAACCGGCCTCGCGCCGCGTCTCGGCCCTGACCTCGGGCGTCCAAACCGACCGCGTCTTGATGGTGGGAATCGCAGGCAGGTCCTTGGCAACGGGCGCGCCGTGTGCGTCATGCACGGGCGGCGTCCGTGCGGGCGAGAACGTCTGCGCGTACAATCCGGATCCGGATCCGGTATAGGTGCCCAGGCGCGTCTCGATCGGCGTGCGTACCCCGCCGCCGCTGCCACTGCCCCCACCTGGCGTCGAGACGGGCGAGGACACGGCCGAGGAGAGGGGCGAGAAGAAGCGCGCGAGACGGCCCGGCTTGCAAGGGGCGGGTACCTCGCTCGTGCTGTTCCTCCTTCCCCTCCCGCTTGCCCCTCCCACCGTGGAGCCGGGCTCTTCGCCGGGGCGGTAGCCGTACAGCGGCACGCCGGAGGGCGACATGGCGACGCCGCCGAGCTCGGCCTGGTGGGCGCGGAGCTGGCGGTGGTATTCCTCGTCCTCTCTGCGAGCGGCGAGTCGGGGCCGGTAGTCGACGTCGTAAGGCGAGATGGCGTCGGTGGAGGTTGTCGCTCGTTCGTCCTGTTGGGGAGGCTTGGAAAAGGCGTAGCCGCGCCCGTCGCGGGAGTAGGACCGCTGATGGCCTGGGCTACTCAGGGAGCGAGAGAGCGCGGCACCCGGGTGGGGATCGCGGTTGTTGACGACGCGGAAGCCGCCGCCGCGCTGCCAGGTGGGTGCGGATCCAAAGGCGGACTCGAGCCACGAGTCGCCAAAGGAGAGTTTGCGGGTGCGGGGTGGGTTGGATGGTTGAGACGGCGGTGGTCGCGACGGCGGTAGCTGGTCTCGAAAGTCGCTGTAGCCGTAGCTGAGGCTCTTGGAGCGGGTGTGACGGTGGGGGCGCTCGTCGTGGTCGTCGTCTCTGTATGTGCGACCTGAGCGACTGCCGTGGTTGTACATGACCTGCTCCCGTGCCTTGCCCTTGTCTCTGGATGAGGATGCGGATGGGCGGTGGTGGGGTGCACTCCGTCGGTAGTCTCGGTCGTCGTCCGAGCCGTCGTCGTCGTAGTCATGGTTGCGATGACGGCTGCGTGACCCCTGCCGTCCTGTGCGGTGATGCTCCTCCTCACCATCGTCGTGTGCGTGGTTCTTGTTCCTTGCGTAGTTGATGATGAGGTCGGTGCCGGCGCGTCGCAGCTCCTTGTTCTTGGAGAGCTCCTTGATGCCCTTGTGGAGTCCCTTTTCGAGCGTGGCTGCGATGGCTGCGTCCTTGGCAAAGTTGGAGATGGCTGCTGGGAAGAACGTCTTCTTCTTGGCTGGCGCGCCCTCGACCATCCTTGCTGGGGTGGGTAGGTGCGACGTCGGCGAGAGTGGATGGTGGTGGTGAGGTGGACGGTGAGGTGGATGGAGTGGGGTGACAATGGGAACACGAGCGTGGTTAGCGGGGGCGGGCAATCTGTTGTGAGTGAGAGACGCAGCCGCCGATGGGGAGTGATGATGATGTGCACGGGCCTCCTTCCCACCTTCGTGCTCCGACACTGCCTCGCCTTGTCCCACTTTTTGGACACCGTCACTGCATTGTGTCAACCCACCACCACCACCACCACCACGACGATGAGCTCGGCATCCATCTCGACGACGACGACGACGACGAGCGCAGACTCAGCCTCAGCACGCCGGTGAGCATCTCATCTTGACCAGTCTCAACAGGCGGCGACTGAGGACGGCATCCCCGGAGTCCACCACCACCTCATCTACATTACAAGACACCCCGCTCGTCATCAGCCATTACTGCACCCACACCCGCTGGACAGCTCGTCTACGTACGAGGACTGATAGGTGAGCTCGCTGATACCTGCCATGGCAGTGTGCACTCGCAGCACTGACGCTCTCCTTGCCATCCATGCAGTCCTCAACCGAATCAGGCCCGTCTTCGCAACGGCATCCACTGCTCAACGCTTCCATCCGTCTCCCCAGACGGTTCGGACTCAACCTCACCTTGCACCGTCTTCGAGGCAGCACTGCCTCAGCAGCATCATCAGCAGTAGCAGCAGCACCAACACCGACACCAGTCACACCGCCATCCAGGTGGAAGCAGCTCGTTCCAAAGAAACGCGCAGCACCATCAAGAGTTACTTCAAGCAGCAGCACAACAGCACCAGCAACCACCATCTCGTCCACCGCAATGCCCAAGGCACCCATCGCAGCAGCCCTCTCCAAACTCGCCCTCGATGTCGGCGCAGAACTCTACAAGGACGAAGACGTCCGCAAAATGTCAAAAAAGGTCATGGAACAACTCCGCAGCCAATCCACCCCCTCCACGCCCTCGGCAGGCTCCTCCAAGCTCAAGGACCCAGGCTCCAAGTCATCCAGTCACAAACCAAGCAAGAGCGGTAGCAGCGGTGCATCGAGCTCACGACGCACGGCCAGCCACTCCAAGTCATATGCAGACGCGGGGCGGTCGCGCAGACCCGGGCTGCCACAGCGCACCTCGCACGACTCACACCCAGGCAGCGGCCGGTCCAGCCCGACGGCACGCCATCACCGCGCTCAGCTGATCCAACCCGGCGTACCGGCCGAATACTCGACCCTCGACGACGGACAGGTCTACGGCCGCATCGTGAGTGAACACCATCTGGAACGAGCTTTCATCATTCCGCATCTTGACCATCTCTGCTTGGCATCCAGGCCCGAACATCCAAGAGCGCCGGAGCGACACCCCTGGCCAGCCCTGCCTTGACACCACAACATCTAGCACCAGCGCGACATCGGGCCCTGCTCGATGCTCAACTCTACGACACGGGCTATCGGTCCGACGGCAGCACAGCTCCCAAGCGCGTCAGCAGTTTTCACAGCGTCGATCCCGAGGTCTATGCGCAGCTCTACCCAGACTCAAACCCACGACGCGAGCGCTCCAATAGCGTAGGCGAGGTCCAGCGACCCGCTCCGACTCAGCGTCAGTCCTCTGGCGGATACTTTGCCCAAGGTCCTGGCAGGATGTCACGCGTGCCAAGCAGGCAGGATACGAGTCCGCATCGTCTGCCCGCACCGCCAACGACACCTCCCGTGTCCTCGGTCGAGCTACACCCTGTCGACGGCGTCAACCACTCCGCTTCCCCCTTGGCGCAGAATGGGCTCGTCAAGAGCTCACAAGGCACCAACGTCGTCCTGCCCCGGAACGGCACCAAGCCGTCTCTCGACCTCCACGCGCTGGAGGGCAGCGGCGACGCCCCTGCCTCTCCGAGGAGATGGAGCGCCACCTACGACGGTAGTACAAGCAAGAGGAATGGCAAGAAGACGACCACCGCTACGGCCTCAGCTTCCAGTCTGACGCCCTCCCAGTCGTACGACGCCCTCGCCTCCTCCCGACAGCGCATCGGCGCCGGCGTACCCCTCTCCGATGTCCTCTTCGCCGCGCGCTGCGCCAACCTCATCTACTCCCTCTTCGACCTCGACGACACGCAGCGCTACCTCGCCTCGGGCAAGGACAAGCTCGAGCGCCACCCGACCCTCGTCGACGTCGTCTTTTCGGACCCGGGCCAGGGGATCAAGAACTGGGCGCTGTGGAGGCGCAAGGCGGATGGGGCGCTTGTGATTAGTGTTCGGGGCACGTCGCGCGGTCCGGACTGGGTGGATGATATGCTGAGCCATCTCAAGGAGAAGGAGTATGCGCTCGAGAAGGCTAGTACGCTGCGGTGCGGGGTGAGTCGTTTCCTCCGGCGTCCCTTCTTCTACACTAGCCTTGCTCATGCTCATCGCAAACCCCTGCCTCGCCTCAGGACGGCTCCGTCTTTTACGCCCACAGCAGCTTCCTCAAATGCGCAGTCGCCATGGTGCCCGAGGTATGCCGACTGCTCACCAAACGGCTCGCCAAAGACGCAACGGCCGGCTCGACTCCGCTCAGCGGCAGCAGCACGCCCACGTCGGGGACGAGCCCGTATCGGAGCCGACGTGGTGCGTCTGCGAGTGGTGGTGCTGGGGCGAACAAGCTCATCATTACGGGCCATAGTGCGGGCGGGGCGGTGGCGAGTCTGCTGTACCTCCTTTTGGAGCATCACTACTCGAGCCTGCTGGCCAAGTGTGAGTACTTCCCCTACCTTGGAGGAGGAGCGGGCGCTTGTTTGTCAATACTGACGCGTTTGCCCCCCCTTCCTCTCTTCAAAGTCTCCCAAGTCTTCTGCATCACCTTCGGCTCAGCCGCCTGCGTCCGGCGCACCCGACCCCTCACGACGCGGCCAAGCGACCAGGTGCTCGCCTTCATCCTGCGCGGCGATCCGGTGCCCCGCCTCGATATGAACTATGGGCTCTACCTGCTCGAGCACTATGCGCGCCTGCCGGGCGGGAATGGGGCGGGGGCGGGGGCGGGATCTGCCTCGCTGGCGGCTGCGGCGATGGGGCGCGGGGATGGGGACGGGTCGACGACGACGGCTGCGCGCGACCTCGACGGCGAGACATTCTTTGCGCGTCTCACTGCGCTGTACGGCTCGGAGCGCCAGGCGGAGGGCCGGCAGCGGCACGTCTCCGCCTCCGACGTCGACAACGGCGAAGGGGAGGTGAAGGGGGGTGGGCGCATCTCGACGGCGGTAGAGGTACCCCTTCAAGACCTCTTCCCAGCGGGCGAGATGCTCATGATTGAGCCCGGCGGCGGCGGCAGAGGCCACAATGGCACCGGCGGACGCGGAGGGGAGGTGTGGGAAATCGACGCGGAGCGGCTGGAGGGCATGAGTCCCATCGACGTGTCGAGGCATGAGATGAGGGCGTACCAGCGCGCGTTGGAGGAGATGGGGAGGGTGGCGCCTAGGCTCGTCTTTGACTAGGGGCGGACGGGAGGGAGAATGGAGCGCCGCCGGGACTGCGCTCACGGCGGAGACGACGAGGACGGTCTGTGGGTTAGGGAAGGCATGACCTGGATCCTGTACATACAGGCGTACGTTACACAAGGTATACCTTCAGCACACCGCGGAGCAGCATCCCTGCGACCCTTTCCCCAAGCCTACTTCACCTACCTATCTATCTATCTAGACGTGCCTATCCTTCTACTTATCATACACACCGCCCATCCCTGCTCCTGCTAATCGCTCGTACGAGTACGTGGATACAAAAGACCGAGCGGTCCAGATTACTCAATGATGGTGAGGAGTTGGGGTAGGGGACTCCGGCCTCCACGTCAAGGGGAGGTGGGAGGGACCAGACCAGAAAGAGGGTGGTAGCAACCAACGTCTGGCGGCGCCGGACTTGGTACAAGTGGTGCGAACGGCCCGTAACGAGACGGAGAAATGTCGAGGGGGAGGTCAGGACAGAAAGGAGGAGAACGACGAGCAGAGAAGTTCAGCCCTTCAACCCTTCAGCCGCTCAGGGCGTGAGGGAGAGCGAGCCGCTCCCGAGCGGAGTGGACACCTTACCACCCGCGCCCTTGAGCCCGCCGTGCGCCGAGGCAGAGGTGCCGAGGATGGGCACGTTGAGCTTGGCCGAGAGGAGGGCGCGGTCCTCCGCCTGCTCCGCCTCCTCTTGGGAGCGGGGAAGCTTGAGGCCGAGGGAGCCGCCCAGGATGGGCGTCTTCACCGAGCCGGAGGCGCCGGTGAGGCCCGCCTTGAGGCCCGCCGAGGTGCCGAGGGGCTTGGACGAGAGCGAGGCCGAGAGGGAGAGCGGGTCGCGGGGCAGCTTGAGGCTCACGGAGCCACCGCCGAGGGGAGTCTTGACGGAACCCGAACCGCCGGTCAGACCAGCCTTGAGGCTGGCAGACGAGCCGAGCGGCTTGGAGGAGATGCTACCCGAGAGCGAGAGCGGGTCACGGGGCAGCTTGAGGCTGAGCGAGCCGCCACCGAGGGGGGTCTTGACGGAGCCCGAGCCGCCGGTGAGGCCCGCCTTGAGACCCGCCGAGGTGCCGAGCGGCTTGGAGGAGAGCGAGGCCGAGAGGGAGAGAGGGTCGCGCTCGACGACGGGAGCAGCGTTGGTGCTGGCGAGGAGGACGGCAACGGTCACGAGGGGGGCGGTGAACTTCATCTTGGAAGGGAAGGGTGGTGCTAGGGTAGGTGCGGGAGTGACTAGGTAGGATGGAGGTGGGGCGAGAGGGGAGGATGGAGGGATGGGAAGAGGGTATGGAAAGACGTCAGCCCTTGCGCTACATATATACCTTTGCCCTCTTACATTGCGTCCTAGACTGGACTACGGATGGCAAGCCTGCCAGGTGCTGGTACAAGCCTTGTGACCGCTCTCCATGGGCACGTCTTCGCCGCCCCTTGCGACGGCTCGAGAATGGCCCTGCACTCGACTCAATCAGGACAAATGCCTGCAACTGTACGGGAAGCGAATTGACCATGAGCAGCATGGCATCCTCGCGGCAAACGGCACTTTGCACGTACCAGTACATCTCGAGTCGGTCCCCGGAATGGACATGCTCCTGACTGCGGGGGGCGATCCTGCTATATTGCCTTGGAGAGGGCCTGATGTTGCCTCTGCGAGCGCGACGCCATCGAGCAGAGCGTGGTCTTGGATCGCTTGTACGATGCCCCGAGCGTGCTCCGTGAACGAGAAGGGAGAGCGGGAGGCGGAGGAAAAGAAAGGTTGAGACCGAGGAGGAGGATGCGTTGCTCGGTGCTCGCGTTGCCTCAGCTCTGCGTCTTGCCAATTGGACCGTTCGATGGAACGGGCCTGGGCTGCATCGGGGTCATATTGCTCATCCTGGGAGCATGGAAAGAGCAAGGGTCAGTCAGAAGCCCGGTCAATGGTTATGGTGTCGTCGAGGGAGAGGTCGAGGGAGAGGTAGGAGTAGGAGCTGGAGCTGGAGAGATGGGTCGGAGCCAACGGAACAATATACGCACACATCTTGATGACAGGCATCTCGGCCGTCTTGATGGGCAATCGCTTGAGGCGAGCAAGGAAAAGGAAGCCGTGAGACCTGCACTTGCTGATCTGGGCGGAGAGATGAGAGCGTGATCAAGGCTGACATCTGAGCGCCTGAGCCTTCGCTACGGCTGCTTCGTGGCTTGCTTGTGCTCGCGCCCGCCTTGTCGGGATGCTGACCTCGATGTAGGATGGCTTTGCTCCTGTTCCCGAATGTGAAGCCAGAGACGGTGTAGGCTCCCGGACCCCCCCGACTGGATTGGCCGTTGGCGTATGGATGAATCTTGCTAAGCGATCATTAGTCGATGTTTTTGGTGCCGTCTTGCGTTTGGACTTCGTCGATTGGCAATATCTTCGACGATGAGATTGATGTCGTTGCTTGACTGCCTGACCGAGTAGGGGTATCGAGATCGGACCTCGACCTGGACGCCGACGTTCCATGGAGGGCAGCCCATGGTTGCTAGGCAAGTGGGAACACGCTAGTTGAGGGACAAATGGCCCATCTTGTGACCTAGTGGATGGTCCGGACTGAGACGGACGCGTGAATTGGTTCCTTGATGGATTGGAGGTTACGGCTAGTGGTTGCTCAGGAGGCAATTTCCCCCCACGCTGTCGGTTGCCGTCAATGAAGCCGTGTCATGTTTCTCGGCTTGCTCGCTTGCCCAGCCGACGATGATCCCAGGGCGTACACGTCCAGATCGTGAAGTTGGGATGTTGTACGATATGTCCGAGGGTGACGCCTGATACGGTTGGTGTTGGGGTCGAAGCTCGCGACCGTTGAGCCAGTGCCATGCGTGAGACGAGCCGGGGCCCGGGTCGTATGATGAGATGAAGGGATGACTGACAGTGCGGCCCTCGTGTGGGACTTGCCATGGCGCAAGATGTGCAGGGTACGATGTCGACGTGCTCGAGTGCTGGAAGGGAATGCAATGACAGTCCATGGTCAGTCATCAAACACGAGGCAGTGGCATTGCCCAGCTCACCGCTGCTCAAGCATTCGTCCTGGCTTCGTGGGCCTCCCCTTGCCATCTTGAGAGCGCGTGTTGGTCACGGTGACTACGCCTTGCTTGGATCGATGTTGCTCCCGCCTGGACCTCGGTCACCGTCTTGCCTCCTGCGATGCCCTCCTCCAGGGGCAGGCCCCGGCCCCCTTGTGCGTGCGCGCTGAGGTACTGTAGACTGCCGTCTCATCCCAGCCAGCCTGGATTGTAGCCTCCTTGGGCTGAGGGAACTGAGCAATGGTCGTGGTCGTGGTCAGGGTGAGCAATGGTGAGATCCCAATCTGTGTTGCGGACTCCCAATCCAGCGTCGATCTTGTCCCCGCACTCTTCTCCGCGCTCCCACGTGGTACGCGCTCTCGGCCAGCGGCTCACGCCAGGAACAAACAAACAAACCGTTCCTCCCGAACGCAGGAGCCGATTGAGTCGAAACGGTTCGTCACCGAAACGGATTCCAGAGAGCCGATCATGTTCATGTCGAGCCAGTGGCACCAGTCGTCGAACCTCGCTGTTTATGCCACTTCCTATCCTCAACCACGACCACGGACCAGATGAGAAGGCAACTGGACGATTGACACGCTTCATCGCGCGCGCACACATACGAGTACGTCCCTGCTGGCAGCGGTCATCGACTGCAGAGGGGAAGCAAGGCATAGCGGCTGTCGGGGCTACGAGGGCAGAGTGTCAGATGGTCGCCCTCGTGCAAGGAGCAAGGATGTCAGCCATCCTCGAGTGGGCATATCCACCACCCGACTCGCGCGGCACCTTTGATCGCCCCAACACGCTCCTCTTCCTCGCGCCCCTCGCCTTGCACGCCGTCACGATCCACCTGCTTCTGCGGCACCACCACCGGCCCATCGCAAACGCCCTCCGCTCCGGCGTCCTCTTGCCGCTCAACATCATCGCAAGCATACGAGCCGGGTTCGGCGCATGGCTGCCGCCCCTCCTCTTGGGGCCCAACCCTGCAGGCAAGGACGCGCCCTCCTGGGCTCACTACACCGTCGGCGGCGCACACACGCAGGGAGGGGTGCAGCACATCCATGTGGCCATCGGCATCTTTGGCGCGTACTCCGTCCTCAAGGCACTCGAATGGGGCCTCGCGGTCAAACCACCCCGGCTGCGCAAGGAGCTCCTCGACGTCGTGCGGGCGGAGCGCCAACGGGCTCGACTCCGTCACAGGTCTGAAGGTGAATCGAAGGAAAGGAGGGCCGAGCAAGACGACGTCCCGGACGACTACCTGCCCCGCTTCGTCCCCAACACTCGCATCCCGTTGGGCCTCGATCTCCTCGTCAACATGCGCGGCGTAGGGTGGACCTTTGGCGTACCGTACGACCTCGACCACTTGCCTACCATCCGACCCACGCCAGGGTCCGCCGAGGCGCACGCGCTCAACGCCCGACGAACCCAGCTCATCCGCTCCCGCCTCCGTCTCGCCCTCGCCCTCTTCCTCCTCGTCGACGCCGTCGACTCGTGTCTCAAGAGTCAGGCCCTCTTTGGACACCGGGCCAATCTGGGCGGGGACCTCGCCCTGGGGGGTGTCGCGGCCGAGAGTCTCCGATATGAGTATTTGCCAAGGTGGAAGACGGCCTTGCTTACGCTCCTCGCGGGAATCACGATACCCACGGCGATGCAAGCGACCTACAGCCTCGTATCCGCCCTCTCCCTCCTCCCCGCCCGTCTCTTCCCGCACTCGGACTGGGTATGGGCGACGACGTTGGCCGATCCGGCGCACTGGGCCCCGCTCCTCATGCGCGCGCCGCACAAGCCTAAGGACGTGCGCGGGCTGTGGGCAGACGAGTGGCATGCCCTCTTTCGCGCGCCCTTCCTGGCTGTGGCGTACCGGCCTGTTGATGGAGCTCTCAAGGCGCTCGGCCTCGGCGTCGATGCGAAGCCGAGGCAAAGGGGACAGAACGGTGGCACGGCGACGAGCCATGCACAAAATGGTGTCGACCCGTCCAAACACGTGCAACGACCTCCCACCATCGCCAGCAGCAAGAGCAATCAAAGCGCATGGCGCGGCGCACCAGGCCTCCAAACCCGGCGCGCCCTCTCCGTCCTGGCCGTCTTCCTCCTCTCGGGCCTCATGCACGAAGCGGGCCAACTCGCCCTCGCGCGCACGCCCGCCGAGCGCGAACCTCTGCGCATGCTTGGGCTGGGCTCGCGTGTCGAGGTGTATCGGGGTGCGGGGGAGGCCGCGGCGGGGGTGGTGGAGAAGGGCAGGCTGGCGTATGTGGATCGTGGAGGTAGGGCCTTGACATTCTTCCTGATGCAGGGTTTGGCTTGCATCGCCGAGGATGGGCTTGAGGCTCTGTTCGCGCGCAAGAGGAGGTCGGGATCGGCCGCGGCGGCTCGTGAGCAACGGCCGAGCGCGGTCTGGAGCGTGCTGAGGTGGGCTTGGGTTGCTGCGTGGATCTTTGGCTGGGGGCATTACGTTGCCAAGGTGAGCACGCCCCGTTGCTGCCATTCCCCTGCTTTGCATTACTGATCTCGCACCCTTCTTTCTCGGCAGACGTGGTATCGGATGGGTATCGCGCAGGGCCTGTACTCCTTTCGCGTCACGGGCACCGTCGCGCAGGTCCTATGGCGGGCATTCAGCCGGGCGGGAGCATGAGAGGGAACCAGCTTCTTCTTCGCTGGACTCTCCAACATGTCGCTCATCACTAACCACTATCTATCCATCATCATTTGCATGCCGCCTCGTTGGTTGCAAGCGTGTGCATGCCGAGTATGTGGAGATCGAGATCAAGACGAAGAAGGGAACGACTCGATCGCCCGCGCCGCGGGACACGCCGCGACATTGGCACTTTGCCGACTGGCCGCGATGACCTCCTGGGAGGGCGGGTGCGTCCTGCGCCAATAATTGGCAATCTCCTCCCTCGTCGCGATCCACACGCCCGGCTTGGCCTTGACGTACTCGACGAAGCGCTCCAACCCCGCAAAGCGGCCCGGACGGCCCAGGACGCGCGAGTGCATGCCGATGGTCATCATCTTGGGCACGGAGAAGGTGCTTGTGAATTGCTCGGATGTGGACTCGGAGCGCTGGCCTTCGGCGTAGAGGACGTCGAAGGCGTCGCGGAGATATTCGAAGAATTGGGTCGAGGTGGTGAAGCCGGGTGTTTGGGCGTACTTCATATCGTTGGTGTCGTACGTGTAGGGGATGACCAGGAGCGGAGGCGAGGGGATGGAGGGGTCGGATGAGGGCGAGGGTGAGGGCACCCAGTACGGCAGGTCGTCGTCGTCTGAGAGGTGAGACGAGGATCAGCAAGTGCTCACTCCTAGTAGTCTGGGTGACACTCACATGCGTCCGAATCGTAAAGCAGGTCAAGCGCGCCCTTGTCCCGGTACGTCTCATACACCAACTTGCGAGTCTGCATGCTCATCCGACCCGTGTACCAGCCGCGGGGATACCGACCGCTCGGCGACGCAGCCTTGATGATCTCCATCGTCTTGGCAATGTGCTCCTTCTCCTCGGCCGGGTCCATGCCGTCGTAGTCGATCCAGCGATAGGAGTGCGAGCCGACTTCACACCCTGCGTCCTCCATCGCCCTGGCCACGGCCGGGTTGAGCTCGACGGCGCGGCCGATGGCCCAGGAGGTGAACTTGATCTGGTGCCGCTTGAAGAGGTCGAGCACGCGCCAGAAGCCGCATCGCGAGCCGTAGGCGTAGGCGCTCTCGTAGCCCAGATGACGGGAGGGACCGGGTCGGGGGGCCGCTGTGGCGCCGCCTTCGGTGAGGAAGGCCTCGGAGTGCTCGTCGCCGTTGAGCAACGTGTGCTCGCCGCCTTCTTCGACGTTGAGGACAAAGCTGAGGCAGATGCGGGCGTTGCCTGGCCAGCGTGGGTGGGGCGGGAAGGCGCCGTAGCCGATGAGATCGCGCGCTGCGTGCGCGTCGTTGTCGAGCGTGCCTGCTACCGGCGCCGTCGAGCTCATCGTGTTGCTCACCTTGGACGATGGTGGTAACCAGCCAGAATGCGCGGCGGGCTCGAGCGCGAGGTTGTGACTTGTGAGCGGGAATGTATCGGAGTTCCGGGGTGCATCCGCGCGACACGGGGTCGCTAAAACGAATGGAGCTTCCAGCGCACACGCTCGGGCGTCGTCCGCGAAGAAGCCAATGATGGGCACGACGTCGAGCACCACGACGAGCTCGCGGTACGGTGTGCAAGATGCTCGTCAGACGGATGCGATTCCTCTCCACGGCAGCGGCAGCGCTGGCGGCTGGCGCACTCGTGTGCCTCGCGCACACTGGCGCGGTGTCCGCATCGACCCCAGCAAGGCTGCCGTCGGCGGGCGACTGGACGAATGAGCAGATCCTCAGGACCATCGACGTGGGCGGCACCATCACCCGCTCCCAGTCCAAGTTTACCATTCGCGCCAACGAGTCGGCAGCAACCGCCGTGCCAGGCGACTGGGTGCCCTACTTCGTCTCCCTCTCGCCCGAGGAGGACGTCGCGCTCAGCTGGCACAAGGCGTACATCTCGCCCGACGTCAAGGGCGTCGAGCCCACCGTTCTCGAGTTTGAACGCGCCTCGCGCCCGAACAGCACCCATCACATCTACGCCATTCCGGTGCCCAAGGCCATCCTCGCCACTGCCAGGGATGCGCTGACCATCACCTTCGAGGCGACCTACTCCCACATGTCGTCGCCCCTTCCCAAGACGATTGCGCAGAACGACCCCATGTACCTCCTCTGGCGAGGCGAGGTCGGCATTCGCAGCCCGTACGCGACCGAGTCGGGACGGGTCATTGTCCGGTGAGCTCACCTGGGCACCCTTGATACACTTGGCAGCCGCTGACAGCGTCCCCTGTTGCACAGCTCGGCCTTCCCTCGCATCCTGTCGTACTCGCCCAACGGGGCAGACGAGGCAAGCAAGAGCGGCTCAACAATCACCTTTGGCCCTTACAACGACGTCCCCGCGCTCGCTCTCGACGGCAAGGCTGATCTGACGTCTCTCGTCCCGGGCAAGGTCCACTACCAGTACGAGCAGCCCGTCATCTCTGCGGTGGAATACAGTCGCCACGTCGAGATCTCGCACTGGGGCAACAACGTCGCTACGGAGGACCGCATCTGGCTACGCAACGACGGCGCTGGGTGAGTAACACTTCCCGAGAATTGCGGGCGTACCCACGACGCTGACACTGTGACTTGCTCTTCACAGGCTCAAGGGCTTCTTTTCCCGCGTCGAGCATCTGATGGCGACGTACCAGTCCAAGGTCACATCGCACATCCTGCGCGTCATCACCTTGCATCTGCCACCTGGCGCCAAGGACGTCTACTAGTGAGCACCATTATTCATCAGAAGCGGAGACTGGAGTCTTGAATCTGACCCTCCCTCGACGTCTGAACAGCATCGACAAGGTCGGCAACGTGTCCACCTCGCACTTCAGCGGCACACCCGACGCGCCCCAGCTCGTCTCGGCGCCCAGCGCAGCCCTGATGCAGGGCAAGTCGTCCCGGCTGGCGCTCCAACCGCGATACCCCCTGCTCGGCGGGTGGAACTACTCCTTCTCCGTCGGCTGGAACATGAATCTGGGCGAGGGCGGCTGGGGCCGGCATATCCCTGAGCAGGGGTTGCAGCAGGCTGCCAAGGATCTCGAGGGGGCCGAGGGGGGCAAGAACCGGTACGTTGTGGGCGTGCTGTTCGTCACGCCTATCACAGATGTGGCGCTTGACAAGGTGGTGACGCGGATTGTGCTGCCCGAAGGCGCAGTGTAAGTCTTTCTTCCATCTGCGTAGCTTCTGACTGTGATGGAGCTGACCGTCTCCTTATTGACGGCCACAGGATCAGCAAGGTCGACGTGCCGTTCGAGATGGACGCGGTCCGGCAAGAAACGTTCACGTCGTACCTCGACACCGTCGGCCGACCGGCCGTCGTGCTCGAGAAGACGCGAGTGAGCGAGCAACACGGCCAGCTTGTCTATGTACGTTCTGGGTGCTTTGACTTCCTTGCTCACTCCGTCCAAGCTGACCTCTAGCCCTGTTTCGTATCGCCTGCAGATCCACTACACGCTGAGCGCGTCGGCGCACTACCGCAAGCCGCTGGCGATTGCCACGATTGTGTTTGCGCTCTTTGCGGTGCTGTCGACGCTGCGACGGTTCGATGGCAAGATTTCGGCTTGAGCAAGGGGACGAGGACCTTCCATGCACGCGCTGCTGTTGCCCGCTTCCCTCCATCTTCTCTTGCTCAGCTGGCAATATGATACGAGATTGCGAGCTAGAAGTTGGGAATAGACTCCAGTCTGGCTCACGCCTGGGAACACATGTCGTATTTACAGATGAAAGAGAAGATAAAGCTGCACGTAGAGCAGTGTGCAAGCAAGGAATCGTCCGTCCGGTCCTGCTGGGAGGAGTAGCGAGCCAGCTCGCCTGAGATCAAGTCATGCGTACGCTCATGCCAGGACGGCCAGACCTGCCACAAAGGCGAGGACGACGGAGCCCGTCGTGAGGGAGGCGACGAGGGAAGGCATGGAGATCCTGACGGGCGCCGCACCGGGCACCGTACCCGCCGTCCCACCAGTAATGATAGCATAGCTAGGCTTGTCCCCCTCCTTCATGACCGAGTAGTCGGCCGCGACCTGCTTGGACGTGCCGCATGTCGAGGTGTAGGCCCTGTCGCAGGCTTGCTGGCAGGTTTGAACCGCGCCGGCGTACTGGGGCTTGAAGCAGGTGGCTTTGCAGGCGGAGCCGCGGCCTTGGCAGTCTGCGAGCTCGAGGGGCCAGTTGTCTTGGGTTAGGATGGTGGCGCCCGAGTTGCATGCGCCTGATGAGACGGAGGGCGGTCAGTGAGAGAGAGCGAGAATTGCTGGCGCTTGGGGAGGGGGCAATGGGCAACGTACAGCGTGCGGCGAGGGTCTGGTTGTTGCAAAAGTTGATGGTGATATTCGCGTTCTGGTCCTGGCACCCGGACTGGCCGCAGTACCTGTGACACAAGCAGCACACACTGTCAGCCAAGCAGACGAAGGAGAGGAAGGGGGCGCACACTGACTTTGTCTGTTGGCCGCAGAGGATGTTCTTCTGCGCGTCGGACACGTTGAGCAGGTTCCAGGTGAAGTCGGGGAGCGAGTCCTGGGCGGCTGCCTGGCCGGTCAGGGCGACGAGGGCGATGGCGGCCGCGCCCCCTGCGGCTGCGAGGAGACGAAGAGGAGACGACTGCATGCTGTGCTGAAGGAGAGAGAGGTGTGAGGAGGATGAAGAGATGGTCGTCGTCGTCTGGGAGGAGCCGCTCCGACGGGCGAGCCAAGAAGCTGTTCGAGGTGGGGGAGAGCGCCGCGTGGGGAACCGCGGCTCCGTCACCGTTTGCCGCCGAGGCCGGATTTGCCACCTTGCCACCACCACCACCATCACCGTCGGCGTCGTCGACAAAGATGCTGGCCACGGCGAGGCAGCGATGGCACCACCTCCCCGCTTCACATACGAGACGCGCGCACCGGCGCTGCTCAGCAACCTCGTAGGCACCATCAGCCAAGTCAACGCCGCAACGGGCGAACCGTCGTCGTACGTCGTCGCGTCCCAGTACCGCACCACGGCAGCATCACCGCCAACAACGACGACAGGAGGCAAGCGCAAGGCAGAGGACAGCGACGACGGCGCAGGATGCTGGACCCTCTTCGCAGGCCATGCACAGAAGCACACCTGGTGGACAAGCACATGGCAGGGCGACGGCCTCCAGTCGCTTGCCGTGAGTATTCTCCTAACATCCATTGCTCTCATTACGCCTCAGCTGACGACGCGTCTTCGTCTGCTTGCAGAAAGGAGACCGCTCATGGCACGACTTTGCATCACGCATAGCAGAGGCATGGACGGCAGGACGGCTCAGTGCCCACGAGCAGGGCAACGGCTCGCTCAGGGTGAGGACTGGGCTCAGCTTGGTCCCTACCTTGCCTCAAGGTGCTCCCGGCTCACACTCTGCCCCTCGCCCGTACAGCTCTCTCTGGACCACCATCGAGCAGGACATCGCATCGACCTCGAGCTCAAGCGCGCGTCCACAGAAGAGGCTACAGCCATCGCCACCTCCATCGCCTTCGCCGTGAGTTCCCACCCGCGTTGTCCATGGCCTTGCAGTGACGAGCTGATTTGGGTCCATGGCCGCCTATCACACAGCTAGCCAGCGTTCACAACGTCAGAACACACGCCATGGCACCCACCACGCCCCGATCACAGCGCACCATGGCAAGCTTGCCAACGAGCAACTACAGCCCATCCAGCGCGAGCGATTGGGACGGAGCGAGTCAAGCAACCTCCCTCCTCTCCCAGGTACCCGAGAACGGTGCGTCTTCTCTCTCTCTATCCTCCCTGCCAGGATTACTGATACTATGCCTGCACTCCGCCCACAGCAACAATCGAACAGCTCCGACGCGCCATCACGCGACGCGACGCCAAGATTGCCAAGTTGCGCGCCGACAAGGTCGAGCTCAAGAAGGACAAGAAGAAGGAGACGGGCCACTTGCGCGAGGTTCGTATCCTTCCCTCCCCGCCCTTTTCCTCGCTACTTCACGGCGCGGGAGGAAGATGCTGACACGTGTCGATGCTTGTACAGCTCCTCGCGACGGACCGCCAGCGCGAGAGCCAGATCAGCAACAAGCTCGTCGGAAGCGCCACGCTGGGCAGGACCGGCTTCGTCCCGTACCTACGCACGCTCAGGAACATTCCCTCACTTCGATGCGCGTTTGACTGACTCGCCCCTGGGGTTTTGCACACACAGACGCGACAATCGCGGACGGGGCACGTTTGGCGCGTCTACATCCGACACCGACACGGATGACGACGACGCCGAGGGCGCCGCGGGTGTGAGCACGGGCACGGGCTCGTCCAAAGCTCCCACTTCGTCCAAGGGCAACGCCGATTCGAGCGCGACACCTACTCAGTCCAAGAAGGCGTCCTGACATGGGACGACGAGTGTACACCTTGGAGATTCTGTTCACACGGCCCTCTCTCCTTCCTTCCCACGCAAGCATGTACAACAGCACCAACATACGCATAGCATCGCATCGCATGACAAGCACCTGATCCCACGTATCTCCCTCACCGGACTATCCTCAGACCCTTCCCTCACGTGCAGCTTGGACGGCAGAAGGGGCACACGTGAATGGACGGAGAGCATCTGGGCGGGCGTGGGAATGGCGAGATGTGATGAGCGAGCACGGCTGGCAGCAGCAGCTGTGTAGCAGCCTCGTCGAGGGTCCCGGGGGCCGGGTCCCCTCAGCCGGCAGAGCGAGTCAAGGGAGCAAGAAAGGTAGCTCTATATGTGCCCTACAGGAGGGGGGCCCTATTGACAGCGGGCGCGAGGGGGCAGATTCGCCAATGAGGAAGAGGAGAAGGGCTGGATGAGAGATGGAGGATGAGTGGATGAGGGGAGAAGGGGGAGAAGGAGGAGAAGGAGGAGATGATGACGTGTGATAATGAGCGTTCAGAGGCGGTTCTTCCTGCCCGACGTGACCCGACCCGACGACGCCCGTTTGGAGGACCCCGTGCCCTTGCGAACTGGTAACTTGACATTCACTCAGGGGCGGGGCGTCGAGAGTGTTCGCCGCGTGGAACAGGACCACGCCTTGACTTGTCGTGTCGTGTCGAATGGAAGGAGCGTGTGCGCGCGCGCGGGCGCGGACGCATGCACGCGCGCGAGGGGGATGATCTCACGGCCGAAGAGTTGGAGAGGGCGAGCATTCGAGAATATCGAGTGAGCAGGAAGAAGGTGGTGAATTGTTCAGGCGCCCTTGGTGCTTGTTGTGCTGGGGGCGAAGTTTGAAATCGAAGGGTTGGTGAAGGAGGACATTGTGTTCGTCTTGAAGTGTTTGAAACGAGCTTGGCGCGCCGCACGCGCGCTCGATTGGGCGGAGGGTCCTCATGCCGTAGGAGGGAAGTAGCGATACTCATCCACGCCGCCGCTCGTCGTGCTCGTGCCCGTCGCCGTGCGAGACGAGCCTCCAGGGTAGTGCCGCGATCCCGGCTCCGCGCCACCTTCAATACCGCCGCCTACTGCCGGGCCGCCTGGACTACCCATCGCCGTCGCGCCCCGAATGAGCTTGAGCCAGCGCGTCACTGCCTTCGCGGGCGTGCCGCGCGGCGACAGCGCCGCGGGCGGGGGCGGGACCTGGCTCACGGGACTCGCGTGGCCATGGACGGGGACGTGCGAAAGGTTGTGATAGCTCGAGTCGTGCTTCTGCTGAAGGTACGCTCGCGAGCTGACGCTGGATTGGATCGTGTTGCGTGCCACGGACGAGGACGTCGATGAAGCCATCGCGCCCGTATCGCGCACGGCGTGTGCGCCGGTGACGTGTGCCTCCATGCCAGGGGTATGGACGTGGCTATATGCGTCGTCTGCGTCCTCGCGATGCTTGAGGTACGCCTTGCGCGTCTCCGCCACCACGGCCGCCGCAGGCGTGGCCTCCATCGAGTCCTGCGTACCATTCTGCATCTGGTTCACGAGTGCAGAGAGCACGAAGGACCGCGTCCGGCGCATCGAGAAGCGGGACGAGCTCGACGGTTGCTGCTGGTGAGTCTTGACGGCGCCGCCGTCCTTGAACTCAGCATGAGCGCCAGCCTGCTCTCCGTCGACCTTTACCCACTGGCCGCTTTCAGGAGAGCCGTGTGCGTTGGCGGTGCGGAACGAGTCGTGACCAACGGGACTGGCAGGCTCGACTCCGTGATGAGGCTGCCATACAGCATTGTGCTTGCGCACCGTCGCATACGCGGGCGTGTAGTCGTGGCTCACTGCAGCAACTTGAGCAGCATGCGCCTTCTTGGACGCATAGGCGTTGTCATAGAGAGCGCCCTTGACCTTCGCCTTCAATGGCGTCGATATGACAGACAATCGCGCTGCGCCGTCTTTGTGGTGACCCGGTTTGCTTGCCCAGCTGGGTGAGCGTGCTCGATCGCCGCCACCAACGATGCCTCGGGCTTGTTCCGGCCCAGGAAAGGACGTTGCTGCCGAAGAGTTGTCGCCGACCAAGGTGGTGCCCTGCGACTGCTCGCCAACCTGAGAGACCGCCGTTGCATTGCCTTCAGAGGTCATGCTGGCATCGCGACGGCTGGGACCTTCCTTGCTGACCAGACGTTGAAGCTCGTACATCGAGTACGGTCGATGATGCTTGTTCTTTCGGATGCTGTCCTCGGTCGCAACAGTGACTTGCACAAGGGGCGATCGCTGCACGAGAGCACGGTCGACCTCATCCTCCGAATCATCCGCTTGCCGGGCCCGCTCATGCTTGAGGCTCGTCGGCTCGGCCAATGGAGTAGCCTCGATCCGCTTCGTCTGATCAGCAGGCTTGGTCGTACCGATGGTGCTTCGCGTCTCTTCGACGAGGCGGAGTAGGGACGACGCATGCTGGGACATCGCATCAAGCCGACCGGCGATAGTGTCGAGCGTGCGTGGTGTAAGCGGCGGCGGTACGTGCTCCGATGTTGTCCGCAGCCGACCGCCACTGGTAGCGCCTCGAGCCAATGTTGATACCTCAGCGGTCCGTTTCGCATCTTGCAGGACAGGGTTGGCAGCCTGAGCTCTGGCTTGCGTTGCGACCAGGGTAGGCGACTTGCGCCCGACAGACACGTCTTCGTCGTCCTCATCACTCTCGACGTCTTCCTTGTCCGGACGAACCGCGATTGCCTTGGACGCAGCCGCTCCACTTGCCTCGCGCGCTTGCTGACGCCGTGTACCAGGTGTGAGATTCGCCCGACCGCCGCTCACATCGGCCAATGAGGACGACTTGCTCAAGCTACGCTTGACCGTGCGTGCAAACGCCATGAGCTTACTGCTGCCGTTCTGGGGCTTTCCGGATGTGCCATGTGGCTGGTGCTCGTTGGATAAGCCCGACGTCTTCGAGCCTGTGAACGACCTCGATTCTGCGCTGAGGGTAGGCATCCATGCGCTCGGTCCAGGTGAGTAGACTGGCCGAGCATCCGGCTGAGTCTCTTGCGATCGTTCCAGCTCCTTGGACAGCATGATAGGACTGCCCAGCTGTTGTTGCTCGCGGTTCCGGCTCTTGCTCGCATCGTGCCGTTGACCCGTCTCGGCGTCATGTCGCTCACTCCGGTATGATCGGTCTCCGTCGACACTGTCGCCGCCTTCTACCTGGTGCTGATAAACTCTTGCACGTGAGGGCGACTGGAAGGGTGTACCCCGTTCGACTTTGGTGGACGCAATGGCAGATGCGTGGGCACGCGATGGCGTGAAAATGTGTTCCTTCGCGGCCGCCTCACGCTGCTTGGACTTGCCCATTGGCGTCCCGAGGAGCGCTTTCTTGTACTTGTTCAGCACGGGTGAGAACATGCCCTCCTGCTTGAGCTCCGCATTCTTCTGGACCGGTGAGTGAGGTGCATCGAACGACCGATCCTTGCCCTTCCCATGCTTGTGAGTATGTTTGTCCTCCTCCGTATCAGCGCGCTTGTCAAAATCCCGGCTCCGGGAGTAGCCAGAGGTAGAAGTGTGGCTATGATGTCCGACCTCCTCGATGTTTGAGCTCCGAGCCGCATTTGGCGAGATGCGAGAGTTCTGCTGATGGCTAGCATCGTCTGTCGACACCATGCCGTTGGCGCTGGTCTCGCGTCCGTGGTCTGATCTTTTGTCTTGAGGCTTGTCGGGGCGCGAGCTGATGACAGAACCGTCACCGTGAGGCTCGTCTAGCACCTTGAGAAGCTGTTCCTTGGGCACGGGAGGCACGGCCTCGTCTTGTGTGAAAGCTTGGCGCCGACTACGCTCGGCCTTGACGGCCTCGAGTTGAGCCCGAACGACGGCACCAAGACTGGCATCAAGATCGTCGGTGAGAATCGAGATGTCATCGGCGTCCTCTGCGTCTTGTATCAGCTGCGAGTCGACAAAGTATGGATGGAGCAGAGCGTCGGCCTCGTCGATGCGCTGAAGAGGATCCGGGCTGAGCATGCCGCGGATCAAGTCCTCTAGCTCCGAGCTGATGGTGTATGTTCCTATCCACGATCCGGACATCGTTCGCTCGTAGTAGATGGCCTGCGATCTCATCCATAGTCAGCACAAGTTCAGCATATGCGGCTAGGTCGTCTGGACTCACAAGCTCTTCCTTGGTCAGAAATTGTTCCTCTTCGTTCTCGAATGGGGTGCGACCCTATGAAGGATGTTGGAGATGAGCTCGAATTGCTCTCCTCCACCCCATCGACGCTACTCACTGTCGCAATCTCGAAGAATGTGACGCCCAAGCTCCATAGATCGCTCAGTCGCTCGTCGTGGAGGTCGCCTCGTGCTCGTTCCGGCGATAGGTACTCCGGCGTGCCCCAGCTGTTCTTTGTACAGAAGCGCGGCATCAGATTGCCCTCTTTGTCGAAGTTCTTGGCCACACTAGCTTCGTCGTGAAGCTGGGCGAAACCAAAGTCGGCGAGGATGGGAATCGAATGCAGGACCGGATTGAGCGGCGCGTCTGGGGGCGTACCGGCTGGTGCGGGAAGTATCTCGATCATGGTGTTCGCTGTTGAGAAGGGCGGCTCAGCAACGGACGCCCGCATGTCAGCTCGCCTCGCCTTCACTCACCCGTCTTGACATCGTTGTGCGTGACGTTGTTCTGATGAAGCCAGAACACGGCGCTGAGCAAGTGTTGGAAGTATGCGCGGCAGGTCTCCGGTGGCAATGCTACGTTCATCGGTTGTCTGCAGGCAGCCAGAATGTTAGCGCGCCTCAGTTGCACGTCGAATGTTCCTTGCTCTCACCTGAAGTACGGCATCAATATGACGGCTGAGGAGGTAGGTGTGGAAGATCA
This sequence comes from Salmacisia buchloeana, assembly GCA_029952725.1. Classification (NCBI taxonomy): domain Eukaryota; kingdom Fungi; phylum Basidiomycota; class Exobasidiomycetes; order Tilletiales; family Tilletiaceae; genus Salmacisia; species Salmacisia buchloeana. Next base: position 360,622 of record CP124198.1, read on the forward strand.
ACGTCTACTTAGCATGGCACGGGGACCATGCAGCTCACCGTAGCTTGGAGTGATCAAGAACTCGTAGAAGCGCATGATTGCCGGATGGCCAGCAGGAGGCTGCATCATGACCCTGCATCGACCTCCGGGCCCGACGCTGAGACTGGCCTTCCGAGGATTCCGGTTCTTGGGCCATGGGGCACTGCCGACGGCCTTGAGGATCTTGAACTCGTTCCACAGACTACGAACGCGAGCATTGGAGGGCGCTGTGCGTTGGCGATGGCACAGCTTGGCTGCGAGCGTGGTGGCCGGAAGATGAGGTGTCAAGGAGTTGGGATGCCGGGGCTGGACAGTCCAAATCGAGCCCCAGTTGCCTGTAAAGACGATGAACCGCTCAGTACAGTGCTTTGCGACAAGCTAGGCCGGAGAGGAGGCTCACCATGACCAATCTCCTTCTCGAAGTTGAGACGATCAGCCAGTTGCTCGTCGCTGAGGCTGTATACGCCGCTGTTCTGCTGGGCGGCCGACGCTGAGGCTACGGTGGGTGAGCCAGCCGATGATGGGGACGGTGCAAGGTGATCTTGTCCTGTTGCTGCAGTCTTTGGCTTGGATCCAGCTTGACCCTTGTCACCTCCGAGCTTTTCTGATGCTTGAGCTTGACCAGCTGGGGACAGCAGCTGCCTTCCATGCTGGGATGCTGGGATGGCGGCCGCGCGTGAGGCTTGCTCGGACACGTTGAGTTGATGGCCAGCGTTGTGAGGGGTCGAGTACGACTCGTCGCTGGAGTGGGCACTCTTGAGCGCGGCTGCGGCGGCTGTAGGCGCTGCTTGATGTGCTCCTACTTCGGCAGAGATGTCCATCGACACGGACTGGTCAGGGTTGCCGCCGGTCAAGGGCGCGACGGCGAGGCCGGGGGCAGGTCGGATCGTCTTGCCCTGTGCATCCTTGGGCTGGGAGAAGTGGACGTCCGGCAGGAGGGCCTGCTTCGCAGGAGCCTTGGCCGATACAAGGGCCGAGGTCGGTGTCTGTGCCAGGGTTGACCTTGTGGTGAGGGTGGGTGTATGTGAGGCTGCTGCTTGTTCGCCTGCTGGCCGTGGACGATGCCGGACTGGGGTGTCCATGGCGACCTGCTGCTCCCTTGGCGAGCGCGGCCTTGCGTCCCGCCGCGTACAGGGCAGGTCCGAGGTGCGTGTAGGCTGTTGCAGCGCTGAGAGCTGCTGCACGCGTCTCCCTTGGGCGATGCCCTCTGCGTGGTGTGATGGGCCGTCTTGAACGAGGACGATGTGCAGAGGATGAGGAGGCGGTGGCGATGGGAGCTGGGTGAAGAGGGGGAGGGGGAGCAGGGGCAAGGATGTGGTAGCTGGCGACGGTGGTGATGGTGAGGAGAACGAGGAGGACGAGGAGGAGCAGGGTGATGAGGGCCTCCTTGCGTGCGCAGAAGAGATGAGGCGACGGCGACGTCTTCCCACAACACGGCCCACCCTCCGTCTCATCCCTCCATCTCGTCAGCGACGACGACGACGACGACGACGACGACGATGGCACCGCCGTCACCACGCTCAGCTGCCAGATTCGCCTCATCACCACCGTCCCATCACGGCCAGTCTCTGCACGCCAGCGCCTGTGCACGCGCGGACACGTACACCACCTCATCTCCCCGTGGCGCCGGCCGTCCGCAAGAGGACATCTCATCCGCTCCTCTGCGTCCCCAACAAGCACCCTTCTGATCAAGGTGAGTGACATCCGCACCCACGGCTTTCGCGGGCCTCTCTTCCGCGTCGGCGTCGATGCCATCGCCCCATCAAGAGGGGAGATGAGGCGGCAGACGGTTCATCTGGCACATCGACGGCCGACGAGCTGGCCGGTCAGCCCAGTGCACTCGGCATCCGCTCTGTGCTGGCATGGGCAGGGAAGACGGAGAGGAGGCAAAGGAAGGAAGGAAGGAAGGAACATGTCAACCAAGGCAGTCAGCAAGCTCGAGGACGAAGTCGGAGCAGAGCCAAACGACGCGCCAGTCCTTGCGCTGCGAGTACGAGTACGACGTGATGCCAGCGTATCCTAACGACCACCTCTCTCCTTCCTAGGTTCAGCGACACCAAGCACCGCCACGCCGACGTCCTTGCAAATCGCCACCCAATCCTCCAACTCGTCGAGCCCGACAAGGTAACGTGGACACGCCGACACCAGCCAAGCCTCACGCCGGAAACGCAACCACACACCAACCAAGCTTCAACGTCGCCTTCGCAACACCAGAAGCCGCCCGCGGACGTGGTCGACGCCTCGCCGTGACCGTCGTCACGACTCCGTCGCCTTGAGGAGGCCAGCCGATTGTGGTTCATCGCAAGTCGGACCTCATCTCCGCGCTCGCGATCCCAACCTTGCGGTGACGAATTTGTGAGCGCGTCGCATTCCTCGGTTCCCACGTGTGGGCTTGCAAAGCCGACTGCCGACCGGCCGGCCACCGTCGCCATCGCCAACGACAGCGAGCCGGAGGCAAAGCGACCCGGGAAGGTCAAGGGCCAAGCAAGGCGACCAAGATCTTCGACCCACCGACGACGCGACATCATTGGCAAGAACCACCATCATCGAGCTCGACATCTGGTCAGAACACGCGTCCATCATCACTGCTGCGCTACAAGTCTCGAGACGCAGAGGCGCCTTAGAGCTGCGCGGCATCAGGCGGGCGATCAACATCGCAGACGGGACTTCGCCTGCGCCATTGTCGAACAAGCAGCAGTCCGCTCCTCTTTGTATGGAGGCAGCCCACAGCACAGTGAGTCGCCGTTGCCCTCGCAGCGGCAGAGCATGCTCATACTTACATGCGCTGGCTCGTCCATTGTCGCGTTCATGTCCGGCCCTCAGCTATACCTTCAGCAAAAGCGCGAGCGGGACGGGCAGTCCCGACTACATTCAGCAGCAGCTCCAATGACCGACTACAGGTCCCAACACGCTTCCACTTCATCGCCACATCCAGCAAAGATTGAGGGCGACGCCGACGTAGACGTCGGTCTCAATCAGTGGGCTGGCCAGCCTGGGACATCTGCCGACGCCGTGACAGCGCAAGCGGAAGCGGCCATGGGCGAGGAGGAAGACGAGGAGGAGGACAGCGAGGTCTTGGAAGAGGAGGAAGCAAACGCGGCAGCGTATAACCATGAAGCTTGGGACGGGCAAGATCACGAGGGCGAGCAGGCACAAGGCGACGAAGTGGTGGATGATCCCGAGGAGGATGACGAGGAAAAGTCCGAGGATGGGTTCGATGACTATGGTGCGTCCACTTCCCGTCTCTCATTGCGCTTTGTGCTCGCAACGCTCTGACTCTCTTCGTCGATCTTGATCTACTCAAAGACGGCATGCTCGACTCGGATACGGCCACAGAAACGGTGACGTGGATCAAGTGGTACTGCTCCTTACCGGGGCACGACTTCTTCGCAGAAGTAGACGAGGACTACATCGAAGACGAGTTCAATATGACCGGACTCAGTCAGGTCGTGCCCTTTTACAAGGAGGCGCTGGAGATGATCTTGGATGTCGAAACGCGTGAGTGACACTACAAGCCAGCTCGCAGCTCCACAGACAGACTGATGATCTCTTCTTTTGTCGCCCAGTCGACGAAGCGCACAAGGTGCCGGACGTCTCCATCATCGAGTCATCGGCAGAGCTACTCTACGGCCTTATTCATCAGCGCTTCATCACCACGAGAAGAGGATTGTCACAAATGGTACGTGAAGATCGATCATTCCCTACCTTCCTCCGCGCACGCCCGCGTCTGAGGAAACGGCAACACCGTCAGACACTCGCCTTGCAAGATGACCAACAACTTTCAACATGCATGGCTTGCTTAACGCCCTCTGGGCGTCTCATTGCTCGCGACGATTGTCGCTGATGCAGGGACGCCCAATGGGTGCTTGCAGATCCACACCACCGTTGAACTTGACTGACTTGGCTCCATCCCCCTTCTCGCCAACCGCAATGTTGTTTGTTGTACTGACCCTCTCTTTCCGAGGCTCACAGTTGGACAAGTACGAGCTCGGGCACTTTGGCGCGTGTCCTCGGGTGTTCTGCCATTTGCAACCCGTATTGCCTTGCGGGCGGTCAGATCTGCCTGGGTTGGAGACCGTCAAGGTGAGTTTACTTGAGCGATACGGGTAGAATTGACAACTTACGCTGCTTGTATGACAACTTCAAGCTCTACTGCCCAAACTGCATGGACTGCTATCAACCTCCGAGCTCAAGATTTGCGGGAGTTGACGGCGCCTACTTCGGGACGTCGTTCCCGCACCTCTTCCTGCAGACGTACCGCGACCTCGAACCATCACCAATTGCGATCCCATCGAGTAGCTCAAGTCGACATCATGGTGCGGCGTCCTCGGCCGCTGCTACCGACGGCGGCGCAGCGGCAGGCGTGCCTTCGTCTCAGAACAGCACCTCATCCTTTGCCGACGGACCCGGAGCGAATGCGGAGGCTGCCGCCGCCGCTGCCTTCCAGCCCGTCCCCGGGGGGATCATCGACCCGCAGCTCGTGAGCCGACGCCCGCCTCAAGCTCGGATCTATACGCCTCGGATCTACGGCTTCAAGGTCAGCGAGCATGCAAAGACGGGGCCACGGATGCGCTGGATGCGGATGCGACCGGGCTCGTTGGCCGAGCTGGAGAGCGAGGGCTTGCCGCCGCCGCCTCCGCCGACGGCGACATCGCAGCCGGGCGGGTCGGGACGGGCTGGTGCGGGCGCGGCGCCGGACGCGGACTCGAAGACGACAGGGACGCAGGCGGGTGCGGGATCGGTAGCCGGCGCGACGACGGGTAGAGGCCACGCGACTGCGGGCACGGCACGCTCACCCGGCGGTGCGGTCTGACTCGACGGGATCGACACGGGCGCCATTCGACGGGAGCGCATCCCCTTGTGACATGCGGTCACGGCCTCCCTGGGCAGGGGCGTGTCGACCCTCACTGTTCACTCAAAAGCTCGGTGCCGTGCAGCAATGATTCCCCTTTCAGTGATCAGAAGCGCGTTGAAGCGGGTGCAGCATGCAGGGTGGTGTGGCGATGATACCTCTCTACCGTTCTGTTGTGTAAGGAACGGATTGTCCGTCCTGGTTGACGTAAACCCTCCGAGCGTGGCCAAAGGCGTAAGCTTACGTCCGAAGCACGCCTCGCCCCGTCTTGGAAGGCGTCCACCACCATCCCACCACGGCACCACCGTCCAGGCTCGTCCAAGTCGTCCTGCCCATCCACGACGACGTCCACAGCAACCACAGCGCCCCCTTCATCTCGCTCGTCAAGCACACAGCGCTCCGCAATACTCCGGACATGCCAGCACCGACTTCTCGCTTGCGCGCCGCCTTGGCCGCGGGCAGCTCGAGCTCCTTGCCCGGCGGCGCCAACGTGGTCGGCGTGCGCTCTTTCCGGAGTCCAATCGTGCGTACAGCGCGCAAGCTCACGATGCTGAGCCAGCGCAAGCTTCGATATGGTTGACCATCTTTGAGCTGACTTCTTATGGTCTGCTTGTCTGCGTTCACAGGGCCCTCTGCGCTCCGGTTTGACAGGCTTCCTCTTCGGGTGCACCCTCGCGTCTGCGTATGGGTACTATTATCTCGTCTCGGAGTATAAGGGCGCGTCGACCTCGATGCTTGAGGGCGTCAAGTCTCTTAGCAGCAGCGCGAGCGAGGTGAGTGACACTGTGAAGAAGGACGGAGAGCGAGGTTGCAACGTTGCTTACCACCCACCGCCCTTGTCCCTCCTCCGTACCCCCAGCTCTCCGCAACGGTCAACCGCGTGGAGCACCTCGAAGCCGAGCTGCGCGCGCTCCAACAAGACGCCTCGACGCGCGCCACGCGCGCCGAGCTAGCGCGCGCAGACGAGTACTACAAGTCGGCCTACGCGTCCTTGCACGACGACATTGTCGAGCTGCGCGCGCGCATCGCGGAGGGGATCACGTCGGCGCTGCCCTCGAGCGCGGTGGCGGAGGCGGCGTGGAGGCGGCCTACGCCGGAGAGCGTGAGTGCGCATAGTGTCGTCGAGTCCTTTTGGCCTTGGTCGACGCAGGGCAAGTCGGCCACGACGGCGGTGAGCGTGTCGACGGCGGCTTCCTCGCCACCATCAGGAGCAGCAGCATCATCACCATCAGCAAGCAGCACAAGCGGCGGCGGAGCGCACGTCACGAACAAGTTTGTCACCGAGCTCAACCCCAAGGGGATCAAGCCATGCTGCGCCTGCCCCGAGACCAAGTCGGCCCGCGACGAGTGCTTCCTCCGGCATGGAGGCTACGACGGCGCGGCGGAGGAGCAGTGCCGCGCGCTCGTCGAGGCGCATCGGCAGTGCATGGCCAAGTTGGGGTTCAAGGTGTGATCTGCGGTGGTGGTGATGGCTTCACTAAAGGTATTGGCATTTGGCCCTTTCTTGATGGCTCGCAGTTGCATCCCCGTACGAGTACTTGCTGCCTCGCTCTCAACGTAATTTGATGCACCACTCTACACTGCTATGCTCGTCGTCTCAGCGGGCCCGGTAGTCCCTCGATTCATTCAGATCTACGCCGTAGGCCCCACAAGCCCAACCGACGCCTTGCCACCTGCACCTCCGACCTTGTCCTCCTTCTCCTCCTCCTTGCGCACATACCCCGGCTTCTTGGTCAGCGCATTGATCTCGGCCCAGCTGAAGTAATGCGGCGCGACTTCGCGGAGCCACTCGGGCCGGATGGGCGTCAGGCTCCGCATGTAGTGCTTGGACGTTTCGACTGCGCGTGTGAGCGGCCAGAGTGGCGGCAGGGAGTCAGTACGCTGCGTCCTCGATGGGGCGTTGGGAGAGGAAAACTAGAAAGGACGTACCCAGTTCGTAGTAGAGCACCATAGGCGGGCGCGGGATCTCGTTGAACAGGGCCGAGGAAGGGTGCATGTGCAGGCTTGCCGAGCTCTGCTTGATGCCGCGGTAGCTGTCGCCTCCCTTCTGCATGTACGCCTGCGAACCATCACAGCGGAGACGTGAGCTCGGCATCGTCCTCCCTAGCACGAGAAAAACGACCACTTACGACGTTGTAAAAGAAGCCAGCCAGCAGCGCCTTTTGGATGGGCACAATCTCGCCCGATGCGTTCGATTCGGGCACAATCTCGACGCGCTCGCACAGCTGGGCGAGCTGGTCGCGGATGTCGCGCACGCGTCCGAGCACCTTGGGCTGGACGAAGTTCTCCACGCAAAAGCTGAGGGGATGGGAGGAGAGATTCAGAGATTCCGTCGACGCGAGGGGATGGGAGACGAAACTCACCTGTGGCTGAACCCGCTCTCGACGTACTGCTCCCACACGTTGAGAAGCGTAAAGTGATCGCCGCCCACAGTGACAAAGGCCTGACGGCGCTGATCGGCGTGCAGCTTCTTGTCCTTCGGGCGGTAGAAGAGTGACGAGCTCTCCTGGAGCATCGAGACGATGGAGAGCACCTGGAATGGAAGTAGCGTAGCCGTAAGCTTTCTCTACGTTGATAATCTGACATGGGAGGAAGCCCGCCAACTCACCTCCTCGGTGCACTTGTACTCCTCGCTAGCGAGGATGGCCCGACTGAGCATCGGATCAACCGGGAACTCGGCCATCCTCCGCCCCAACTTGGTCAACTCGCCCTTATCATTCAGCGCCCCGAGGGCATACAGCAGCTCCAAGCTCCTCCCGAGCGTGTCGACGGGGGGCGGGTCGAGGAAGTCGAAATTGATCAAGTCGTTGATCCCGATCGACTTGAGCATCAGGACGACGTTGGACAGGTTGGTCCGTTGGATCTCGGGCGTCGTGTGCTCGTCCATCTCGTTCTTGAAGGCCCAGACGGTGAAGAGACGGAAGGCTTTGCCTGGTCCGACGCGGCCAGCTCGGCCGGCGCGTTGGTTTGCAGACGCGCGAGAGCACTGAGGGGAATGGAGACAGCAAGCGTGTAAGTCCTATGCCTCCCCTAGCCGACACTCAAGCGCGTACTCACTGGGACGACGGTGAGCGCAGACATGCCCGTCCGCGGGTTGTACGAGTTCTGCTTGACGAACCCGGGATCAATCACGTAGACGACCCCATCAATCGTGATGGACGTCTCCGCAATATTCGTCGCCAGCACGACCTTGCGCGCCCCCTCGGGCGTCGGCTCGAAGATCTTGGCCTGCATCTCGGCGGGCAGGTTGGCATAGATCGGACACACGATCAGCTCGGGTATCTTGGAGCCGAGCGCGCGGCACGTCTCTTGGAGGTTCTCCATCGCTGCGTCGATCTCGTCTTGGCCCGTGAGGAAGACGAGGATGTCGCCGTTGATGGGCTGCGTGGTGTGGATCTGGAAGATGGTCGTGATCGCTGCGTGGAGGTAGTTGGCTTCCGGTTGAGGGGTATAGTGGATGTCGATGGGGAATCGACGGCCCGGCACTGTAAGAAAACAGACAGGTCAGTCGTTGTACAGCACAGCTATCAGCAAGAGGGTGGTGACTGACCATTGAAGATGGGCGCATCATCAAAGTACTCGCTGAACTTCTCCGCGTTGACCGTCGCACTCGAAATGATGAGCCGAAAGTCGGGCCGGAAGCGCGCAATGTCCTTGACGAGGCCGAGGAGAATGTCGGTGGCGAGTGTGCGCTCGTGCGCCTCGTCGATGATCATACAGCTGTACTGGGACAGGTCGGGTTCGGTGAGGAACTCGCGCAGGAGCATACCATCCGTCATGTACTTGATCACCGTCGCATCCGATGTTTGGTCTTCGAAGCGTATACTGCGAAGTTTCAGTCATTGTCAGTCGCCAGGCAGGGGCTGCAATGGGAGAGTAAGAAGGACTCACGAGTAGCCACACTCGCGGCCCAGCCTAACGCCCATCTCTTCTGCCACACGCGCTGCCACACTCATCGCAGCCACACGTCGAGGCTGGGTACACCCGACCTTGAGCCCGCCCTTGGTATAGCCTGCCTCATGAAGGTACTGCGGGATCTGCGTCGTCTTGCCCGACCCCGTCTCGCCGACGAGGATGAGCACCTGATTGTCGGCCACGGCATCGAGGAACTCCCTGCGGAGCTGGTACACTGGCAACGTCTTGCGCATCTCTTCAATCGACTGCGCGCGCTGCTCCGCCTCGGCAATTTGCTTCTTGAGCGCCACGTCTTGTGGCCGCTCCGCCTTTGCAATGTCGCCCAGCCCGGCCATGGTGTTGTCCGCGACGAAATCGATCATCTGCGTCGGGTCGAGGACAAAGTCGTACTCGTCTTCGGGCGGGGCGGTGTCGGCCTCGGGTACGAACTTGCTCTTTTCGAGCTGTTCGCGTTCGAATTGGTCCAGGTCGGACGGCTGAGCGGCTTGCTGTCTCTCTGCTTTGTTGTCCTCATCTTTGGCGAGCATGACTGTCAGTATCAAAGCCTAGCGAGTGCTCAGGCACAGCATTGGCAACTCACATCTGGAGTATAGGGCAGCTTGCTTGCGCTTGCGATCGATTTTGCCCTGCTCTGTGATGTAGTCTTCTGGCATGGCGTACCCGCCGATGCCCTCCTGCTCGATGCGCTGACGTTCCTCAGCCAGTCGTAGGACCTCCTTTTTGAACTCGAGTTCACGGCGCTCCCGCTTGGTCATCTGCACGCCACGGAAGAAGCGCTCCTCGTCGGCGATTTCGAGACGGAGCAGGTCGAGTTGCTGTACGGAGCGCTTGTCAAGGTAGGCCTGACGGGAGCGGTCTCGGAGTGCTGGCATGGCAGCTTCGCGAGCGGCCCTGTCGTCGGCGAGGAGCCGACGGGCTGCGAGCTCGGCGTCGTGCTTGGATGAGGAGCGATCCTCGACGACTTTTTTGGAGGAGCCTGCCTTGTCCTTTTCGCGCATACGCCTGGCGAACTCGTCTCGCTCTGCGAGATCGCGGAGTCGCTCGCGCTCCTTGCGCACATCTTCTGGTGTTGGGCTGCGTGATCCGGAACGTGAACCGGGTTTGGAGGAGGGTGCGTCGGCTGGTGGTTCTTGCAGAGCCACCTTCTTCTTCTTGCGCTTCTTTTCTGGCTTGATGTTGAGCTGCTCGATGCCGCCGCTGGCGTCGTCATCGTCGTCGGCGAGGAGGGCGTACCTCTTCTTGCCCGCTACAGTGCTGCTGTCTGCGACTGTTGATGAGGAAGCGCGTGCTTCGTTGTCAACCTTTGCCTTGCCCTTGGAGCGCTTCTTGGGTACGCGGTCGTAGAGACTGTGGACGAAAGCGTGGGCATCTGGCGAGTCGGTGAGGCCAAACTCGGCGAGCTTTGCGTAGAGGCCGTCTACGGAGGCGGCTGAGGCGGCTGAGACGTAGATGAAGTCGACAATGGTCGACTGGGACACGCCGAAGAAGCGGAGTGCGTGGTCGGAGATCCACCGCTTGGTGTCGTCCATGGATGGATGACTGGGTGCGCAGTGCTTGCGCGCAGGCAACGCGTGAGTGCGAGGTTAGACCTCGGTGTTGATAGTTGAGGGAGATGGTGGTGGTGGTTGCGAAGGTCCAGTCAGTGCCGACTGTCGAGGTTGGGTTCGGGCGGGACACAGCGATGCCGGGATCGGGATGCCGATCCGGGAATCCGGGATTGTGGAGCTGGCTCTGGCTTGGCCGGCGGTTGCCTGCCTGCCTGGGCTGCTGCTCGGCTGCTCCGCCCGCCACGCCCGTCTGATGAGGCTCCCACCACGCAGCTGAGAGAGCGTCCCGGTCGACCTCATCGTCGCCATTGCCAGCCTCGACCTCGACCTCATCCTCAGCATCAACGACATGAACAACGGCATGGCAGCAGGGTGGATGGGAACAGCACCAGCAGCAGCAGCCACAGCCACAGCCAGGCATCGACAGCGGAGGCAGCAAGAGCAGCAGCAGCACCTACCGCCTGTGTCCCAGCACCCCCCACCCTCCGATAACACCACCGCAGCCAGTGGGAGCCCACCCAGCACAAGCAGCATGCACCACACCAGCAGCACCCAGCACGCACAGAGGAGGAGCGGGCGTGCGGGCAGCGAGGCAGCCGCATCCACGTCACAGCCCAGCCCACCGCCAGCACCGGCCAGGAGAAGCGCCAGGCGCATCGCCCTCGCCGCCCTCCTCACCGCCGCCCTCGTCGCCGAGCTGCCATCAGCCGTGGGCGCGCAGGCGGAGCACCACGCCGCCAAGTCCAAGGACGACAAGAACGACACCAAGGCAGACGACGACGCCGCCGCCGCCGCCCTGCTGCCCCTCGCACCCGTCGCCGTCCCAGCCTTTGTCCAGTGCGAGACCGTCACCATCAACGCAACCACGAGCGCAAACCCAGACCTCAACGCACACAACCTCGTCGTCGCCGTCGACTTCCCCAACGGCACCGAGTACTTCACCGACACCGTCAAGGGCCTCGGCAAGAAGGCAGCGCCCGAGGCCTTTGTCTGGCAGTGGGAAGCCGTCGACCTCGCAGCGGGCACCCAGTTCCTCCTCTCCATCAACCAGACGGCCAACCAGGCAGGACGCAAGAGCAGCAGCAACAGCAACTCGCCCCGCGAGCTCATCCTCCTGCCTCCGACCCTCTACACCGTCGAGCCCTCGGCCAAGAACGACACCTCGTGTCTCCAAGAGGCATCCGCCTCCAACCACAAGGGACGCAAGAACCGCGAGGCCCAACAACGCGGCCAGAACGAGGTCCGCATCATCGGCATCGTCATCGGCGCCTTCGTCTTTGTCCTCCTCCTCCTCATCGGCTTCATGGCCCTCCGCAGGAGACGCGAGGCCAAACGCACAGCCGCCAACGTCGACTCGTACGACCATCTCCACGGCATCCAGCTCATCGACTCTTCCGCGCGCTCGTCGTCCAATCACGGGCAGGGTGACCGCGCGCCCGGTCTAGGGTACATGTCCAGGATGGTCGGAGGCCGACTCGAGCCGGACGGTTCGGCTCACCAGGGTCCTTCCTTCGCGCCCGACGATCCGTTCCAGAACCCGGGCGGGACAGCAGGAGGGAGGGGGCATCAGTCTAGGCATAGCCTCACGACGGCCCTCGACATCTCCCCAGGACGGACCCTCGCCCTGGGCCAAGCAGGATCCCTCCCCTCCTCCGCCGGGCACCACCTCGCCGGCCCCACCACCCGCTCCAAAGCCGCCGGCAACGGCAACGGTCCCACCAACGGCCTCCTAGGCCATGCAGACGAGAACGAGCCCCTGCCCACATACCGCGAGAGCGCAGCGGACCGCCGACGGCCCATCAAGCAGGGTCGACTCGGCGCCGACGGGAGGATTCAGGAGGGTGTGGTCGTGAGGGCGCGCCCGCCGCGGTATCAGAATGAGTGGCGGGAGAATCTGCCTGGCTCGGCGGGGGCAGGAGTGGGGGCGGGGGCGGATCACCACCACGCGGCAGGAGGAGGGACGCCAGAAGCGGCATCAGCAACGGCGCCGTACGAAAGTCCAGCCTCGCAATACCCCTCCGTCTCCTCCCCGCCTCTCGCTGGCGCGGGGGAAAGCGGGCACGACGCAGGACCGTTTGACGACTCGCACCGCTCGCCCATCCTCGGCGCTGGCGCCGACTGGGCACGCGGCGGCGGTGGTGGTCATGGAGGCGGCGGAGGAGGAGGAGGAGGGACCCTATCCTCGTATCACAACAGATGATTCCATTCAGCTGCTGATCTACGAGACTACCAGTGACCTTCGATATCAAACCTACTGGTACACGTACACGTGAACTTATCGTCCCGCCGCGACACGACTTCACACCGTCTATCTTCTTCTGATTGTATTCGTACCCGTACCCCCGTTCCTATCCCGCGCCGCCTTCACGCTTTCTTATGCACGCAGTTTCATCTACGCGTGTATTGATTGACCCTTGGATCGGCGTCGTCCGTCCGACGAGGAGAGGGTAGGCACGTAGGCAGAAAGACAAGACGTCCCGCCTCACCGAACCGCAAAGCACTGCGCGACGCTCGTCTGCACGCGCTTCGAGCGCGGCCTCGCCGGCGTCGTCCCCTCCCCTGTCGACGCCGCTGCTGCGTTGGCGTCGGCTCCGGAAGCAGGGTGGGGGTGCTCGACGAGGTAGTGAATCTCGACGTCGAGCTCGCGCGAGTGGGTGGGGCTCTGGCTCACTTGGATGTGGCCCGAGATTGTCGATCCTGTTGTGTCAAGCAGACAACCAGTCAGAAGGAGGTGCATCAGGCGGTGAAGGGGAGGGAGGGAGGGATAGGTGGGACTGGCCGGAACTCACCCTGCTCGACCTCAATGGGCTCCTTGAGCAAGAAGGCCGTCTGTTTCCAGTGCGTCTCCTTGCCGTGCGGACCCGTCGTAAAGCTGACCGTCTCGCCCTCGCCCTCATCCTCGCTTGAGCCTGAGCCTGGAACCGAGCCAGGCTCAAAGACGGCATTCCCGCGCAACCCCTCCGCAAGGCCCGGCACGTCCCCCCTGACCACCTCCCGAGCCTCACACGGCGGCAAACCAGACAACACCTCCCCGCCCTGCAAATCGCGCCTCCCCTCGGGCGGTACCAAGTCGGCGCGCGCGAGCGGGGCGGGGAGGAACCACGTGTCGAACCAGGAGAGGAAGGCGTGGATGGTGCCCTTGCGCGAGGCGACGAGGTGGAAGCGGGACTTGAACTCGGGTTGGCGCGTTGACATTGTCATCAGTGGCAAGTCCTGTCGTTGCCAACGTGGACAAGCCATGTCAGTTGTTTTGGTTTCTCAGCGCCTGCAGGGATGGGGGAGGCCCACTCACAAAGATGTTGGCTGTATCCGTAATGAGCGCCTCGGCCTTCAGCCCCTCCGTATACGCCTCGTCCGTCAGACCCGCACACATCGCGCTCATCCCGAACCCGTACACATCGCGCCAGAAGTGGACGCGCTCGTGCAACAGCTCGGCATCGTCGACGCCCGCGAGTGTCATGCGGCAGTGGCTGGGTGCGAGGATGCCGCCGCCCGTCGAGGTGCCGTCTGCTTGGACGGTGGTGGGTTTGCGCAGGTAGCGGTCGCGGGCGTACAGGACGGAGGGGAGCATCGCCTCGTAGATAAGGAAGTACCTGACGAGAGGAAAGCCGATGGGTTAGGAAGCCATCACATAGTCGAAAGAGATGGCACGACTCACCCCATCCACTCCGAGATGATCACATCAACCTTGCCCTCATACGGCGCCAGCTCCTCCCCCAGATCTTCAACCTTGCCCTTGAACACGCGAATGACGGTGCCAAACTTGTTCTCCTGCACATTGAGCACCGTCCGATCGGCAATGTCGCTCGCGTCAATCGCCAGGACCGACGCCGCCCCCGCCCGGGCAGCGAAGAGGGACAAGATGCCGGACCCGCACCCGACGTCCATGACAATCTTGCCGCGGAACAGGTGCTGGTTGGCGGGGGAGAGGATGAACTTGGCATAGCTCAGCGTCCGGACCGAGTCGCTGATCATGGTCTGGTGGATGTCGTTGGAGGCGTAGGATGTGAAGTAGTACTGGTCGTCCAGCTTGTCATTCTCGGAGAGAGGGGCGTGGGTCTTGGAGACGCCTGCAAAGGGCCCGAGTCGTGACTTTGCCTTGCCCTTGGGTGCTGTGGCAGGCTCCGGGGCGGAAGCGGCCTCGCGGTCGGCGTGAGTGAGGCCGATGCTCTCTGCGTAGCGTTCTCGCAGGTCGTCAAATGCCAGACGCAGGGCGGTGAGTTCCGACTCGAGCTCGGCGCGAGAGGGCCCGCGATTGGCGGCGCCAGATGCGCCGGCCGCAGCACCGACCGCTCCGCTCCCGTCGTCTTCGCTGTCAAAGTCGAGCTGAAGCAGACCGTCCTGCTCGAAGCCAGGCACAGGTTCCAGCTGCGCGTCATCGTCTAGGAACGGCTCGGAGCCCTTGAGCGCGTTGACCTGGTCTGGGGAGAGGGGCTGCCCTTTGACCGTGGCTCGTCGAAGGTAGTTGAGCAGGCGAAGTACTTGAATCGCGTCCAGTCCTGGGCGCAACAACACAACGAGCACCGTCAGCAATCCTCCAGCTTGTGAAAAGCATCTCGAGCGCACGCTCACCTTTGGCGCGCACAATGGCGCGGAAGTCGACACCGTGGACCTGCTTGGCATGTTGCAAGGCAGCCTCGGGTCTCGAGAAGAGCTTGAGATCTTCACCGGGCGCGTCTGCAAAGAGGGCACGCGTGGGGGTCTTGAGGCCGCGAACTTGGCCAGCGTCTGCATCGGCGAACACTAGGCCGTCGTTGTCGTCGTCGTCGACCCAGTCACCATAGTCCTGGTCGTCGTCGCCGTCGTCATCGTCGCTGTCCAACGCGTCCTCAACGTCGCCGTGTTCGCGAGTGTCTGCGCCCGGGGCTGGCGCAGGGGCAGCAGACGTTGACCCAGAGCCAGCGCCGGTGGCGCCAGCCTGTCCCGGTGGTGTTGTTGATGTGCCCATCTTGAGGACGTGGGGGCAGGAGGACCTTGATGATGGTCATGGTGACGGGGCCTGGGTGTGTTCCAACCTGTCCAGAAACTTTTGGCACCGACGAGATGACGCATCGGTACCAAGATCGGGCTGAGCACGTGGAGTGCCGGCTAGCAGGGAAGCAACAGTCACTCGACGAACGGATCCACGGGCAAGCACCCTTGAAGCGCACGACCATCACCACGTCGAGCCCACCTCGCAACCCTGCCACGATGTCAACCTCGTCCACAGCCGCCAAGTCACTGACACCGCGCAAGGTGGCCATCGTCGGGTGCCCATTCAGCTGCGGCCAGCCACGCGCAGGCGTCGATGCCGGCGCCATCTCCCTCGTCGAGGCCGGCCTGGTCACCCAGCTCGAGACGCTGGGCTACAGCGTCCGCTTCGACGGCCACAACCAGTTTGAGCCTGCAAACCGGCTGCTGCTCGACGACGCCGACATCGGCAAGATGAAGTTCCCACGGACCGTCTCGCAGGTGTCGCGCGCCGTCGCCGACATTGTCGCACAGCACGCCCTTCAAGGCGAGCTGCCCCTCACCCTCGGCGGCGACCACAGCCTCGCCCTCGGCACCGTCTCCGGCGTGCTGCGCGCCCACCCCGAGGCAGGCGTCATCTGGGTTGATGCCCACGCCGACATCAACACGCCCCTGACAACAGACACGGGAAACCTGCACGGCTGCCCCGTCTCCTTCCTCATACGCCTGCCCGGCACCGACGTCGCCCCCTTCTCCGACTGGCTCGCCTCCACCCCACCACTCAGCAAGGACCGCATCGTCTACATTGGCCTCCGCGACGTCGATCCGCCAGAGAAGCAAATTCTGCGCGAGAACGGCATCAAGGCGTACAGCATGCACGAGGTTGATCGGTACGGCATCGGTCGCGTCGTCGACATGGCGCTCGACTACCTCAACGGCGGGGTCGAGGGCAAGCGCGAGCGGCCGATCCATCTCAGCTTTGACGTCGATGCTCTGGACCCAACTGTTGCGCCCAGCACGGGTACGCCGGTGCGTTCCCCTCTCCTCCTTCCTCTAACGACTCGCGAGCTGACCCATGCTTCTGATTGCAACACAGGTTCGCGGCGGCCTGACCTTCCGTGAGGGACACTACATCTGCGAGGCCATCTATCAGACCGGCACCCTCGTCGCCATGGACCTCATGGAGGTCAACCCCTCCCTCTCACCCACCGACGCAGAGGCCACCGTCGCCATCGGCTGCTCGCTCATACGCAGCGCCCTCGGAGAGACGCTCCTCTGAGCCCCACGGAACATGCTCGGAAACGAACCCACAACTTGAATGTAGCCCTGTTCTCCTACGCTTCCTCGCATCGTAGAATGTCACCTAGATTGTCAAGAGGCACACCAGAGTCGGTATCAGCACATCAGGGATGTTTTCATGGTGGAGAGTGGAATTGAGTGACGCCAGCCCCCAACAGTTGAGTGGGCCTCCCATCTATTGGACCGTCCGGTACGCCTGTTTCTTGCCCAGCTTCGTCTTGCGCTCCACCGGCAGCTCAAACGTGAGATGGCCGCGGTACCGACGCAGATAGGCAATCGCGACCTCCTCCACCTCGTCCGGCACCAGACCAAGATCGGCCCAGCTCTTCGTGCCCGGCTCGTCCGCCTTATCATCGAAATACCGACGCACGACCTCGTCCGGGCTGAGCATGGGCCACCACGCCACATCGGCCACCTTGGCAGCGGTCATGAGCACCGGCTTGGGAATGTTCAGCCCGAGCCGGACAATCTTGTTCATCGTCAGGGTTTGGACCAGGTTGAGCAGTTCTGAGACGGTGTGCGTCTTTGGCCCGGCGAGAGTGAATGTTTGGCCGATGGAGGTCTCTTCGGCGTCCATGAGGAGCTCGAGCGCCGTGGCTACGTCTAGGCTGTGGACGGGACGAAGCTTGGTCCGGCCGTAGTTGACGTGCCAGGTGATGGGCCATGCTGAAGGAGGGAGAGACAGGGTGAGCTTTGCCCCGGCAAGGCAGCCAGCGCGCCGAGGCACAGAGAACCAGGTACTCACAAGCCATCGAGTTCAACAATCGATCCTCGTGCCCGTAGATCGGACCCGGTCTCACGATCGTAGCCCCTTCAAACGCGCGCCTGACCGCAATCTCGCCCTCCGCCTTGGTCCGGTAGAAGGCCGAGGGCGAGTCGAGGTCGGCGTTGAGGTGCGAGACGTGGACGAAGCGCGAGACGCCGGCGGCTTCCGCGATTTGGGCGATGCGCTCTGCGCCGGAGACATGGACGTCGGCGAACTTGAAGTTCCTGGCGTGGTGGAAACGGTTGAAGGGCAAGGGTTAGTAGTGTGCGAGTTCAGATGTGTGGACTGGGAAGGGAGGAAGGGACCACTTACTTGGTCTCGTAGTTGCGGCCGACGAGGTTGTAGACGATATCCGAGTGGCGGAGACACTCCTCCGTCTGCTGATCATCGCGCAGGTCCCATTCCTGTAGACATGGCACAGGCATGGCGTGTCAGTCGCGTCGAGGCCCGCGCAAGGTCCTATCCGACGCAAAACCCCGACTCACCATGGGCACAATTTGACCGAGATCGCCAAGCACCTTGAGATGACGCTTCTCCTCTTCATCGCGGTATGGGATTATGACCTGGGTACCGCGCTGAGCGAGGCGGTTGACCAGATAACGTCCGAGGAACCCGGTGCATCCGAAGACGGTTGCGACGTGGCCTGATACGGATGACCTGCGGGAAGCGGCAGAGAAGGTCGAGGCTCAGCACGGGCACGTCTGAGCAAGACTGACTTTGGGCAAGACTCACCGCCCACCGCCGTAGGGACCCGCTTTGATGATAGGCTTGCCCGTCTTGCGCTTGATGACGAGGTCATGGGCACCGCGAGCACCAGCCGGCACCATCACCGACGATGTAGAGGCAGCGGCGGCGGCGGCGGCGGAGAGCAGAGTCGCCCGCCGGGTAGGAGCGCGGACGAGCATGCCTGCGACGACTGCCGACGGCGAGGACATCTTCTTGAGGATACGAGGGGCGGATGAGATCGGCGTCGTGGTCGTACTTGTCGTGGTCAGTGACGGCGGTGTCGGGAAGGGCGGCGCCGGCGCTGGTGCTCTCCATGATCATTAGGTTGCCGATCACCACCCAGGCTCTCAATAGACAGCATGCTGGCATACCCATTTCCACGGGCTGTTACATCTCTCCTACCTGCTCAGCTGTCATCCTGGGCAGCGCAGAGAGGCAGGACTCTGGCGAGGGAGGCGCAGCCCTGCCGTGTGAGAATAGTTGTCCCTTTCGAGAGGGTCGATTGCGATGAAGCTGAGGAGAGCCAGCCTGATACACAGCAACGCCAGCAGCCGCTATGTTGGATCTACTGTCCAAGGACGGCTTGACCTGAGTCCTGGCCGTAGCCGCGAGGGTCGCTGGTGCTGCCTGGTGCTGTCTGGTAGATGCGGTGACCAGAGTTTCTTGATGCTCTAGCACGGACTGCTCTGTCACCTTGAGCTCGACTTGGTTGGCGCTGGACTTTGTTGTGCGTACATCAACCGCTGTCTTTCTTCGAGCACCCTCCTCTTGTTGAAGTAATCGACCTGCCCAGACAGAAGGACAGACGAAGACGTATGTCAGCATCGACGTGTCTTCTAGGCCCACGGCGGTACTGCACTCACCCAGCTCCTCGCGCAGTTCTTCTCAAATCCTTGCCTCTCCTTCTTGCATGGATCCTCCCCACGCGCCCTTTCCACGTCGCGCGAGCTCGGAGGCGGTCCGCGCCCGTCGCTTGTATCTGTGCCCGGTGGGATGGTAACGTTGTGTGCGGTGAGGCAGTTGTAGTACGCGTCCCGATGAGTCCAACATTGTTGCCGTTCTGCCCGGGAAGGCGCTGCTGGTGGGGCTGACGAGGACGAGCTGCTGGAAGATGAGAACAGCGGCATGCTTGAGAGTGTGCGCTCTTGCCGTCCTTGATGCTGACTTGGAGAAGTGGGAATGCTGAGCGTCGAGGTCGTCGTCGTTGGCAATGTGTTGCGAAGGTCAGCGATGACGGGTGTCGAGTGCCGACCGTATCTGAACGGTCGTTCGATCTGCACGTGACCACGACGCGCGACGCGTCCGTCTGGCTCGCCGTGTTGATCTTCCGCACGGAGTGCCATCGCAGCCTCATCACACCCGTCCACGATGCGCACGACTTCCACCACCTCGACACCCCAGACAATCATCCCCGACGGCGCTGCAAGGCAGCGGCATGGCATCGACATACTCAATGTACTCGGGCTCGCTGCGGCCAGAGTCATCACTGCCCACCATCGACGAAGGCGTCTCCCACCTTGGAGAACGTGAAGGCGATGGCAACGGCGACGCAGCAGCTCCAGCAACACCGCCCATCGTCTCCCAGAGTCGCTCACCTCGGTACAGCAAGATCTCGCTCAACTTGCTCCCTCCGGGACATCAGTCTCCCACGGCACGGGTGGTCTCATCTTCATCGACAGCATCAGGTACGAGCGGGACATCGACTGCGGCTCACAGCAGCTCAAGCAACAGCGGTATCGCACCACGCTCACGCCACGGTACAGCCGGATCATCGAACACAACGGTATCGCTGCTCAGCCTCAACGAAAGTGAGCTCTTCCGCGGGGCTCAGAACGCGCTCGCGCATCTTGACATGCCCCAGAGCTCCGGGAACGACAAGTACGACACCGATCCTACAGCGACTTCCATCGCGCTCAGCCAGCACTATCAGCGTCATGCACAACTTGACGCAGAAGAAGAGACGGCTCAGCGCATCGAGGATGAGAACATGACGGGCATCTCACAGCTCACCAAGACGCCTATGCCTGCGGCAAGATATCGCCAGCAAGGCGTCGTGCCCGACTCTCCGTCCCTGCCTTCCTCACTGCGTCAAGTCTTGGCAACGACAGCAACACCCAGATCCAAGTCCGTCACCTTTGCATCGCCTCAGCCTGAAGACGCAGATGTCAGTGCGGAGGACGACATGTCAGCTTCCGAGCGAGCCATGCTATCGGAATGGACGCAGCGACCTCCTTCCGAATCATCGCCGCCGTCGCGCTCGTTGGCACGTAGTTCACCGCGGCGCTCACCGTCGCCGCTCGAACATGACGACGATCATGCAACGTCTCCACCGCACCAGCCTTCGTCTCCCTCGCCCGTAAGTCGGGCCAGCCCCGGGTCTGTGGCCTCAACAAGTCTCAGACCGGGAAGGTTGTCAGGATCGCCGAGCGCCCATACAAGTGTGGCGCACACACCATCCCGACTTCGCAATGTCGTCACTATCACCGACACGGAGTCTTCGGTTGATTCGGTGCTGACTACGGACAAGTCACTGGAGCAGTCGCCTTCGTCGACCCGACCACCGTCAAGGCATGAGCAAGCCTCTCCGCCTCGATTCAGTGTCGCCAAGACCCCGGTCGCTTTGAGTCCGCTGCGGCCTAGTGGCGAGCAAGCTCAAGAGCTGGCCGTCTCGGCTTCAAGCACTGCTCAGAGTCCGGCGACGGCCACTGGCACCGGTACCTTTGCTACGGCGGATAGCTTCCAAAACACACCGTCGGCCTTAGCCAAAACGCAGACTTCGAGCTCGGAGAGCAACGAGAGTGACTCCAAAGCCCCAGGAGAGGTGGTGGCATCGGCCCGGTATCCATCATTCTTTGCCAACGCATCCATTCTCAACACGACCGACAACAAGGGTACACCCGAACCAGCCAACACGTCGTCATATGCACCTGGCGATGACAGCTTGTCGCGTCTCACTCGCGCCGCGCAAGCCATCAGTGCGGCCACAGCAACCGCGTTCACTCACCTCAGCCAAGCTGTCGTGCCCGCTATCGTTAACGGTGCCGACATCAGCGCGGACATCAGTGCTGACCTGAGCAAGGAAAGCGGCCACCAGGTGCAAGAGCTCGCACACGGAGCCGACTTGGTTCAAGAGATGCACGATCTACACGCGGCACTGCAGGCCAACCTCTTACGACGCCTACAGGCGGCTGAGCAAGAGCAAGTACGCGAGCGTAATGAGCGCGAGCAACTCGAGAAGAACATGAGGCGTCTGCTTGTCAGCCTCATGGGCGAACAGGATTCGACCAATGCCGCAGACGAGTTGAGCTTCTTGAACACGAGCGTCGGCATGCACGGCGATGGGGAAACTCTCAAGTCGCTCTTCGTCCGCTTCCGGACGTGGGCTCTCAACTTGGACCCGGCTCGCGGCAGAGAGTCACTTGTTGACGGTGCCGTTTCGCCAAAGTCATTCTCAAGGACCAACGTCGACGATGAAGCTCGGATGCGTGCGCTCCAATCTGAGCTCGAAAGACTGGAGGAGGAGGTGGAGGACGCGTCCCAGGCGCGTCGCCAGGCACAGGTTCGCGTAGTCGAGCTGGAAACGGAACGCGACGAGCTTCAAGACGAACGCCGCGTCTTCGAGATCGAGCTGGAGAAAGCGCGGACCGAACGAAGCACGGTCTGCTCGGAGCGCGACGAGCTGGCAGACGAGCTGGCGCTCGCACATCAGAAAGCCATCGACCTCGAGACGCAAGTTGCCGAGCAGAGCGCGGCACGCTCGCAGGCGGAGGCGTATCGACGTCGGCTTGAGGAGGAGTTTGAGGCGCGCACGAAGGAGTTGCGGCGAGAGGTGGAGGAGGCGCAGCGTGATCTTGTGCGCGTTGAGGGCGAGCGCGAGGTATTGCAAGAAGAACAGCGTGCCAGGGACCTCGATATCAAGCAAGTTCAGCATGAACGGGATGAGCAAGTCGCAAAGCTCACTGTTGAACTGGAGACGGAGCGCCAACAGCGCATCGAGCTCGAGCAGGAAAACACCCGACTCGCGTCCCTTACCGTGCCGGATGATGTCGAAGTCAAGCAAGAGCTCAGCAAGGCACAAGCACAGATCAACGAACAGGCGTCGCGCATCAAGGAGCTCGAGAAGCAGAGCGCGAATGCCGAGTTGGAGGTTGCCAAGCTGCTCAAGGTCCGGGACCGGATGGAGCAAGAGACGGCGAACCTCGCTATGGGCCTGTGAGTGTTATACAGAGTCAGTACGCCAATCTTTCGCGGTGCTCACAGGTCTGTTCCATTTCTTCAGCGCTGCGAAGCAGCAGGAGCTGAGCCTCCTGAAGCGCAATACTGGACGTCCGTCTGGTAACCTGGCCAAGGTGACAGCCACCCCGAAGACGCCACGCGCTAGCAAGAGTGCGTCCCGAGGCACGACGGACGAGGAAGACGTCCAAACAACGGTCCGGCGTCGCCCACCAACGGCCGTGCTCCAGTCCCTGATCCTGAACACCGAGACACCTCTGCCTAGCAGCCGCATCGCCAACCGAGCCGTCAATCTCAAGACACAAGCGAGCGAGTCAGACTCCGAGCCCGAGAAAAAAGCGTACCGCTCGGACGACGTTGTAGACGAGGAGAGCGAGGGCACAGATGAAGTGGCGCCCTTGCGCAGCGATCCTCGTCTGCGTAGACGGACAATGGGCTTGGAGCGTACGAGCGCGCCTTTGCGATCACTTTCAGCTCGCACTAGTCTCGGCTCCGCTGCGCATGCTGGACAGGCTCAGGAGGCGGATGAGAACCAACCTCCCAGCCGGACCGCTACTACGGCAACGGTGTCCTCGGCGGCACGGTCATCGCAAGCGCTCAATGCTACCAGCAGTATCGCAGCTCGGCGGGCAAGGAACAGTATGGGTGGCGTCGTCTCCTTGAACACTGGAGCCACTCGCACAGTCATCGTCGGATCGAGATCGTCCTCGGGCCGCGCGAGCCTCGGCGGAGCAAGTAGTACAACCACGGCTCGCGAGCGCATTTCAGCAGCCACGGCCGCTCGTCTGGCCAGACGCGAGCGCGAACGTGAGGGCGCCGTCAGTCCCACGCCCAGTGCGGGCTCGGTCGCATCTGCTCGAAGCGCCGCGTCGGGATACTCCTCTGCTTCGACCGCTTCGACGCGGACGGGCGTGCTCAGGAGCGCATCGGCGGCGGCGGCCGCGCGCAAGTCGGGTACGGCCAGCGGCTCAGTGAGCTCGACGGCGACAACCACGAGTACGGTGCGTGATCGCGCTACAGCTGTCCGGCCGCGGGTCAGTGGCGTGGGAAGCACAATCACATCTACAACGACCAACGCGCGCCGACCATCCCTGAGCGCCGGCCAGACGAGCTCTCGGCCCTCCCTCAAACGCGCCGAGCCCGACGCCGACCCTGGTACAAGCACAGGCCGACGTGAACCTCCGTCCACGCTGTCGAACTCGGCAGCAGACGCACAGGCGTCCCGGCCGCCCTCGACGGACCTGATGCGCAGCTTGCCCAGCCTGAGCTTGGCGGGGCTCAGTCTGAGCGCGGGCTCGGGGGCGGGCCGCGCCTCGCTCGCGTCCTTGTCGCGCGATGAGGAGATGACGGAGGCGGAGCTGAGTGGGCATGCGGGGGCGTCGTTCCAAGCTGGTGGCGCTGCGAGGGTAGGCGACGGCAGTGGTGTGGGAGCGAGGGCGGGATATGGCGGCGTCCTACCTGCCCGCCGACTACCTTCCGTCCCACGTACCTCGTTCACGGCTCGGGTCTCGAGCGGAGGCAGCGCCATCGGAGGCAGCGGTGGCGCGCGACGCGTCTCTTTGGGAGTCGGCGCGAACACAAGCGGTTCCTCGGGAACGACCAACCGGGCGCCCGTCATTCCTGGCGCGACGAAGACGCTGCGCCGGCCTTCGTACGGCGCCGCGGCTGCTATTTGAGCCCCGAGCTCCTCGGGCGTGGGCTTGGAGCGACACGGTGGTCCTCGTTGTCTTTAGGCCTTCTCATCATGCTTACCCACCTCCTCCTGGGCACTCATCGCGTATCTATTCCTACCTCCTTCCCCGGGTTCTCCTCCTTCCCATGTGCACCCCTTGTCAACGTCTTTGCATCTTCACACCCACCGCAGGCCCGTGTACGACCCTCTCTCGTTGCTTGTACAGCGTCAGCAATGTTCCCCTTGAGCGGTTCCTTTCAACGGGTCCAGGAGTTCAATTCGTGTACGATTCCCTTGACTTTTGATCGGAGAGTTGCGCGTACTACAGTTCCGTGTGCGAGCGAGGTAGAGGTGCAGGATTGCAAGAAGAAGCGAGGGGAGCTGTAAAGACCGTGTTGCAAGGGAGCGAATGCGAGGTAGGTTGACCCTTGGCCGTTCCGTCGTGTGTATACCCCTTGGCCTTGGGGCAGCGGACCGGGCAAGCTCACGCCGCCGCCGCACGGCTCCGACTCGCCGCCGTGGACGCCGCGTTGCCAGACGCACCGGCAGAAGCTGCAGCAGCATGGTGAAACGCAGCCTCCTGCGTAGAGCGAAGCAGGCTCATACTCCCCGCGCCCATCGCCATCGACATTCTCATCGGCGAAGTGGGCTGCGACCCGCCAGCGCCGGCGCCGATGCCTACGCCTACGCCTTGAGAAGCACTCGAGCCCGTGGGCGAAGCGGGTGAAGAAGAGTCGACGGCGCGTGCCTCGTAGCTCGCCTGGAGATACGCCGCAAAGTAGGGCGATTCTACCCGTCCGCCGCGCGCTTGGGGGCCTTGGTGACCCTGTCCTTGATTCCCATTCGTGTGTGTGTTGAGACTGGGAGTGCGGTTCGGCATCATCATCGAGTTGCCGGGACTGATAGGGTTACCGGGGGCGAAGCTGTTGCAAATGCCATTTGCGCCGACCCCCGCGGCGCCTGCCATTGAACCTATCTGCCCGGCCTGCGCGGGCCGGTGATGCTGCTGTTGCTGCATCGCATATGCACTGGGAGGAGGGTGATAGGCTTGTGGAGCTTGCTGCTGGTACTGCCCAGGTGGGTATGGACCTTGAGGCTGACCCATCGCTGCCGGCGCCGGTGGAGCACGGTGCGACAACCGTCGCCTTGCCTCCGCATCAAGAGGAGCCGGGGGCGGCGCCATCTGGCCCGGTAGGACGCCTGCTCCACTTGACAGCCGCCGTTGCTCTTGCTGAGAGTGTTGTTGTTGCGGCTGTAGCGGTAGCTGATGCTGAGCCTGCTGCGCGTGTATTCGAGCAGGAGCACCATGTACCGCGTATGCTTGCGAGGGCGGGCGTTGTGGCGCTGACGACGGCACGGGCGCTTGATGATGATACTGTTGCTGATGATATTGCTGTTGATTTTGATGTTGATATTGCTGTTGCGGGTGCGGCGCGTACATCCCCGGTGCGGCGGCGACCGCGCTCATAGGAGGCGGTCGGTAGGCTGACGGTGGTGGCGACGCGACGGACGGGGCACGGGGTCCAACGGCATGACCTTGTCCGCTATGAGCGTGGACCACTGGTTGTTGGACAGGTGGTGACACGGGTGGCGTAGGGACGGGGACCGCTTTGGTCGTCGTTGCTGGAGAAGACGCGGCGACGTCGCCCGGCACAGCAGGCATCGCTCCAGTCCATAATGCCTTGACGAACTCTTCTGCGCTGACCACGATGCCGTACAATTGGTCATCGCCGGGACTCTCGGCCGCATCCTTGCCGTCGCTCTCGCCCTCGCCACCAGTTGGCGAAGCAGAGGGCATTGCAACGTATCGCTCGAACAGATTGTTCGTTTCGCCCCGTTCGCGCGCCGCTTTGCCTACGATGCTTGCCCACGCAGGTGGCGCCTTCGTCCAGCCCGTCGCCTCCACCTTTCCATCTGTTTGAGTCTTCGAAGATGACGCGCCTGTAGGGCTCGAAGGGCCCCTGCCGTCCGTTCGCGGGCTCGCCGGACTGGTCGGACTCGTGGGGCTTGTCACCTGCACCGAAGCGACCCCTCCATCCGGCGAGCCAGGAACCGTACCCCTCCTCGAGCGCCCTGGCACTTGCAAGCCGCCGACAGCGCCGGCCCCAGCAGCAACAGCGGAAGGCGCCTTCCCATCTTCGCGCATATGCCTCCGATCCGACGCAAAGTGGTCCAAGAATGCCTGCGCGGGCACAATGCGGAAGCGGGGCTTGAGTCTCTCGGGCAACTTGGCTCCGCCGCCGCTTGCTCCGTCCTTGGATGCGAAAAGGTTGAGTCGGAGCGTCGCGAGGGCGTACATCTCGAACGGCACGGGCGTAGGTGGCGGCAGATGGTCGATGCCCTCCCCGTTCTTGACCGTTGGAATGTGCCCGCCACTGCTACCACCAGGGACCGCGTATTCAGGCGGGAAAGCCAACGACGAATCGAAGTCGTATATCCACGTTCGCGCGACGTACGCCTGCTCCGCGCCCTTGAGCTCGTCCGCATCGATCGCGAGTGAGGGGCTCCTAGGTGGCGGCAGGAACGAGGATCGCGCCGCTGCTGTGAACGCAGGTAGGCTGAGCTGGGGAGGTCCATTGCGCAAAATGGGTGACGTTGTCGCTGTGGTTGGTGTTGAGGTGCTAGATGTGTCCTTCGCGGCTTGTGGTAAGGACTCGGAGGTGGTTTGACGACTAGGCGCGGGCGTAGGGAGCGCACCTGAGCGCGCCATGCCGTCAACGGGCAAGTACGCCGTGACCGCCACAAAGACATGACTGAAAGCATAAAGCAAGGTCAGCATTTGTGCCCTACCCTCAGTTCTACAACAGCACAGCATTCGAACTCACTAGTCCCAAATGACAAGCCCGTCGCCTCTCCCAGCCGCCGCGCCCGCGCGCTGCGCAAAGAGCGCAACATTCTGATCCTCGTTCGACGCAAAGACTACGTGGACGGCCCAGCGAAGACCCGCGTTGCGATAGAGCACTTCGCGCTCGCGCTCCTTGACCATGTCCACTTCCGGATTCACCGCCAGGGCCGACGTGCCGTTTGACCCCTTCACGCCTAGCGCGTCGGCCGCGAGATGATCATCAGCGTCGAGGGGCAGGGTGGAAACCGCCACCGAAGCCGACACGAAGGGCGGCCTCCTCAACAATCCCGCCGCAAGCCTGTACGCATTTTCCTCGCAATAGCAACTGGCGTATACCTGCGCCGCCGCCGAGCTTGTAGCTGGGAAAGGTGGTGGAGGTGTGCTGAAGATTGGACTTGAGCGTGCTTGGAGGGCCGAGAAGGGGCGAAGTAAGCCGGAGTGGGACTGGTTGGAGGCAACGTGGATCGAGGAGACGGGCGGTGACGAGAGCATGGTGTGGGTCGACGCCGTCGAGAGCGAGTGGGACAGAGATGGATCGGTGCTGCTCCCACCTGAGCTCGCATGTGTCGCCGGTAGAGCTGGTGGACGAGGGCGTTGATGTAATTGTGGATGCTGCTGATTCATGCTGACGTTTCTTGCTGGCGGCTCGGGGAAGGGAGCGCCCGTGGTCGACGACATTGACCAGCCGGTTGGAAGCTGGACGCTTGCCGTCGGTGCGTGCGCAGGG
This sequence comes from Salmacisia buchloeana, assembly GCA_029952725.1. NCBI lineage: Eukaryota > Fungi > Basidiomycota > Exobasidiomycetes > Tilletiales > Tilletiaceae > Salmacisia > Salmacisia buchloeana. The sequence goes on from CP124198.1 coordinate 388,172, forward strand.
TGAGACGCGGCGACAGCTTGCTGAGGCAACGTGCCGTGAGGCGCTTGGGGATGCGGTCGCGGTGCCGAGACAACACGAGGGGGCGACCCCGGTCCCTCCATCCCTGGCTGATGCTGCAATGGCGGAACCTGTACCCTGGCCGCATACATCGGCGACCCCGACGTATTGGTGCCCATGCCATGTGGTGTGCCATGGCCGGAGGAGGAAGCAGACGAGGCGCCACCACCATGGCCGTGAAGTGACCTCGATCGCTCCGCTGCGAGCGCCTGCGCTGCGATGCTAGGCCTTTGGTAAACGTGCCCGCTGCGTTCATGGCCCTGGCTTTGGCTTTCCCAGTGCTTGTGGTGTTGATGCGTCGAGTCGGAGCGAGGGCCGCCTTGACGGAGTATGATGGGCGGCGTGGCATTGCTGTTCGCGGGTCCAGGCGCCATCACCGCAGCTGGAGGAGGTGGCGGCGGCTGTTGATAATAGCTTGACCGCGCCGACGAGGGTGGAGGCGCACCATGACTGGGGCCGTAGCCAGTGTACATGGCAGACGGCGGTGGCATTGCAGCGTTGTGCCCGTGCCCTTGCATTTGGCTCTGCCTCCAGAGCTTCTCCTTGGCCTCCCTCTGTTCCCTGGCCTGCACCTGATTCCAACTCTCCTTGCCAGGCGTGATCGACACGCGGTTCTTGACCTTGCTTGCCCCTGTATCTAAGGAGACGCTGGAATGACTTCTCTTGGCGTTGCCCAAGCTTGAACTCGAGCTGGAAGGAGGCGGGCGATAGCTTGTCGAGGTCGGGCGCGACTGTTGGCCTGGTAAGAGCTGGAGCTGGGATACTGCAAGCGCCTGCGATGCCGCCGAAGGAGGAGGGCGTGAGGCGCGCGTCATGCTGGCTGAGGATGGAGCAGGCTGCTGACCGGGCAGCAATCGCGACCCGGCTCCACTGCTGATATTCTGCTGATGTTGTACAGATTGTGATCGACTGGGCACACTCGGTGTTACAGTCGCCGATGGCGGCCTGCCTATCCTTGGCCCTTCGTCGCTTTCGGTCGCGCCTTGACTGGCACTCCGTCTTCTGAACTGCGCCCCTTGTTCAGCCGCCGACATCCTGGCCCTCGCCTCGATAGGTACGCTGGGCGGAGGTGGTGGAAGTTGGGACTTGGTATCCGTGTTGCGCTTGACGACCTGAACACTGAAAGTGTTGGATTGTGCCTTGACCGGGGCGGCTGTTGCCGAAGGTGAGATTGGAGGGAAGGAACCCAGTGTCATCCTGTCAGAGCCGTTGCTTCTGGTCGAAGCCGGCAAAGGCGGTGCGTCCTTCCATCGACTCAACGAGCGGTGAGCATTCGTGGTGGGTCCTGGCGAGCTACTGGCGCTGTTGCTGGGTTCGCTAGTGCTCCCACTGCCGCCTCCGGTGCTACTACCCCCACTTTGACTGCTGCTCGAGGAGCGCAAGAAGGCTGGCCGCTTCATGAGGCTGGTGCTGGCTGACCGCTTCGTCTTGGCCGTCGCTGGCCCTGCCGTGCTTGAGGTTGACGCGTGCGTACTGACGCGGGTCAGGTCCGTAGCAGAAGTGCCCGCAGCGCCTTGGACGTCGTCGCGAGCCTTGCTATCACCCGCTCCGCCGCTGCTACCGGCGCCGCTGCTTGATCGCGGTCGGAATCGTGACTTGAGCGAAGCGAAGGACGAGGAGTGCTTGAGCGCCATGTTGTTATATGGCGAGCATTGACCCTTGTCCTCCTCAATCCCTTGGGCGCTGTCAAACGCTGTCGAGACAGAAAGGGACGTCCGCCCTCGTCCTGCGCTGCGCTAGCACACGCAGATCCTTGGACGCCTTTGCTACGCCCCGGCGCGTTGCACGAGTCGTGACTGCTGGACAGCTGGACAGCCGCCGCGCTGCGTCCGATCGTGGGGACGTGCTCGCTGCTGCCGTGACTTGCTTCCGTTGCGCCTTGACCCCCTTTGTGGGATTGGCCCTTGATGCTACGGGAGTATGCGCGTGATGGTATCGAGCTCGTCAATGGCCAGGGTCGTGAATCGTGATCGTGGCAGGATGAGGAGGGGCAGGAGATGTTGGTGGTGGTGGTAAGGGTGGTGGTGAATCCAATGGTGATGAAGAGGCATGGGAGACTGGCAGATCAGGCTCAGAACAGACAGGGTCCATTCCAGCCGCCCCCACCCACTCGGACTCAGCCAGGGCAGATCGCCGGAAGGAGTGGAGTGGGTGCCTGAATGATCATCACTGCATCCTCCACAACCACTCGTAAAGACGGCGAGGACGAGGTCCTGCTGTCGTTATGGGAAGACCCTCGCGCCGTAATATACATGCGTGCCCTTGACGGCCCCTCTACTCCTCCTCCTGTCGCACGCTGACCGTGGCCGTGGCAGGCTCCTCCTCCTCATCCTGGTCCTCCTCTTCTTCGTCCTCCTCCACCAGAGTATCTGTCGCGCCCATTGCCACCGAATCACGTACGGCGTTCCCAGGTCCTCCACCGCCTGCGCTTGATCGAGGTGGTGGTGGTGGAACGGCCGCACCCGCCGCGCCTCCATTGACGGGGTCCGCACTCGTCGCCGAGCCCGTCCCTGCCAGGGTAGCTTGAGCAAGCGACGAGGGCGCCAATCGATCTTGTGGCCTCGGAATGCGATCTGCACCGTCAAGACAGCATCGTCAGAGTCACTGTTCGGCCACAGTCATAGCGGGCAGAGAGAGCACTCACGCAACAGACCATACCCAACTCCACAGCCCAGAAGGCCCTCGCCGCCCCAGTCCCGGTTCGGAATGATAATCACCTCGCGCGTATGGTCAAAGTCCGAATTGTATACGTAGAGTCGGAGAGGCCGGTTCGTATATCGCTCCACGAGCTCGTAAAAGTCGCCCTCGCCGCGCAGAGGAGGAACGGCGTCGTCGTTGCTCGTTGCCCCGCCTGCTGATCCTGATGCGGTCGAGGCCGAGCCTGGAGCAGGACGATGATGATCTCTCCCGCCCGCTCCCGCCCATCCGATCACGTAGTCACCGTACGGCACCAGGCCAGCCAACGCAGCGGGCGAGCCTTCGAGGATGTCGAGGACGTGCCATACCGCGCTCAGCGCTTGCGAGGGGTCGCACAGTCGCAGGGACAGGCCCAGGAGCGAAGGTTGGCTCGTGCTCCCGTTCGAATCGGATTTGGACGTCGACGACGCGGAGGTAGACCATTGCCGGGATGGTACAACGGGTACCTCTGCCACGTTTGGAAGGAGAGAAGGGTTGGCATCATCGCGTCTCGCCATCCCTGATCTCAGGACGAAGGACGCACCTCGAAACTCCTGCCGCTTGCTGTTCCACACATTCAACGTGACCATGGTCCCTTCCCTCTTCTCCAAGCTGCGCCACACGTCCAGCCCAGCCGCCTCAATGCGCTGCTGCTGCTCCGGTGTCACGTTGAGCGCTCCATTCTTCCCGTTTGCGGTGGCATTGGACCCGGGTGTGGATGGTTGGAGGTTGATGGACGGGTCGAGGGCCTGGCCTTCGAGGCCGACGAGGTAGTCGAAGAACGGTTCACTGAGAACTGACGGTGTCAGCATGCACCTAGACAGCGTCCAAGGAGGGAGATGTAGGTACATACATGCCAGCAAGATGGGCCGGACTGCCCTCTGCGACGCGCGCGACGTGGTACCCTCGCCGCGGTGCTGGTTCGACATCAGGAGGAAGTACCAGCGTTAGCGTCGGACCCTCGCGGCGCAGCGCGTATACACTCACCTCCCGCGTTGGCTGCGATGCTTGGTGTTGATTCAGCTGCTCCCATGGCTTGAGGTGAACACGTAGGTGTACGAGTATGTGGTCGTCGTCGTCGTCGTCGAGATGAGCATGCCTGGGGACTTGTACTTCAAAAGCGACAGTTCATCTCCCGCAACAGCTCACGACGCGAATACCTCATCTCCTTCCCCTGCCGTCTCTCATTGTCACTGTCTAGCACGCTCAGTACTGGCTTCCCATGCCATGTATGCTCCAAAGATGTTCCATGCTGCCATTGGTGTACTGGAGCTCGAGCTCGAGGTGGTCCATGCTGGCGCTCGAACTGGGGAATGGTTGAAGGTCGAGATCGGCGTACCGGGCCGAAGCTTCGACGTGTTGGTACGCAGGCAGCACGACGGGTTCCGGCGCGGCGTGAGAAGTACAGCTCCACACTTGGAAGCAGCAGCAACCGATCGATCGTTGCAATCGATCAGCAGCTCGCGTCCCAGTCTTCTCGTCGACATCCTCGCCGCCGACAAGGATGACCTCCAACTCGACGTCGACGGTCCCCAAGTCAGCACTCAGCACTCCCGCTCCTCCCCTCAAGACAGAGACAACATGGCCCGCGGTCCTCGCAAGCACATGAAGCGCCTCGCTGCGCCGTCGAGCTGGATGCTCGACAAGCTCTCGGGAACGTACGCTCCCCGACCCTCGCCCGGCCCGCACAAGCTCCGCGAGTCGCTCCCGCTCGTCGTGCTCCTGCGCAACCGGTTGCGCTACGCCCTCAACAACCGCGAGGTCACCGCCATCACTGCCCAGCGCCTCATCAAGGTCGACGGCAAGGTGCGCACCGACCCCACCTACCCGGCCGGCTTCATGGACGTGATCACCATCGACAAGTCGGGTGAGAACTTCCGCATCCTCTACGACGTCAAGGGCCGCTTCGTCGTCCACCGCATCTCGCCCGAGGAGGCCTCCTTCAAGCTGCTCAAGGTCAAGCAGGTCGCCCTCGGCGCCAAGGGCGTGCCATACATCGTTACCCACGACGGCCGAACCATTCGCTACCCGGACCCGCTCATCAAGGTCAACGACACGGTCAAGTTCGACATTGAGAACAACAAGCTCGCCGAGTTCATCAAGTTCGACACGGGCGCCAACGTCATCGTCACGGGCGGTCGTAACCAGGGCCGTGCTGGTGTCATTCTCGGTCGGGAAAAGCACCCCGGCGGCTTCGACGTGAGTTGCTTGGTCCCGCCTTGTGGCTGAGAAGGACCATCGATATGGGCAGGGGTCGCACGGTGGCGCTCGTCGTGCGTCTCGGGAGTCGAGGGTTCTCCACGCGTCTCGCCTGCTTCGCGGGCTTGAGATGCTCAACCTTCCTCCTGAGACGCTGGCGGGCCTACCGAGTGATCCCCATCCGTTATCGACCCTTCGATGAAGCCCCTTGCCCCAGCGCCCGGCGGCGTGGCTTTCCGCCGCGCCTGCCATCCACGCTCGACGAAGTCGCAGGACAAGAAGTATGCTCATCGTACGTAATCTCTCCCTTTATTCCTCCCCTTCCCGCTGCCCTCATCGCTCGATGCGTGTGTCCTCCACTGGATGCCACTGACGTGCGCCGCGTCGTACCCGCGTCCTCCATCGCGCCTCGCCGTCTTGGACTCGCTGGTCGACCCGGCGCACCGTCATGGACCGTTCCTGTTGGATTCCGACCCGCTCGGTATGCGATTCTGGGCTACGTACGCATCCTCCATTCAACAATGGCTGGGCTCTGGTACATTTCCCAAACAACAGATTGTCCACGTTCGCGACCCCATCGGCCGCGACTTCTCGACCCGGTTGAGCAACATTTTCGTCATTGGCGACGGCGGCAAGCCCTGGATCTCGATGCCCAAGGGCGGCGGTGTCAAGCTCACCATTACTGAGGAGCGTGACCAGGTGAGTGGACCTTCTCCTTTGCGAGGCTCAACAGCCGTCGTTGGGCTTACCGTCATCTTCTCTCGTCTTGCAGCGCCGGAAGCAACGCGAGGCGGCCGGCCACTAAATGTCTTCGCCCATCTCGCTACGCACACTTCCATATCCATGCCCTCACCTCTCGCTACGCTCTTCGCCCGACAAGTGTTGCTTGCAAGGCACACATCGAGGCGGGCCTTGGCAGCCTTGCAATCAAGGCTGGGCCAGTACGCATACAGCTATCCGTGAGCGTCTCTTCATGCATGCGCTCCCACATTCCTCTTGTACCAAGATGGCAATCCCAGCATGAAAACCCCAGCGCCTTCTCAGTCGTGTGAGCTTGAGATTGAAGGACGACTAGCCTTCTTTTGAGCATTGGAGAGCAGGGACGAGGAAGACGACATCTAGGGAAGGGAGGTCAAGGACGATCATAGCATCGGAACGCCGCCTGCCCACGCTGCTCCTCCCACCCGACCCCCTTCCAAACGACAAAGACACTCTCGGGATCATACTTCTTCTTGATCTCCAACAAGCGCGGGTACTTCTGGCCCCAGAAGGCCCCCTGCCAGTCCGGCTCGTATATGGACGCTTCGTTGTGGTAGACGCCTCCGCCGGGCGTGAGCTTGCGGAGCGGTTCGACTGCCTCGTCGGGTTCGCGTGCCCAGAGGGCGCGCGCGCTCGGCGAGTCGGCGGCCGAGTAGGCGTTGCCCGCTACGACGCTCCAGAGGGCGCCCCTCCATGCCGGGTTGGCCGCGCTGTCGTTGCCATTGCTGCTGCCCGCAGCCGAGGGTGGGCCGGTGGCGTACATCTGCACCGTCTTGAAGTCGCTACTCAGCTTCTTGTAGGCTGATATCAGCGCTTGGGCGACGGCTTGTCGGGTGCGGGAGGAGAGGAAGAGGGTGCGTGGGAGGAGGCGGCCGGAGAGTGTTTGGGCGGAACCGACCGCTGTTGTGTGGGTGAGGAGGAGTGGGTGTCAGTACGAGGAAACAGGGTCGACGAAGAGGATGGAATGCCTCGACTCACGCGTAACTGCAGATGCGGGGCCCAGTATCTGCTTCATGAACTGATTTTGGTTGGCCTGAGTTCCGAACAAGCTGGCCCTCAGATGCACGTCCGTGCGTGTGTTGACCCAATCCAGCAAGGGCTTGATGAGAGCCTTGATCTGAGACGCGTCGGAAGAGGGCAGGCCCTGAATCGCGCCGAAGCTTGAGTTGGTAATCAGGAAGCTGTGAGGGGATGGGCAGGCGTCAGTCGATGGGTACGACCATGCAAAGAACAAAAGGCCAAACTCACTAGCCAGCCATCTTGGCGTCCGTCCATCCAGGCTGAAGCTCCATCACCTTGGCCACCACGGCCTGCAGTGCCTCATCGCTATCCGCCCCAATCAACAACGTCGATGACTGGAACTTGGTAGCAGGGTGGACGCGATAGGTCACCTCGGTAACCACGCCGAACGAGCCGCCACCGCCGCGCAAAGCCCAGAAGAGGTCCGGCTCCTGGCACGCGTTGGCAGTGCGCAGGACACCACCGTGACCACCTTGATCTGGACGACGTTGTCAACCGCCAAGCCGACAGAGGGAGCCATGGGCCCGTGTCCCGCCCCAAGCACAAAGCCACCGGCCACGCCGACGGTGGGGCAGGCGCCGTGTGTGATTGAGCACTTGTTCAGCTCGGCAAAGGCGAGGGATTCGTGCGCGAGGACGCCGGCGCCGAGCGTGGTGGCGGGGAAGGTGCCTGCGCTTGGGCAGTTGTCGGGAGTGTATGCGCCCGTGTATTGCTTGGACTTGAGGTTGTGTGTCCAGAGCATGAGAGCGTCGCGAGCGACGGAGCGACCGAGATAGTCGTGTCTGTGCAATCAGGAGCTCGTCAGCAACGCGCACGGATAGAGAAGCCCCAGCAAGATGAGGAACTCACCCCGTGTTCTTGACGATGACCTTGATGTTCTTCTCCTTGGCAAACTTGAGCGCGATCCTGATGTCCTCGGCGTTCTTGACGTTGACGCCCATGGGCGGGATGCGGCCCTGCATGCACACATCGCTCGCGCGCCGCATCGGCCCAAAGAGGGGACGCGATCGCGCGTCCATGGAGCAGTCCTCCCACCCCGTCTTGTTCGAGTTGCACCAGCCGTAGTTGTCGAACTGGACGGCGCCGGGCAGGTCGGCTCTGAAGTCGCCGTCTCGGTACTTCTTGGAGACGGCCGAGCAGGCGGCGGAGGCGGCGAACATGTTCGGGGCCGACTGGTTGGCGACGAGGTAGCAGGGTGCGGCCATGGGCTGGATGGCCATCAGTCGTCCTTCGAGGGACGTGTTGAACGCGGCCCAGTCGGCGGACGACGGCCAGCATGCTTGGGAAGGGGTGCAGAACACCTTCGTCTTGACACCGCTGCCGCCAGTGCTGGCAGCAAGGACGACGTCGATGGACGCGAGCAGCAGCAGGAGCGCTGTGCGCATGGTGAACTGCATCTGGAGGGAGGAGAAGAAGATGACGAGGTTGGGAGGGGATGGGAGTGGGAATGGGGATGGGAATGGGTGGTGCGCAAAGGTCAGCTCTCGCCCTTCCCCCACCGCGCCTTTGACCTTCTCGCCGCCACCGCCGCCGTCGTTGTCGTCGTTGACATCAATGCTGCGGCGGCCATCTTCGAGCGCGTCGTCAAGCAACCTCGAGGCGGGGCCGGGCAGACATCATGGTGGGGCGGTCATTTCACGCTAAGCGGTGGAGCCGACGGGTCCAAAACCCTGGATCTGCAGCCGCCCCGCCCGTGTGCAACGCGACCAGGAACGGTTGCCGTCGAGCGGAACGGTACGCGTCGTACAGTCAGTTGCTCTCTCGCTACATCGTCAGCCAATCGAGCGAATGCAGGAATGTCCATTGGGGAGGTGTCTGTGTCTGGTCTGCGAGCGGGGGAATGGCCAAGCGAGCGGGGGCGGGGGCGACAGCGAGAGGGCGGTTGGGATGAGAGGCAGCAGCAGGACAACACATCCGCGTCTCCTTTGCGTTTGTAATCTCGAGGCAAGCATGTGTTGAAGCGGAGCAGGGTTGCACAATGCGAGTGTCGACGACGAGCTTGAGGATTGGATGGAGAAGGTGCTGAGATTGAGACCGAAGCAGTGTCCGATTGAGTTGTGATGTTCAAATGTCGATGCCTTGTCGATGTCGAGGTGCTGAGGGGAAAGCCAGGGAGCGTCAAGCTCGGGCAGTTGGGAGTGATATGTACGCGAGCCGGCTCCGCCGAGCTCAATCGTATCGGTGTCTTGCGCGTTAGGCTCAGACCGCCTGCGCGAAGCCAATCTTGCCTTGGCCCCAGTGCAGGACGAGGTAGAGACTCTTGAGCAAGCTGGCACCAAAGATGACCTTGCCGCCCGTCTCCGCCGCAAAGACAGTTCCTATGCAATTCTTCGAGCCTTCGTACGCGACGCCCGCGCTCAGATCGGCCGGGTTCAGCTTGAAGGTCGTCCCGTCCGGCAAGGTGAAGTCGACCGACAGCGAGGCCAGCGTCTTGCAGGGGGCCACCCAGTATGAGTACGCGGCCACAGCTTGCGAGCCGGGCACGGCGGCCCAGAAGGCGGAGGCTTGGTCGAACGGCATCGCAATGTACGACGTGCCCGTGTCGACGATGCCCTCCATGCTCGAGCCCGACACGGACTTCTTGGCGCCTGCACCCGTCACATCAAACTTGCCAAACTTGAAGGACCAGTATGCCTTTCGCGTAAGAGGCACCCACTTGATCGAGCCCTTGAAGAGCGCCTTGTTCACGTCGCCGATCCGCATCTCCGACTTGGCCTGCGTACCGGACAGCTTGCGGCCGAGGTAGAAGGCGACGAGCTTCTCCTTGAGCGGCGACGGCGAGCCATTCTGCGCAAAGAGGTTCTGAAGGATGGGACGCTCGCCTGCGGCTGTCAGGGCGCGGAAGCCGAGGCCCATCACGCCGTCGGTGGCGTCGTTGACAAAGTCCGAGGACAGCTCGCGCGCCAGTCCGAGCGTCTGGGCACACACGCCGACGGAGGAGGCGCCGCTCTGGAACAAGATGTTGTCGCGTATCATCCGGCCGCGGACGCCCCCGATCGAGTAGTACAGCTCGAACGTCTTGTTGCTCGGTGTGGGCGCGTACGTCGAGCTGGTCGACGTGTTGTACCGCCTCCGTCCGCCGTTGACGCCCTTGCACGCGGTAGTTTGGCATCGAACGGAAGCGATCCAGGTGTCCGAGCTGCCGCTGTCCACCTGGAGCCAGTAAGGCTGAGGGGGCGTGCCGACCTGAACTTGTGCTAGATATTCGGCATCGATGTTCTCCGTCGAGTAGATGTCGCGCAGAGGCACTGCGACAACGCCGTTGCTGACGCCACGGTTGAGCATTCCTTCCTCGACGTTGGACCGTCGCTTTTCCCCGCTCGGTAGGAAGTCATCGATGGTATCCTTGACAGCTTGAGCGATCTGTTGAAGGACATCCTCTTGAACGCGATTGTCGCTCTTGGCAATGGTGAGGTCTAAGCCTTGTTCCTTTGCGTGCCGAACGGCAGAAGGGACGGAGACGTTCCACTTGTTGGGCCAGACGGTCTTGTCCGAGTTGGCGTAGCGCGACTTGATGTTGTGAAGAAAGCGCTGGATCTTGACCTTGTCCGCCAGAAGTTGCGGCGCGTCGGCGTCGGCGTCGACTGCGAGGGCGGCGGTGGCGAGCACGACGAAGGCGAGACCGGTTCGAATCTTGAAGGAGAACAACATGTTGATCCTGGAAGGAAACGGGAAGCGAGGGAGAGAAAAGGATGCGTGAAGAGGTGGAAAAGAGAGTGTCCGTAGAGATCGTGGACGGGTTCAGGGGGGGGATGTGGTGGAAGAAATCTTCACGTCGAGTACGCGGACGAGCGGGTCGTTGTCCAACATGCAGATGAGACGGAAGGAGGCTGTCCGTCAGCGCAGGCTCCATGCTACACGCGATGACCTCGGGCCGAGCCAAGGCAGACGCGAGAACGACGTCCTCATCTGGTACTCACCCAACGAATGACAGACGTTGGACGAGGAAATTTGAGCCTTGACCGAATAGAGGCCTTGACTCCTCGACGTCCGAGCTGGAGAGGAGAATGTACAAAGTCGGGAACAGAGGTCGGTCCGAACCCGCGTCCGTAGATGTTACCGTCGTCGAGGTTGGGAGGGAGAGTCGAAAGCTCGTCGTCGTCGTCGTCGACCTCATCGACGCCGCGGTCGACACCCGAATGGGAGACATCAGAAATGCCATCAATCGAGCGAGGCGCGTAGAATAGATGCTCCGCGCCAGCAAGTCTTGGTCGGTCCGTCTGAGCTGCCAACCGTGCGGCTCCTGCGCCCCCTCCTGCACGAAACAAATCAAGAGCCGTTGACAGATCTGAGCAACCGTCAAGTGTCAAAGAGGGGAAATCACAATCCTGTACGCACCGCAACACTTGACCGCTTGAACGCTCGAACCTGGTCGCCGCCAACTTGGTGAAAGGAAGGGAACTGGGGCACGCTCGAGCCTCGACTCTACCAGCTTGAAGCTGGGCGAGAGGCCGAGAGCTCTGTGATGCCAGCACGGCCCCCTGGCGGCCGGCCCCCTCCCTGCAGTGCACACCGGCTTGGCGCCTCACGTCGGCCGGACGCGTAGGAGCGCGAATGCGAGTGGACACCTTCCTTGTTTGCTGTAGCTTGCCTCCAGAAGAGTGGGAAATGGGACGCCCGACTCCGAGACTGTGATCGAGCACCGAGGTGTTGAGGTCCGGAAGCAAGCCGCATCGCTGATCGCTGCCCATCATCCGTGTGCCGTGCGCAAGGTCGAGCCTCATTCATTCTCGCCCAAAAGCGGTCGATCGTTCGAAACCCCAAGTCGTGACCGCCGAAAGTTGGGTTGCGCGAGCTGTCCCTTTAGGGTCCTCGTTAGGGGCTGGGTTGTAGCCTTGTAGGTGTTCAAGCGTTCAAACGGGCTTGTCCACTTGATCCGCTAAGCCACACTTGCGCCCGGCGGCGTCTTGCCCTCTTCTTCTGCATGCACCTAGGCCCTATTTGGTGAAAGGGAATAAAGGGCATGGAGCCGTCAGCAAGGTGCACTCCACAAGCGTACAGCGGTACAGCCGTCAGTCGCAAAGTCGACGTTGGCAAACGTTGTACTAACGAGCACTCAACCAGGACGAATTCGTCGTGTGCTTTCTCGCGGTGATGAGTGAATGAGGGCTTGGGCGAACATCGAAGAAAGGCCGACGACGCTTGCCTGTTACGGGCTTGGACGCGCTTTACCGAGCTCTCGTCGACGAGGTGCGTGCGTAAGACGAGTTTGGTCTCGTCACTCGTTCGAGTCTTCCTTGACGTCTGCCAACGACGGCACCTTGTCCTCGTCCCAGCCGTACATGCCGATTTGTCTCTCTCGACACATCCGCACGAGGGCGAAGCAGGTTTGCCGGACAGACTCGATGACTTCGTCTGACCAGCCGGCGCGGCGGCAGCCTCGAAGGTGCCAACGTGTCTCGGTCGCCACGCCCGGAGTGACGAGTAGGGTGGCGAGGATGATGAGTTCGGTGGAGGGAAACTGTGGGCGCACGATCCAGGTTCAGAGGCAGATCTCAAGTCGTCTGGCGAGGAGGATGAGGCAGCACTTACATCGAGGATGCCATACTCGGACAAGTTCCAGCCATAGTTGAGCTCCATAGTCAGGAACTGAATGTCGAGGTTGTCCCTCTTGAACCGTTGTTGTTTGATCTCGTCGAGGTTGTGTCGGTACACCCTTCGGAGGCCATCCTCGGCGAAAGCGGGTAGCTTGTCCTCGTGGGCGCGTCCGCGGCGGAGGAAGAAGTCGTCGTCTGAGCGGGCTGGGTGCTTGCTTGCATCGTCTCGGAGTAAGTGTAGGAGGTGGAAGAGGGATTCTAGGCAGGCTGCGATGCCAAAGATGACGGAGCCCTGGGAAAGAACATCGCTATGTCAGCCTGCAACCCAGACACGGCGCCTGACTGGATTCCAGCTCACCTTGAGCAAGGTCTCCTTGATGCGACGCTGGATTGTGACCGCGGCGGCATTGGCCTCATCCTCATCTTGCTTGCTATCGACGAGCTCTTGCTTGGCCTGCCGCCAGATGAGCGGGATGGCGCTGTGACCTACTCTCGCGGCTGCTGCTGCTGCCGCAAGGACAGTATACCACTGCTCAGAGTGCAGGTCTGTGTGTAGCGATGCCTTGAGCGAGGCGACGTCGGCGGCTGTAAGGGCGGTCGGTGCGTTCATCCTGGCAAAGGTGCGGTGGGAGGCGATGCGGGTGGTGCAGAGGAAGGTGATGCGTCGTCCGACGACGAGCATGAAGCGCCCTGGCTTGTGCTTGCCTCACCTTGCCTACGACGACCCTGCGATGCCGGGCGCGCCTGCTGTCAGATGAGATGGGACGCCAAGGTCGACGTCGCCGTTGGTGGCAACGAGGTGGGGCCTGGCTTGGGCGTCTGAGCGTCGGCCCGAGCTTCGTTGTCCGTCGAGGCCGATGACAGGCGGGCGTCAACGGGATCGGCAGAGGATGCCCCCCATCCCCCTTTGCCTCAGCATTGCCTCACCTCGTCCCCGGCGCGTCCGCGTTCGCGTCCTTGTGAGCGTGCTTCCGATCCACGATCCGACACCGAGCCTGACGTCGAGTTTGCATGCTGGGCGCTGGTTGAGGATGGACAACTCGCCGGCGTGGACGCGGGTGTGCGGTGGGGTGCTGCCTACCGAGCGGGTGGTGGTCATGGTCAGGCAGGAGGACGAAGGGTGATTTGATTGGTTCGTTTAGTGGGACTGATGCAGCACCCACCTCGATGATCCTCGATCCACGCTGACTCCCACCCGACTGGCTGACCTCCGTATGTACCCATCCTCCTCCTCCTCGTCAAGGATGTCCTCCTCATCAGCAACCATCTCCTCCTCACCAAGGCCAGGCCATCCCATCAACAGCCTCCAAGCACGATGTCGCTGCTACACGATGTCACCATTCACACCCGCGCCGACAGCACCAGCGACGGCGCCAGCTCGTCGTCCTCCTCATCCTCATACACCGGCCGCAAGCGCAACTCGGCATCCTCCTCAGCATCAACAGCATCAACAGCGACAACAATGCAGTCCAGCGTCCTCTCGCCACCCTCTGCCAGTGAAGATGACAAGCCAGGGTCGACGCAGTCAAGAGGCCCATCGCTGGCACCCTCCGGAGCGTCCTACGCCGACTTTGTACGCATGAACCGTCCACACGTTCGGCGCGGTCCCTGGGCCAAGCTCGTCCATCGCGCCTGGAGGCACTACCACTACATCACCTGCACCTCGGCCCTGTCCGTGATGGAGCCCTGGGAGCAGCTCCTTACCAGTGAGTAGTCCCACTTCTCCTCGTCGCGTGTCGACATGCTCACGCACCAGAGCTGATGCGTCCTCCATGCTCGCACTCAGCCTCCGTCTTCTTCGCCATCGTCAGTCTGCTGGCGTACTACTTCATCTTCCACTTCCCGCTCCGCCTCCAGATCGTGTCCGAGCGGACGGCCTTCTATCTGTACGGGACGAGCAAGACGGTTCTCTTCCGTGGGGCGGCGGCTGTCCACTCGTCTTCCTCGAGCGCAGCGGCCGCGGCGGCGTCCATCGGTCAGGGCCTGACCCGTCTCGCGCACGCCCACAGCAATACGTCTGGTGCCAGTGCAGGCGCAAGCTTGCCCGTCGACCTCTGAAGCTCAAGCGCGCCGACGCGTCTACAAGCAACCTCACAAGCACACATACCCGCCTTACGGTGCGCTCACCTACACAAGATGCGCGCAAAGCATCGCTCTATACAGCCACGACTCTGCCAATAGCACGAGTCCACGACCCTCCAACCATACACACGCAACCGACGTCGACCTAGAAGGACCTTTGCCCCGATATCCCTGCCGCTCGCCCCTGGGGTGAGCACCTATATGCGCTCTGGCACGCGCCTGCTTTTGTATACTGCCGTTCGATTGCTCTTCTCCGAGCAGCTTGGCCACACGCTCATCACTGTAATGGCACGATGTTGCCCTTGTCGTCGTCGTCGTGATGGAGCTGCTGCTGTTCGAGGTTGTGAGGAAGTTGCTTCGCCACTGCAGCGTGACCGCATCCCGAATCCACTTGTCGGTGCTTCCCGACTTTCGGCTCGGGTGGGAGCCGGCGGTCGAGGAGGCGAGGCGCCCGCGTCGTCCGCGCTCGGACGCACCACCTCGTCCTGTATTTTGACCACATCCACTGTCCACCACCGCTCAAGGTACAACGTCAAAGAAGTTGGCCAGCACGCTCTCGATGGGCACGACAGCATGCGCGCGACTCTGCTGTGCTGCTTGGGCCTCGGCGCATGGTCAGCATCACTGGCCACGGCGACGGCGAGGGACGACGTGTACCAGGTGCCCTTCCTCGCTCACCAACCCATCGACCACGCTCCGACGCAGGCTCAAGGACGCCCATCACAGCGCGTGAGGCCCAGCGTCTCGCTATCGACACGATGGCGCGCTCTCGGGCCATTCTCAGCGTGAGTGAGTCTGGCGCTGGTGCTCAATGATCACGTTCCGGCTTGGGGGTTCGCTGATGCCATGCGGTCATGACAGAGGGATGCGCGAACAGCATCTCGGTGCTAATCCTTCAGCAATCTACGGCCAGCCTGAGCACCTGCTCTCAGCGCTCCTACAAGACGAGCTGGATGGTGAACTCGGCGCGGACGCCAAGGAGACCTTGAGCCAGCTTCCGCCTTTTACGACATACAGCACGCAGCCTCCAGTCGCTACCTTCACCTCATCGCGCTCCTATATCTCGCCCAAGCATACGCGCGAGCAACACGACCTCAGCATCGCCTTTGATCACATCGACTGGGACGGCGTACGGGCATATCAAGGCTGGGCGGCGTTGCAATACCAAGCATATCTCGGCGCAGAGCTTCAGGTCGAGTGCGGTCCAAAGTCAAGCGATGAAGGCAGGGCGGGATGCCTCATTGCCATCACCGTCGCAAGAGGGGCCGAGTTCGCCTTCGTACCGCGCGGCGGGTCGCACAGAAGGGATGGCACAGAGCAAGAGACGCGTTGGTACACGGGTGACCTCTACAGCTACAATGACCCGCCTTCGCCCTTCTCGTCGGCAGGTCCAGAGATGAACGCGACACATCAGCACGCACCACCGCCCCCGCGCTACCCGCACATTGTGTCCCTCCGCTCGGGCACGTACATCCTCGTACTGCGAGCCATATACGAAGATCGCATCTTTGGCGACCCACGCGACTCCAGCGCTGGCGCACCCATCTCACCCACCGTCAACCTCGCGATTGATATCGCGCATTTGGACGCTGGGCAAGATGCGATTTCGGGCGAAGCAGCAGTCGGAAGGAAGAAAGAGGAGCAAAGGCTCAGCGTACGCAACGTGCTCGTGCCAGATGTGGTCAATGGGCATCTGGCGGGCTGGGGCATTGCTATCGATGTGCTCAATCATGCTCGGAGGGCCATCACGATCAACAAGGTCGAGCTCAAGCCTTCTTTGCCGTCTCGATCGATGATACGGGCAAGCATGGATGGCGTGGTGAAGTTGTCTCCGCTTCAAACGCGTCCGGTGCAGGTGCGCATGGAGCTGTCGTTGCATGGCGAGGATGAAGAGACAACAGCGAACGGAAAGCATACGATTGAGCTCGAGGCCATCCTTCATGGCTACGATGACGAGGGCCTGCTGTACAAGGTGTCCAAGACGCTTAGCCTGCAGCTAGTCAATCTCAAGTCAACGGTTGCGGGCAAGGTTTCGGGACAGTTTGTCTTCACGTACCTCACGGGCGACGGCAGCGTGGCCATCTCGGCAGCTCGCGCTCCCAAGGCATTGCTATCCGCCCACACCTTGGACGCAGATACACCGGCGCTCCTCGCTCTACATGGAGCGGGCGCCAATGCACTCGATCCGATCTGGGCCAAGAGCATCCCGCGACAGGAGACGATGTGGACGGTCTTGCCCACCGGCGGCACGCCCTGGGGCTTCGACTGGCAGCTCACTACCCACATTCAAGCTCGCTGCGCCGTCGACGCGCTCTCAAAGGGCGCCTCTACCCTGCTCGGGCTCAGCACACCGTCCCCATTTCTGTGGGATGCACGCGTGCCCCTCCTCCCAGGCGCGCGACGCCTCTTCGACCCTCATCGCCTCTTCTTGCTTGGACATTCGAATGGAGGGCAGGGCGTATGGCACTACCTCACCAAGCGGCCGAACGAAGTCCTCGGCGCGATCATAGGCGCAAGCTACATCAAGCTCGCCTCCTACGTGCCCCTCGACTGGTCCCTCGGCTCCCAACATGCCGACCCGCTCCTCGGCGGGGTGTTACGATCGGCGCTGGGGGCGTTCGAGAATGACTTGGGCGCGACCAATGCGGTTGGGGTGCCGCTGCTTGTCAAGTATGGCGCGGAGGATAGCAATGTGCCTGGGTGGCATAGTCGGTCGATGGCTTCCCTTGTGATGGCGCACAATATGAACTGTCTGGGCAACGCGAGCGAGGCTGCGCGGTTGATCAGGTGAGATCGTTCCATCTTCCCTGGCTCAGTACCTCTTCCGAGTCTTACTGATGATTGTCTGGATACCCATGCCAGGCTGGCGGAGGTGCCGAGACAAAACCATTGGTGGGACACCTTCTTCCTCGAAGACGAGGTCGTCAACTTCCTCCGCGAGCACGGACCTGGTGGCAACACCACCCGTGCACCGGCTAGGAATGCCTTCCCACGGCTCGAGCTCGTCGTCGTCGATCCGCGTGAGACGGGCGCGATGGGGATGTGGCGCGTCACGCGTGTGCTTCGACCTGGCAGGTGAGTTCGTCCATGGAGATTGGAGATGAGGTCTAGCCACGCGCTGACGCGCTGCGTGTGTACCTCTCCAGGATCGCGCGACTCATCATTCGTCAGCCGATTGACGGATTCTACCTGCTCGACGGCGTCAACGTCGGCACCATTGCGCTCGACGCGGCGCAGGTGCTCTCCTCCGAGGCGCAGGAGCTTCAGATTGACGGGCAAATGTTCGACTTGCGCGGGCTAGCGCAGCGGGCTCTGGAAAAGGACGGACGGCGCGAGATTGTCCTCGACTTGGTGCGCCACTCCCGCGCTCACGATATGCAAAGTGGTTCGGGGTCTTCGACCAAGATGGTGTGGACGAGCGGCATCGACATGGACCCTGACAAGTGGTCTCGACCCATCGGCCCGCTCCTGCGCGCCCTCACCTCGTCCGGACCACTCCAGATCGTCCTGCCCTCTCAAGGCGCCGATGGGCCAAGCGCGGCACGGAGGGAGCACTACGAGTCGATTGCGAGGCGGTGGGCGCACGATGTCTGGTTGTATGGTCGGATCGATGCGCGGATCGTGCTGGATCGCGAGGTGGTCAGCGTCGACGGCGCACGATCAGCGTCCGGAGTTGACCTCAAGCTTGAGCTCGAGCTAGTGCCCGGTGCGCTCAGCTCGGCGACGGTGGTGGTGCTAGGCGGGCCAGAGGATAATCTCCTCGCGGCGTACGTGGATCGCGCAGGTTCGGGACCGCGTGAATGTGAGTAGAGTGTCTCTCTCCTGCCTTCGCATGTTGGCCTTCCCTCCGCTGACCCTGTTCCTCTGGTCGCGACGCGTTATGGTGAGTAGTCCGGATTGAGGGCGACCTCGTGCGCGCGAAGGATGGGAGGCCGCTCACGAGCCCTTGTCTGGGTACGTCCCTCCTCCTTCCCTCTTCCATTCGACGGCGCACCACTGACTAAGGAATCAATACACGCAGCTTACACCACCCTAGGCCCGCACCCGCTCCCAAGCGCGTCGAACGACTCCCTGGCGCTGCAGCTATGGGGCAACTCGGCCTGCGGGCTCGAAGCCGCCGCGCGACTCCTGCCCGTGCGCACGGGGGCGCAAGTGCCCGAGTTTGTGCTCGTGGATGGAGAGCGGGCTGCGTGGAGTGGGGCGGGGGGCGTGCTTGGTGCTGGGTGGTATGATGCGGAATGGGGGTGGAGTGAGCGGGCTTCGTTCCTCTCATGAGGAAGAGATTCGCGGCGCGTATGGGAGGGAGGCGGTGGGGAAGCATGTCCGATTGCAGGGTCCCGGGCGATGGGAAGGAACGGCGCGGAGAAGATGAAGTGGGGTGGTAGGGACAGTCCAGAATCACTGGAGAGGTCGTCGTGACGGGGAAAGGGAATCCGAAGGAGTGTCCATTCGAGAAGATGCAAGTCCGAAGAAGAAGCTCGGGGCTTTGACGAGAAGTCGAAGCAAGGGCGTGCCGTGCAAGCGCGACTACCCCTTAGGCGGCGAAGACGAACCCGGCACCGAGGAGCAGACCCACGGCACTGACGACGCCACCCAGTCCGACAGAGCCCAACCCGAGACGCGCGCTCGCATCGCCCGTGCTGGCTGGCGCCGAAGTCGAGCTGGAAGGCGACGACGTGGGCGCGTTTGTGCTCGTGCTCGTGCTCGTCGTCTGGGAGACGGAGGTGGTTAGGGTGGAGGCGCCCTCCGTCGTGCTGGGTGCGGCCGTGCTCGTCGAGGTCGGGGCGGGGCGGACGGAGGTCGAGGTGCTGCGGGCGTAGAGTGTGGACCCTCTGTCAGTCAGAGCAAGCGGGTGCTGCTTCTTTGGGGGAAGTACTCACTAGCCGGCGAGGGTGGTGGTGAGGGTGCCAAAGGTGTAGCCCAGGCTGCCTCCGTTTTGGACGTTGCGGACGCCGTGCTGTCCGCTTTCAAGCGCGAAGAAGCCAGTCCGTCAGCAAGCACGCATCGTCGAAGGGTAGTCAAGGGACGGACTCACTTGCAGTTGTCCCTGTTGAAGCGGATCGCGTCTGCGTCCTGGGTGCCCGCGCACAGACTGTAGCACGAGATGAGGCCGCTCTGCAATGAGCAGATGCAGGGCCAGTCGGACGAGGAGCACGCGCCGCCGGGCCGCTTGACTTCCTCGTCGTAGACCTGGGCGACGCAAGGGGTGATGACCTGGTCGATGACGGCCTGTGGGCAGCTTGCGTTGGGGTCGAGCTGGGTGGGGTCCTGTGCGCTTGCGAGGGTGGGGGCGAGGGCCGCGGTGAGGAGGGCGGCGGTGGAGAGGAGGGCTTGGAGGTGCATCTTGGGGCGTGGACCTGGTGGGGGCAAAGGGAAGGGAGAGGGGGCGATGATGGTGGTTGCTGCTGAGGAGGAGGGGGGAGGAGGATGAGCAGCTCCTGTGTACGAGGATGTGGACAGGACAACGGCCATGGCCAACCGCCCGATGCGCCAAGGCTGAGCGCGCGCACCTTGGACCTTTGAACCCTTGGGTCGTCCCGTCGTCGTCGAGGTGCCGACTGCCGAGGACGCTGGCGCTGCCTCTCGTCGCGTCGAGCGAGCGCCAGGGCTGCGTTGGCTATGGGCGCCCGCGGTGTGCTTGCGCCGCCCGCCGTCGAGGTCGACGTTGTGGTCGCCCCCGACGCCCTGGGCTCATGCTGCGATGCTGTGGATAGCCATGACCCTGGCAGCGCTTCGCTCTGTGCTCAGCATGGGCGCAAGAGACCATCCTCCTCCTCCTGACTGGTGCGCCCACTGCCCAAGGCTGTGCTGGGAAGCATGGCGCGATGCGGGCGAGGTCCATCAATCAGCGTTGCTGGAACCACGACGACTAGATCACCCGGTAGCGGGGCTGAGGCGCGAGGGCGTATCGCGAATCCTGGCTGCCGTGGTTGCTGATGATACTGCTGCTGTGCCTGCCAAAGGCGAGGGTCATGCTCACCCGTATGGGAGCCTTGATGATGGTCTTGTCTATATATGTGCGCTGGCCAGGCGACGGCGGTGGTGAGGAAGGCCCCGGCATCGACGTCGAGACGACAAGGGTTGGGCCTCTCACAGGATCGACTTGCTCACGGACGACCTCGACCACCACCACCACCACCACCACCGCAGTCTGCCATCATCATCAAGGACCATCGCAGGGCAGCAGATACAAGTGCCTCGCAGTCACCCGCGTCCCGCCCGCCGTCTCATCAACCCCAGGGCCAATTCAGTTGGCCGGGGGGAGAGCCTCATCATCGAGCAGCTTCTCAGCCAGCGCCGCGCGCATTGACCCTCACCGCCGGCAGCAGCAGCAGCAGCTTCTTCCTCGTCCTCACCCCCGCGCACACACACCACCAACACACCACTAGCACCCAGCCATGTCCTACCCAGCACCCCAGCGCGTCGCCTACAATGTCTCGGGTCAGACCTTCCTCGTCGACTCGTCCTACGAGCTCAGCAAGGAGCTCGGACAGGGCGCCTACGGCTGCGTGATTGCCGCAACCCACAAGCAGACCGGAGAGAGCCTCGCCATCAAACGGCTCAACGGCGTCTTCAACAAGAAGATCCTCACCAAGCGCGCCCTTCGCGAAATCAAGTGAGTGAAGCGCTCCAGTCATCCTCCTTCCCTGCCATGATGCTGACCTGCTCTCTCCGTGATCTAGACTACTGAGACACTTCCGCAGGCACAAGAACATCACCTGCCTCTATGACCTCGACATCATCGACCCAGAAAACTTCAACGAGGTCTACTTGTACGAGGAGCTCATGGAGGCCGATCTCCACGCCATTGTGAGCATACCAGCTCCATCTCGTCTCGTATTGACTTCCCATTGACCTCGGCCATCCTCGTCTCGTCCTCTTCAGATCCGTTCTGGCCAACCACTCTCCGACGCACACTTCCAATCATTCATCTATCAAACCCTCTGCGGGCTCAAGTATATCCACTCCGCCAGCGTACTCCACCGCGACCTCAAGCCAGGCAACCTGCTCGTCAATGCCGATTGCGAGCTCAAGATTTGCGACTTTGGCCTCGCTCGAGGCTTCGAGACCGACCCGGCAGTGAATCAGGCTGGCAACTTCATGACAGAGTACGTCGCCACACGTTGGTATCGCGCGCCCGAGATCATGCTCAGCTATCAGAACTACACCACTGCGAGTAAGTCACCTCCTCTCCCCTACTACAAGCGCAGACGCGAGTGCTGAACGGACCTGATTCCCTCCGCCAGTCGACATCTGGTCAGTCGGCTGCATCCTGGCCGAGCTGCTTGGCCGCCGCCCGCTCTTCAAGGGTCGCGACTATGTCGATCAGCTCAATCAGATCCTGCACGTCCTCGGCACGCCCTCAGAGGAGACGCTTCGCCGAGTGGGCAGCCCGCGGGTGAGCACTATCGAAACCTTACAAGTACTTCCGGATTCGTCTGACTGAATGACTTCTCTACAGGCACAAGAGTACATTCGTTCCTTACCCTTCAAGCCAAGGATTCCGTTTGAGAAGCTCTTTCCCGACGCCAACCCTCTTGCGCTCGACTTGCTCGGCCGTATGCTCGCGTTCGACCCGGCGGAGCGCATCTCCTGCGAGGCCGCACTTCAGCACCCATACCTATCCGTGTGGCACGACCCGGCCGACGAGCCCGTGTGCCCGACCCAGTTCGACTTTGGCTTCGAGGCGGTCAACGAGGTTCCGGGCATGAAGGCTCTCATCTTGGAGGAGGTGCGCTCCTTCCGTGCCGAGGTGCGAGCCCAGTTCCAAGCCGACCTGCAAGCGCAGCGACAGGCCTCCATGAGCGCGGCGGCGGCGGCGCAAGCTGCAGAGGCTGAGCAGCAGCAATATCTACAGCAAGAGCAGCAGCGACGAGCCCAGCAGGCGGCCCCTCCACCCGCCCAAGCGCACGCCGTCGGCCCCACGGGCCTGCCTCAACCCCGTCGACAAGAGAGCCTGCCGATCCCGACGCGCGACGAGATTCGCAAGTCGTCGCCGCAAGACGGGCAGCAAGGCAATGTCCTCCTCGGCGCGTCGAATGCGCTCGTGCACCAGCAACCTCAAGATCTGGGTGCCGGTGGCGAGGGCATGGGTGGGCAGCTCACGGACGCGGAGATGCTGGAGGACCCCAATGTGGCGTTTGAGCGTCAGCTGGCGGGACATCGGTGAACGGCGCCGGCGAGCTCGGGGCGCCCGGCACGCGTTCGAGTGATCCCTCATCACCCCGGCTCGAGTGGACCATCTCTGAGTTCTCCTCCTCCTCCTTACTTACTTACTTGGTTCTGAGCGTATTAGAACAGCTCTCGACCCTATTCACGGCGTCCCATGACGCCTCCTCCTCGATGCACTGTCCTCCATGACCTGATCTTCGCCTGCGCTGCGTCCCTGTCTGATGAGATGTCCGTGTTCTTTATGCCAGGCAGCCGGCAGGATGCTGCCCGTTCCGAATGAGGTATGCGTACGCGTGCGCGCCGCGTTCATCTCGGGCTCTTCTCGAAGTGACAGGACGCCCGGCCGCGGAAGTTGGGGAAGGCGGTCACAACCCAGAATTCTGAGCGCGCCGCGCCTCGTCTGTGCCTGCGCTGACGCGCACCAGCGCTGGTACTCGAGAGCGTCGACGTCGATCAACACTCCCTCACACACACGAAGAAGACGAAGAGACGCAAGGCTGGCGACGACGACGCTGGGCAGCGCGCGAGGTCGGCAGAGCAATGGCGCCCGTCTCAGGCGACGCCGGCGCGTCCAGCTCGGCAGCATCATTACCATCAACGTCGGCGACGTCGGCGACGTCGAGCTCGCAGACGACGGAGCTCGAGCGGCTCGTGGAGCAGGCGCGCACGTCGCAGCGCTCCAAGGAGCCCTATTCGCGCTTGTTGCTCATCGTGCCAGACCTCGTCAAGAGGCGCGGCTCTCGCTCTGCTGGCGGCAGCAGTCACGCCCACGATGTCGGGGACGAGCTCACGCACGTCTACTGCGACAAGGCCAACGCGTGGCTCCCGGCCCCGTTCCAAGGCACGCTCATGCTCCAGGCGGCCATGATTCGGTGCTTTGCCTTCACCGAGTCTGCGCAGCTCGATGCGTGGCTCGCTACGCAGGCGCGCGCGTACTTTGGGTGTGCGGACTGTATGGACGCCTTCTTGAAGGCGCGCATCGTCGCGGCTGAACGGTGAGCCAACGTCTACCTCTTGTCCTCAGACTCTCCATCCCTGGGGCTGAAGCGACCCTTGATGGATCACACACAGCTTCCTGAACGGTCTGTCGCCCAGCCGCGTCAGGCAGTTCCAAGACCACATCGACCGCTGGAATCACACCTGGGCACAGAAGCTGCTCGACTCGCGCGGCGTCCAGACGGGCGAGGACCTCGACCGGCTCGCGCCGGAGGAGATGTATGCCTTCTTGCACGTTGCCGTCGTGCGGTTCTTGGAACATCTTCCCTCGAGCAAGGATAGCGACAAGGAGCCTAGGCCGCCCACGCAAGCAGATCTGTTCGACTGCCTACAAGGGGTGTCGCCCACAAGGATATTGCACAATGTCCAGCGCCTTCATCCAGCGCTCCTTCTCCTTCTGGCGGGCAGGAACATCAAGCTACAGGAGTGGGCAGCCCTGCACATGCAAGAAAAGGGCACGCCAGCCATTGGCGCTTCGACCTTCTCCAACCCCTTCTTCCACTCGGCGGTACAGCATATACAGGTCACTCTGGCTTCAGAGAGACTCTCCTACGTTGAGCGCGTCCGCGTATGGTCCTCGCTCACATCGGCACTGCGATCGGATGAGGCGGCACCGCTCGCCGACCTGCTGAGCAGCGTGGTGCTCGAGCACCTGCAAGACGACGGATCCCACGTTTCCTACGTGCTCGCCAGCTTTGCCCGCGTTCTCTACCTAAACGGAAGCAAGATCTTCAGCGCCCAGACCAACCTCGTCGACTTTGCGACGACCATGCTGGGCCGGATCACCGACTCCCAAGCACTCTTCCGTCTGCTGGCGGATGAGAGAGTCTCGGAGGAGATGAAACGTT
The DNA here is from genome assembly GCA_029952725.1 of Salmacisia buchloeana. Taxonomy (NCBI): domain Eukaryota; kingdom Fungi; phylum Basidiomycota; class Exobasidiomycetes; order Tilletiales; family Tilletiaceae; genus Salmacisia; species Salmacisia buchloeana. The sequence continues at coordinate 412,518 of CP124198.1, forward strand.
CGGAGCTCCTGGGCTGGATCGGTCCATTTTTCGGCGTGTTCCTCGACCGTTGGGAGGAGGAGCAGAGCGAGGTGGCCTTGGGCGACTGTCTCAAGAATGTCGCGCACTGGTGCTTTGAGCGCTGTCAGAGCGCCGACGTCCCGGCTCATGCGGCGGCCATCGTCCTTGATGAGGGACTCCGGTGCCTGCTCGACATCGTCAAGAAGGTGTATGGACATCGTCCGCGCAAGCTTACCGTGTCGGTACGTCGCCTTGACGCGGAGACCAAGGAGGGCGCCAAGGAGAGTAACGACGCGTCCAAGAAGATCGATGCCTTGAAGGACTCTCAGAAGACACACTGCGCCAATGTTGTACGCAACATTCTCTCGTTCCACGCCAAGAGCATCGTCGCGGCCGCGGCTGGACCGTTAACAACAACGATCGGCAATGGCAAAGCCAGGGCGGGGCTGACCGACGAGGCGGCAGCGCAGGCAAGCAGACATGCCCGCGAACTCCTCACGATTGTGTTCGATTTCGACGCCGCCGTCGTGGCGGACACCATACACCGACTCTCCGAGCACGTTACCTTCTTCCGCAACGAGCTCGCGCGAGGCAAGCGCGGCGACGAGGAGAGCCTGTACAAGCGCGCCGAGCGTAGCCTTATCGAGCTTCCGGGGATCTGCTCGGGGCTTTGGCGAGCCGGGTACGATGCGATGGAAACGTCGGAGGAGCTCACGTTGCTTATGATGCGCGCCAACGTGCCCCTGGCTGTCTTTGCACCCGTGGTACTTGCGGATCTACTCAAGACGCACATGTTACCGCCACCAACAGCAGACAAGGAGAGCAAGTCGGACCAGCCTCCCGCATCCACGGCGGCGGCTTACAAACGATACCTACATCGACTGGAAAGTGTCATCGCGGCATTCGACTCGCGCCTGAACGGCACGCGTGGTCCCCTCAAAGACGTGATGGCGCGCATCGGCTTTAGCAGCGACGGGCTCGGCAGCGAGGAATCGCTGCGACAGTTTTGCACGGAGCATGCGGACGTGGTCATCGCGCTGGCCCTATCAGCGCTCCCAGCGCTACGCAATGCCGCCTTGTCATTCGCCCGGCAGGCCTTTGACGATACCAACGCCAGAGATGAGTGCTTGCGAGCACTGCTGTGCGCCAACCCCGTGGGTGCCGTCGAAGGCCTCAACCGCTTCCTCACGACGTTCGAACGTGCCGCCGCCAAGCTCGTCGAGGCTTCGCAAGCTGCGGCGTGGATGGTGCGCTCGTTCGCCGACATCGTGAACATCCTCTGTGGCACCGACGGCTTGCTACGTCTTGGCTCGTCGTTCTCAATACGGGCCCAGCCGAAGCTGGCGGCGCGTCTTCAAGGTCCGCTCGCCCAGCTCTGGAAACTGATGTGCCGCTCCGTCGAGGCCATCTACGATCGCACGCCACAGTGGTCCAAGGTGCTGGAGCGCACCGAGCTTCTGGCATGGTTCCGCGATGTGAACATATTCGCCTCGGACATGTTGGACAATGTCGACCTCGTCCAGGACGCGGTGACCAACGGCGAGGTTAAGGACGGTGCCGATCCCCAGTATGACCTCGACGCCGAGTTTGCGGGTCCAGTCGTGGCCGCCTTCCAGTGGCTGCGGCTCAACGACCAAGAGACGCTCCTGTCGTCCTTCGCCTTCGTTCAGCGCGCTGTCGAGCGCGTCATGAACTCGGTCGCGGTCAGGAGCGGGCGCAACGACGCGCCCAAGCGATTCCTTGCCAAGCTGGAGACTCTGTATGGGAAGGCCAAGGACGGTCGACCCAAGTGTCTGCTTAGCAAGGATCAGCTCTCCTTCCTACGCATCCTCATTTCCGGCGAGGAAGATGAAGAGGATGCCGACGACGACCTCGCGCATGATGCGGACGACGACGACGTTCAACTTGTCGATGCCAAGGACAAGGAAGGCGCGGCGCTCCTGGTACCCAGACAGAGGCAGCCTTATGTCAGCAGTTCATCACACAGCTCTGAGCCGGAGCGCGCCGAAGCCAGGCAGAGGCGGCCGTACTCTTACACGCCCACTGGCAAGTCGGCGAAGACGTCAATGCGGCAACCGAGCATCGTCGCTTCGATGGCTCGCGCCTCTGAGATGCAGTCCAATGCACCGCACCGTCCCAAAGCCGGCGTCCCGCCTTCGACAAGCACATCACGCAATGCCTATCAGAGCGCGGGTGCATCAGCTACGAAGACTACAGACCGCACGGCGACATCAAAGCAGGGCAGTGCCTTCTCGAAGCTCAAGGCCGCACACAAGACGAGCACGGTCAAGCTTGCTCGTCGACCTGGGGCCGCACCCGTCGCGCCAGCAGCACGCAGCTCGGTCACGGGCACGCTCAATAGGGCAGAGCTGTATCGCAAGCCGGCGGAACCCTCCTATGCGGTGGCGGCGAAGAAGCCAGCGGTCGTGGAGAAACCCGCAGCTACCGAGAAGCCCGCAGTCGCAGAGGACGACTCGTCGCCCGAGAAACCGGCGAAGCATGGTTTGTACGCGCTTCACGAAACGGCGGAAGAGGTCAAGGCGCGCCAGCAGGCGGCCATTGAGAATATGCGTCGCCGTCGCGCCCAGCAGCAGGCTGCTCGGGAACGGATCGACGGCGAGCTGCTGGTGCAACGCCTCAAACGAGAGGAGGAGACGCGCAAGCTTCGACTCCAGGCCGAACCTGACTTCAACCAGTTGCACGAGGTCATTCTCGGCTGGTCGACTGCACGGCTCGGTGACCTGCCGCCCAACTTTGACGCCCAGTCGCTCCGTCAAGTGCCACACGTCTTCCAGACCGCCGACGACTACGTGGCCTACTTCGAGCCCTTCTTCATCCTCAACGTGTGGGCCGACTTTTGCCGAGCGCGAGAGGAGCTGCAGATCATGGGCGTGCCTCGGCTGGCCATCTACATCAGCCAGCGCTCGTCGATCAATCACTTCATAGAGATTGTGGCGAACATGCACGTCGAGGACCCCAAGGTCGCGCGGTTGGCGGATACCGATGTGGTCTTTCTGCACAACGAGCAGGGTCCGTGGACGGCTTTGGCCAAGGTACAGGATTATCGGCGGAACGGCGTCAATCATTCCGTTACGCTTCGCCTGAATGCGCGCCAACTCTCCCCGGACGTCAAGGTGGCCATGTGCGGTGGATCCAAGTGGCAGCTCCAGAGGGTGTTCTCGCTCTCGACGACGCATCGCGCGTACGAGGCGCTCCTAAAGTTGCGATACTTCAAACTGCGCGATGCGGTACTCAAAGCCCAGCCTTACCAGGGTCCTCGCGTACCGCGATGGGACGTCGAGAAGATTTTGAAGAAGACGGACCTGAACGAGCCCCAAGCACAGGCGGTGGCGCATGCTCTACAAGCGAACGGGTTCTTCCTGATCCAAGGCCCACCAGGTACGGGCAAGACCAAGACGATTTGCGGCCTGATCCAGCAGACATTTACGGGCGGGCTCACCAAGACGGCTCGGCCCAAGGTCTTCATCTGCGCTCCGAGTAATGCCGCCATCGATGAGGTGGCGCGACGAGTCAAGATGATCGAGCTGGCGAACGGCAACAAGCTATCTGTTGTTCGTGTGGGCAGATCGGACAAGATCAACAGTGCGGCGGCGGATATCACACTCGACGTGATGGTCGACGCACGCATGTCCGCTTCCGACGAAAGGGTCGCGCAGAAGGATGCCACGCAGCTGCATGCCCTCAATCAGGACCTACGCAACGAGATTGCGGATATCCGAGCCAAGATCAAGGCGCTCGAGGGCAAGGGTGGCGAAGCCAAGAACGAGCTTGCCGAGCTGTTGGCCAAGAAGCGCGAGAAGGAGAACAAGCGCCAGGCTACGCTCACGCAGCTTGACGAGGTCAAGGACAAGCAGCGGGATACGAAGCGCCAGCAGGATGCGGATCGGATCAAGATACGCCGTCAGATACTAGAGGGCGTGAGTGTCTTTGGCGTCGGTTGCCTTGATAACATGTGAGGCTGACATTGGCCCCTTTCCTTTTGGCAGGCTGACGTGATCTGCTCAACATTGTCGGGTGCCGGGCAAGACTCCTTCGGCAACATGGAGTTTGAGACGGTTATCATCGACGAAGCCGCCCAAGCTGTTGAGCTCGAAGCCTTGATCCCGCTCCGCTTCGACTGCAACAGGTGCATCCTCGTGGGTGACCAGAACCAGCTTCCACCCACGGTGCTTTCGGGCATGGCTCAAAAGTACGGATACGCCAAGTCCCTCTTTGTGCGCATGTTCGAGAATGCGCCTGAGCGTGTGCACTTGCTGAGGTGAGTGTGGTCGATAGACCTGTGCAGGAGGGAGAGTTCAAGCTGACTCGGTCATGGCTTGACAGCATTCAATACCGCATGCACCCTGAGATCTCGCGGCTGCCTTCGGACACCTTTTACCAGTCGCGACTCAAGGATGGCCCCGAGATGGCACAAAAGACGGTGCAGCGCTGGCACGAAGATCCGTTGCTGGCGCCGTTCAAGTTTTTCAGCTGCGTCGGCCGTGAGGTCAAGGGCCGGACGAATTCGATCAAGAACAATGACGAAGTCGACATTGCGCTCGCCATTTACGGCCGTCTGCGTCGGCAATGGAATGCAGACCTGGATTACCGGGTCGGCATCATATCCCCGTACAAGGACCAGGTCAGCTTGTTGAAGTTCGCGTTTGAGGCTCGCTACGACAAGGACATCAGCAACCGCATCGACTTTAACACGGTTGACGGGTTCCAAGGCCAGGAGAAGGACATCATCATCTTTTCGTGCGTGCGAAGCGGCGAGACGGGCAAGGGCGGCCAGGTCGGCTTCATACGCGACCCCCGGCGTGCCAATGTCGCCTTGACTCGAGCCAAGTCGAACTTGTTCATCATTGGCAACGCGCCCTTTTTGCGCAACGACCCAGTCTGGGGCTTCATCGTCTCGCATGCCGAGATGCGCGAGGCGCTCCACGCAGTCAATGCTCGCACCTTTGAGGCGCCGATAGCCCGGACAGTGCTCCCACGCGCCCCTGCCGAGGGTCGCGGACAAGCTCCCAAGCTGGCGTTGTTGCAAGATGCGCTGCGCAGCGCGGGGATGTTGGCGCGCGTTCGCCATTCGGCGTCCCAAGGATCTCGTCCTCAGCCGCAACCTGCGCCGTCCGCGACTGCGGCGGAGCCAGATACGTACTGGGCCGCTGAAGACGCGTCGGCTGCGGCGGCACTGAAGGAGCAGCTTGCGGAGCAAGGCGGGCTCTCGGACGGTGATTCGCTGTGGGGCGACGGTAGTGACAAGGACGAGGACATGGACGACGGCGGACGTGTAGCGGACATCAAGGCTGCTGTCTCGATCGCGTCATCGGCACCGGTGATGAATGGGCTACAAGGCGAGGCGGGCAAGCCATCAGGACAGGCTCAACCAGCATTAGGCCCGGGCTTGAACCATAGCCCAACTGCCGGCGTCAAGCGTGCAGCGTCAGCATCTACGGCGCCGGCTGCGGACGCGGTCCGACCGCACAAGATGGCGCGGCCGACTTCAGGATCGGCGCTGGGTACCATGTCGAATGGCAAGCACCCACGTCAGCCCGTTGTGACGACGATCAAGCGCGCACCTGGACCGGATGCCTCGCCCGCGATAGCAGTGGCCAGGCCCAAGACGGCCGCTGTCAGCAGCTCGAATGGAGGTCCTGTGCGACCGGCGGGCAGTGTTGCGCCTGCCGTGGTCCCTGCTGGCCCCAAGGTGAATGGCCCCGCCTCGGCAGACGCCAACCACGCTGTCGGCGCGTCTGCACCCCCCAAAGGCGACCCTACGACGGCGGTGCAGGATGGGCCGTCGGCGAGCGCCCTTGCCGCTCTGTTTGTGAAGAAGCGCAGCTGAGGCGCGGCTTTGGTTCCCTCTGTCCTTCCCACGCTCCTCCGTCGCATTGCTGCCCTCGACACCTCACTTGTACTGTACTCGCAATCGTCACGCGCACGCCAGCAACGTGGGGAGTGGGGACCCCGTCAACGTGCACACGTCGGCGAATGCCGCGTCTGGTTTTTCCGATGCGTGATCGGCATGCCGAGCGCGTACGAGATGAACCCTGTGGTGGGTAACTTCGACCCCGTCTCCATCCCGACGACGTCCACCATCGCCCTCCATCCATTCCATCCAGTGGCCCAGCATGGCCTACTACGCACAGCAACCGCCCTACGCGGGCCCAACCACATCGGCGGCAGGACCGCAGCAGTACCAGATGCCCCAGTCAGCACCGTACGGGGGCCAGCAGCCAGCGTATGGATACCCGCCTCCTCAGCAGCACGACTACGAGAAGCAGCAGCAGCAGCCAGGCGGCGGCGGGTACTACTACGGCGGCGGGCCCGGCGCAGACAAGCCCGGCGTGCTCGCACCGCAAGGGTACGAAGGCGAGCGCTTCGCGCCCAAGCGGCCCAAGTTCCGCGATCCCTTCTTCGCCCTCTTCTTCCTCCTCATCTTTGGAGGCTACATCGCCCTCTCCGTCTACGTCCTCCGCTCCTACTCGATGAGCGAAGTGCCCGGCGGCATCACCAACGGACGGCAGGGTGCCAGCCTGGCCGGCACCTTCAACACCCACACGGCCATCATCCTCACCCTGTCCGCGGGCGTCGCGCTCGTGTTTAGCATCTTCTACCTCACCCTGGTCCGCTTCGCGACGAGGGCCATCATCGAGATCACCTGGGCGCTCAACGTGCTGCTCAACATTGGCTACTGTGTCTACTGTGAGTAGCGTGCTCTCAGAGGAGATGACTTGATTAATGAGCTGACGTGGTAACCCCTGACCCACGCAGTGTGGCAGCAAGGCTTCACCTCGGGCGCCATCATCTTCACCATCTTTGCCGTCCTCAGCGTGATCTGGTACTTCTACGCCCGCAGACGCATCCCGCTCGCCCGTCTGCTGCTCAAGACGATCCTCAAGGCGTCCAACCAGTACTGGAGCGCGTACGTCGTCTCCTTGCTCGGCACGCTCTGGCAGGCCTTCTTCGCCGTCTGGTGGACGTGGACGCTCGTCGCGACGTACCAGCGCTTCGACCCCCAGGGCAGCTCGCAGGGCAACGCGTCGCGCTCCTCTGGCACCGTCACGGGCGTCGTCATCGTCCTCTTCTTCGCCTTCTACTTCTTGACCGAGGTGTTCAAGAACATTGTCCTCGTGACGACCGCCGGCATCTATGGAGCATGGTTCTACGGGGTGAGTCTTCCTTCTCATCTACCTGCCGGGCATACCACTGATAGGATTCCACGATCCCACAGACGGGCGCGAAACACCCTGCGCTCTCATCCTTCAAGCGAGCCTCGACGTACTCCCTCGGATCGATCGCATTCGGATCCCTCATCGTCTCCCTGCTCGAGCTCCTCCGGGCCTTCTTCCGCTCGCTCGCCAGCAGCGAAGCCAGCCAGGGCGACGTCGTCGGCTCGGCCCTGGCCTGTGTGGCGGGGTGCTGCATTGGCATCATCGAGAGCATCGTCCAGTACGTGAACAAGTACGCGTTTATCAATGTCGCGCTGTACGGATCGAGCTACATTCAGGCTGCCAAGGCCACTTTTACGCTGTTGCAGCAGAAGGTGAGTGATCTGGGCTTGGTCGTGGAAGCTTTGGAGCCTGGACTGACGCGTGTCTTGCTGGCAGGGCGTCGATGTCATCGTCAACGACTCGCTGGTCAACACCGTCTGGCTGATGGGCAGCTTTGCCATTGCCATCCTCACGGCCCTCTTCTCCTACATCTACCTCAAGACGTCCGACTCGAACCCAGGCGAGAGCTCGTCGGTGCTCATCCTCGCCTCGTTCGTCATCGGTCTGCAGGTCAGCCTGTCCCTCGGCGCGGGTACGATTGGCTCGGGCGTGAGCACCCTCTTTGTGGCGCTCGCGGAGGACCCCGAGGTCCTGGCTACGCGCGACCCGGTGCTGTTTGAGGAGATTCGCAAGACGTACCCGCAAGTCGCGGTGCCGCTCCAGCACTGATTACTGATTGCGCTGCGCTTGGTCGCCTCCACTCCAAGGGCATGCATGGCGACAATCGACGTATACCCCCGACCTTCCTCCCTCCCTAACGCGTGCCCCGCTCACAGATTGCTACGTCCACAAAGCAACGGCGTCGCGAAGAGCAGCACGCATGTATTGCAATCAGTAGCGTCCTTGCACACCACACCCCTCGTCTACCCCTCCCCTCGCAACTACATGCCGTTTATCGTTGTCCCCGTCCGCCTCCCTTGCCCATCTATCGCCCTTGCTTAGCATCGAATGGATACTACGTTGGCTTGTCTTCGTTCCCCGGACCGCGGTGGGGCGGGTGTGGCTGAGCCTGGGGCGCTTGGGCTTGAGCAGGAGCTTGGGCGGGAGCTTGGACCGACGGCTGCGGCATCGGCGGCGCTTGTAGATGCGTCGCTTGCTGAGCTTGCACCGGTGGATGTACGGCTGGAGCGAGCGCCTGTCCTTGTGCTTGTCCGGCTCCTGGTCCTGGGACTTGTCTTGGACCAGGCGCTGGGTGTGGTCCAGGAGCCGGTGTAGGCACAGGTGCTGACGCGGGCGCGATGTTGGACGGGGACGGCCCGACCGGCGGAGGACGTGGAGCGGGCACTGCCACAGGCAAAGGTACAGGCACAGGTAGAGGTGCACCGCGCGCCATCCCCGTCCCAGCATCAGCATGTGCGGACGCAACAGGCAGCGCTGGCACCACCCTCTGCGCGAACGTCGCGGCCGCACCGGGACCGCTGGGTACGAAGGCGTGCCCTTGTCCGTGAGGGGTACGATGACCAGCTTGTAACGACGGCGGTGGTGGTGCTGTCGCTTGCGTCTGCGTTTGTGTGTGCACTGGCATGAGCTGGACGCCGTGCGCCGGCGGCGGCGCGTATGCTTGGTAAGGCGTTGGCGCGACTTGATGCAGCTGGGCCGGGAGCGATACGCGTGCGAAAGGCGGCTGTAGGATAGGCTGTGAATGTGCTTGAGACGGTCGGGCCGAGGGCTGGACGACTACTTGCGCCCGTGAGGGCATTGGCGGTGCCTGAGTTGGTCGTCCAACAGGCGTGCCGACTTGTGGAGCTGATGAGGACGCTACGGCTGGAATGGGACGAGGTTGAGCAGGGATGCCATTCGCCTGCGCTGACGTGGGACCTGGCTGGCCGGCCACACCTGGGGCAGGCGGCTGTTCGGGGGGTGAGAAGACCGTCTTAGGCGGTGCGGTGGTCGAGCTTTGACCTTGACTGGGCGCTTGAGATGGAGCTTGAACCAGCACAGCTGACGTCGTAGTTGCGGCGCTGGGTGCAGGTCCATGCGACGAGGGTTGCTGATGGCCAGCCGACGTTGATTGTGTAGAGGCTGGCGCCGTGGTGACTCCTTCACCCTTGGTGCCATTCGCCTGAATGTCGCCCTGATGGGGACCGGAGCCAGCAAGCCCAGGCTCCTGACTATTCGCCCGCGACTCCTCATCCCACGACACGTCCGTCCCCGCCAACGCCGCCGCCTTGCGCCTCGCAATCCGCGCCTCCCGCTCCCTCTCCGCCCTGAGCCGCTCCTCCTCCTCCCGCTCCATGCGCGCAATAATCTCCCTCTCGCGCGCCGCGAGCCGTTCCTCGCGCTCCCGGATGCGCTCCTCGCGCGCGGCCGCCGCCTCGGCCTCGGCGCGCTCCTTGGCAAGTCGGGCCGCTTCTTCCTCGCGCAGGCGCGCCATGGCGGCTTCTTGCTCGGCCGCGAGGGCTTCGCGCCGCTCGCGCTCCTCGCGCTCGCTCTCGCGTTCGGCGATCCGGCTCGAGCGCTTGCGGTTCGACATGACGATCTCGAGGGCGCGGCGACGTTCCTCCTCGGCGAAATCTTCTAGGACGCGGGGGAGGATGACGTTGTTGACGGCGGCGTGCAAGGCCTTCTCGTTCTTGTTCTTCGACTTGGCGAATCGCGTACCGAAATCCTCCCATTCAGCTTTGGTAACGCAGATCTGCAAGCACATGGACGCGTCAGCTTGTGCAACTCTGAGCTGGTGCCTTCTGAATAGAGATGACCCACAGCCTCGAACTCGACAAAGTCAGCCGCCGTCGGCTCGAACTCGTCCTCGTCATCCTCAAGCTCCTCAACGGGAGTAAGCTCCACGTCGTCCTCCTCATCCTCGTACTCATCGTCATCTTCCTCCTCTGCCACCTGCTCGACTTGGACCCTAGCGCCCTTGGCCTTCTTCCTGCTGGACTGTCTTGGTGCTGGCTCTTCATCCTCTTCTTCTGTGAGCTCTGACAAGTCGGAGAGGTCGTCGTCGTCGTCGTCGTCGTCGTCGTCGTCGTCGTTGTCACTTGACGATTCTTGCTTGTACGTGTCTTCCTCCTTGGTAGCGTTCGCAGCAGTCAATCTGGACGTTTCTGATCGCCCTGCGCGTGATTCCTTCGCGCAATTGACTCGAGACCCCGCCGCAGCCTCCTTCTGATCAGCATTAGACTCTTGAGACGCGCCGATGGCATCGCCGTTTGCCATCTTGGCATCGCCATCCTTATCCCTGGTCCCGCTTACCGCCTCGTCATGACCATCCCCATGACTCGAGGGTCCAGTATCGGCATCGTCGTCGTCCTTCCCGTCCTCCCCCTCCCCAGCGGCAGCATACCCACCACTCCGCGACGTCCGCCGACGCTTGCCCCTCCGCATCTCATCCTCCTCCCGAATGCTCTGGTCCAAATCGAGCAAGGCTTCCGGGATGCGCTGCCACCCGTCGTCGCCAAAGGGCCCACTCGTGCCCGCCACGCCGCCGCGGATGCGCGAGCTGGCGCGAATGCCGCGCGAAGGGGGCAGGGGCGCTAGGCCGGTTTGGTACGCGTAGGGTGGGGGTGGGCCGTTGCGGGCGCGCAGCTGACGTGGACCTGAGGGTGAGGAGGTGTCCATGTCGCGGGAAGCGGATGGAGAGGCCGTCGCACTCTTGCTGTTCGACTTGTGAATTGGCCGCCTTGAAGTGGAACGGGTTGGAGTCGCGAGAGCCCGCGCTGATGCCCGCCCATTCGCGACCGAGGAGACGACGCGCTTCTTCCTGGCGCCGGGCCGACTCGACGCGTCTTCGTCGTCCTCCTCTTCCATTTCGTAAGCGTCCTCGTCATCGTAGTCATCATCGTTGCCGCTGTCCTCCACGTCGACCACGGCGGCAGCGGCGCGTCCGCTGCTCCGTGGCCTCTTCTTGCCGATGGAAACAGTGGCTTTTGACTTGCTGCTTGCACCTTTGCTTTGCCTTCCCTTCGTCTTGACCTGCTTGGCTGTCGCGGCCCTGCCCCGCTTCGAAGCGGGCGTCGCGGCGACATGCTTGCGCCCCTTGGCTCCGCCCTTCTGTTTGCCCGCAGCGCCCTTCTTATTCACTTTGGGCCTGCGCGGTGGGCGTGGCTTCTTGGGTCGCGCGCGTTGGATCCATAGCCGGTTGTCTGGTAGGTGGACAAAACAAGCAGCGCAATCAGCAAAGAGTGATATGAGGCTCCACGCACGCGCGCTGATGCTCACCATCGAAGAGGAAGTACGCGTTGTCTTGCGCATCCCAGCCGATGGGCTCGACACGCTGCCAGGGACAGCCATTGTAGCGTGTGAGTCGACGAGTCTGATGGTATGATACCAGAGTGTACTCACCCAGCTCTGGGCCTCGTGTTCGTTCTTGGCCAGACTGCGCAAGCGGTCTGGGTTCATCATGTGCCACTCCGTGAGGATGTAGAGGATCTCGACCTGGTCGGCGGCAGGTAAGGTTGTGATGTCTGTGATGAGAGGCACTTCGGTGAGGGGTGCTTCCTCAGCCTTCCCCTCATTGTGGGCTGTCAGAGAGCCATCGTGTGAGCTGTGGGCTTGCTCCTTTTTGACGGCTTCTGTTGTTGAGAGTGTTGAAGCTGATGTTGATGCTTCGGGTTGAGAGGCTTCTGGCTGGGTTGCCTCTGATGATGGCTCGTCCTTGGCCGGTGCCGATTCTATTGCCTTTGGCGGTGGTGCGGCGGCGAGGGATGGGAGGACGGGGAAGTCGTCTGATCCCTTGGGTGGGCGAGGCTTGAGTGTGTCCGAGACGGGGAGCCATCGTGCTGCACGCTTGTCTGCTTGGTTCTGAATGGTGCGAATGTAGTTGGACGTGCTGGGAGGGTGCAAACGATGTCAATGTCAGATGATCTCAACGGGAAGGAGCGCGTCCACGACTGCGTACTCGATGTTGCGGTTGAGGGTGAGCGTGTAAAGCAGCTTGATACACAGCTGGGGCACGTAGCTCGAGTCCATGCCATTCAGGGCGTCCTCGAGCGACTGTCATGGCAAGCAAGCATCAGCACGGACTGCCTGCGTTGAGGGAAGCAACGAGGACGACTCACCTGGGTGCTCCATGGGAGGCCGCCGAGGAGCGCGTCGGAAAAGGTGTGCAGGAACTGGCACACGGCGGCAAACTTCCAGTTCTTGCGCAGCGCCTGCACCGTCTCTGACAGGGGCGCCGGCGGTGGCAGCCGTGCGAGGTACGTGGGCAGGATGGTGGACAGCGTCCGGTTCGTGGTCACCGCCTTGGCCGCTGCCTCGGACGGCTTGAGCGAGCGCGCCGGCTTGAAGGGCGGCCGCGCTGGCATCGTCTACACGCGACGCGATGCTGGTGCGCGCGTGAGCTGCTGCCCTTCCCTGACCAGAGAGTGCGTCGTGTTGGACGGTGTTGGATGCTGGCGGTGATGATCTTCGACTGACTTCTCGCGGCCGGGTGGGAGGGGGACTCCCAAACGAACGCGTCTCGTGGGACGGCTCCCATCTCGGCTTCTCTTTGCCACCTTCCACGCTGTCGAGTCGACATGGTCGCTGACGTCGCCTTCTGGGGTTGCCGAGGCGACGAGGAGAGAGCGCTCGCCTGGGCTTGTCCCGCTGCGGGGAGAGATACGAGTGCGACGCACAGACTGGCCTCGAGATGCCCATCCTTTGACGTGGCCACCTCGTCCTTGCCCTCGTCCTCCTCGTCCTTCTCCAGTACCACCATCATCCTCATCCCTTTCATCCCCATCCCAGTTCCCACCCCTCCCTCACAGGCAACCATGTCCAGCAAGGCACAGCAGCAGATGCGCGCAGACGCAGACCGCGCCGCCGCCCAGCACGCCCGCGCGTCGGCCCTCGTCGTCGAAGGCTTTGAGTCCTCGCGCGTCTTCTCCCTCGTCGACTCCATCCTCGCCGACGCAGACAAGGACCGCACCAAGCCCATCGCGCCCGGCCTGCCCTCCAAGCGCAACCTGCTCAGGCAGGTCAACTGTCTCTACCTCTTCATCATCCACCCCTCCCGCCCGCTCTCGCCGGACAACCCGCGCACCAAGCCACAGCCCGTGCCCACCTCGACGAGGCCACGCGGCGCCTCGGGCGGAGGCGCCCTCCGCCCCGCCCTCTGGTACCTCGACCTCCGCCGCACGGGACAGATTGGTCGCGGCCAGCCCACCACGGCCATCCTCGGCCGCAGGAAAAAGGCAGACGTCGTCATCGAGTGCGCAGACAACGACTTTGTCGACATGGCCACCGGCAAGGTCCCGCCCCAGAAGCTCTACCAGTACGGCCGTGTACGTAGTCCCCCTTCTCATCTCTGCTATCATGTATTCTACTGACACTCCCACTCCCACTCCCACTCCCACTCCCACTCCCACTCGCACCGCCCACAGCTCAAGATGTCCGGCAACCTCGACCGCGCATGGACGATGCACCGTCTCCTCTCCCAGGAGCGCAACCGCATCTACGGCCTCGTCACCCAGGCCGCCACCGCAGCCGGCGGCGTCGGTGCAGGCTCGCCCGAGGGCGCCATCGACCAGCACGGCAGCGGAGACGGCATCAATGGACAGGGAACCGGTGCTCCCGCGCCCGTCACCGACTCGAACATCTTCCGCTCCCGTCTCTAGTGGAGGCGCGTCGTCTCGTGCTCTCAGAACCTTTCTGTCCCCTCCCTCTCCTGTTGGCCGTGGGTCCTCTCTGGTGACAGCAGTCTCTTCGTCTTTCCACAATCAGGCTTGGGATCTTACCCCTGGTTCGCTTGCCACCGAAATTGAATGGGACCTGTATTCTCCACGACTGGAATCTGACCAAGGCCCGCGCCCAACTCGTTTTAAACGCATTCCATTTGCATGAGAGACTGCACGCATAACAGCCCAGCTCACCCGCCCTCGCGCTTCTTGAGCGCAATGGGATTCGCATGCACCGTCACCCTGAGCGTCCGGGTCTCGTTGCCCTTCGTGGGCCGATGCTTCTCGTCGACGGGCACCATTTCCATCGCGTCGAGGGTGCCGCCGCCGTCGTCTACGCCTGCGCCGCCGCCCGAGGAAGAGGAGGAGGCGAGGCCGGCGCCGACGCCTGCGCCGTCGATGACTTTGCCGATGATGGTGTACTTGCCGTCCAAGCTTCGAGTGGGGAAAGGGGAAAAGGAGTGAGCCTCTGGCGAGCTTGTGGGGTCCACCACGGAGGGTGGAGACTTACTGCGGCGTCTTGTTGTACGTGATGAAGAACTGTGACTTGTTCGTGTCGGGCCCCGAGTTGGCCATGGCTACGATGCCGCGTGCGTTGAACTGTCAATATAGAGATCAGCTTCCTTCTCGACCATGGGCCAGGGTGAAGGTCAAGAGACACCCACCTTGACTGTACTCCTGATCTCGTCGGGGAAGGGCCGGCCCCAGATGGATTGGCCGCCCTTGCCTGTGCCTGTTGGGTCGCCCGTCTGTGTGGCAAGTGGGGAGAGGGTCAGTACGTTGGAATTTGCCACCCTCGCCGTGGGAGTCGCCTCTATCGGCATCGCACCTGGATCATGAAGCCTGAAACGAAGAGACGTCCATGTCAGCCTACGGATATCACTGCCTTTGAGAAGAGGGGCAGTCTACCCACCCTTGATGTTGCGGTGCCAGAGCGTGCCGTCGTACTTTCCCGCGGCGCACAGACCGAGGAAGTTCTCAGCTGCGCGGGGCACCGTCTCGCAGAAGACCTCGATCTGGGTGGGTACCATGTCATGGAGATGGGCATGTCAGCTGGCTCCGTGACAGACAAGAGCAGGAAGACGTACCTTGAGGTCGCCGCTCGTGGTGTGGAAGGTAACAGACATAATGGGCCTCGTCTTCCTTCGTGCCCAAGCAACACACCCAGCGCCCCAGGCCTCACCCCGACGGCGGCGGCGGCGTCGACGACCTCGTTCGTACGCACACGCGCGCGTGGATATGGATGAGCGTGGGTTGAGCGCGCGTTGGTGACTGGCTGGCTGTTGATGATGGTGATGGTCGATGAGATGAAGGAGCCACTCCCGATGGACGTCGTACGGACGTGCGGCTGTCGTAAAAGTTCCCGAGTGGGTCTTCGACTCTTGGCAGGCTGGACACCATCACCATCACCGTCCTCCTCACCAACGACGACGTCGAGCTCGGCTTGGACGCTGATCGGCGCGCAAACGGAAGCAGCCTCCTGCTGACGACCTCCTCACGACGCGTCGCGAGCACGCGTACGCGTACCCAGCTCCACCTTGCACCCATCTCGCGCGGCGCATGCTCCCAGCCACATCTCCGGCTCCCTCACCCAACAACACCCATACCTGATCCAGGGAGTCCCTTCAGACCTCAGCGCGCTCGCCCGCCCACGGCGGCACGGTGCCCAGCATGACCGGCGGCGGCTCCGAGCACGGCTTCCACCCCTTCGAGGTGACGCCCGCCCACATCGTCTACGTCGGCCTCGGCTTCTTCATCGTCATCTACGCCTCCGTCTCCCTCTTCATCAAGGAGAAGCTCTACCTCGGCGAGGCACCCCTCGCCGCCCTCTTCGGCATCATTGTCGGGCCCGCAGCCATCAACCTCTTCGACCCGTCCCACTGGGCTGCCAACACGACGCGCGCGCCCGGTGGCATGATAACCAACGAGATCACCCTCGAGGTCATGCGCGTCACCATTGCCCTCAGCGTCTTTGCCGTCGGCGTCGAGCTGCCGCGCAAGTACCTGCTCCGCCACTGGAAGTCGATCCTCTTCCTCCTCGGGCCCGTCATGATCTGGGGATGGCTCGTCACCGGCGCATTCATCTACCTCCTCATCCCCGGCCTCGACTTTCTCGACTCGTGAGTTTCTGAAGATGGGCATGTCCTCACACGGCTCACTGACACCTTTCCCCCTCCCTTCAGCCTCGTCGTGGCAGCGTGCGTGACGCCGACAGACCCCATCCTCGCCCAGGCCGTCATTGGCGGACCCTGGGCAGAGAAGCACGTCCCCGCCCACTTGCGCCACATGCTCGCCTGCGAGTCGGGCTGCAACGACGGCGCCGCCTTCCCATTCCTCTACCTCGCCTTGTATCTCACCCTCAATCGCGACAACACGCGATACGCGATCGGCAGATGGGTGGGTAGCCAGCGACGTACCTCGTGGCTCAATGCTTGACCCAGCTGACATTGCATTCTTGACGTGACAGTTCTACGAGTCGTGGCTCTACGAGATCATCTTTGGCACCCTCCTCGGCGCGCTGATCGGCTACCTCGCCCGCAAGGCACTCCGTTTCTCGGAACGCCACCAGCTCATCGACCGAGAGTCCTTCGTCGCACAGTACGTGTCGCTGGCCATAGCCAGTATGGGCGTCAATGTCCTGTTGGGCAGCGACGATCTGCTTGCGGCCTTTGCCTGTGGCACTGCATTCGCATGGGAGTGAGTATCAGCATCGTCTGAACAGTCATACCCCAGTACTAGCACTGACCTAGAATGTGCTTCGCAGCGGGTGGTTCACTCGACAGACGGAGGACTCCAACTTCTCCAACATTGTCGACCTGCTCTTCAACTGTGCAGCCTTCATCTACATTGGCGCCTTAATGCCCTTTGCGGCGTGGGTGGACACGGCCGCCACTCTCAATCTGTGGCGACTCTTCGTCCTGGCCATCGCCGTCCTCCTCCTCAAGCGCATCCCCATCATCATCGCCTTATGGAAGCTCATCCCGGACATCAAGACGTTCCGCGAAGCCCTCTTTGCAGGCCACTTTGGACCCATCGGCGTCGGCGCCATCTTTATCGCCACCCTCGGCCGCACCGAGCTGCCAGAGGAGATCAACGACCCACCCCAAAACAGCCACGACGTCCTGGCGCTCACGATCCAGCCCATCGTCTTCTTCTTCGTGCTGTGCTCCATCGCGGTGCACGGCCTCACGATTCCCTTCTTCGCGTTCAGCAAGGGGGCGCACAAAATTACGCGGACGTGGTCGAGGCACCCTTCCTTGGCGCCCAATGGCGAGCCAAACTGGATGGCGAGGGTCAAGCGCTTCGGGACCAAGGACAGCACTGCGCTGCGTGGGGAGGACGCGGGTGGTGGCATGGCGGAGATTCAGCGCATCCTTGCCAGTACGAGGGCGATGATTGGCAAGCCGATGGAATCGGACGGCACCGTGGAGGAGAAGACGGCTAGCGGCGGTGACACCGCCAGCGATGCATTTGCGGGCAGTCCACCGAGTGGCGACAGTGGAGCGGCAAGCAGCTCGAGTACCAGTGCTGAAGCGGCGGCGGCGGACGCGCGCAAGGAGGACGATCTCGAAAAGGGCGAGCGTGTGCCATTGGCAGACCAAGCCGTCCCGACCCTGCCCGCGCCCTCCAGACCGGCCACACCGCGCCAGCACGTCATGTTCGTCTCAAAAGAGGAGCAAGACCGCGCCGCGCTCGGTCTGGACGGGAACGACGTCGGCAAGGCGGCCGTCGATGACGTGGAGGATTGGGAGCCGATGGAGCACTACGACCCCACTTGCGACTGGTGCGGCGAGAATACCAAGGAGATGCGTCTCTACAAGCGTGCGCTGGCGCAGGCGCGGGAGGCGAACCAGAAGCGGTTGTCCCGATTGGACGGGACGGGCTTCTCCATCTCCCGTCCCGGATCGTCTCATTCACGGCAAGGATCGGCGAATGCGGTGCCTCAAGCGTCGTCGTCGTCGGTATCAGCCTCGAGGGCCGAGCAGCGCCGGGCGTACGATGAGCGGCACAAGCGCGACGCGGAGCGGGCGGAGGCGCCCATGGACCGCGAGATGATCCGGGGCGAGGTGGACGAGGCGGAGGAGGATCCCGACGTGCGGAGGGACAAGGAGGGCCACCCCGCCATTCGCCCCGAGTCCTCTCGACCCGTCGATGATGGCGACGACGACGAGGACTGCGACGACGAAGCGACGGAAGACGCGTACCCGCGCGTACGACAGTGGGTCGAAGGCCACAAGCTCGTCCTCGAGTACGAGCGCAGCCGGAGCGCCGAGCCCGAGGTGGAAGTCATCGAGCTGACGGACGACGAGCGCGCGCGCGTGTCGGAGGCGACCAACCCGAGCCATCTGTGGAAGCTCGAGCACGAGCGCGAGCTGGACCTCCTCCTCCCCGATAAGCGGCACCACGAGTGGGACTTCCACAACTCGGCGCGTAACCTGATTCGGCACCGCATCCCATCCATGCTCAAGGAGGCGCGGGCCAAGGCCAAGCGCGACGCGGCGGCGCTGAGGGAGGCTGCGGAGGAGGTGGAGGCAGAGGCGCGGAGACGGTCCAGCGAGGGTCGAAGTCGGAGTCGAGCCACGAGCACAGCGAGCAAGGCTTCCCTCACGAGGAGAAAGAAGGACGACGATGAGAATCACGACTCGGCAGCCCCACCTCGTCCCGCCGCGCCTGCCGCGCCCGCCCGACCGGATGTACAGGCGTCCATCGAGGAGGCGAGGTCCCGCGCGAGCGCGACGCGCGGCTCGTCAGCGGGCGGAGGCGGTATTCTTAGCACAGCGGCGCACAAGATCAAGGGCAAGCTTGGCCTCGGTCTCGGCGGCGGCGGCGATCGCGGCGCCGACGATCTCGAGGCTTCGTCCCCGTCCCCGTCGCCGCCCAAGAAGCGCGACTTTGCCGACCACGGCGACGGGGCCGACTACTGACGTGGCCCTCTCGGAGTATCGAACGGACATTGATTGAGAACGGAGAGAATGGCTGATCCTGATGATTGCTAGCTGTCGAGTTATGTACATGTCACTCTGGTTTCCTTCCCCCTCCCCCCCTTGCACGTCCTCCTTTCCGTCTCTGTACGTCGCCGTCGTTACGTCCTTTGTTGCGCTCTCAGCCTCGCTCCCTTCTCGCTTCTCGTAGTTATAGACATGGCACACTTGCGACACCATTCATTGCATTGCGGAGCAGCTCTCAGAATGCCGAGTGCGGGCGGTGTGGACGAGATAGGAGTCGGGAGAAGGGGTAGAAAACCTTGCTGGTGCTTGCGAGCTTGACAAGACGACGTGTGGTGTGCGGCACCTCGAAGCGAGGGCGAGTCCCTGAACATGCCGACAAAGCGACGGCGAGCCGTAAACGCGAGAGAGGGAGTGGGAGATGGAGTGAGAGTCGGGGCACGGAAGGCGCCGACTTCATCGACCGGCCCCATACACCCCCTCCCGTAACCGCCGCACAAACACGCCCGCACTCTCCGCGCTCAGGCCCATCGGCTTGGCATATTTGGCCGGGAGCGCCTCCGTCGCGTCTGCAGCCGAGTGGGCGGGCGAAGGCAAGGCGCCGAGGTAGCGGATCGTCTTCAGCTTTGGACCTTGCGTCGTCGTTGCTGACGACGAGGCGGAGGAGATGGTGGTGGCGAGACCGAAGCGGAGGTGGCCTTGTGGCTCGCCCGGGCCTGTGGGACGGAGGGTACAGGTCCATCGCTTGCTGCCGGCCGCGGGTGAGCCGGCTGCGGACGCTGCCGCCTCGTCGGGACTGGACTCGCGCACTTCGACGCCGCCGAGAGCTTCGAGGATGCTGATGCGCTCCAGAAGACGCGCTACCTCGTCCTTGAGCTTGCTGGCATCTTCTCCTCCCGCTGTGCTTGAATTGGATATAGCTTGGCTCGTACTTGGGGCTGCAGGAGCGGCGGCGACATCTTGCTTGGTTGAGGACTCTTTCGTTGTCTTGGACTCAGAGAGTGGCTCCTTCTTGTCTTCAACCGCCGCCTTCTCCTCCTCCTTCTTGATCTCTGGATCCGGCTTGGTCGACTTGGCCACGGCCGCGGCTGGAGTGGGTGGCGCGCTGGGTGGTGGTCCAGCACCCATGGCACTGCGGAAGACAGAGAACAGGCTGCCCAACAAGCCCTCGCCACCTGACGACGGAGACGCTGGTGGCTCTGCTACTGGTGCCGGTTCTTCCTTGACCTCTTCGCTTTGTGTCGCGGCCTCCTTTGCTGACTCTGCCGCCTGTGCAGATTCCGTAACTGCCACTGCAGGCTTGGAGGACGCGGCATCGTCTTGGCTCGGAATGCTTGTTGGCTCGTCAGCAGCTGCCGAGGCAGGAGCTGACACACCCTTTCTGCCCTTGGGCTTGGACGTTGTCGCGCCATCTTCGTCGTCGCTCAGTACCATTTCGTGTATGCCCAGCTTCGTTTGCCCACCGCGGCCCTTCTTGCCTGACTTGGCGCCGGAGGCAGCCGTGCCTGCCGCACGCCGGGATGCCAGGCGTGGGCTGCCGTCCTGCGGTGCTGATGCTGCTCCGTCGGCATCGCCATTCGCCCCTCGAGAGCTACTACCAGTCCCGGCCCTGTTGTGCGAAACGAGTAAGGTCTCTGGATCTGTCTGGTCCGCTCTCTGTAGAGTCATACAATGACGATCAGAGCAGACCTAAGAAGACCTTGATGCAGAAGAGACTCACTCTGATCTCGTCCCATATCCGCGCCTTATCAAAGCTCTTGAGTGCCCCTTCGAAGTCAAAGTCCTCGTTGAATGCGAGCGAAGGCGCGCTGGCCGATGCTGTTGCATCTGGAGCCGATTCGGGCGCGGACGAAGTTGCGACGCCGGCTGCCTTCTTCTTCTTGCGCGTCCTCTTCTTGGCTGCTGCGCTCGCATTGGCAGGGGCGGCGCCGGCGTGAGTGCTGCCGTAGTCGTGCGCGTCGCCCTCGAGCGCTTGGGCAGCGTGCACGGTGGGAGCCTGTGCGTGAAAGTCGGCTGGAAGCGCTTCGAGCTCCCTCCGCGCCTGGGGTGCTGTGTACCCCGTCGCACCTGCTTGAGGAGGAGCGTCGTCGAGGAGGCGCATGTCGCGGACCTCCTCGCTGCGAATGGTAAAGGTGGCCGTGGTGCGATCGTCGCGGATTGAGATGGCGCGTGTGACGGGATCGAGGGCGGTGATGGCGCCCGTGTAGGAGCCGCCGCTGGTCAGCGCGAGATGGACGCGCCGGCCGATGAACGGCGAGGCAGCGCTCGACGATGCCGCCATCGTGTTCGCAGCCGTCGAGGATGGGAGCCCAGCTGGAGGATGGATGATGGCCGTCGTCCGCATGGACGCTGGGCGATCTGTGCCAGCAATGACAAGACGTCAGGGAGGCAAGGCAGGAGCCGAGAAGCTGCCGACAGCTGGACCAGATTCAAAACCAACCATGTCCTCGCATTCTCACACACGACGAAGCAAAGACCAGCGCAAGGAATGGCACAGCGCCAACGTCAGTGCGATGCAGAAGCTTGTATTGCAGCCTGCTACATGGTCGACACCTTGGGCTTCCCAGGAAGCACGAGCTCGCCTTCGACAGCCCGGGGCAACAGGCCAACACGAGGAAGCAGCGACTGATATCGCTCGGGTGCCGTCCGCTTGAGATACTTGAGCAGCTTGGCCCGCTTGTGCACCATGATATTCATCCGCCGCCGGTTGTGGTTGTCGTGCCGGGCGTTGGCCAGGTGCGAGTATAGGTTACGAATTCGATAGGTAAGCAGCGCGACTGTAGGACGATGAGCAAGGTCAGAACTGAGCCTGGGACGCATGCTGTCATACAAAAATTACATACCTTGCACCTCAGTCAATCCACTGTCCATTGAGCCATCCGGCAGGGGCCTGCCGAAGGCTTGAACGATGCGTCGTGTGTTTTCGAATCGGATTCCGCGCGCACTTGCATTGCGCAGGTCGAGCACCCGTCCAAGCACGTCAGCACTGCCTTGCTCGGCTCGCTCGAGCTCATCCAGTTCCGAAGACAACGCCTTTTGGAGATCCTCGTCGATGACCTCTGCGCTCGCTGAGCCACCATCCTTGCCACCGTTCGACCCGGCCGCGAAGGAGCCCATTCCCTGTTCTTGAAGTGTACGCAGATGTTGCGAGTCAAGCATGTGATCCTCGACCATGACACGCGGCAGCTCGCTGAACAGCAGCTCGCGATCCTCCGTCGTCAAGCCAAAGTTGAGCCGGAGCGGCCCTCCGAAGCGCGCCTGGTCTTCTACCAGCGACTCGTCCCCTGGCAATGCGGCCGACCCATCTTGAGACCCGTTCCCACGCGCTTGCGCAAACTCGGCAGGGTCGATCGGCACGAGCTCACCGCGCCGGTCTTCGCGCACGCCCCAGACCTCATCGGGAGTGAGGATGAGCTTGGCGAGCTCGCTCTGCGTCCACACCTCCTCTCCGCCCGTGGTGGGTGCCAACCCAGCCGCGATGGCCTCCGCATTGGCGTTCTGGCTGACCACGCTGGGCGCACGCGCGTGAGCCGCGGCCGCGCTGCCTGTCATGTGTCCCAGCACGGGATCCGGCTTGGACGCGGCGAGCAAGCGCGATGTGAGCTCGCGCCGCTCGAGGTTCGACTTGCGCTTGAGTCGCGCTTGACGCTTCCGTCTTGACTCGAGCGATGGCGCCGACGAGGTGAAGGTTCGCGCGGCAGCACTTGGACTTGACGATGCTGGCAAGCTCGACCGCAGAGCAGCGAGGTCCCACGCAGCGCTGGACGCTGCTGCCCGTCTTGCTGACGTTGAGAGCGTCGTGTGCGAGCTGGACGAGGTCGAGGCGACGACTGATGCCGACACGGGCAGCCTGCCTTGGAACGCGCATCGCGCACACGACGAAGCCAGTGTGCCGACCATCTTGACGAGGGCGACGGGTGACCGAGTTCGATGCTGACCGCGTTGCTGACCGTCCTCGTCGTCGACAGCATCGACCTCGAAGCCGAGTTGGTCGAGGTTGCGCCCGACCTCTTCTTCGCACCACTTTCCGGGTGGAAAGCGATTGTAGACAATGTTGGGAAGTGCTTTCTCCACGCCTTGATCCGGCTCGCCCATCTTCTCCTTCTGACGCTACCACCACGACCTTCCCGGCCTGTCCACCCACAGCTCTCCTCAACGATGAGCGCGGCATCGTCTCGACCTCTGGCAAGAGCCGCGGTGAGGCCGCTGGCAAGCTCGGTGGCCGTCGCCTCAAGCTCGAGCTCGACATCGACGGGGGCGACGCTGACGGCGGCGTCGACGTCCTGCTCAAGGATGCTGTCAACCGCCTCGACCTCGAATACAGCAGGCGACGCATCGTCAAGGACGTCGGCGTTGACGCCAGCTGAGCAAGTACGAAGAGTGCAGCGGCAGCTCATGTCCATGTCGCTGTCCAAACCCGCTTCAAGAGCGAGGTCAATATCATCAAGCGCAACCTCAGAGGCCGAAGTCGCACCTTCCACACCAGTACCCGAAAGCGCACCAAGAGCACTTCCAACCTGGCGCCCTACATCGCGCCGCGTCGGACTCATCACGCGCAAGGTCGGCATGACGTCCTTCTTCCTGTCCACCGGCCAGCACGTTCCCGCGACGGTGCTCCAAGTCATGTCGAACCAAGTGTCAGCAGTCATCCGGCCCGCCCCTCCCAAGGTCGGCGTCCCCGCCCCCGCGGGCGAGCCCTACCTGGCGCTCCAAGTAGCCGCCTTTGACGTCCATTCCAAGCGCGGCATCTCCCACACTGTGCGCGGCCACCTCCTCCGCGCAGGAATCACCACGCCCAAGCGCGTCCTGCACGAGTTCCGCGTCACCCCCGACGCGCTCCTCGACCTCGGCACCGAGCTCTCCGCCGTCCACTTCGTACCCGGCCAGCACGTCGACGTGCGCGCCATCACGCGCGGCAAGGGCTTCCAAGGCGCCATGAAGCGACACGGCTTCCACGGCCTGCGCGCCTCGCACGGCGTCTCCATCTCCCACCGCTCCCACGGCTCGACGGGCCAGCACCAGGACCCGGGCCGCGTCTTCCCCGGCAAGAAGATGGCCGGCCGGATGGGCGGGAACAAGCACAGGACGGTGCAGAACGCGCGCGTGCTCCGCATTGATGCCCGCGACGAGCTCATCTTTGTGCAGGGGCAGGTGCCCGGGCCCGAGGGCGGCACGGTGTTCGTGACTGATGCGAAGAGGGCCCTGGTGGGCAAGGCGGCCAATGCGCATCGTGCGGGCAAGGTGCGCAGCGGACAGCTCGCGCTCGGCAATGAGTCGGCGAGCGATTATCTCCCGGACGGCGTCGATGACTTGCCCTTCCCTGCCGGCACCAAGGACCTGGCCCGGTCCATGCCAGAGGTCGTCGAGATCGGACCCGTCAAGCGCAGCGGCGCAGCAGCGACTCCCGAGGCCAGCTGAATCGAATCGGATCCTCCTCGAGCTTCCCATTTCGAGACAGCCACGATCTCCTGCACTTCCCAATGCGACCCCCAAGATGAAGTTGACAATGACAAGATTGGATTGGGACGACGTCGTGACGGAGCGTACGGAAACAGGATGTAGCGGAGGCACGACGAGGGTTGGTGACACAGTGAGAATGCGAGAGCGATAGCAGAAGACGGTAAAGAGAAGGGGGGCCAATGGTGGCGAGGACGAGCGCTGCGACATCCATCCCACTCGTCATATGGACAAGCGGAAGGAGGGTAGCGTCAGGGGCAAGTAAATTGTGAGGGTATGTGCGAAGATGAAGAGCAGTCGGCGGCCGTAGTGGCAATAGCAGTTGGTGAAGCGAACGAAGCAAGGCTCGGGCGAGGCCGTGTTGGGCGTGGGGATGTGTGATGGATGGTGGCCGTAAAGCGCATCCGGAAGACAAATACAGCTGATGGACGATGACGATGAACGATGAGGAGTCGACGAACTTGGGTCTTGAATGTTGTTGCGCGTGAGGGATGACGAGACGGGTCTGTGTATGGTGATGTTGTGTAGCTGGGCGGATGAGACGGGATGGTGCGAGCCGACGATGCAGAGTCCCAGGGAGCGAAGGTAGAAGATGAAGTCGGAATGTTCGCTATGTTGATTCAGCGCAAGCCCGAGGACTTGCTGGAGCGCCGGCCGGTGAGGTGGCCAGGGTGATAGTTCTCCTTGTCGATGACGCTGCTCAGCGCCGCGGCGGTTGCCAGCCGCTTGGTAGGAGATGTGTGCACCGGGGTGCCCACCTTGGTCGTCGGGCTGTTCGTGGGTGTCACGCCGAAACGGGAACGGTTGACGCCGACGATGGCGCGGGGCGTCGCAGTCGCATTGGAGGACCGCCGCGACTCAGAGAGAGGCATGCGAGGCGGCATCGACGAAGCTTGAGATGGCAGCATGGCCTCGCTGGCGTTCTCTTGCCAGGCATACGGGCGCTCCGAGATGGTGTCGTCCGAGCCACGCTTGCGCAGGCGCGAGTTGGTGACCTGGATCTGACCTGGGGGCGCCAGGGTGGGCCTGGAAAGCTCTTCCTTGGTAGGTTCGCCTTGCAGGGAGATGCCGAGTCCGGTGAGGCCCTTGGTGATGAGAAGGCCCTCTTGGGCAGTGACGATGATCGGTGTCATCTGGTTCGGGAGGCCCAGAGGCGAGGGGCCAGAGATGGGACCGAGCGTGAGACCCAGGCCGTTGTCCACGGCGATGGGCACCAGACTGTCCTTGAGGTCGAGTTGGCCGAACTGCGAGCTGAGCGCCGGGCCCGTGGAGCTCAAGTCGTCGCCAACGTTGGCGCCCTCGTTGTTGTACGCTGGAGGCACACCGAAAGCCAAAGCGTCGCCACCGTCACGGCGTCGCTGGAAGGCCGATTGCATCTCGAGCTGTTCGGGAGTGCTGATGAGCTTGACAGTTGCCTCACGCTCCATGGGAGCGCCCATGCTGAACGAGGAGGTGAAGGAGCCCCGGCTCATGCCGACAATGTGCTTCATGGGCGTCTGAGCTTCATGCTTGTCGTCCTCTTCATCGACGTCGTCATAGAGGATGTCGAGCATGCTCTCGTCGCAGTCGCTGAGTGCTGGTGGGAAGGCTGGCAAGATCTCGGATAGGGGCAGGGTCTCTGCTGAGAAGTCGGTGAAGATGCCACTTTCGCAGGCGCCGATCTTGGGTGCTCCAGGGGCAACGGCCAGTTGACGCAGGCGATCCTCGAACTCTTGCGCATCGATCAGAGCGGGGAGCTCGACTGCTTGCAAAGATGAGGTGGCAGGTGAAGAAGGGAAGCCAGCCGAGGTTGGTGTCAAAGGCAGCTCGATGTTGAGCAGCGCCGGACTTGAGGACTTGCTGCTCGAGCCAGGGAAGGCGTCGAGGCCAGCCGTGATAGGGGTCGGAGGCAACTCGACATTGCCAGCAGCCTTGCGAAATGCTACCGTGTCCGCCTTGGAGGGTGGGTGAATGGCGATGGAGAGGGACGAGTTGCTGGGAAACTTGCCCGCGAGCCGGAAGCTCGAGTCGCTGCCGGACCGTGACATTGCTACGCCGCCGCTCAAGTCGACATTCTCTTGGTTCGCGCGCCTTGGCGAAGCTATCCTTGCGCAGCGCTTGTCCATGAGCGTGGAAGGTGATGGCATTGGCGACATCTTGAGAAACAGGTGCCAGGGTGACGAGCTAGGTGACGACGGAGCTCTGGCCGCGAGAAACTTGAACTGGACAAGTCGAGCGAGCTGAAGCCGAACCAGGACACTGCCGCGCGCTGAATATGTACCGAGGGCGAGGCGAGGCGAGGGTGGTGGGCGCTGTAAAGAACGTCGCTCTTGAGATATGAACGTATAGGGGATGTCGAGCTTGCGATGGATGTTCGAATGATAGGTCTTAAGGCGCGATGGTCGATACTGGATGGCCAGCCGTATCGATCGTACGTCTTGAGAATGAGCGCCACGGCGCTGGGTGCACCTTGCGGACCATGCAGCGCGGAGGATAGATACGTCTACCAATGTAGATCTGCATCTGGGCGGGTGTACGAGGCATCGAACCCGGCTGGTCCAACGGTACCGTGCTCGAGGTGAGGCCCGGCGCTCTCGGTCGGTTGGGCGCGCGGTAACCATCTTCGTCGCCTGGCCGTTTGCCCATCCAGACAGAACGCCGCACGCACTTCCAACAACCGCTCGACAGTCGACGCGTACGCAGCGAACTGCTCCGCTTGTTAGCGCGAGACGGTGTTGGTGCATGCCTCGTGGACCGTGGTGGGTGGGTGGGCTGCCTCTCGAGCACCGACGCATACGAGTGGAGTCGCTCGGTGGGCGCAGCGAACTCCGCACGTTTGTGCACGCACTCCGAGACGATGCACCGACCACTCGCCCCGTTTGTTTGCGAGCCTGGCAGCCTGCTGGCCGGCCAGTCGTTGAAGCGTTGAAGATCTTGTTCCGCCATGGACCTCGACTCGTACAGTACAGCACTTGGGTGGGTGGCCGCCTCGACCGTCGGCCAAGTGGTGGCGTTGCGAACGATTGACCGACCGTTACAACTGGCAAGTCACCCAGTGACACAGGCCAGACCCTTCGGCCCCTGGATGCTCGTGTTTGTTTGCCTGCCGCCTCGCCCACACACGACCGTAAAGGGTCAAGACGAGGTCGAGTACCGCTGCCCAATCGCCGTTATCACTCGTCCGGCGCGGCGTGAGCGCTGGAGCTGGCGAGTAATGTGAAGAGCGGCCTTCATGCCGGCCATGGTCGGCGACGCCCATCCATGTCGAGGTTCGAAATGTGGACGCTGGACGAGCGAGCGTGCCCGAAGGCGTGAATGCTCGATACTTGATACACGCTTTGGCGGCGGCGACCGTGGCGGTAAATGCCAGCGATCACTCTGTGGCGGCGGACCCTACCGCAAGGCAGGGACCTACCTCTACCCCGAGCTTGACGAACAATAGCCCGCGCTGGTTACGGTATTGATGTCTTGTCGAGGGAGCCGCGCTGCGACACACGTCGCAGCTACCGAATGAACCGAACGGCTTGCGCTGTCGGGGTGTATTTCGTACGCGGTGAGGAGTCAGGACGGTGGGTCCGTGAGGTGGTGCTCCTTGGCCCAATTGCAGTCGAGCAACCGACGCTCCCAAGTCGCATCCATGCACAGTGCACACCCTCCGCAGGCGTGAATGGCTCCTTGAGGTCCGACTTGCAACGTTGTGAGGAGGAAGAGCACTGTGGACGGCGAAGTAAGCCACCGACCGGGCACAAGAACAATAGGGCGCAGCCATGTAAGGGAGAGAAAGACAGAGGTGTTCAGTGTGTTTGCAACGCACCGCGTCCAGAACTCCGACAAAGACGAGAGTCTTCTCCGCTCACTCATCATCTCCTGCAGCATGGGCAGAGACCGTCGCCTCCCTGCGTGGCTTGGGAATAGGAGCCACCTTCCGGGGTGAGGCCATTCGACGACTTGAGGATCCGTCGAGACTCGACCAATGAGTCCATCTTGAAAGGATCGCATCGCCATCTGGAGTCGAGAGGGGGGGCTTTTGAAGTCGGGAAGGGGATGCGAAAAGGATGACAGCGAGATGTCAGTCAGCACAACGCTAACGAGAGTGCGAGTGCACCGAGCTTCCATACGCTTACGCTAGGCAGAGCTCTACCTACCGAAACCTCAGAGATGCATCTTGCGTTAGGACAGGACCCTACATGTCTCGTAAGTCGTTCTCGCGCGTCCGTCGGTCAATTCGGCCACCGGACAGGTCTTGACCCTGGCCCTGACGCAGGCGTTGCTGCAGCTGTACGCACTCCGCTCTGCGGTGTTCAAGGAGGCTCGGTCAGCCATGCATCTGGCGGATCCTGCCTGTTCACCGTACCGCCGCAAACCTGGGATCAGCGTTTTGAGGCGTCGGCGTGTGAGACTGTGACCGACCTGCGCAAGCTGCGTCCATATCACTTGAAGCTTGAAGCTGGAAGCTGGAAGGCGCCGACATTTCCATGGACCGTGCTGACCTCTGAGGCGTGCTTGAGCCGCGATGAGATGCAAGATGTATGCCCTCGTTGCCCAGAAGGAGCACTTGGCCTGCGTGAGCATGGCCGGAACCTGGAAAGGCCGGTCGTCGTCTAACCGGATAAGACGGACGCGCTCATTCATGCCACCCTCGGACCATACCACCGTAGACCTTGAGGTTGAGATGCTGAGGGCCAATCGCTCGATCCCCATCTCGGTTTCAAAGGCCCTGCGCCAAGGTCCTTGGGCAGATCTTGCAGCGCGAGACAGGGGCCGTGTCTTGCAAGCCGAGAGCGACCGTCAAGGTCGCGTCCTCGGATCGGAGAGAGGAGGAGGGCTGGGAACCAGCAACACTGCAAGATGTCCAAGAGCCGTTCAGAGGTGGGACAAAAGAAGTCAAAGATCGCGACCTCTCCCGGCTCACCGATGTCAGAGCTCACCCCCGCTTGACAGGATCGCGCCTGTCCACGCCCTGATACCCCAATGCGGGCCGGCCTTGAGAATGCTACCATCTCGTAAAGCCGTCAGCGTCGCGGAGCCGGGGCGGGCCGCGCTGAGCACGTCGAATGTCGAAGCTTCGCAGTGGCTGATGGGGGACAATGAAGGAAGAAGGCACGGTGCTGAGAAGGGAAGGAAGTCACGTCCCTATTGATGGGTCAGCTCCCTAGCAGCCACAGTTGGACAAGGTGCAGCTCCGAATCAGATGCACACTCGCCTTTGCTTGGAACGGGCATTCATGATTCATGCCAGCCTCGCCGATGGTCATGGCCAGTTGGCCGGCTCCGGCTCGCCCTCCATCCTCCTCATGTCTATGTCGACTGGTCGATCGTCGCGGCTCGCAGACGGGACCAAGGTCACCGTCCGTTCGTCGTCGTCGTGTCGTCGTCGTCGTCCGGGACGTGTACGCCGCGGGTACATTGCCATGGCGGGTGTTTCCTCATGCAGTGCTCGTGGGCGTAAACAACGTCGAACCGCGCGCGGACCCGACGCGTCGCCCAGGGTCCTCGGTACCGCCGGCGTGGGAATCGCAGCCCGCGAAGTGGAGGTCCCTTCCCTCCCGTCCTCCTCACGCGCGCCCGCTCCTCCTCCTCCTCCCTCCCGACTCCCATATTCGCATGGCCGTTTTTTACCAAGTGGCCCTGCCTCAACGCGTGGCAGGGCCACATGACGACGAGCCAAGAGGGAGCCATGAGCAGAGGCCTCGATAATGCTGCGCGTCCGACGCTCGTCCGAGCGGCGAGCAGGGACGCTCGGCTTCGCTGGGGCCTCACATCCTCACCCTCACGGTGCGGATTCTCTGATCGCCCTGTTATCCTCCCTTGTCCCTTGTCCAACTCGCCGATGGAGGCGCCGGGCATCGCTGTCCAACGGACGACGTGAACAAGAGTCGAGCAAGTCCAGGTCGGCGAGCCTGCAACGCGACGGCCGACGGTCAAGACTCAAGAGGACATCCAGTATCGCAGATCGTAGCCAACGGCTCCGTCCTCCTTAACCCCGACAGTCCGATGTATTGTTTCCCACTCAGCCACAGATCTTCCAAGCGGACCATTGCCTGCATCTCCTTCCCACGCCTCCGAGAGCTTCCCTGATGAGAGACGCCGACGCGATGGCGATGGTCGCATCGAAGCACGCTCGCTCAAACAGGCAAGTGCTTGCGAAGGGATGCTCTTTGCATTCGAAGGCTTCTTTGCATCTGCAAGGTTGGTACTGCTTGCAAGGTTGGTACTGGACAGGATGTGGGAGAAGACGATGACTTGCGCATCGACGATGCGGGACTTGCGGGACTTGCAGGCGGGAACTGGTGAAGAGTACTACTCATTGACGATTCGTGACCGTTGGAAACTTGGAAGCGCAAAGGATGGCCGTGTCTTGATTCTCGTGTCGTACTTGCGGAAGCCAGCCCGTCGTGGCTGGTATCTTTCTTGACGTTCTTGGGAAGGAGAGTAGAGTAGCTTCGAGTGTCGGGACATCGACCTTTCTTCGAGGATCACGTAGACGCGTAGGCGTAGAATCAGCCCGAAGGGGTAGGGAGCGTGTCGCTGTCGCTGCCGGGCTGCTCCTCATCGTCCCCGTCCTCGTCGCGAACAGCCATGTCACCCTCCTTCTGAGCATCTTGCGCGGAGTCCGCGTTCGGGTGTGTGCGTACGTCTGCGCCGGTGCTGGACGAGCCACCCCGAGGCTCCACATGAGCTACGCTCTCCCGAAGAGCAAGCTGGGCCCGAGCGGCGGCCGCGAGAGACTTGCGCGCCTGCTGATAGCAAGCCGAGCAGATCCACGGCCGTCCCGTCGCAGACGAGCCCTGGCGGGGTGGAGAGCTGCTCGAAGCATGGGCGTGACCGTGCGGGTCCTGATGGGCGCCGCCTTGAGCCTGGTCGCTCGCCCGAGGGGCCACTGCACCGTCCTCATCGATGGAGTCGCCCCGGCCATGGACGAGGACCACGCTCGTGTCCTGCGCGTTGAGGTGCGGACCCATCAGAGGAGCGACGCCCCCCTCGGCCGCGCGCAGCTCGTCCTCGTCCACCACGAGGATCTTTTTGGGGCTCGCAGGAGCGGGCTCCGCACCCGCCGCGGTCACCGAAGTAGCCGGGCTGCTGTTGGCCTCCTTGCCTTGCCCCGCCGCCGTCGTAGGAGCGGCAGAGGCAGGCTCAGGGAGAGGGACCGTCATACGGATAGGCGGGTGCCGCCAAGCCGCAGCGTCGCGTGTGCCGCAGCGGGCGCACGTCTTGCCCGCGCTGCCACCGCCGCCACTACTGCTCCGTCCCACGCCGTGACCCCGCTGGTGAGCCGTCCGCGAAGGCGACGGCGGGTAGTATCGAATCGCCTTGCTTGACGGCGGTACGCTTGCTCGAGCACTCATCAGGACGGCAGCGGCTCCTTCTGCTCCGTCTCCAATCTGACCAAGACCTTGCAGGCCGAAGGGCGAAGACGACGCGAGCGGGTAGTGCGACGTGGGCGGCGAGTCGAATCCTCCCGCATCGCTGCCGACGGTGCCGTCCCCAGCGGAGGAGGGTGAGCACGGCGGCAAGTGCTGCCAGTCCATCATCGGTCCCATGGGCGGGAGCGACATGGACCGTGCTCCAAAGCTTGACGGAGCGGTGAATGTGAACTGGTAGGAGCGACCCTGCCCTGCGCCAGTGCCGGCGGCGGCGCCGCCTTGGCCACCGCCACCGTTGGCGCCGTTTCCATCGTGATGCCGCTGACCGCCTTGATGCTGTCCTCGCGTCGTCTGGCCTTGGCTCGATCGCTCCTGCTGCGGCTGTTGCTGATCGGCCCCTTGCTCGGCATGCGTACGACCTCTCTGGCGTGAAGACTGCTGGCTTCCTCGTGGAGGTGGACCCGTCGCCGCCGACTGAGCCGTAGCGCCGCGATCGGTGGAAGGCTGGGAGCTGGGACCCGCCCCTTGCTGAGCCGAGGCCTGACTTGAACTGCGCACCTCCCCCTTCTCCTCCTCTTCTTGCTCCTCATCGTCATCATCAGCGCCTTCCTCCCCGTCCACCCGGTGCTTCTTGTGAGGAGGCGACTCCGAGGAGGCGGCAGCCACCGAGCCAGATGGCGTCGAGCGTGCCTCCCTCGTCTTGCCCTTGCCCTTGCTCTCTCCGTCCTCCTCTTCCTGATCAGCTTGCTCGGGAGCTTGGTTCTCCGCCTCGGCCTCGACGCTTCGTCCGCGCTTGGCATGCCGAGATTGCTGGCTCGGACTCGAAGTTGAGGCCAGAGTGCTTGCCTGGCGTCCCGGTCGTGAAGTCGAGGGGGGAAAGTGAGAGATGGGCAGACGCCTGAGCGGCCCGCCTCGCGTGTAATCCCGCAGAATCTGCGCTCGGGTGAGTCTATGACTTGGGACCTGTACACCCTGGTGCACCAGAGGTCGTCCTGAGCGCGTCGTCGTCGGCACGGCCGGGCTTGCTACCGGAGTGGACGAGCTCGGGAGTGGCACATCTTCCTCGCTTGGGACAGAGGTGGAAGACTCGCTGGCCGATGCTGTGCGCGCTCCTGCCCCCGTCCGAACGATGGTCTCCGTTGAGGTGGTGGTAGATGTGACCACAGCCATGTCTTTCGCAGCCGGGCCGGAGCTTGCAGGCGTTCGCTGCCGCAATGAGCTTGGGGCCGTGGGCGAGCCGAGTATGGCAGCAGATGATGTCGTGCTGCGACCCGGTGGCGACATGAGCATGAGTCGTCGTGGACTCGAAGGACCCGTGAGGGCTATTCCAAGCGATGCTGGTCCCGACGAGGCACGGCTGATGGGCGGATAGAGCGACCCCTGACCGCCGCCTGAGCGAGTCTGCTCCATCGGAGGAGCAGGCTGGATGCGCGAGCCTGAAGGTGTCGTTGAGGCTGAAGGGCGAAGAGGCCGCATGATCATGCTCAGTGCGCCGGAGCCCTCGCCACCGAGGGCATGATGGGCGAACCCTCTCGCAAGCGCGGACAGGATGGACGATGAGCCCTGGGTACGATCCGGCGTGGACACGGCCACGCCGTTCGTAGGCGTGCGCACTGTCGATAGAAGAACAACAGAGCGGCAATGTCAGCATGTGAGCCTGAAGAGCTCCTAGCCAAGCAGAGCACACTCACCGCCCGAGCTGGGATCCGGACGGAGGAGGATGCCAGCCGCGTCGTACGCGCTCCGCACGGCCGCCATCGTCGCGTCCATCCGACGCTGCCGCTCCCCCAGCTCGTGCAGCCGCTGGCTGGCCCGCTGCACCTCGTGCTCGTGCTCCGCCGCGCGCTGCGTCGCGAGACTTCGCAGCTCGGACGCGCGCCGCATCGCCTCGGCGGCGGCTTGCTCCGCGCGGGTGGCCTCGACGGCGGCGCGCTCCGTCTCCATGTTGCTGTAGGCGGCCGCGTGCTGGGCGGACTCTGCTTCGTGCTGGGCTTCCTCGAGGGCCTCGGCGTCGGCAAAGGCGGTTTGGAGCAGGTGCAGGGCTTGCTGGAGCGACTCGTTGAGGGAGCGCAGGTCGGGCACGTCGCGTCGTGCGTCCCCGCCGCTGCCTGGGGTGGACGGAGCCGACATTCCCCGGGTCCTGCGCCTTGTGCCCCTGCTGTGTTGTCTGTGCCTTGTGTGTGGATGCAGCTGAGTGGTGGTGGTAGTGCAGAGCGTGTAGACAGGGAAAGGGAGAGAAGAGGACATCACGCGCTGGAGGGGGGCTGGCCGGGACTCATGCTTGGGGAGGACGAGGATTCATCAGCATCTGTCAGCCTGACACGACACGCGCGCGCGCCTGCCCGCGCTCCCTCATCTTCACAACACCTGCGCAGCCCTTCGTTCGCACAGCCAGCTGGGGAGGATGAGCAGTCAACAGAGAGGATGAGCGCGCGGACCGGGGTGAGCTGAGGTCGATGAGGGATCGACATGGTCCATCCGCGCGCTGGGCTCGCCGTCCTCCTCCTCCTCCTCCTCATCGTGCGCCGGCTCTCCAACGTCTTGAAGCATACCCAGCACGAGCAAAGGACCCTCCATCCGACGCAGCCATCCCTCCCGCGTCCAGCGCGCCCGCCGCTCTTGGGTAAGAGATGCTGGTGGAGGCTCATCCACAAGAGGACCACGCCCAGCGGCGCGCCACCTCCCACCCAGGCGCACGGCCGCGCTGCACGTCGGCTCACCGCAGCCACGCGTCCTCATTTCGGCAATGTTGTCGGTGCTGCAGATCATCAACGGGCCAAGCACCATGAATGGGATCGTGGAGTACGCAAGGCAGAGAGAGAGAGAAGTATGATTCAGAGCAAGACGGGGCAGCAACGTAGCGGAAGCGCGTGGGGGAATAGTGCACCGTGAGGTCCGACGAGTACGTGACGGTGGGGCGCGGCGGCAAGCCGCGTGCGGGAGTCGAGGTCCAAAGAGCGCGTACAGTTGTGTTCAGGGTCGCGAGTCGCGACGGGGGGGCGCGCAGCACGCGCTCACTTGAAGACGAGGTCGTCAAAGTTGCCGTGCTTGGCCTGGTACAGATCCCGCCAGTAGTTGGACCGCGTCTTCCAGTTGCCCCGGTCGCCCGCCTTGGGGATCGTCTTGGCCGCCGCCTGCACGTACGTCGAGTTGAGCGCCAGCAGCGGCTTCTCATGAATGGCATTGCGGTTCTTGGGCTGGGCCACCACGAGCGTCTTGCGCTGCCGGTCCATGTGGTTGAGCAGTCGGCAGAAGAACTGCGCGGTGCAGTCCGACCCTAGTGTCCAACTTGCGTTGATGTACCCAATCGCGAGGAGCGCGTTCGGAACGCCCTCCAGCATGCTGCCCCGCCACACGAACCGGCTCGAGAAGTCGACCGGCTTGCCGTCGACCGAGGGAACCACGCCGCCAGCAAGCTGAATCTTGAGGCCCGTCGCGGTCACAATCATGTCCGCTTCGAGCTTGCGACCGTCCTTGAGAAGAATGCCGTCCTCGGTCACGGTGTCGATGTGCGCCGTCACAATCTCCGCCTTGCGCTCGCGCAGCACCTTGAAGAAATCGCCGTCGGGAACGATGCACAGACGCTGGTCCCATGGGTTGTACGCCGGCTTGAAGTGCGGGTCCGTCTTGACGATGCCCTTGAGCTCGCGTTGGGTCGAGACGCGGAGGAACCACTTGGCGAAGCCGGGTAGCGTGCGGAAGAGGTGGTACAAGAAGTATATGCGGCAGATGTTCTTGAACCGGATCACGCTGAAGGCGAGCCGGGAGGGAAGCAAGAAGCGGACGAGCTTGGCGAAGGGGTCGTACTTGGGCAGCGAGACGATGTACGAGGGTGACCGCTGCAGCATGGTGATGGACTTGGTGCGCTGCGCCATGGAGGGCACGAGGGTGATGGCGGTTGCGCCGGAGCCGATTACGACGACGCGCTTGTTGTCGTAATTGACCTTCGTGGGGTCCCAGAACTGGAGGAGACAAGAAGGGCGCGTCAAAACTTGCGGCCGACGCGTCCAATGAATCAAGAGCTCTCTCACCTGTGGGTGGACGATCTCGCCCTTGAAGTTCTCGATGCCCGGGATGACGACCTTGAGGGGCTCGTTGTAGTCGTAGTAACCGGTGGCGAGGAAGATGAACTCGGAGCGGAACGTCTTCTGCTTGCCGTCCGCATCGACGGTGAGCTGCCACTCGCGGTCCGGGGTGGAGAAGTTGGCGGCGGTGACGCGGTGCTTGAAGAGGATCTTCTTGGTGATGCCCGCGTCGTCTGCGACCTTGTTGACGTACTCGACGATAGCGTCTCCGTCGGCTATGTCTGCGCCCTCCCACGGCTTGAAGGCGTATCCAAAGGTGGCGAGGTCCGAGTCGGAGCGGATGCCTGGGTACTTGAAGAGGGCCCATGTGCCGCCGATCTGCGGGGTGGCCTCGAAGATGAGGTAGCTCTTGTGCGGCGCTGATTCTTGGAGGCGGTAGGCGGCATTGATGCCCGAGATGCCGGCGCCGATGATGATGGTTGTGACGGAGACGTCGTCGGCGGACGCGTTTGCGTGTCCGTTTGCGGCCATCGTGATGACTGTGAGGGTGCTTGGCTAGGTGCCTGAAGGTGTGCTTCGTTCAGGGAGTCCTGGTGAGGAGGAGGAGGAGGAGGAGGAGGAGGAGGAGGAGGAGGGGCAGGTGGTGGTGGCAGCCGTGAGTGCTTGCGTGCAGCCAGACACGAGGGCGTACGAGGATGGGAGCACGCACCTGTGCCAGTGAGTGAGCGTGCTGAGGGCTGTGCGCGTTGAAGGTGGTGGTGGTCACGACGATGAATGCAGTTGGTTAAGAAGGAGACGGGGATGCCCACCCCAGCCAGTTCCAAGCTGCCGTCGCCCGTCGGGCCTCGGCGATGTACGCGCGGCGCTCGGCTGCTGTGCCCACCTCCGCCTCGACGACGACGACGTCCTCACCACACCTCGACGCTCATTGCCACGCGCCTCCGTCAGCCCGCCTCTCCGTCCGTCACAGGCCACGGCGCGTGGACTGCGCTTCGGCCAGAGGGGACGCGTTCGTGCTGATGAAAAGGGCAACGCAGTTCAGGCCGGCGTCGGGGCCCTCGAGCACGTCGCCGAACCCCGCGCCCCACCCCTCCAGTGCGGAGGGAGCATGTTCCTCTCCCCTGTTTCCCGAGCCCGCCTCATGATCATCCCCCTCGGCCTCCGCTCTCCACATCAGAGCCGGATTGCCGGTCCTCCCCATCCAGTTTGCCACACAGACCCTCGCTCCTCCTCCTCATGGCGACGAGGTCCACAGCAGGCACTCCTCATGGCAGGCTGCATTCCGTACGGCACAAACGCATCCAAGCTCACGCCCCCACCGGCCCAGCACTGACAATCTTGCCATCCACCATCTTGCGCCCCAGCCTCGTCGTAGGCGTGCCCACCTCGCCCCACCCCAGCTGCAGCCCCACCCACTCCGACCACGTCCGGCTCGGCTTGTGCACATGGCTTGCGCCCTGGTCGCCGGGAAAGTCGCGGTAGAGCAGGTCGTCGTGCCGCGGGAAGCGTGCCCGCCGCCAAAAGTCGACTTGGCTCCCTGGGTCTGTAAGACGATGAGGAGGGTCAGCGTTCGCGTCCCAAGACCATGCGCTCTCCTCGCACTCACACATCGTCGCATTCGAGCCAGAGACCGGGTCAATGTACCAAGCCCCGCACGACGTCGACCAGACGAGGTCCTGCATCCTCTCCTGAATCCACAGCGTCTCCTTCACCTGCGCCTCCCTCTTGGGCTCAATCGTAGGGAACCGTCTTCGCTCGCCACCCGCACCCGCACCCGTACCCGCGCGCTCCCTCTCGCCGCCCCACCGCCGCTCCTCCGCGCTGGGCACCGACCCCTCGCGGAAGAGATCCCTCGCGACGCGCAGCGTCCACTCCACCTGCGCCTCCATCGTAAACACGACGGAACTGTGCCCCGTCCCCGTGTTGAAGCCCGTCATGATCATGAACAGGTTCGGGAAGTCGGTCATCATCGTCGACCGGTACGTCGACGGCTCGCCGTACTCCTCCTTGAGGTACGTGTTGATGTCCCGCCGCCCGTCGCGGCCGAAAATCTTGAGCACCCCGCCGCCCTCGCGGATCGAGAACCCCGTGGCGAGGACGACGACGTCGGCCTCGACCTCGGTGCCATCATCCAGAATGACAGAGTGCTCCCGAATCTCCTTGGCGCCCACCGCGCGCAGGTCAACATTGGGCCGATTGAGCGCCTGGAGGTAGCCCTGGTCAATCACACGCCTCTTGCACCCCACCTCGAGCGTCTTTTGATCCGGAATGAGAATATCGTGGTACTTCTTCGGCGCAACCTTGCGGATGTGATCGGCGCTGTGCCTGGCCACCTTGTTGCGCTGCTTGGCGCCGTGGACGAGGCGGAAGGCCCGGAAATGGTACTCCAGGACGAAGAAGATGATTGTCCGGATGAGGCCGGGGAGGAGCCAGCGCATGAAGCGCATCGGGGCCGAGTCGAGGTCGGTGTGGACGGGCAGGTACCAGTGCTTGGACCGCCCGAGCTGGGTAAGATGCTTGACGCGTGGTGAGAGGGATTCGACGATTTGCGCGCCGGAGCAGCCATTCCCCAAAAGGACGACGCGCTTGTCGGACATGTCTACGGAGCGGTCCCATCGCGCCGAGTGGAAGATGGGGCCCTGGAACTTGTCTGCGCCGGGGATGGTGCACGGGTTGGGCTCCGACAGGCCGCCGACGGCATTGACGATGGCCTTGCACACCCAGTGCTCGTACCCCGCCGCCTCGAGATCGTCGTACTGTACCGGCTCCGGACGCGAGTCCTGCCGAATGTCGTGGGCGGGTTGCCGGGCGGGACGCGTCCAGACGTGCCAGAGGTTGGTCGAGCTGTCGAATCGCGCGGCGACGACCTCCGTCCTGAACGACGTCTTGGGCTCGAGGCCGTACGAGCGCCAGACGCCCTCGTAGTACTGCTGGATCACGTCGCGGCCCGGCCATGCCTTGGGCCAGTTGCGGCGCTGCTCGAACGAGTACGAGTAGAGCGGGGCGGGGACGTCGCAGGCTGCGCCGGGGTACTGGTTGATGTGCCAGACGCCGCCCGGGGCCGAGTAGCGCTCGAAGATGTGGACGTCGTGGAAGTTGAGCCTGCGCTTGAGGAGGGCTGCGATGCCGATGCCGGAGACGCCGCAGCCGATGATGATGGTGTGGACGTACTTGGGCGACGCCGCCGAGGAGGAGGCTGGTGCCGCCATCGTGGGTGTTGGTACCGGATTACCCTGGTGAGGACGGGGAGCTTGCTGCCTACGGAGCTCGTTGCGCACGATGCCGGCCTTGAGCGCGAGGACAGGATGGGGCGCGCGCGCTGCTCGTCGATGTCGATGTCGTGGTTGATGGGGACAGTGTTGCAGGCGACGAGGCAGGGGCTGGGTGAGCTCTGGCTATATACTTGGACTGCGGTGCCTTGCTCGCTCGGCGCTGGCCGTGGCCGCTACGGCTCTCGGCTCAGCTGTGAGCTGGGAAGCCGACCTACGCGCTCCCTGCCTGGTCGCCGTGGCCCGTCATGCTCTGCCTCGGAGCAGAGCCCATGCGAGGCCCGTAATGCCCACTGCGGTGATGGTGCTGACGACGGACGCCTCCCACGCGCGTTCTCAAGCTGGCGGACGGTGTTGCGCGCGACACGGTCTCGCTCGTCCTCAACAGGAACGGCTCCGTCTTGGCCTCCTTCCGGGAAGCCATGATTGCCGAGGCCGAGGCCGAGCACCGAGGACCAGACGATGAGGCTTCCACGCCAGGGAACGACAACGCAGGGGCCGACACAGCAAACGCTTTTGGGATGGAAAGGATGACGAGACACAGAAGAGAGAGGAGAGAGAGGAGCACACAGCAGAGTCGGACGCGCATGGCGAAAGGGGCGCAGACCGAGACAGGACACAGCGAGGCGAGGCGAGCGAGAGGACGTCTCACGCGTTCACCCGCGAGATGAGGAACTTGATCCCCGTCAGCGCAGACACCAGCTCGCCCGACCCCACCCCGCCCGTCGCAAGCTCAACATGGAGCTGCAGCGCCGCAGGCTGGTTGCGCGCCGCAATCGCACGCACCAGCTCCAGCAGCAGGTTGACCGCCTTGGGG
Source organism: Salmacisia buchloeana (assembly GCA_029952725.1). Lineage (NCBI taxonomy): Eukaryota > Fungi > Basidiomycota > Exobasidiomycetes > Tilletiales > Tilletiaceae > Salmacisia > Salmacisia buchloeana. Next base: position 452,250 of record CP124198.1, read on the forward strand.
TCCAGCGTCCCGCAGTTCAGCGCGTCAAACAGACTGTTCAGCTTGCGCTCCGTCTCGTCCACCATGCGCTTCTGCGTCGGCGGCGTCGTCTGTCGAACCCGCGCCAGCTCGCGCGACAGCACCTCCACGATGGGCTTCTGCGCGTCGGGAATGTGCGAGCGGTCGCCCGGCGCTGTGTAGATAGGAGAGGCCAGTCAGAATGGTATATCCACGCCACGCTCCTCGAGACGCCGTTCAAACTCACGATACTTGCTCGCCGGCTTGGCAGGCGTCTGGCTACGCGGCGGCGCTCCCGCTCCCGCTCCACCAGGCGGACCCGGAGTCGGTCCACGCGCAGGCATCCCCGGCGGCGCCAGCACACCAGGAGGACCGCGCGGCGCACCTCCGGGACCGCCGGCACCGAGCGGCGTCGATGGCGGCCGGGGAATGCCCGGCTGACCCGGTGGCGGTCCGTACGGGTTCGGAGGGCCACCGCCCATTTGCTGCGCTCCAGGACCGCGAGGAGGTGGAGGCTGTTGACCGACGCCCACCGAGCCGGGACGCGCGCCTGGCGGAGGACCGTACGGCCCGGGGCCGCCCCGGGGTGGAGGCGGTTGCTGGTTCGTCTGACCGGGCGCGGGCGCGTAGGGTCCAGTCTGCTGTGGCTGCTGCTGCGGAGGCACACCAGGGCCTTGACCAGGTCCAGGAGGTCCTCGCATCCCAGGTCCGCCTACACCTGGAGGCGGCGGCAGAGGCTGCTGTTGCTGCTGTGGTGGCCGCGGCCCACCCATCGGAGGCGGCGGTACTTGCTGTGGCTGTTGAGGCGGTGCTCCAGGACCACGGCTTGGTGGCGGACCATACGCAGCCGAGCCACCACCCTGGCCAGGCGGCGGCGGGTTGGCATACCCACGAGCAGGCGTCTGACCACGAGGAGGAGGAGGCAATGCACCAGCCCCTGCTCCGTTAGGAGCACCGTACGGCGCCGGCGCGTTGGGGAAGGGAGAGACGATCGGAGCGGCCTTGGGCGCACCGGGGCCTCCACCCATCGCGCTCCCGGTACGCCTGGGAGCAATGTTGGTAGGCACATCGTTCCAGCCGCCAGCCTCGCGCTTGACAGGCGGCGGTGGAGGTGGCGCCGGCGTCGAATCGACAGGCGCAGGCTGGACCGCGCCATATGCAGGTGTTCCGTATGCTCCGACACCGGCAGCCGTCGAACCATATGGTGTCGTGCCATACGGGTTGTAGGTGTCATTCGAGTAGCCGGGTGTGAATGTCGAAGCGGCCGCCGGGACGGCGGGTGCACCGTACGCAGTGTTGGACGCGCCGTAGAAGTCATTCGCCGCAGCTGGTTGCACAGGGGCGGCGTATGCCGACGAGGAGCTGTACGACGGCCCGTACTGGTTCGACGATGCAGTGGCAGTGACGGGTGCCGCCGCGGATGGGACTGCGGACGTACTGCTTCCCACCGCCTTGGCGGCTTGTAGCAGGCGTTCCTTGGCCCCACCGGCCGTGTCCACCTCGGCGCCGGCGCTGCTTGGCCGATAGTCGCTGGGCGTCTGATTCACAAAGCTCAGCGCCGCGGTGATGAGGCCCTGGCCTGCCAGGAGGTCGACATACTCGAGGATTCGGTCGTAGAGCTGCGCAAGCTTGTACGTACGCGTACCCGTCTCCGCCACCAAGCTGTTCTGGGTCGGCGTCTGAAGGTCGACATCGACGTATCCGACAGCGTGCTGGAACACGGTGATCTTCTCCACGAAGGTCTCGAGAGCCTCGGCGTGTGCTGTCAGAAGCGTGCCTTCTTGGTCGTCGGCTGAAGACGATGAGGCACGGAGAGCAGCCTCTTCCTCCTTCATCTCGTCGATCCACAGCGCCGCCACCTTCTCAAGCTTGCCAGCGGCCAAATAGCACAGCACAGCGTTCTTCCGCGCCGCCTTGACCGTGCTAGCGGAGCCGCCGGAACTTGCACTGCTTGCATACTGGAATTCTAGGCGCTGGCCGAGCTGCTCCGTCAAGCTTGAGAACTCGTCGGCTTTGGCAAACGTGCAGAGGACGACAAAGATCTCTTGCCACTCGCTGAGGTCCGCATTCTGTACGATGTCGGCCAGGTCGTTCGACACGATGCTCTGGAACAGGCGGAGGTAAGGCAGCTCTGCCGTGCGCTTCTCAAAGTAGGCAGCTTGAGTGCGCTCGAGCAAGTCCGGTGCTTGACCGCGGGCTTGCGCTTGAATGGCAAGCAAGAGCGCATCGGCGAAGCGCTCCGTCGAAATGCACAGGGATACAGCGCTCTCAAAGTCGCCAAGCACGAGGGCTCGAGTGAGCAACTTGTCGACTTCCGACTCCTCCGAGGGATATATCTTGAAAGTTACCGCCTTGAGGCTCTCGGACGCGACCGAGGCTGGACCGACTGAGCCGATGGTGGCGGCGGCAGAGGGAACACCAGCCTCGGAGCCCGCCACGCTGGCTGCGCCCCCCTTCGTCAACCGGTCAGGGATTGCGCTGAGGCTGGGGGCGCCGGCGGCAAAGAAGTCGTCGGCGTTCTCTGAGGATGGCACAGGCGCGCCATTGGCAGCTGGCGCGTCCGACCCGAACAAATCTGGCTGCGCCTCTCCATCCGGGACTGTTCCTGTGCTGGTTGTGGATTCCTCCGCTGCAGCAGATGCTGGAGTCTCCTCGGCCGCTGCGGCCGCCGTGGCAGCTTGCACAGCTTCCTCGGCCGTCGCAGGTTCCTTGGCCGTAAGGGGAGTGGGCGTGGTCAAGCCGGTGTCCTTCTTGTAGGCCGCTATCGCTCCATCGACCTTCTTCTGAATGTCCTCCTTGGAGAAGCCGAGGAGAGCGAGCAGGTCCGCACGGCCTGCTTCCTTCTCCGCGAAGAGGGTCGACAATGCCTTCCAGCTCGCAGCCTCATCGGAAGATGCCGAGGTCGATGACAGGCTCTGGGCACGCGCCTCGCAGAATGTCGCGAGGGAGCCGGAGGCAAGCGCATCTTGCAGCTTGTTTGCACGTTCCACAAATGCGGGCTCCGTGACAACGCGGCGAATCTTGACGCTCGAAGTTGAGGCCATGGCCAATACTGCAGCAGGCACGCCGGTAGTGGACGTGGCCGCCGCACCGGCTGCAACGCGTGATGTGGTGACGAGTTGGCCACCGAAACCAAAGGTGGCCGTGACGGGTCTCTTGAGCCACTTGGGAGGCTGCGTGAGGGAGAGAGCATGCGGGTTGAAGATGGCATCGCCCGCCGCGCCGGTGTCCAGCGAGCCTGCAGGCAGGTTGAACAGGTCGGCGCCGTCGGCAAGCTGGGTCGTGACAGCGGGAGCGGTGACCGCATCAGCATCCGGATTCGTGTTCTGCAGCCCGTGGACCTTGATGCGACCATCAAAGCTGGCGGTGGCGAGCAATGACGGGTTGCGAGGGCACCATTGCACGTCAAAGTTCCAGTTCTCGCTGTGGCCGAGCTCGCCCACTCGTTCGCCAGTGTTGGGATTCCACAAGATTGTGCGGTTGTCCTTGCCCGTGCTGGCGAGCAAGTCAGAGTCTTGCCGACACCAGGCCAGGGACAAAATGCCGCGGTCGTGACCGGTCATGATCTTCTCCGGAGCGCGAGCGTTTCGGAGGTCCCAGACCATGACGATCGGTGACGTGTCGTCCTCCGACGCGGTCACGAGCCGGGTAGCATTGTCCGGGTGCCAGCAGACGGCGCTCATGCCTCGACGACCGCCAGAAGCGAATGCTGCGTTGCCTGCGCCGTTGGGCCCGCCTCCCATGGGTCCTCCTGGAGCTGCCGTGGCCGCACCGCCAGAGTAGGAGAAGGAGACGAACTCGGAACGCTTCTTGAGATCCCAGACGACGATGAAGCCCGTGTTTGATGCTGTTGCGAGGATGTGTGGGACCTGGTTGTTCCATGCGAGTGCAGTAACATCGTCGACCTTGGGCGAGCGTTGAGCTGACGGCGAGTAGGGACGGCCAGGTGTGTTGAGATCCCAGATGAAGATCTGCAAGGCTCGAAAGGGGCATGGTCAGCACCGGTCAGAGTACGCATGGATAGACGCCGATGTGCTCACCTCTCCGTTCGAAGCGCCCGATGCGACGAGGTTGTTCTGGATGCGGTTGTACTCGAGACCGCGAACGGGTCCAGTGTGTGTAGTGTTCTTCATGATGGAGGCTTCCTCGCCGTCGCCGCCGTTGACACCGCCTTCGAGGATCTTGGCGGGGTCCCATAGCGCGAGCTCGCCGTTCTCCAGACCGGCGGCGAGGATGCCCTTGGGCCGGCTGGCGTTGACGTTGCCCCATGCGAGCCGGTTGAAGCGTGCCGAGGCTGTGATGGATGCCAGGGGTGCGAGGTTGCCCGACTCTGACTTGGGCGCATTCTCGGCGTGGGGCTGCCAGAGCTCGAGGGTGGACTCGTTGGAGAAGGACTCGTCGAGCGCACCTGCTACGGTGCCGGTGGCGATGTACGGTGCCCCATCCGTCAGAGTCGCTGGCGACCACGCAAAGGTTGCTGTGCGTGGGATGGCCGCCTTCATGATGAAGTCGTGAGGAGGCGGGTCAAGGCAACGACGACGTGTCCGAGCGGCGGTGGGCTGACCGAGGAGGCTCGTCGACCGTGCGGATGTTGGTGCGCTTGCGGGCCGCCCTCGAAGCGATCGATGCCTGCTGGTGTGCCTTCAGTGGTGAGAGCAACCCGACGATGGGGAGGGCAATGTCGAGGTCGGGGAGGAGGAGGGAGGAAGGGGAGTGGGAGAGAAGTTCAACGAGGGTGGTGGGTGCTTCGTGCGCACCGCTCTCGACCCGCCCGCACGCCGCTCTCGCCCCATCGGAGTTCGAGCACGGAACGCCAGCGTGGAAGCATGGTATCAACCGCCGAGGACACGATTGCTGCTACCATGATCATGTACTTGCCCCATGTGACGTCGGAAGCAGGGGACGCGTCAACGCGTTGTTTTGAAACCGTCCGTAGTGGCTATTGACGACGTCCAAGTGTCCGTCGGAGGAGGACACCCACCACCTCGACTACCCCCAACACGCCGTCGCCGCAAGCCGACTTCCACCGGGATGAGCCCTCGGCGGGCGGGGAGGGCGAGCCCCCAGCCCGTGCTGGGTACGATGCTCACCGACCCACCAAGACGGAGAGGAGCAAAGGGTCCGGGCCGAGATCCACGTCCCGGCCTGGTGACATGGCGATGGCTGGGGATGGGGAGTCCAACAGACACCCCCAGGATGGATGGACACGGATCTCAAGTGCGGTATGGGGCATCGCTTCTCAAGGTCAACGGGATACGCTGAGCTTCGAGGAGCGGGCGAATGGCTATAAGAATGAGAGGACCGCGCTGACCTTCTTCATCGTATTCTCACTCTCGCAGACTGTCCCTCCCTGCCCTTCCTCCCCCACCTGCTCCTTCTCTGCAGTACCTTTCCCATGTCCAGTCTCCTCAACCTCGACCTCAATCTCCCCTACGTGGCGATCATCGCCCTCGGCCTCCTCATCGTCATCAGCCAGCCCGGCCGCACTGCCATCGGACGTGCGTACCTATACCTGACGGGCAACAGCCCTCATCAGCAACGCCAGCCCATCTCCTACTTTGGCAAGAACGACGACTGGCCCGTCTTGGACTCGCAGTCGCTCGGGGCACGCCTCATCAAGCTCCTACGTGGCACACCCACCACAGTGGCCAGCGGCCGCGCCGCGCTCGACAAGCTCGGTGGCGGGGGATGGCGACATTTGTGCAACTTTGCCGTCGATACCACCGCGTCGTGGTGGATCCCTCAAGTCCTGCTTGAAAGGTGAGTCGAAGATGGCACGGAGGCCGTGTATCACTTGGCTGACTACCTTACGCCCACCATTACAGCTGGCGTCATCAAGTCGATCCCCTGGCGGACGGGGCGATTCGGACGCTCTTCGCTCATCCGGCAAGCTCGGCGTCAACATTCGACGCTCTGACAGAGGTCAATATCCTGGCCTCAACTACTACACTGCCAGATCTGCCGATCGACCACCCACCCGTCCCGCACCCATGCAGCCAGTTCATCGCCTCGGTGGGTGAACGCCCACCCCGGGGCGCCGGCGCACTCAGCGAGGCATGGTATGCCCAGCGAGACGCTCGTCGCAAGGCCCAAGGACTCTCGGAGCACAGTCCTCTGAGCGCTGATGAGGTCGCTGAAGAGCTCCGCGAGGAAGCAAGGATCATCCGAGCAGGCCAAAACGTCTTCTTCAAGTATCTCGAGCCGATGCAGGTGCGTTTCATTTCTGCTGGCGATGAGCATGCAACGCAGTCGCTCACATCTACTTGTGTGGCTGGCGACAGGTCACACTACTGCACTTTTCCCTCGCCGGCGGCTTTTCCAGTGCCAAGATATCTGCCGTGCTGCGTCAAACGGGCTACTTGGTCCCCAGCAAGGATCCACTGGTCGAAGCCCATCGGTCGTCCCATGCCGCCAAGTCCCAGCATCAAGCAGGCGGTCGAGTCCGCGCTCAAGAGCAGAAGGGGAATGGGAACGCGCACGCAGCCTACCTCCTGCCCTACGACCAGCTCTCGCCCGCCCACCAACGCTCGGCGGACCGGACGTTCACCCGACTGCTTGAGACGACGCAGTTTGCGATGGACGTGATGCAAGATGGGGACGCCCTGCTGCCTCCGCGCCACTTTGCGGACCCGGCCGTTCGGTCGCTGTACAAGGGCGACGGCGGCTCGAAGGACGAGGACGATTCGCATTCGTTGCATGTTGTCGGGGAGGAGGAGCGTGCCTTCCTCGCTCGCGTGGGTGGCGGGCGCGGGTGGCAGTCGAGTGTGCGGGTGCGCCTGCTGCACGCGTCGGTGCGGCATCGGATCGGGTCGTCCATCGAGCGTGCGCACAAGGGTCGGGACAAGGCGGACGAGGAGGGCCGGTGCCCGTTTGACAATGCGACGACGACGATGATGACGACGGGTGCGGCGGGCGTGTACGACATCGGGCAAAACGGCGAGCCGATCAACCAGGAAGACATGCTCGCCACCCTGGCCGGCTTCTCCGTTGCGCCGCTGTGGTGCCTCAGTCGGATGGGCCTCCCGCTGACGGCGGCGGAGCGGGAGGACTATGTGGCGGTGTGGCGGCATGTTGGGTTCTACCTGGGCTGCGAGGTCGACCTGCTGCGCCGGCACTTTGGGGACGCGCGCACGGCGCTTGGGATGCTGTTTAGCATTGTGGGGCACATCTACCCCGAGTCGGTCACTCGACAACTTCATGGGCCCGAAGAGGAGGAGGAGGAGGAGGGCGGCAATGCCGACGAGGATCAAGATGCGGAAACGCCGGCTGAGCAGGGAACGGTGGCGGCATTGGCGCTGCTCCAAGCTGTGGCGAACAAGCCTCCGCTCAAGCTGAGCATGGAGACGCACTGTGCTGTGTCAAGGTGAGTGTGCTCGTGGCTTCCTTTCAAGTGTGGACCTGGCCATGCTGATGGGATGAATGATGTGCTATTCTGCAGACACTTCCTTGGGCCCTGCCTGTCCGACTACCTGCGCATCCCGCGCACGTCACCCTGGCACCAGTTCATCGTCGACATGCTCCTGCTCTCCGCCCTGGTGCCTGCGCACTTCACCTCGGCGTGCCCGTTGTACCCTCGAGCCCTTCGGACGCGCTGGCTCCGGCGCCGGGTGCGGCTGGCCAAGATGGATGTCCGGCGGACGTTGCGGCGGTTCTTGGGTGGCAAGCTGGCTACGTTTGGGGGAAGCAGGGGCGTCGTCGTCCGTCTGTCATGCGACGCGAAGGGCAAGACGGGGCGGCGGTCGGTGCTGGAGCGGGAGCGTCGGATGGTTGCGCTCGAGATGAGTGTGTTCCTCGCTGGGGTGTTCGTCGTGGGCGGCTTGGGCGGGCGTGCTGTGCTCTCTGCTACTGCTCACCTCTTGCCGTGGGTCTGATACCATCCTTCATGGTCAAATGTATCCGCTTCCTGTCGATGACAAGGCGAGGTCTGACTGTTGCAATCGACCCGAGTGCCGGGAAGCGGGCATTTACGCTTCGCATCTCACTCCTCGGAAGCGGACCCTGCCAGGACGACGGACGGGGCTTTCCTCCGCGCCGTCGACGGTCGTCGGGGACGATGAGCACCTCGGCGATGCGCTCACGGTGCGACACGCTGGAGCGGGCGGCGCGCGTGCCGAGGGACGAGGATGCTCTGTTGCTGCTGCTGAGCCCATTCTTGGACCCGCTGTGTCATCCGGGCTCCCGCCGGCGGGCTTACGCTTAGGCGAGATCTTCTCGAGGAACCCAGTGGCAGTGGACAAGGAAGGCGGCGACGGGGGCGAGGGCTGCCTGCTCGACGACGGCGACGACCACGACCACGACGAGGATGAGGACAACGCGCCGCCATGATCGACGCCCTCTTCCACACGCCCGCGTCCACCTCGACGGGCATCGCCCTTGCCGCCCTCTCCAAGTCGGGGCGCGCGGCGTTGCTCCAGCTGCCAGCCTCAGCGTACGTCGCCCTCCTCCACGACGCCGTGCCGGCCCAAGCTGACAACGATGACGACGAGGAGGAGAACGGGGCGGACGCGTGCGGTGGCAAGGCCAACACCGACTGCCGGCCCATATCCATCCTCGCCGCCAACGACGACAGGCCCGCCTACGTCTCCCACTCCCTCGTCGCCCGCGTCTTCAAGGCGATCTGTGGCCCATCACACGCAGAGCGGCGGTCCATCGCGGGCCTCTCAGCGAGCCCAGAGGCTGATGCTACCAGTACGCCCTGGGTGCGCATCTGCGACTTTGTCGCGGAGGCTGACCCCAACACTTGGATCACCGAGGACGAGCTACACGGGTGAGTTCTTCTTCCTCCTTACGCGCTCTCTGAGTCGGCTGACGCTGGTTCACCACGCAGTTGGAGACGGCTCTCCGATGTGCCCGCCGACAAGGCGCTCGCCGTGCTCAGACAGGCAACCGAGCTCAGTGCCGACTTCGAGCCCAGGAAACCATCTGATCCTCTCGCCGACCTCTTTGAGCTCGCACGGCAATGCTCTGAGCAAAACGGCCAGCCATTAGACCTCCGCGCCGACCTCAATCGCTTCCTCGCCGACGTCAATCGCAGACCTCCTCGAGGCGCCGGCGCCATCTCCCTCGCCTGGTACGAAGCACGCGACAAGCGCCGCGCCGCTCAAGGCCGCAAGCCAGACGACCCTCTCACCACCGACGAACTGTATGAAGAGCTCAAGGAGGAAGCTCGCGTCATTCGCGCGGCCCAGCAAATGTTCTACAAGTTTGTCGGACCCATCTTGCTCTCGCTCCTCCACTTCTCCCTTGCCGGCGGATTCAGCAGCCCCAAGATTATGGCGACCCTCAGGATGACGGGCTATCTGGTCCCCTACCACGGTGGCGAGACGTCCTCAAGCACACATGGTGGCAGCAAGCCGGCCAAGATCTCACCCGTCGAGCGGGCTGCCATGCAAGGCCAACGTACAGCCGATCGGACCTGGGGCCGTCTTCTCGAGACGACGCAGTACGTCCTCGACGTGATGCAAGACGTCGACGGTCTCCTCCCTCCCAGTCTCTACGCCGACGAGCATCTTCGAGCCGAGTGCTACTCGCAGGCGGACCCTCTGGGCCGCCAGAACATGGGCAGTACGCCCGACTCGCACTCGCAGTACGACATCAATCAAGCGGAGCGGGACTACCTCGCTCGCGTCGGTGGAGGGCGCGGCTGGCAAGCTTCGGTGCGCGTGCGTCTGCTGCATGCCAATGTGCGACATCGCATTCTGGCCTCGGTTCGCGCGAGACAGGCGCGCTCTGCGACCATGTTCGACGCGGCCGATGATGCGGAGCATGCTGCGAAGGGTACGAGCGGGCCGTACGCTTCTGGCCCGCCCAAGGTGTACGACGAGGCTGCGCACGGCGTGCCCATCAACCAGGAGGACCTGCTCGCCACCCTCGCGAGCTTCTGCGCGTCGCCACTGTGGTGCATGGGCCGGATGGGCCACTACGTCAGCCCTCAGGAGCGCGAGGACTACGTCTCCGTCTGGCGGCACATTGGCTTCTACATGGGCTGCGACCCCGTCATGCTCCAGCGATGCTTTGGCAGTGCGCGCAAGGCGGACGGCTTCTTGTTCAACGTCGTCGGGCACCTGTTCCCCAACATTAGCCAGAACGTCGTCGCCAAGCCGATGGCTGAAGAAGGCGGGACGGAGACGGGAGGCGTCGCGGTCACGCCTGCTCCGGCCGAGGTGGACGCGCAGGTGCAGGAGGACGACACGCTCGCCAGTCTAGCCATTCTTCAGGCGTGCGCTGATCGGCCGCCTTTCCATACCTCGCTCGAGACACATTGGGCTCTCGCAAGGTACGTTGGGCCCGAATGAGGATCAGATGAGCAATGAACTGACGTCCTTTGGCCAACACTACAGACATCTCCTGGGCCCCTCGCTGGCAGGCTACCTCGGCATCCCACGCACCAAGCCCGTCCAACAAGTCTCGGTCGACCTCTCCTTCCTCGCCTCGCGCATCCCCATCCTCTTCGGCTCCTTCCCGCTCTACCCCGGCCCGCTCCGCCGACGGTGGGAGCGCGAGCGCCTGCGTCTGGGCCGGATCATGATGCGCCGTCTGATTGGTTGGCGTACGGGGCCAAGTTGGCGACGTTTGCGGGGCGGGCGTCGGCGAGGGGCGGGGAGGGGGAGGGGGAGGTGAAGGTGCGGTTGGATCCCAAGGTCGGGGCGGCGTTTGCGCGCGCGTGGAGGATGCTCATGCTTGAGATGGCTGTCGTCCTTGCTGCGTGGGCCGTCGTCGCGGGCTTGGCGCTGTACAAGGTCTGGTCCGTCGTATCGGTGTCGGGATCGTCGTCGTAGTTCCTACTTTGGCCTCGCTTTCCATTCTCATATCGGGCAACGTCACCACTCTTGCTCTGGAACTTGCAATACAAGGTGTACTTCTATCTCTTGCGCTTCGTAGATCGTTTGCTGGCTTTGGAGTCGGATTGGAGGACTCAAGGAGGTCCACCACCCGCTCCTGCGTCCCAGAACCGCGCCTCATGCCAAACCGTCGTCCTCCAAACCGCCTGGACACGCGCCAACTCACCGCGATCGAGCGCAACGATGTCGCCCTGTCCGCCGTAGTAGTCGAGCAGATCGCCGAGCTCCTCGACAAAGGTGGCAAAGTCGGCAGAGGACCAGTTGTGGACCAGCGCGGAGATGGCGGCGTCTTGCGCGGCGCTCAAGCTTGGTCCGCTTTCACTTGGGCTGGAACCTGCGTTGGCTGAGGAGGAGGGCGAGGTCGAGGTCGAGGTGGAAGTTGGGGAAGGGTTGCTTGTTGAGCTGCTGCTGGCGTGTGCTGATCGAGCGCGGTAGGAAGCTGCTTGGGACCATGCGCGATAGTAGAGCTGAAGACCGGACGGGGCCGGTCAGCGTCTACTGTCCATGCTTGCCCATGGAACGAACTTACAATCTCCATGGCCCAGAGGAGGGTGAGTTGCTCCAGCCAGCTGCCTGTGTGTGCGATGCGCGACATGTAGTTGAGGTAGGCGCTCGTCTCTTCGCTGATGGGCGGGAGGGGAGGCGTCGATTGTACCGACTCCATCACCTCACTCAACGTCGAAGCCGACATCGACGTCGACGGCGACGACGTGACCTGCGTCCTCAACGCCCCCACCGAGAGATCGAACCCGACCTCCCTCGCCGTCTTCTCAAAGAGCGCCGTCTCGCGAATGGCCATCTGGACCGCGTCGCCCAACAAGGTCACCGTCCGCATATACCGCTTGCTCTCCTCCGAGCCCGGGCCCAGTCCACCGGCGCCGCTGGCGACGGGCAAGGGTACGCGGGTGAGCATCGAGCCGAGGAGGGGCAGGTAGCCCAGGAGGAGGTAGATGCGATCTTGGGCGAGCCATGCTTGGAGGCGGGCGGGGGCGATGGTGCCCTTGCCGACGGCGGCGATGAAGTCGTGCTCGACGGTGGCGCGCTGGGCGTCGGCGGGACAGAGGGAGAGGAGGTGGTGGCTCAGCTTGGACTCGATCATCCTTGCTCGCTCTCTGTGAGGTCTTTGGCGTGCTAGGACGAGGTCGAGGTGCCCGTTCATGGCAAGGAAGGGAGCATCTTCTCGAGGTGGCGTGTGCGTCGGCGTGTGTTGCGCATCGAATCTCGTCTCGTTGGTCACCGCCTCACGATGGTCGCTTGGCGGGGCGTTGCCCTTGCTCATCTTGCTCAACTTCGACGACGACGAGCTGCTCGGTGGCAGCACCCATCGTACGTGTACTCAAGAGCATCGCTACGGGCCGAGGGCAAGCACATCTGTGATGGGCGCCTGCCTCTCCTCCTCCAACATCGACACCCGCACAGCGGGCCAAGGCCAGCGCCTCGGCGGCGCGTCCACATCCTCCTCCTCGGGCGCAGCGAAGGACGGCAAGGCCAACGTCGTCGCGGCCCAGCCAGCGAGCGGCTCCACCATGATCGCCAAGCCGCCCCGTGTAGCGCGCAGCGCGTCCGGCAACGCCGACCGCGAGCAGCGCGCCAAAGCGGCCGAGGAGCGCGCGCGCGCACTGGCCAATAGGGGCGCCGTGGCCGGCAGCGGGAGCACGGCGGGCGGAGGCAAGCTCAGTCGCAAGCTAGAGGAGCAGAATCGGAGACCATACGGTGCCTCCGACGAGGCACAACCCGAGCGTGTCATCGTGAGTACGTGTGCGCGACGCGTGGGAAGGCCGAGGATTGACCTGATCCTCTTCTCCTTCTCAGTGGGACTGAACACGTCCGCTAGCCCTCCTACTCTTCTTCCCAACCTCTCTATTTGCAATGTTGTACATCTTGGCAGTGCTCAGCTCGGTAGCAGATCGACCAGAAATGCAGCCCATCGCTGATATCGACGGTGACATTGGAGGATGGCAGCTATCTCGGACAGGGACCACACCTATTCTTCTCCGACCCACTGCTCTGCCAGCGGCCCGATGTGTGGAAGGTACGGCACACGTGCTAGAGTCGGCGCTGCATTGGCCGCGTTGGATCTGGAGAGAGAAGAGCAGAGAGTCAGGCTAGGAAGGTGAGAGGACGCGATACAAGGTGTCCTGTCGAACTCACGCGCACACCCAGAGCCACCCAAGCGTGCCCATGCCAACGATGACGCTGAGCGAGTACCACCCCAGTATGCTCCGCAGCACCCAGAGCAGCAGCCACGCTCCTACGCCGAGCAAGCCTGCTTGGTAGGCGTGGAAGCGTGCCAGGTCGTTCGTCGTCTCGAGGATCAAGACGGCCACGCTGGTGAGCGGCGGGAACGCGTACGCGACGGCGCAGGCGGTGGAGAGGGACCAGGAGTACGACGTGCTGTACGAGGCGTGCGCGTCGTCCATCGTTCTCCGGAAGCCGCGCGAGCCGACGCCGCCGCCGCCGCCGCCCAGGCTTGTTTGAGGTAGTACGCTCTCGCCTATGTCGCCGCTGCTGCTGCCACCCAGCAAAGGCGACTGCGTGCTCGAAGACGAATCGAAGAGGACCGGATTGCTCGGACCTAGCGAGCGCGCACCACCTCCAGCACTGTACGCGCCCGGCGCGGCCAGACCAGGTTGGGGCCCAAAGTACCGACTTGGCGGCGCTTGATGGGACCCGAAGCTCGAGCCCACGGACGGTCTTGACGAGGAACCAGCTTGGTAGCTCTGCAGTTGCGCCGCTGCGCTTCCCGTGCGCGCTCCCGCTCCGCTGCCGGAGCCGTCGCCGTACTCGTCATCTTCATCGTCGTCGTCGTAGCTGTACGGGCGTGCGTGGGAGGCTGCGCTGGGTGCGGCAGTACCACCGCTACGCGCCGCACCCGTTCCCGCGCCAGCGCCTGCGCTGCCGGCTCCGGAGCGAGCGTCGCCGAGGTAGTAAGGGGACGCCATCGGTGCTTGCGGCGGGCGGAATGTCTGTACTTGAGGATGCTAGGGGAAAAAGATGGAAGCCGTGCACCTCGAGATGCCCGGCGCTGCCTTGACGTCCTCATCGTCGCCGCCCGCGGTCGGAAGATGGTGATGTCGGATCGACTTGCGAGAACAACACCACCCCAACGCGCACCATCGCCCGGCCGCGTCCTCCTCGTGCTCGTCCTCCTCACCACCACCAAGTCCAGCTCCTCGCGACGCGACTGGTCAAGGTTAACGCACGTCGCCAGCGAGCCTCGCTCAACTACAACCACATCGGCGGCATCAGCTGCGCTCACCATGTCGAATGCTGAGCATACATCGCCTCAACGGCCGTACATCGCCGTCTCGCGCCAACTCGTCCAGCTCTCGAGTTCAAGCACCCTCGGCCCAAGGCTTCCATGGCTGCTTGGTATCAGCCCTCGGGCTGACCTTCCATCAAGACTTGGTCGCCCACCCACTCGACGAGGCGCGTCTTCCTCCAGCTCTCGCCCCCACCCGTGCTTTGCCTAGTCGCAAGAAATGAGGACCAGCATCGCCAAGCTTGTCGGTCCATACCGCCGGCAGAGGAGGCACCAACGACCTATGCCGACGGCCGTACGTAGCGTACGAATGGGGCCAACTGTTCTACACGAAGCCAGTCGGTGTGGAGAGTGCTACAGCAAGCGTGGGAAGCATTGCCTAACACCACCATTTCAATACTTTCCAGACCGAGCTATGTCGACGCGATCCTAGACAATGGTGGTCAGGGCGTGATGTCGTACGACAAGCTCACCACATCGCCCGAGACTCAGCACCACGGCGGCCGCCACGGTCTGTAGCGCCCGAGGCGTCGCCCAAGGCGGACTTGGGGTGCACGGTGCCCCATTCGGACCTCACGACCAAGAATCCAGAGCGTGTTCTCGACCCACGTGGTGAGTTCTTTATCCTGACGACTGCCTGGCTGATATCTTGACGAGCATCCCCGAGTTGTTCAGCTCGCTCGCGCGCTGCGCTCCCGGCTAGGGCCTCACGTCGGCCGGCTCACGGCTGGGCCTGAGAGTTCGAGATCCAGGGCGACCGGCGAGCTCACAAACGTGCCATTCACCAAGTTCCCCACGCCTCCTCCACTACATATACCTGCCGAACATGGATCGTTCAGGCTAGGGTCGCTCGGGCCATCCTGGCCTGGCCAGGTTGGCTGCATCAAGAAACCAGAGCCACAGGCAGTAGCCATCGACGTCGACTTGCGTTCAAGGCGGCCGACTGAACCCGGTCTCAGACTGGGCGAGATCTGTTTACCACAATCCTCTCTCCATCCATCCGGATCTCAACTCGAGGATATCGACTAGGCATGGTGGACCGACACAAGCACCGGCGAGAGGCCTCAGAATATCGAGAATGAGCCAGGACAAGTCTGCTCAATGACCGAGGCTGGCGTCGGCTTCAACCCGCGGCAATGGGCAAACGTACCGAACCAGTGCGGCTCTTCAAGGTCCTTTTCGGTTGAGCCGACCAACGGGCTGTCTTCTCTGGCTCGGCGGGCGGCGAGGATGCGCAAAGTGAGCCAGAGAGGGGCTCTTGAGCCTTCCGTGAGTGTTAACTGTTGACGTGCATTTCCGTTCTACAGATCTACACTCCGCTGGCCAGACTCGCTGGAATAGTGCGGGTGAGCGCTGTGGGCCGATGCGCCGTGCAGTTCTGCGCTAATGAGCATGCACCGAACACAAGCAACAAGACCGGTGGCACTTCTGTGGGTCCAATTCCGGTTCAGTCGGCTTCGACACTTCGACCAGATGACGCGCGTCCAAAGCGCAACTGGTGCGGTCTCGTCGAGTTGTGGACCGAGTTTGCGACCATCATGGGCCATGGCTGTCGACAAAGTTCCCGGCCTGGCCTGTCCAGCAACTTCGAGGTCAGACATGACCGTGGCCGAGGTAACTGGTGTTGCGGCTCACTGTACCCCGGCGCTGGCTGACCCTAAGCCTTTCTCCTTCCCACATGACCTTTAGCAAGGCGCAGATGGGGACCGCCGACTGATCGGCATGGGGAGGCTGGCATCCTGAAGCATGCAGAGGCCAGAGCGCCTGGGGAAGCTTCTCTGTGAGTGCACCTCACTCCCAGGCCTTGCTGGTTTCCTCGGCCATGCTCGACTTTCCAGCTGACCGTACGCAGGAACTGTGGAGCAGGGATCACCTGGAGTCGTGCCACTTTGCGTGCAACATGCATCGTGTTCGACATTCCTCGCTGCCCACACGGTCGGCATCTCTCGGGCTCTTCGACGACTGCCTCGGGCGGCGGCGTAGATACACCAACACTCCGCAAGCCTAGGTAGCTGGTAAGTCGTCCTCAGACTTGTCCTGTGCGAACGACTGTCCACCGCTATAATGACCTGGCCTCCAAGGGCGTTCTGACTTCCACCACCCCTTGTATCGCAATTACCACAGGACGCTCTTCCTCAAAAGGTGAACCGTCCTCGCGTCCAAGCCAAGTGGAAAACTCGCCCTCAAATTCCCCAAGTCAGTGCTCGTCAAAGCAGGCACGCAAAGCGACCCGACCTCAACCAACCGGCAGTACTATCTGTCTCGCATTTTTGCCAGCGCCTCTCACCCACCAGGGCACCCGCAGCGCACACGCCAGCTTCTCGAGATCAAGTCTTCTGCGGTGTCATCAGGGAACCCACTGCCAGGCCGCCGGAACACGTACTCTCCGCCAGCGACAGGGGTATTCCAGTCTCACAAGGTCTACGACTGGGTTCATAGCGGCGATCTCGACTCAGGGACTTTGAATCCCACGATCAAGGCTCGACTTGCCTGCATATTACCAAGCTGGATACCCGGCAAGGACGCGCATTGCTGTAGCTGGACAAGCGAGATCCTCAAGGCCAAGCCAAGGGACGTTTCAGTGGTTGCAAGCTTGCCAGTAGTGCACTCACGGCGGTATCGAAGCCAGCGAACGAAACTCGGTCCTGAGGCACCATATCGAAGCAGTACTCGTCATCTCCAAAAGCTCATCGTCAGAGCGAAGTATACATATCGTCAAGCCTACGACCACCATGTTCAACGCAGCGTCTGAGGTCAAGATGATCACCCCACCATTAGCCTCTCCGGACAGTCTCCTCTCTCAAAAGAGCCTGCTGTCCATGGACAGCACTGCTACTTCGCATTCCTCAAACTCTTCCTCTTCGGCGACCACAGCGTCTTCGGGCTTGTTTTCTCCTCCCGTCAGCGGAGACCCAACCAAAGCGGACCCCTTCAAGGCGGTCCCGCCAAACTCGACAGCCTCGCCTTCGCGGGCTATCCCAACGCCCGCTGCCCTTGCCGCTGCGGCCGCCGCAGCCAAACGTCGGCGAGCGCAGACCGACGTCCAAAGACTGCCGATCCGCTTGCCATTGAAGCCCAGTGGTATGATGACGGGGAACATGGCAAGCTACGGCAATGCGGTCACGCAGCTGGTACCGCCGCGCAAGATGGATCGGCGGATGAGTGTGGTGCCGTACAACGATATGGCTGGCGCCAAAGGCGAGGCCGATGCCATCACGGGTCGCAGGCGGATACAGATCGGCTACATTACGAACGAGACCCGACGGGCGTCCACGTTCAAGAAGAGGAAAGCGGGTCTGTTGAAGAAGGTGAGTGGCAACCGGATGCGCCTCGAGTACTCCGATGAGCTGACTGATCCATTCTGCTTTCAGGCGTACGAGCTCGCCGAGCTGACCGGATCACATGTCTTGGTCGTAGCGGTGAATGACCAGGGCAAGTGCTACTCATTCGCCACGCCAAGTCTGCAGCCGATGGTCGCACATCAGGAAGGCCAGACGCTCCTCAAGAGGTGTTTAGCCAACGGCCAAACAAGCAACGACTCGACGGCCTTCCATTCCGGCCAAGGCGGCGAGCCCTCCGCCTTTGGCGTGGTCGAGTCCATCCCGGACGATGACGACGACGAGGACGACGATGACGATGATGACAGCGATGCCGACATCCAACCCCTTAAGTCCACGTCTTCCAAGAATGGAGCGGCGGCAAGCAAGGTCAAGGCAGTCACGCTCTCACCGCCGTCCACTGTCAAAGGGACTCGTGGCAATCCAGCTGGCCTGACAATCAATACACCTGCGGCAAACTTCAACGCCAACTACAGCACATCTGGTCAGCTCACACCGGTCTTCCTGAACAAGAACGGAAACCAAGCTCAAGGCTCTGTCAACTGGCAAGATGCGAGGATGAGCGACGATGCTCATGAGCTCTCAGGACCACCAAACTTGGCCCCGGCCCACATCCTCGCCTTTGATCAAGCCGCGGCAGCCCATCAACAAATGATGGGCATGCTGTCGTCAACAGATGCCAAGTTTGCCGCAAGCTCTCAGCCTATCGGAGGTCCGTCAATGGACGCAGATGGGACCAGGGCAGCCGTCCGAACCGGTCGGCAACGCGCTGCGACAATGCTCAACCCCATCGAGCTTCAGCCATTGCCCTCAGACAATCTCAGCCTGGCAGGCTTGGGTTCAACGGCGGCCACTGCCTTTTCCATGGGAAGCGACTTGCCATCACCGGTCAATGCTCTCGCCCTCAATCTCGGTTCGGCGTACATCGGCGCGGGCGACGGCAAAATGGCAGACGGCAACATGTTTGCCCGGACATTTGAAGTCCAGGCTGCCGGTGTCGGAAGGCCGCGTGCCTTGACGACGTTCCCAATGAGCTCGGCACCCTCAGCTTTCGGCGGGATACACGCTCAGGCGATGAACACGTCGCTATGGCCGTTTGACTCAAGTCTATTGCAGACCGCTCAACAAGAGGTGCCTTTGCCAGACTTGTCATCCCAGACGGAATCGGCTACTCTTGGCAAACGCAAGAGCGGCGGCCTCTCAGCGGGCAGCAGCGGATCTGGCAGCCATGCCGATACCTTCCATGCAGCAAGCCTTGCCGACGCGGTGATGCAGCAAGAAGGGGTTGAGGAGGATGGCCCTCGCAAGATGGCGCGCAAGCAGGGCGCCACATCGCCTGGTACGGCTGATGTTTCCATGCATCTGATGGGAGCTCTGGACCCAGCCGGCGCTTCGAGCGCCACCGGTGCCCATTCCGTCCCGGGCTCTGGCTTCGTCGCTCAATCGCGTGCGTTTGGCCGTACGCGATCGCACACCGTCGGACACGCGCTCCAAGTCGGGATGGACGATCTCGAGCCCGGCATGATGGGCGGTGGTGGCAACCTGAGCGGCGACGGCTCGTCCGGCCCGTCCTCGCACCCGACCTTCAGTCCGGCGTTCCTGTACACGCCCGATCCGAGCACGCAGCAACAGGGCTTCTTCCATCCGAGCAACCTGTCGAGCTCGTCGAGCTTCATCGGCGTGGACACGCTCGCGGCTGGCACGGGTGGCGGGATGCTGTCCGGCCTGGACGCGTATGCCACCACGACGGGTGGTGGCGCCGTCTCGGGTGCGGCGGCCGCGCCTCGGACGATGGTCACGCCCCACTTTGGCGATGCCGACGGCGCGACGGGGACGTTCCCCGGTCTCATGATGGGCGGTATCGACTCGTCGTCCTCCTCGGCTGGCGGCAGTGGGCCTGGCGGCACGAACGCGGCGGTGGCGAATCGCAGTGGCAACCTCTTTGAGGCGCTCCACTTTGCGGGCTTGCCTCCATCGCAGGCTGCGCAGGCGGGTGCCGGTACGGCGCTGGGCAAGGATGCAGCGGCGGCGGCGACGTCTTCTTCCGTGAACAACAGCGGCGGAGCGGCCCTGATGAGCCCGCCGCTGATGACGGCGTCCGACTCGTGCGGCTCGTTCGCCTCGTCGTCGCACGAGCCCTCGGCGGCGACGGCGGCGACGGGAGCGGGGACGCAGCCGGCCGACTTTTTGCACCGATTGCAACAGCAGCAGTTGCACCAGCAGGTCGAGCTGGAGCGGCAGTATGCCGAGCTGAGCGCCGCGGCTTCTGCGGCGGCGGCGGCGGCTGCTGCTGCTTCGGTGGTGTCTACGGGTGGGAGGCCTCAGTGATCCCTCTCCATCACATTCGGAGACTCTTGTCGACTCTTTGGACGTTTCTCAAGATGCGTTTTTAGCAAGACCAGCTGTATTGTTCCCCTGCCCTCAACTTCGTAGTACCCGCACGCACGCACGCACGCACGCACGCACGCATCGTCTCCGTATCTCCCTCTACATCTGGTCTTGTTCTAGTCCTGGGTCTGGGTCTTGGCATCCGTTCTCTCTCCCTCTCTCTCGGTTGCTTTCTGGCACGTTTGCAATCCACCTTGGGGTATTCGCTGCACCTTCCAACCTCGATTGCTCGGATGGACATCGTGACGGGAGGCAAAACGTACGAGGGCAGAAGGGTACAAGTTGGGCTCGTGAGTGCGTTGCTTGTGCGCGCCTGGGAGGGAGAAGCTTTGGAGAGCGTTGGAGATAGAATACAAATACACTTGGAGGGAGTAGGAGAGAGGGAGGGATCGTCAGCGCGCCGGGGCGCCAGGATAAGGGCCTCCCTCAGGGCCGCTCGCACAAGCGCTGGACGGCGACGTACCCGCCGCGCTGGACGAGCAGCGGGTCGAGGATGAGGTAGAGCTTGGGCATGCCTTGGTTGAGCCGCAGAGCTTGGGTGTGCGGGCCGGTGAGGAGGTCGAGGTCGAGGAGCAGGTCGAGGGGTTCTTCCTCGTCTTCGTCTTCGTCTCTGTCTCCGTCCTTCTGGTCGTCGTCGGGGCCAGCCTTGAGACCGGATTGATGATTGGGGTCGAGAAGAGGCAGGGCAGGGGTCCGAAAGACCGAGGTGGGGCTGAAGCCCATCCCGCCGATGGCGGAGTCTTTGCGGTGGGAGGCGGCTCGGAGACGGCCGTCCGTCTCCATGTTCTTGTCCTTGTCCGTGGTCCGCTCGATGCTAATGGCCGTCTCCGTCGTCTTGCTAGGAGGCTCCAGTTGGACGACTTGCACCCGCGCCATGCGTCCACGCGGATTCACGAGCCGGAGACTGGGGAGGTGTCCGGGCAGGACCACGTCTTGGAAGAGGGTGAGGATGTGCGTGGTGAGGGTTTGTGCGTCGTCTGGGGTGAGGAGGTGTGCGAGGGTTCCTGCGTGGGCGGCGGTGCGTGCTCGGATGCCGTTCCCTGTCGTCCTCGTCGTAGATGTGCTGGTGTCCAGGTTGAGGGTTGCGATGAGGTCCGGTAGGAGGACGGCTGTGTAATCCTGCTGTCTGAATACGGCGATGGGTGCGAGGATGCGCAGGGGTGTTGGTGACGATGCCGTCAGATGGTCGAGAGCGGTGAGCAGGGCTGCGTACTTGTCGGCTGCGTGGGCGTGGGTGTCGCCCGTGTAGAGGATGAGCCGGAGTCGCTGACCGGACTCGAGGCAGAGGCTGTAGCTGGCGATGCTTCCTCCTTCTTGAAGCAGGGTGGTGGTGAGACAGCGCAGGCGGGTGTGTTGTTCGACGTGCTGTACCGCGTCTTGCACTTGGCCTCGTGGGAGTGAGGAGGGCTGCCTGTGCTTGTGATGATGGTCGAGTGCTGCGGGTCGAGTGGGTGGCCGTGCTGGACTCGGCGTGGGAGGGGGCACATAGAAGCTGATGGAGCTCATCCTGGGCTTTGGGTGGGTGATAAGACGAGGGATGGGGAGGAGGAGTGGTGAGCGTGAGAGGTGACTGGCTTATCAAGGAATGAGGAGGGTCAGCAGTGAGCACAGCACCGTCCAGACTGAATACCGACCCCTCACAGGGTCAGCACCCCTCGACGCCCTCCTCCTCCTCCTCCTCCTCAACGTCGTCGTCGTGGTGATGAAAGCCGCCCATTGCCGCGCGTGCACTGTTCCCTGGGCCCTGCCTGCGCCGCGAGTCGCGACCCTGAGACAGGGCGTCCGTGATATCCGTGCCCCGTTCCAAAAATCGACAGCGCGAGTACTCGTAGATCGGGCCAGAACGTGCACGGTGCAGCCAGCACCTCGTCCTACGAGTACTCAAACTCGTGCTCGTGTAACGGGAACCTCATCGTCGTCGACGGCGAAGACTGAAGGGCATCGGGCGAGCACGGCCACGCGCGTACCAAGGCACTCCTGTACCCTGTCGGAACAAGATGCGCGCCGGGGCCGGAGCTGGTGGGCGGCGCGCGGAGGAATCGACGACGGCTGCCCACTCGTCCTCCTCGTCATCGTCAACATCGACGACTGTCGGTAGTCCAGCGAGCTTGCACCGCCGACGCGCAGACGCGAACGAAGGGAAGCCGTCGATATGGACACCGACGAAGCGGCTCCCACGCATGGGAAGTACCACCGCAGGCGCAAGCCGGGCAGCCGCGACGCTCCATGCATGGACATGGCACGCTACCGACACGGCGCTCGACGGGCTCGAGGCGCTCGTTCAGCGGCTGATGCCGTACTCGCTCCATGTCGAAGGGTGGAGCGGGGCCAATCCCACCCTCGCACTCATCGTCGTGCGCTGGACGTGGGTAGCCGTGCCTGGGCTGGAGGCCGAGGCCGAGGCTGAGGTGGGGCTTCTTGATGGCCACGACGAGGGTCGAGGCGTCGAGGAGGACGGCCGGGACGGGGAGGATGACGCTGACGAGAGTGACGATGCAGACCTCGATAGCGGCGTCCCGAGCGCATGGGGCTTCTCCGCCTCGGCATGGACGAGCAGTCCCCGGCACATCTTCCTCGGCGACGGCGGCAGCGGCAGCTCCCGCACGGGCAAGATATCGGGACTGGCATCGGTGCCGACGTCGCCGTTCCTGCGCAGGATCGCCTCGCCCAAGCTGGCGGCCATCGGCAGCAGCGGCGGCGGCGGCGCCTCCTCCTCCTCGCCCCGTCTCGGCGCCGCGTCGTCCGCTGCTTCGAGCTCGGCACCTCCTACGCCGCGCCTGGCTGGACCGATGCGAGTCGAGCTGGATTGGAGCGGCACCTCTGCCGGCGTCGGCGCTGCATCATCTTCGTCCTCGTCTGGCAGGGGCGGCAGTCCGAGGGTGCGTCCGTTGGGTTGGCTCGGCTCCGGATCGTCGGGAACAGGAGCAGGAGGAGGACGGGCGGCGAGCTACCATGCTGCGCCAACCCAGGCTTCTTCGTCGTCGGCCTCTTCGACCTTCAGCTTGAGCAGCAATAGCCAGAGCACGAGCGCGGGCCGGCGCGCTCGAGCGGCGTCCGTGTCGAGTCTGGCGTGGGTGCCGGAGCTCAGCCTGGGTGCGGCGGCTGCGACGGTGTGGGAGGCCAAGGACGGGGCTGGGCGTCCTGCGCAGGGCGTCACGAGCGGTGCTTGTACTGGTGCCGGTGCCGCGCTGGAGGATGGTGGTGCGCTCCATGGGAGAGCCGGGACGGCACCGGCTCAAGACGAGCAGGAGGACGCCAATCGAAGACGATGGCTTCTCGACTTGCGCCGACACCTTGAGCACCAATGGAAGATGAGGAGGAGGAGGAGGCGACGCCGCCGCCGCCGGAGACGATGCCGACAGCGACGTGTGCCCGTCACGATGGTCCGCTTCGCGGTGACGTACGCGTCGGTGCTGCATCTGCTCGCGCTGGCGCTGGCGGTGCGAGGGATATGGACCGAGCTGGTACGCCTGCGAGTACGAGCACACGCAAGCGCACGCCTCCCTGGGCCGTCCCCGTCTCCGCACCCCGAGGGTCATGGCGATGTGTGGCGGTTGGGCACGGCGCTGGCGCTCGTGCTGCTCAGTGGGCTCAGCTTGGAGGGCCGGGCGCGTGCCGAGGCGCTGGGGCTGTGGCGGAGTGCGCTGGGCGCGTGTGTGGGCCTGCTGGGTGCTGTCCTTGTCGTGGTGGGAGTGTGAATGCCATCTGGCTTGACGTGGCCGTGTGTGGTGCGAGGTGGGGATGGTCGACGGTGATGGTGATGAGGTGTGTTGTTCTTCCTCCATAAGGACCTCCATCCTCCTCCTCCTCCTCAGTCCCTCACCTCGGCCCCACCCCGCCCCGCCTCGTCGTCGTCCGTCTCGGTCACAGAGTAGCAGCGCGCTCGGTCCCGCACCGAGCTCAGCGCGCGTCCTTCAGCATCCTCGTCGAGGAGAGGAAGCGCTGCCCAGGTGCTGGGTGGTGCAACATGCCACGCCGCGAGCTCCCACAAGTCCTCACCCATGGCGCATCGCTCATAGCTGCCACGGCAGCCGCAACAGCAACAGCAACAGCCACGGCGGCGCTGGCGCTCCATCTCCTCGTCTGGTCCTCCTCCTTTCAGAGCATCCAAGAAGCGAGCGGCCGACCTGGTTCAGGACATGGGCCGCACGGACGCGGACATGCTCGCGGGGTGGCCATCCTCCTCGCCTTCGACGGCCTCTTCACCCTCCTGCTCGCTGTAGCAGGCGCAGCGGCGTGGATGATGGGCTATGGGCGGGCACGGCGTTCGAGCTCCAAGCGCGCGCACGCGTCGGCGGGTGATGCCTTTGCTACGAGGACGAAGACGGCGGCAGCGGCTATGCGAGCGGCGCTCAGTACGCTCAGCGCGCTCTGGCTCGTTAGTGCTGCCCTTGCGCAGCGTTTCCTGTCTGCCGACGAGGGAGCGCGAAGTGGTGCGCATGCGCGGACGGGGCGGGTGGTGAAGGGCCTGGCTTGGACGACGTTGTGAGTGCCCTTCTCTTTGCGATGAGGCGTGCGGGAGGACGACTGATGGATTATGCTCCTCGTCATCAGCGCCTTGCTTGCCATCTCGATGCTCGGCCTGATCCTCAACGCGTCTAGGCAAGGATCAAGAGGACGCGTGCCAGAGTTGGAGACGGGCGCTGGGCCCGACGTCGAGGTCAAGCCGCACGGTGACGATGTGAAAGCTGCTCCGACGGGCCAGAAGACGGACGACGGCGCGGCGCGTCCGGGCCCAGCCACCAGCGGTGGACTCTTTTCGCACCTCCGCAACCCATGGGCAAGACGAGCGTGCCGGGCCCAGGACCAAGCAAGCGTCGATGCCAATCGCGCGCCCTCTGCCGACAGCGCCGAGTGGGAATTCGTCGATGCGGAGGATACGATCCCCACGCCCGGCGACGCGTTGCACGCTTCACAAGCCGGGCAGGGAGAGGGACGCAAGCGACAAGGGTTCTGGCGCGATCGGAGGGGCGGAGCGAGCTCACGCGTCGACCACGCCCGCGACCTGGCTCCATCATCATCGAAGAGGGAGATCTCGCCCTCCTCCTCCGCATCGCTCTCCGCGTCGGCATCGGCATCTGTATCAGCCACGACGAGCAGGCCTACCCAAGGCGACGCTTCGACTCCATCTCACCCCATTCCTAAGCAAGCATCGGCGTCGGTACGGATCCCACCGACTCAGACCGACGAGGGCCCCGTAACCTCGGACGCTGGAGCGTCGAGAAGGATGAGCATCCTCCGCCTCCCACAAAGCATCAAGACGCTCGCCACCACCTCCACCGCGCCCACTGCGACGAATGCCCCAGCATCGACGTCCAACGAGACGGGCTCGGGACAAGCCCCAGGCTCAGGTCCGGGCCGCGTGGGACTCAACCCGCACATCCAGCTCCAACGCTCGGGGGGGAGCGCGCCTCAGAGTCCTGAGATGGTGCCCTACTGAGGCGAGCCCCCTTCTCGGTTCCATCATTGATACCCTCCCCACAATCATCGTTCCACCTCTTTGGCAAGGTCCGCGTCTAGAGGGGATACACACGGCATAGAGGCTCTTGCAAGGGCTGTCCGTTGCTCCAAGCGATGGAGCCTCGACGATTCGACACCGTCACAAGCTTACACACACACGCTCCTTTCGACTTTCGACAAAGTCAACTACTACTCCCTTCGCTGCCCCAACCCCAGCCCGGCGCTGGCAATTTGCTCGGTCCCAATCATCACAGCGGTGTCGAAGATGCACACCGCAGCACCGTACCCTCATTCCCTCCCCTCCCTCGCTCTCTGACTTCCTCCCTCACACCCCGCTGAGGGTCCTATTCATTGCGCCCCGCCCCCTCCCCTTCGTCCGAGTACGAGTAATGGAAGTGGGTGGTCCTTTTTGCCTCCCTTCTCGCACGGCCGCTCGTATTTGCCTCTAGATTCGGACTCGATGGGGGTAAGATTAGATCCTCACGGAGGACCAAGCTGGGCGGTGACGTTGCAAGGCGAGGAGGCGCACCGGGACCGGGGCGAGGGAGCCCTTTGCTGGCTCGCTTCTGCTTGCCTTGCCGATGCCGATGCGGACGGAGATGCGGACTCGGAGACGGGTTCGGAGACGGAGTGACGACGCCGATGACGATGGTCAGGACGGCCGGGAGTATGATACGTGCTTGCTGGCGACGTCGCTGTCGCTGTCGCTGTCGCTGGCGTCGTCTGCGCCTCCGCCGTCATCATCACGACGGGCGCGCTGGGCGAGCGCTGCCTCTGCTCCGCTGCATCGGGCCCTGGTTCTCGTCGGACCGTCATCCCTTCGCCTTCGGCTTCGTCTTCAGCTTCCCCTTCAGAGTCTGACGATGGCGTGGAGGAGACGTCCGCCTCCTCCGAGGGACGGGGCCGCCATTGAAGTGGCAGGCTGGAGATGGGGGCGTCGCGGTGGGTGCTGATGAGCAGCGTCGTTCCGAATGCTGGGAGGGACGAACGAGGGCCTTAAGAATCAGTACACGTCGACGCCTTTTGAGCGCAAGAACGGCGAACTCACCCTGCACAGCAGCCAGGAGCGTCATAATAGCCACAACAGGACCCCACCGAAGACCCTCCCCGTCCCCGTCCCCCACCCACCTACCACCACCCACAAAGCTCACAACCCCCACCCCGAGACAAAGCACCGCACAACCCGCACACCCGACCCCAATCCAGCACAAACTCGTCGACCGGCGCGGATCCCGCCGGCGCAGGTGCGTGCTGGACGCGGCGGAGCGCGGGGTGGTGCTGTGTCGCGGCGAGTGGGGGAAGGAGCGGGCTAGGGAGAGGGAGCGCGAGCGCGAGCGGGGGTTCCCTGCTCCTCCTCGCGGTGTACCGCCGCCGCCGCCGCCGGCGAGAAAGGCGCGCGTACGCTCGATGAGGCTGGCCGCGTACGAGTGCGGCGTTCGCGGCATCGAGGCGTGGGAGCGGCGCGAGGCGCTTGGTGGGTTCGTGGGAGGGTAGGTCGCGTGGTGGCTTGATCGGACTGTCTCTAGTGGTGGTGGTGGTGGTGGTGGTACGCGCGCTGAGAGGGGTGATAGACCTGTGCCGACGTTTTGATCTGGTCGTCTTCTTCGTCGGACGCTGCGCCGAGCCTCGTTGCGCGGGCCGAGGCTTTCGTCTACATCGTACCCATCTACCTCCCTGTCATCCTCGTCCTCCTCCTCGTCCTCGCTTTCGTCTTCTCCATCATCGTACGCATCTCCACCCCTGCCTTCGTCATCTTCTTGGATCTCAATCTCGATCTGGACGTGGCGTCGGGGCGAGGCCGGCGTGCTGGCGTGGACCTCATCTTGCCCGTAAGCCCACCGAGAGGAAGACGAGGCCGAGGCGTGTCCTTGTCCGTGTCCTAGACGAGGCGTCTGACCGCTCGACGCCAACGGCGTGCGCATTTGCATGGCTGCGAAGGACGACGACGGGAGCGGGTCGTGCAAGCCGCCGTCGGTCGAGGCTGCGGCGCCGGTAGTGGTGCCGCGTCCTGTGGCGGAGTGGGCGGACATCAGGATGGGCGTCAAGGGCGGGTAGTGGGTCTCGAGCGGACGTAGGCGAGCGCGTGGCCTTGCCGTACGCGTACGCATCGGTATGCTCGGAGTTGGGAGCTGGGTGCTCGCTATCGGTGCCTGATGGGCGACGTCTATGTCCTCCGTCGAGTCGTCAACGACAATTTGGATGCCGCTGTGCGTCATGTGGGACAAACCAGCTACGTCGAGAGGGGGCGGTACCTTGCGCTTCCTGACGGGCTGGAGCGGCGCAGCGGTTCGCATAGGCCCTGACACTTGCTCGTGACTTCTGATCGAGGGGTACACCAAGCTCGTGATGGCAGAACGGCGGCCGCTTGCAATGCTGCTGGGCGTGCGCTCGTTCGGAAAGGTGGCGAGGAAGACTTGTAGGGCCTTGAAGAAGCCGATGACGTACAGGGTGAACGCAAGGGCCGAGAGGAGGTTTGCGACGCCCATTGTGATAGCCGCTGGTGCTGCGAGCAAGATGGACTGGGTCAGCTCCTGTTCAGCTCAGGACGAGGGTGCCTCACTCACCTTGGAGGTGGGCAAAGAGCAAGGCCACCGCAACGACACGCAAGAGGAGTGTTGCTACCATCACCCCAGCGAGGACGTCCAGGACTGTCCAGGAAAGAGCCTGTATGGTCCAATGACGCGCGTAGTGGGCGGTGACGAGGTGAAATGCCACGTCCTGGACGCTGTTGAGGAGCAGAATGCTGGCATGTTCCGCTCCTTGCGCGTTGAGGACAAGGACTTGTTGGTGACTGCCTGTGACAACGAGGATCCAGCAGAGATGGAGCCAGAGTGCGCATGCCACTGCGCTGTGAGCCAAGATGAGAGGAGAGCTTGTGTGAGTGACTGACTAGCAGAAGCGAAAGAGGGATGGGTAGGAGCTCACCTGGTCAGGCATGACGCGGCCGTCTGTGAGAGGCACAGGCTGTCAGGAATCAGTGTGATGAAAGGGGACCCTGTCCAGACTCACCGTCGTCTTCCACAGCCTGCCTACGGTTGAGCTTGGGCTCAGGACGAGGTAGGCAAAGGGCCCGGCGGCGCCGAGGAGGATGAAGGTGACCCAGATGGCGAGGGCGGGTAGGGCGATGGCGACGACGTGGCCTCTGCTACTTGCGCCGGCTTGGACCGCGGCTGCGTCGCCTGTCATTGGGAGTCGTCTTTTCGCCCTCTTCCAAGGCTCTTGCTATGGGCTGGTGAAGGTGATAACCCTTGCGATCAAGGACCCCCATCGTCTTGATAGGAGAAGGGCGTCGTCTCCACATGGGCGGACGCATGGATGAGGCAGATGAGCCTCCGAGCGGGCGTCTCGTACGGAGCGTGTTCGGCTGAGCCCTGCGAGTGGAATGCGTGTGCCCATTCTGGCGGCGAGGAAGGGGCCCAAGCTGATGAGGTGTTGGGAATGAGACGAGGTCGTGATACGAGGAGGAGGCTGTCGGCCAGTTGCCTGCCTGCCTGCCTGCCTGCCTGCTGATGGAGGCGTACGAGCACCACGTGAGGGGTGGGTGGGGGTGTTGCTGGCGTGGTCGTGGGTAAGGATGGCGAGCACGGCGCTAAGGACGAGGACGAGGACGGCAATGTAGAGTTGGGGCTGGAGGTGAGACTGACGCTTGCCCTCGGCCGAGGAGCGCATCGTCTAGCCGACGATCATGCCTCCCAAAATAAAGCTTCCCTCCATGGCAACGATGGCCGACCTCGGCGATGGGAGCAGGCAGCACCACCTTTCAGCCTCGACAGCAGCCAGCGCCTTCCACGACGACGACGACGACGACGACGATCCCCTCCGCAGCACTCGCAGCCATGGGCGTCGACTTCAAGTTCACACGCACGCTGCCCACGCCGCGCTGGCCGGGCGAGCGCCCCAAGGAGACGAGCTGGTACATCGGCACCGTCATCGCCTCGGCCATCTTCCTCGTCACGCCCCTCTGCTGGGGCATCGCCATCGACGCAGCCCTCACCCTCGCCGCGGCCAAGCCCCTCGCAGCGTCCTTCTGGGCACGCCACGTCAAGGTCGCCTTCCTGCGCAGGCTCTTCTGGGGTTATGCCATCGCAGAGGTGCCCTTCTCCGCATGGTAAGTGCCATACCCACTCAGGCAAGCAGCGCCGCGCTGACACGGCTTCATGCTTGCAGGTATCAGTACGCATGCTGGCGCGCTCAGCGCCGCATCAAGCACAAGCCCATCGACCGCAGCTTGCTCCGCCAGCTCATGCTCCAGTGCTGCGCCGTCGGCACCGAGCACTTTGACGAGCAAGCAGCCATCCTCGACAAGGCAAACGACCTCGACGCTGCCAACGGCGTAGACCCGCACGCCGCCGTCATCGGAAACGGCGCCGTCGAGCAGTCTGCCACCGCCTCACAGAACAAGCCATCGATGAGGACAACACCGCCCCTCTTCCCACCGGGCTCACGATTCGACAAGACGACGGAAGAACAGGCCGCACGGCTCCGAGCTCGCTTCAACAACTGGTTCTTCTGCTCCAGCATGGACGACATACAGCGCGGCAACATTCTCGAGTGGCTCGCCTGGGCCCTCCTCGAGTCCACCGTCGAAGAGGTCGAGCACGACGTCGAGGCCATGGAGTTACTCAACGACTGCATCGACGCCATGGAGACGCGTCTCCGATGGAACTTCCCCCCGGGCAAGAACAAGGCCGTCAAGTGCGTCCGTCTCTCCATCGACCGCGTACGCGTCCTCGGCCGGCCCCTGGGCTTCTACCTCGTCGTCAACGCGTACACCTTCTTCGTCGAGCAGTGGGTCCGCCGAAAGCACGGCGTCAAGAAGCTCCGCTTCGGCCGCACCGACTTCCTCGTCTTCCCGCCCCAACCCGTCGACCCAGCCACCGACGACCCCAAGGCGCTCCCCATCCTCTTCCTGCACGGTCTCGGCATCGGCGTCGGCCAGTACCGCTTCTTCCTCCGCCACCTCGTCAAGCACAAGCCGGGCGCCATCATCGTCGTCCAGCCCCACATATCCGCCTCCCTCTTCGACCCGGACTTCCTCCAGCCGCCCCTCCGCGACGAGCTCACGCGCGACGTCGAGGCGTGTATCCGGGGCACGGGCGTCGGCAAGCGCGCCGGCGAGGACAAGCCCTCGCTGTGCATCATCAGCCACTCCAACGGCTCCATGGTGCACGGCTGGATGCTCCGCGCCATGCCCGGCTGGTTCAAGCGCAACATCCTCGTCGACCCCGTGTGCTTCCGCATGTGGGAGGGCGCCGTGTGCAACGCCTTCGTCTACCGCTCGTGGGCCAACGCGGTCGAGGTCCTCCTTGGCTACTTTGTCTCGCGCGAGCTGGGCGTCGCGTACACGATTGGACGCTTCTTCCGGTGAATCCTCTATGTACTAGACTATCTGGCGATGCTATATGCTGACGACTCGTTCTTTTCCTGTGCAGTTGGACGGACATGACGTTGTGGGCGCACGAGTTTGACGCGTCGTCGGACGACGATGTCCACGTCGTGCTTGCCGAGAACGACATGCTGGTCGATGTCCCTGCTGTAGAGGACTACCTCAGGAACTCGGGTATCCCATACACCGTCTTGAAGGGCTATCAGGTGCGTTTCGCCGACCACCCCTTTGGCTTTTGGAGCACGTCTTGAGGCTTCCTTGCTGACCCTGACGTCGATCTGCAGCACGGCCAACCCCTCTGTATCGAGGGCGAAGGCCTTCAGACGGTCCTCAAGCACGCAAAGATCAAGAGCGTGCTCGGACCCAAGTGAAGCACAATGTCAAGGACCTATCATTGCTCTTTTCTTCACTAAGTCCAGCATTCAAGGTTTCGGACCAGTACGCTCTCATCATTTCGGACCAGTACGTTCTCAAGATTTCGGACCAGCACGCTCTCATCGACACTACCGTTCATACGACAGTCCTACTTGCCAGCTGCTTTACGCCTCGCCGCCGGTCTACTTCGACATCGACTTCTCGGACACTGCTGCCTAAAGTATCTACACCTCGGTCGAGCTCCGCGGGCCCATCGACTCGGGCAGATTCACGTTGATTTGGGGCCCGCTCCTGCCTCCTCGACCTTACCTCTGCGCGAATGCCATACGGTTCCAGCATAGAGCATACTTCACACGACGATCAGCAGGATGGCATCATTGGCGATCTCGTCATCCACCACCCACGCAGCGTAAACACGGACGGCAAGTCGGCACGTAGCGCAAATTCCTCTCCGGCGGGACGGTGAACGATGAACGATGAACGATGAACCCTCGCCGCGTGCGGGCGGCTTGACGACGTTCGAAGGAATTCTTCTCTTTACGTGTTCGGCGAAGGTCGGACGATGCCGACGAGGACGACGTCGCCGAGGACGTCGGGGTTATCTTCCCGAAGTTCGGTTTGCCACTCTGCGCGACACGGCACGGCACGGTGCTCCAAGTTCCAAGCTTCAGGCTTCAGGCTTTGAGCTCCCTGCCTCCCGTCCCGAACTCTGGGTGCCTGTCGAGCCCGGCGTTGGAACCGAAGCGGCGGCACGCCCTCCCCTCGCTATCGCATCGAGCGTAACCGGCGGCTGGGGGCAGCCCCTGCGTCGAGCTCGTCAAGCCGCGGCCGTGGCTGCCCATGACAAGGATGACGACGCATCTCGTCGCCAAGGGACGGCAAGTCGTAACCTCGTTCGAACCATGGCATCAACGCCACACCTGCCACCTGCGCCGCAGTGGAGCCGGCGGTGATAACGACGGAAATGGCGTACCTCCTCATGGCTTCATGCGCGTCCGAATTCTCCGACGCATGCTTGCCGGCGGTTCGTACTCGTATCCGTTCCCGTCTTGCGCGCCACGCCGCCGTTCCAGTTCCGTCGTTGCATCAGCGGTTTCGAACTCTGAACCCATCGGCCATCGCATCGCACTTGCCTGCTCCTTTGCCCCCCTGGCGCGCGTGGTGGCAAATGCGAACTTTGGGGCCAGGGGCCGACGGCGGCGGCGGCGGACGATACGGCGGCTCACGAGTACAGGCCACGAGCTACACAAGGACGCGGTCCATCGACGACGTCGAGGGTCAAGCGGTCAAGGCAGGCAGACCCCCGCTCGAGTCAAGCTTGGCCAGCGATTGACATAAATACCAGCGCCGTCTCGTCCTCTTCACACGTCTGATACCGTGTACACGCTCAACCGTACGACGCAGGACATCTACCCTCCCTCGCTGCCCATCAACGATCATCAAGTAGTCGACCAAGATGCTCGCCACCCTCAACGCTGTGCCCCACCAGGCCCCGGCCTCCCTCTCCCAGCTGCCCATCCACAGCCTCAACGCTGTGCCCCACCAGGCCCCGGCCTCCCTCTCCCAGCTGCCCATCCACAGCCTGACCCCACCCTCGCTCATCAAGCACGAAGCCCCCCGCCCGCGCCTCGGCCAAATCTCCTTCCTCAACGTCCTCCCCATCACCCTCGGCCTCTGCAAGACGGGCGCCGTGCTCGACGTCGACCTGCACCGTCTCTCGCCCGAGCTGCTCAACAAGAAGCTCGTCGCCGGCGAGCTGGACATTAGCGCCATCTCCCTCGTCGAGTACCTGCGCAACTCGGACAAGCTCATGCTCTTGCCCGGCATGGTCGTCGCGTGCGACGGGCCGGTGCTCTCGGTGCACCTCTTCTCCAAGGTGCCCCTGTCGGAGCTGGACGGGAAGAAGGTCGCGCTCGGGTCGACGTCGCGGACGAGTGTGCTCCTTGCGCAGCTGTACCTCACCGAGAAGATTGGGGTCAAGCCCGTATGGACGTCGTGCGAGCCCAACCTCGAGTCTGGCATGGCCGACGCGGACGCCTGCGTCCTCATTGGCGTGAGTACCCTACTCTTCGACTCCCCTACGTGGCACATACATCGACTGACAGGATGATCACACAGGACGTCGCCCTCTCCGCCATGTTCGACGCGCCCAAGCACAACCTGACCGTGACCGACCTAGGCGAAGCCTGGCGCTCCTGGACCGGCCAAGCCTTCACCTTCGCCGTCTGGGCCGTCCGACGCGACTACGCCGCCGCGCACCCGCAGACCGTCGCGCACATCGCGCGCACCCTCCTGCACGCGCGCGACGTGGGCGTCGCCGAGCTCGACAAGGCCGCCGAGATCGGGGCGCGGTGGGAGACCTTTGACCAGCTCACGCTCGCCATTTATTATCGCGCGCTGCGGTTCGAGCTGGGCGAGCGCGAGCTGGGCGGGTTGTGCGAGTATGCGGCCAAGGCGGCGCGGAGGGGCGAGGTGCCCGCGCGGTGGGCCGAGCCTGGGGCCCAGCCCGACTTCTTTGGCCCTCTTTGAGCATCTTGCCACCCATCTCCATCTCCCAAGTGTCGATGTCCATACCTTGTACCACTACCACCTCGCTCGCTCGCATCCCGTGCTTGCTCTCAATCGAACGAACGATTCTCCCATCCGCCCTCGACCATCCGATGCCCGAGTATTTGTGGTGACATTGCGCAAGTGGGTGTGTAGACGTGGAAGAAGGAACACGTTGATTGGCTGACGACCTTGACGAGGACAGGGATCCGAAGACGCAGTCGAAGTCACAAGCCTAAAGCCCCGGGTTGGGACTCAAGCTCATCGCCTCAAAGCTCTGCGCGAAGCGCTCGCGATCGCCGCCTTCGCCTCCGACTTGGCCCTGGCCTTGACCGTCGTCCCCGACGCGCCGACTCCTTGAGCCTCTTGCACCGCCGGGGGTCGGGATGGCCATGGCCGACACGGAGGTGGGCGACGAGCGCGTGCGTGTATTCGTGGGGCGTCGTTGTCTTCGGTTGCTTGCTGGGTCCATCTCGACGTCGTCTCCGTCCTCGTCTCCGTCCTCGTCGTCGGAGTTGGAGTCCCAGTTGGAGTCCGAGCTCGAGGTCGACGACGCGGCATCACTATCGTCGTCCCCCTCCTCGTCTGAAGTGTCATCATCGTCCTCGTCATCGTGACTCTCGGGCGCGACGTCCTCCCACTGCCGATACAGCCCCTCCACGAAGCCCATCGAGTTTTGGAGGCGGTACGGGTCAAAGGGGAAGAAGCCATCCAGTCGGTCCGAGCCGGCGGGCTGGGGCAGCTCATCGTCTTCGTCCTCGTCTTCTTCATCCTGATCCTTGTCCTGGTCTCTGTCCGTATCTTGATGCTGATCGCCACCGCCGGGACGAGAGGCGCGTGTGGGCGTGTCGTGACGCTCTTTTCGCAAAGGTTGCAACGTCCCACTCGCCGTCATCGACACCGAAGCCGACGCCGACGCCGACGCCGATCCGCTACCGTCTCCGCTACCGCGTCCGGACGCGCGCCCCTGACCCTGACCAAGCCCAACAGCCCGATTATTCGCCTCAATGATCGAGTAGCAATACACCAATCCCGTCACCTTGGCCACGTACGCAAACTGGCGCACGACCGTCGGCGAGCAGTAGCGGAGCGGGTTGAGCGCAGAGGTGATGAGGCGCTGGACGACGTCCATGCCGTCGCACCATGTTCGAGTTGAGGCTGCGAACGCGGCCGTGGCCACGCCGCCGCCGCCGTGAGGAGGGGCTTGAACCTTGTCCGCTGCCCCGTCGACACCACTCGACGACGCACCCGAAGCCGACGAGGAGTGAGAGTACGCCAGCGACGCCCCGGCCCCGGCTCCCGATTCGAAGCCGTTCGTCTTGTAGTTGGCCGCCACGCTTCCAATCGACGACGCGTGCGTGGTGGAAGGGAGCGACGTGCCCGCCCCACCGGTGCTATCGCTCGCGTACGACTTCGGACCCGCCGGCGTACCTCCCATCGACTCCTTCTCCCTTCCATGCGAGGGAACCCGTCCCTGGTGGTGCCGATCGCCACCGTGTCCCCCGTCCCCATCCGCGTGAATCTCAAGATCGCGCCACCGGAAGCAAAAGATGTAGAACAGCGCCTGCGCAATGCTGTAAAAGACGTCGTGCACCGCATTCCCCGGCGCCGGAGGGCCGCCAGGGACGCGACTACGATCCGGCCCGCCGTCGCCACCAACATGGAGCGAGAGCACCGAGCCCACGCTCGCCGAGGCGTGCGCGCACGCAACGGTGTACTGCTCCAGGTAGGCGTCGAGGAAGGCGCACAGGTGGAGGACGACGACGCGGGTGTGCTGCGCGCCTATGAACGAGGCGCGCGAGACGAGCGAGGCGACGTACGAGGCGGCCGCTTTGCGGAGGATGGGCGAGGCTGCCTGTTGCTGTTGTTGTTGCTGCTGTGCGTGGCGCGAGTGAGGATGGCCCACGTGCAGAGCGTCGTCCCCCTCCTCCCGGCCCATCGCGCCAGAGTAGAGCGCCTTGCTAAGGAGCATGCCCAAAAACGTGTCCGCATACTCGGCGTCGAGCGAGCTGAACCAGAACATGACGAACTGGACGTGCCGGCTCCGAAAGGTGGGGAGGACGACGCGGTCGAAGATGCTGAGAAGGATGTAGAAGAGGTTGGTCCGTCGGCCCGGTTGAGCGACCGTGCTGACTGGACTTGGCAGCGCGGCGGGTGAAAGACCGGGTGAGGGCGAGGGCGTAGGCTCGAAGAGTGGGATCGAACCGCGTTTCCCAGAGCTTGCCGACATAGCCACGGGCGAGTCGACGCGTCGGACCTTGAGACCGGCCCCGAGCTGCGAGCTGACCGTTCCCGACGTCTCCGAAAGGAGCTCATCCTCGTCCATCTGACCAGTCACCATGAGCAGATCCTCATCCTCGCCCTGCCGATCCTTCTTGCTGATGGCCGCCCCTCGCGCTCGGCCCATGGATCCCGAGCCTGCTGAAGGTGCCACGTCGTCAAAGTAGCCACTCGTCGGCACGCCTTGTCCCATAAATGTCGAGTTGGCCCGACGCAGATACTCGTAAAGAACTTGCATGACCGCGTCCAGCTTCTTGACATTCTTCTTGATCGAACGAACGGACTCTTGCTGACGCGCCAAGAGGTCGGCTCGCCTCCGCGCTGCCGACTTGCGTGGCGCGCGAGCGTCCTCGGCATCCGAGTCGGCGGACTCGTTCCCGGAAGACAACTCATCGAGAAGGGCTCCTCCTTCTTGGTCTTGGTTGCCATGATAGGCATCGGGGTCGTTAAGGATGTCGTCGCCGATGAGGTCGGAAGGGTCGACGTCTGAATCGGTGTCGACATCCTCCGGATCGTCATCGTCTGCCAGGGGTCGATCGAGAACCTCGATGATGGCGCTGAGGATCTCAATCGTGCCACCCTCGCCGTCGGCCTCCTGCGGTCCGTCTAGAAAGTCAAGTCGGCCCGACTCGTCCTCCAGATCCTCGACCTCCATCTGGACCTCGACGTCGATGCTCATGACTCGATGCACGACGGCGGCCCAGACGCCCTCGGTAAGCTCGGGTGCGTACTCGGTGACTCTGAGTAGGTTGAGGATGAACAGGCCTTGCGTCCGTAGTGGCGATCGCTTGGGAGGGAGATGGGAGAGCAGGAGCGGGAAGAGGGTCGTTGGCAGTGTCGGAATGAGGGAGAGCAGTGACCTCAGCAGCGCGTGTACGCGCGCGTACACTTGTCGCCGCGTTGCTGTCCGTGTCGTGTACGAAGGTGCGGCGGCCAGGGGCAATTCATGCCAATCCGAGTCTGACGGAGAAGACACAAAGGGAAGGGGATGAGCTGTGTGGTCATACTAAAGCACCTCGCCAGATCACTCACGATATCCGAGTGCGCGTACCGAGTGCTCCAGCACTGCCCCCAGCCACTCTGCTCGTGCCGAGAGCAATGAGCAGACGAAGGTCGTCCATGCTCGTGAGATGGCGGGTCCGAGGGTAGGCCACGGTATGGCCAAGATGGCCTCGACCAGCTCGGAGTGGGTTCGATGGTCGAGTTTGCTGACGTGGTGGGTGAGCGCCGAGAGCCAGTGGCCGAGCTGGCTGATGGATCCCGAGCCCGAGGGGCGTGACTGGGTGGAGATGCGGAACTGGGCGATGAGCTGGTGGTACGATGTGGTGTGAGTTGATGTTGATGAGCGCTTGCTTGAGCCACTTGGCGTCGATGGGCTCGACTCGGCAAAGACATTGGAGAGGAAGGCGGCGTAGAGCGTTGGCCTGTACGCGTCGGCGACGTCGTGCGACGAGGCAGACGAGGCGGGTGCTGCTGTTGACGATGATGATCCGCTCAAGGATGAGAGGGTACGCGATGGCGACTGTGGTGGGGTCGTTGCTGCTGCCATCTCTGTCGCAATCAAGACGTCAAAGGTGCGCTTCCTTGCCGACGAGGGTGTCATGCTCGCCGTGGGACTGTGACCACCAGCAGCGGCGTGGGGCTGCGTACCTGGCAAGCCAGTGGCGACGAGCTTGGGCGGCAACCTCATCGCTGAGCGGGAAGCGGCGCCTGGCGAGGGCGGCACCTGCGATGCCTGCGATGCCTGCGACTGCGCCTTGCTGTCAAACCGGGCGCTCTGCTCTGCGGCGAGCCGGGCTGCCTTGTCCGTCCTCACGCCGTCGTGCCTGCGCCGCTGGGAGGTGACGGTGGCCTTTTGGATGTCGACGGCGTTGTTTGTGGGTGGCCACATTGGTGATCCTTCCACGGCGTGGACCGTGTCAGCACTCAGCAGCCGTGACAGCGAGCCGTCTTGCGCTCGGTCGATGGCGAGGGACTGGCTGTGTTGATGGTGGTGGTGATGGTCGTCCAGGTGCACGCAAGGGAGGCCGGGCTCGAGGTCGCGCGAGCAGCTCACGGGCGGGCGGGCGGCGGCGCTTCTCAAAAATATCGCGTATGGTTGATGAGGACAAGCCCGATGGAGACCCGGTCAGACTCCAAAGGTCACGGTCACGATATGGCGTATCAATGGCTGGGAAGGTGAGCACGTTCTCCGACGCCTTGCCTCGTCCCACTTGGGCACCACGACGACCAATGGGCCAAAGGGGGCCCCTGCCGGCTGCCTGGCTGTGTGCTCGCTGCGGTACGTCTTGGCTTCCGTGCGTGGGAGGGGTGCAAGGAAGCGGGAGCAGCGCAGTCTTATATACGCCGGCAGGGACAGCTGACCGCTTCCTCCTCCTCCTCCTACTCCTCCTCCTCCTTCCCCCCGTCATAAACAGCCAGGGATGACACTGCAAGACGACGTCCACGCCGTCATGGACGAGGTCACGGCCATCTGCCAGCCCAGCGCCAAGCACCGCGACCTCTACCCATGGCGCGTCTTCTTCTCCCTCTGGCACCACGCCAACATCTTCAACGACCAGCCCTTCCACCTCGGCGCAGGGGGCGGAGCATCCAAGCCATCCTCATCGACGACAGGGAATGCAGGCTTGAAGACGACGGCGGCAGAAGCCAAGGCGCGACTGGACGAGTGGGGGCCGAGCTGGTCCGACGCCGATGGATCGAGCCGAGTGCCATGCACAAGCAGCAGCCCTCCCACGCGCGCTCCGCCCTCGCACAGGAGGAGATCCAAGCCCAAGGGCACGACGCGCGTCCGAGTCCACGGCTGAGCAGGGCCCTCTCCTTGCCTGCTTCCCTACACCTCTCCCTCTCCCGCCGCCGATCCACCTCGACAGCCTCGCCAGCCAAGCTCAAGCGTCTCAGCACCGTCACGCCCCTCCCCCTCCTCCTCCGCCGCCGTCTCACAGCCACAGCCACACCCACATTCAAACAAGGCGACAAGGAGGCAGAGGACGAAGAGCGGTGGAGCGCCAAGATTCGCAATCGCAAGACGCGGGCGCTGATGGAGCGCATTGTGGAGATGCATCGGGTGCAGGTTGCGCTGCTGTTCGAGTATGAGGCGGGGCGGGCGGAGGACGCGGCGGCGGTAGAGGCTAGGAAGGATAGAGAGGAAGAGGCGTCGGTGGTGGAGGCGGCATCGCGCGAGGGACGAGGAGTCGAGAGTGTAGGGGACCAACTTGCCTCCTTCTCCTTTGGGCGGGCGGTCGGTCCTGCGAGCGCGACGACAGCGCCAGTCGACGGGGACGACAAGGACGACGCCGTCGAGCCTACGCGTCGTGCGTCCGTCATCTCCACACCCGGAGCAGCCGCCCCCTCGCCATCCCCACCCGCAGCCCCAGCCCCAGCCCCAGCCTCGCAAGAGACTCCATCCCCAACCCCAAGCGAACTCACAACCCACCTCCACACCCACCTCCACAGCGACACCCTCCCCCTCCCCCTCCCCTTCCTCCCGCACCGCAGCCACCACACCTACACCTGCCCCATCTGCCTCTCCCTCGCCCACCGCCCCGTCCGCCTGCCCGGCTGCGCCCACCTCTTCTGTCTGCGCTGTCTTGTCAAGATGCAGAGGGTGTTTTTTGATGCGTTCCGCGCGAGGTTGGACGGTGCGCACGCTGCTGCTGCCTCTGCCGCCGCTGCCGCTGCCTCTGCGGCTGCTGCCTCTGCTGGGAGCAGGGGGGGAGGAGGAGGGGCAGGGACGGCAGGGACGGACGCCGCGTACATGGCGAGAAGGCTCCACGCGGGTCCGATGCGCAACTTGGGGGTCGCGGTTGCGTGGGCGCTGCAGGAGCAGGAGACGGAGATGCGGGAGGCGGTGCGGGTGCTGGCGCAGGAGCGGGAGAGGGAGCGGGAGAGGTTAGAGAGGGAGCGGGAGGGGCAGAGGGAGGGGGAGCGGGGAGAGAACGAGGGGCAGGAGAAGGATGCTGCTGGGGTATCAGCAAGAAGAGGATCAGCTACGACGTCGTCCGTGCCCAATACGACGCAGGACGCCAACGCACAAGCCTCGTCATCCATACCCACCACCATGCGGGAGCGAGAAGGATCCGCACCCTCGACTACGACGACGACGACGACGACGACCGCCGTGGCCGTCTCCACGCTCGCCTCCCTCCCCGCCAAGCTGCGCGCCACAGCCGACTGCCCGCTCTGCCGGCACGCGCAAGCGGTGGCCCTGGCGGACGGCTCGCACATTGACCTGCCGACGCAGCGCTTCCTCGAGGCATGATTCCCGCGCGAGGTGCGGCGCAAGAAGCGGGCGGACTGGCGGGAGGTGGAGAGGGAGGAGGCGATGCGGCTGAGGATTGATCGGACGAGGTGCTTGGTGATGTGATAGCATACCGTGTTGGTGCTTGTATTGCTGCGAATGGAGTGCGCTTGAGGGAGGTCAGAGTGGTACGGCTTGGAGGGAGCCTGGGGGCGGGCGTTGACCGCGAGTTTTGATAGGCCGTACGCCGTACTGGCGCTGCCAGCCACTGTACCCTCCCTGTAGGGTATAAATCTTGACGCTGTCCTCGTGGCCCTTGCCCGCTTGCTTGAGAGCGTCGGCGAGCCAGGCGGCGCAGCGTGTGCCGCGCGTGTTGCGGTTTCCGCAGTGGAAGATGAGGATGGGGATGCGGGCGAGGAGGGGGAGGAGGCTGGGCAGGGCTGGGTAGAAGGAGTGGGCGGGCAGGTTGATGGCGCCTGGGATGAGGTACTGAATACAGAGGCAGTTAGCGTGGGTCTCTGCCAGAGTCGAGGGAGATGACTCACCTCGCAGTCTGCGCGTCGCACGTCGATGACGAGGTAGTCGACTCCTGCGACCTTGGATCCTTGCTGGATCCACCCGGCGAGGGTGGCGGGGTCGAGGGCGTCAAAGGACGTGGTGGTGGGTGCTGGGTAGGCGTCGCTCCATCCGTCGTTGTTGATGGGGTGGGCTCCGCCTTGGAGGGGCGTGGCCTGGGTGTCTGCTGAGGAGGAGGAGGAGCTCATCGTTGGGAAAGAGGAGGAGGAGGAGGGGGATGATGGACGTCGTCTCCATCGTCTTCTCCCTGGAATCCCCTGCCCTTGTCGATGCGAGAGGCGCCAACACAACACGGTACTCGTACCCACGTGGGTGCATCCTTACGAGACGCGTCCCGACGCGTTTGACAGCAATTTGCAAATGGATGCCAAGGCCGACGCGGATCCGCGGGGGCATATTTTGAAATGGGAGGGGGAGGACGCCGAGGCCGTGTCCGTGTCTGTGCCGTATGGATTGCTCCTCCTCCTCCTCCTCCTCGTCGTTGTTGTACTGTCCCGTCTGGCAACGAGGAGCGCAGCCCAGTCGGAAGGAGGACAGTGTCAGCAGCAGCAGGGCGAAGGGCGAAGGGCAGCCAGAGAAGGAAGGGAGAGGCAGCCGTTGCCACCGCCGAGGGGGGCCAGGCCATCATCCTCGACTTGCTCTCGCTGACGACGACGACGACGACGACGTTGACCACGTCCCAAGATATAAGAAGACCACGTCCACCTTCACCTTCACCTTGACCATCAATGAAGATGGCAGGCAACGACGACACGACACCCCCAGCCATGTCTCGGCACCACGACGACCCCAGCATCAAGTCGATGCCGCACAACAGCAACGACGACCACGACGACGACTTTGTCCTGCGCACCGACGGAGGCGTGCCCGAGCTCAGGACGCCAGCATGGCAGCGCGACGACGGCACCGACAGCAGCCAGCGCATCGCACGCAGTGAGTGCCACCGCCTCGTCTCTCACTACAGACCCCGACACTGACCCCTGCCTGCCCACACACAGACCTCGTCGCAGGCCTGTCCTGGCTCGACAGGCTCCTCTCCCTCTTC
This sequence comes from Salmacisia buchloeana, assembly GCA_029952725.1. Taxonomy (NCBI): domain Eukaryota; kingdom Fungi; phylum Basidiomycota; class Exobasidiomycetes; order Tilletiales; family Tilletiaceae; genus Salmacisia; species Salmacisia buchloeana. Next base: position 493,985 of record CP124198.1, read on the forward strand.
ATCATCCTCGCCATGGTCATCGGCGTCGTCATCGGCCTCAACGTGCCCGACATCGACGACAGGCTCAGCCGCGTCAAGTTCCACGGCGTCTCCCTGCCCCTCTGCATCGGCCTCATCGTCATGATGACCCCGCTCCTCACCAAGGTCCAGTACGAGCGCCTGCCCGCCCTCCTCAGGACGACGCGGCTCTGGTACCAGATCTCCCTCTCCCTGCTCCTCAACTGGATCGCGGGACCCCTCCTCATGCTCGGCCTCGCTTGGGCAACCCTGCCAGAGAACAGTCTCGCCGAATACCGCGCAGGCGTCCTCCTCCTCGCCCCCTGTCGCTGCATCGGTGCGTATCGATCCCTTCTGTCCCCTTGCCCTCTTCATCCCCGACGACGCTGATCCTCCTCACTCGCCAGCCATGGTCATGATCTGGAACCACATGGCACGCGGCGACACCAACGTGTGCGCCTCCATCGTGATCATCAACAGCATCCTCCAGGTCATCCTCTACGCGCCCCTCGCCGTCCTCTTCATCAACGTCATCAGCGACGCCGACGACTTTGCCATGCAGTACGCCAACTGCGCCATCTCCGTCCTCATCGTGAGTTGCCTCCATACACTCCGCCCGCCCTGCATCCGTCCTACCCTGCTAACTACGAGGGCCGACGATGTACTAGTACCTCGGCATCCCCATCCTAGCCGGCATCACCATCCGCTTCCTCGTCCTCGGCACCACCTCGCGCCCCTTCCTCCACAAGCGCTTCCTCCCCCTCTTCAGCCCCTTCAGCCTCCTCGCCCTCCTCTTCGTCATCATCATCATCTTCGCCTCCCAGGCCCGCGCCATCCTCGACAACATCGCCCACGTCGTCCGCACCGCCGTGCCCCTCGTCCTCTACTTTGCCGCCATGTGGGCGGGCACCTTCGCCCTTGTGCTGGGCCTGAGTAGGCGGTATGGGGCCACGAGGTGGGGGTACCAGATGGCCGTCGTGCAGGCGTTCACGGCCGCGTCGAACAATTTTGAGCTGGCCATTGCGATCGCCGTCTCCGTCTATGTGAGTGTTTCCACCCTCCCCCCCCCCCCCCCCTTGGGGGCGCATGTACGGCAGCTGACACCGTCCCTCCCTCCCATCCCTCATGAATGTGAACAGGGCCCCACCTCGCGCCAGGCCCTCGCAGCGACCGTCGGACCGCTCGTCGAGGTGCCCGTCCTGCTCACCCTCTCCTGGATCGCCCTCCTCCTCGGCAGGCGCATGCGCTGGGACGTCGACCCTGCCCGGCTGGGGAGCGATTTCGAGGGGCGCGCGCGGTGTGGGTCGCGTGCGGTGCCTGTGCCGGAGGTGGCGGACAAGAAGACAGAGGCGGTGGCGGACAAGGAGACGGAGATGGAGACGGGCAAGGCGGCGAAAGGAGCGCCCAGCGCGGACGAGAAGACGCGCTCGGAGCCCCACCCCGTACAAGGCTGATACGGATCATAGAAGCGCGTTCGACTACGCCGTCGTCTCCCTCTCGGGATTGCACTCATACATTGCCATGGATGTGTGAGGTGGGTGGGTACACTTGGGAGAGAGAGAGCGTCCCTGCCTGCTCTTCTATCGCCTCTGCGTCTTGGCATGGCGGGTCCGGTCCGCGGTTGCTGCGTGCTTGTGAAAGATGACTGATGACGGACTTGGCTCAACATCCCAGACTTTTCCCTGCTCATCCACGTCCGAGCCGGATCCCCTCCCGACCCTGCAGGCGCAGGCCCCCCTCTACCTCCCTTGCCTCCTTGCCCTCCCTTGCCCTCTTCCTACCCCGCCTCCGCCCCACCCGCTCCAACGCCCGCAGCGTCGCCAGATCAGGCGCGAGCCCATACTCGCGCATCAGGAGCTGGACCATGTCGAATTGGCCGTGCTGCACGGCGAGGGTGAGCGCGCGGGGGGGCAGGGGGCGTTCGGGGCGGGCGTAGAGGATTGGGAGGGGGCGTGTAGGTGTCGCTGTCGCTGACGGTGGCATTCCCATCCCACCCAACAAGGCCGCCCGCCCAGGCCCCATCACGCCCTCCCTCCAGAGCCACCCCGCAATCGCCTCGCACACGTCCGTCTCGAGGCGCGCCTCGTCCGGATTCTCCGCTTTGACGAGGTAGCGCAGGCCCGTCGTCCAGCCGCGCGAGAGGGCGTGGGCGGTGGGTGCGGGGAGGCCGTTGGCGTCGTCGCTAGCTGCCTCCTCTTCGTCAACGTCAAAGTCGAAGGTGAAGTTGAGGTCGAAGGCGGGCGGGGCGTCGGGTATTGGGGTGGCTGTCGGCGCCGTGGGGAAGGACGGGCGGCGCTTGGAGGGCGTGCGGGGGAAGCGGCGGAGGAGGCGGACGGCCCAGACGTTTTCGTCGTGCACTGCTTGGAGCAGCGCTTCGTCTGGAAGTGGGAAGCGCGGCAGCTCCAAGCCGAAGCTCGCGGCGGCACGCTGAGGTGGCTCTGCTTGCGCGATGTCTGTATAGGAGCTAGGTTCGCCTGGGTCTAGACGTGTGGAGGGTTGCCTTCGTCGGAGCAGGGGCGCGGGGTCGATCTCGGGCCCTTCGACGCCGTGCTTGCTTGTGCGCCGTGGAGATACCATCTCGATGGCAGAGTCGAGATGCCAGAATAGGAGGCGGAGGAAGAGATGCAGAGCTTCTTGAGATGGCCGCGTCTTCTTGGGACCGTCAACGCCGAGGCGAGACACAAGGTCGAAGAGAGAGGACGATGTCGTGGCGCCGTCTGGTCTTTGCGCTGCTGGCGATGCGAGGTCTGATGTTGACGACGCCAGTCTTCGAACAACGTGCCGCGGGATGGCCCGCATCGTGAGCCGATCGTTGCACATGGAGGCTGTGGCGAGGCTCATGAAGGTAGGAATGGTACCGAGCATGCTTGTGAATGCGTCGATGGTGGGGAGCGTGCACATCGGGTATCGAAGTGCAAATTGAAGGGGTGACGAGAGCAGGCGCGGGTGGGGGTGCCAGTCCGTGTCCAGGAGATCCGCTTCGTCCCACCATGGTCCGCTGCTGAGGTTGTGGCATGCGACGAGCTCGCGCGCGTCGATGAGACGGGGTGGGAAGACGCAGCCGAGGAAGTGGTGGCGTAGCGTGCGCTGGAAGGCTGGCTCGTGAAGCGGGTGCTTTGTACGCGTGGAGGATGAGGGCGCCTCGGCTGCCTGCTTGGGTCGGCCTGCTTGGGAGCCAACCTTGGGACGGCGTATTATCACCTCGGCGAGGATGCACCAGAGGTGGGAGAGGATGTAGGCGGCGCGTACGTTGGGAGGTGCGTGGGAGCAGACGGAGTGGAGGTAGCGGTTGATGAGGACGAGCTCCGAGTTGGCCGAGACGATGAGGATGGTATGGAGCAGCTGTGGGCAGGAAGGCAGGCAGGACGAGGGGTCAGGTTGAGGGTGCACGTCCTGGCAGAGGAGGCATGGGAGCTCACCTCGACGGGCAGGTCGGTGAGGCTCCTTGATGAGGCGGCCCTCTTTGGCAGCTGTAACGAGCCCGGGCCATCGTTGGTATGGGCGCGCGTCCTCCTCCGCTTCCTGCTGGGTGGCTCTTGGCTGCTCATCCTCGTGCTGGAGGGAGGATGGTGGTGGTCAGGGCGATGGCGAGAGTGCGTGTGAGGATGAGATGGTGGCGAGGGACCTCTTCCTGAACGGTTCCGTTCCTTGGCCGTACGGATGGCGGGACCGGCCTGGTCGGCCCGGTGCGAGCGAGGGAGGGGAGAGAGGGGTGCAGGTCGAGTGACGTTGGGCATCGGCTGCAATACGAGGGAGTATACGAGGCAACGGCGTGAGCGGGTGCTGTCTCGTCCTCATCCACACCCTCGCCGAGCTCATCCACACCGGCGTCGAGCTCGTCGTTGGCCCAGGTGAGCATGGCGGGCACACGCTCTCACACACGCTGTGCTGACACCCTGCCAGCCCACACACAGACCCCCCGCCCAGGATGCCACCGCGGGCGGGCCCGCCGCTGCTGTCGTTCTCGCAGTCGGTGTATGTGCTCATCACCCTCTTCCAGGCGTACACGTTCCTCGGCCTCGCCCTCCTCCGCATCAAGGATGCCCTCCCCGAGCGCCCACGCACCCGCCCGGGCACCGCCCTCGCCGCCGTCCTCAGCAGGCGCGCACACAGGCGCAAGGCGTCCGGCGGCCGCGCATCGTCACCCGCCGCCTCCGTGTCAGCCGCCGCCGAGGCCACCGTCGCCCGCTCCAGGGCACACGCCCTCGCCGCCTGGGAGCGACACGCCCACGCACAGCTCGCACACAGCATCGGCATCAGCCCAGCACGGCTCCAGCGCATGCTCGACGCCAGCGACGGCGACGTCGTCAGCGAGCTCCTCGACATGATGCCACGGTCATACCGTCAGCAGCACCAGCAGCAGCAGCACGGCCCGTCGACGGCGGCGGACGCAGCAGCCGCAGCAGCAGCCGCAGCAGGCATGGTCATCAGCGCAGTCATCAAGGAGCGCGCAAGGACGATGCACGACTACCACGTCTTCCTGCACTGCCAGCGCACAGCAGGCCTCCAGCCAGCCCTGGCCGCACGCTTGCCAGCCGAGCTCATCCGCAAGATCCTCATCCACGCCGGCGTGCCCAACGCACCGCCCAGCCGACAGCAGCACCCACGCTCGCCCTACGAGCTGCCCGCCTCGCCCGTCGCCATCCTCAGCCTGAGCAGGGCCTCCCACGCCGCCCTCTTGCCACGCCTCTACCACGCCCTCGTCATCGACAGGCCCCGGCTCTTCCGCAGCCTCAGAATGACCCTCTCCCAGCGCCCAAACGGAGCTTCAGCATCGGCCTCGCCCGGCACGCGACTGCCGCAGCCAGGTGACCATATCCGCACCCTGCACATCGGATCAGCCCTCTTCGGAGACGCGTCCTCCTTCGCCTCCCTCATGAGCAGCGACGACGACGACGACGACCACGAGCCGCGCACCGCCGTCAGAGAGGCACCGCCACGACGCAGCATGTCCAGTCTGTACCCCCGTGTCTGGGGACAGCGCGACCAGGACAACGGAACCGATGAAGTGGGCGACTCGGACGAAGAGGGGTACCTGCCCGCTCATCTCGCTTCGCCCCTTCATCTCTCCACCGGCATCGAGCAGATCCTGCTCGCCTCGCCAGGCCTGCACACCCTCTCCCTCGACCTCTTCGCCCTCTCGGCACTCTACACGGGCAACCCACGCCGCTTCTCACGGGCACCCAGACCCAAAGTCCTCCGCTGCGAGCTCGCCATCCCACAGAGTCTCTCCCTCAAGATCTTCCGAGAGGTCCGAGCCGTCGAGCTCCTCTGCTTTGGCATGGACGCAAGTAGCGCCATTGAGCTCTGTGCGTCCTTGCCGCGGGGGTGCACCGAGCTCACCCTGAGGTTCGTGAGGCGGCGGAGGACGTATGCCGCGGCCGGTGGCAACGGCGCCGGCAGCATCGGCAACAAAAGCACGGGCGGTCTGCTGGGTGCCTCGGCAAGCGCAGCCGCCGCACGAGCGCGACAGGCGACGCGTTCCTTCTTCGGTCTGGACGAGGTCGACAATGAAGAGGGCCGGAATGGAATGGCAGGTCTGTCCATGGCGTCGGACGAGCTCGAGGGTCTCGGTGATCGGGACGGGGACGAAGACGAGGACGATCTCGATGATCTGGACGACTTCCACTCGGCACATGAGACGGAGGAGGCCGTGCGTAACTTCGCCGCCGCGGTCCGGGTCCTGCAGTTCTCAGGCCGTTCGCCTGTACTCTTCTCAGCGCCGCCGCTGCCGCCCCAGTCCACGGCGGGCGTCTCACCACCGCAAGCCGGGGCGGGACCGTCCTCGCCACCGTGGGCCGCTCCCACTTCCTCCTCCTCGCCCCTGTCGCAGAACGCGATCGGAACCGGAGCCACCGATCGCCGACGGGACTCTCTCGCCTTCTCGGCCGGCTCGGCGTCGCCGTTCGGTACGCCTCGTACCGCCCACGCCGCCTTGGCCGGCGGGAGTGGTGGCGGTGGCGGTGGCGGTGCGGGCTCCGCGTCGCCCTTGGCAGGTAGAGCGTCGCTCTCGTCCTCCCCAGCGGCCATGCTGCGTCGCTCCCCTGCACATGCACTCGCCAGCCTGCCCGACGTCATGATGGGCGGCGTGGGTGCCGGAGCCGGGAGCGCCACGCCTCCAACCTTCTCAAGCAGCCTCGGCACGACCGGCGCGCCCCAACCCATAGGCTCCGCCTCGCCCGCCACGCGGCTCCTCGTCCCCGCGTCGACGTCGACGGCGAGGGTGAGCGAGTTCTTCCACCCGGACGCGGTCCCGCCGCCCAACTCGGTCATCCGGCTGCACTCGATGGATAGCAGCATCTCGAGCTTGACGGAGGAGGAGGAGGGGGACGGGATGAGTGGGGATGCGGATGCGAGTCTGCGGGGGAGCGTTGGTGGGCTTGATGGGGCCGGGGAGGGGGAGGGGGAGGGGGACATGCTGTTGTTGGACGGTACGCTCGAAGGCGAGGGCGATGGCGAAGGCGAGGGCGATGGACATCGGACGCCGCTCTCGCCGTCAACTTCCCTCGGCTCGGGCGAGGCGTTGGACAGCCTGGGCGGCATGCTCGGCCTAGACGTCGGCGACGCCCGCCGTGCGTCCGAGGACGTTTCGGAGCGCGAGCATGGCAAAGTGCTCACGACGGGACCGAGCGCGCCTATGCCCATCCCTGGCTCGGCCGCCAGAGCCAAGGCCGCAGCTTCGGCGTCGACGTCCTCGTCCTGGCAACACTCGCCCCTCGAACGGGTCCGTCTACAAGATGCCGCGACGCCCAAGCGAAGGACGCAGCCTCTGCCCCCTTCCGCCGGAGAGAGCTCTGTTGCAAACGCTCCTTCCAGCTCGACGACGACGATGTCGGCAGCCGGTCCCAACCTGGCAAGCGCGAGGACGGGCACGGGCCCGACAGCGCCCACTTCGAGTCGTCCCACACACGCACACGCTCACGGACACGCAAGCACAAGCACACCAACGACCACCACCACCACCACCACCACCTCAAGCTCGACGCTCCCTCCCGAGCTCACCCTATCCTCCATCCGGGTCCTCGCATGGCCGGGCGCGCTGAGACGCCTGCGCGCCCTCCTCCCGGACGCGGACCGCATCATGGACGAGCCGAGCGGGCGCGACGTGGACGTGGACGTGGACGTGGGGATTCCTCCTGCTGTGTCTGTCCGTCTTGGCGGCGGCAACGGCGGCGGGGCGGGCAAGCTGGGTAGTGGGAAGGGCAAGGCGCGAGGAGGAGCCGGAGGAGGGGCAGGGGCAGGGGCAGGGGCGTGCGAGCCTCAAGCTCAGCCGCAGCCCCACCCACCTCCCAAGCACAAGCACAAGCACGAGCACAAGCACAAGCACGACGCCGCAGCCCAGCCCGACCCCAAGCACGACCCCAAAGCCGCCGCCGCCGCCGACGCCGACGCCGACGCCGACGACAACAGCAACAAGGCACAGATGCCCACCCCCGGGCCGTACCCCGCCACCCTCGGTCTAGGGCTCGACAGCGTCCATGTGCGCGGTCCGCGTCGGGGCGTGCAGGAGCTCTGGAGTGCGTGGGCGCGCGAGCGCGGGGTGGGCGGGTATGCCATTTGAGTTGGGCCCTTCGTTCGTTCGTTGTCGTCGTCGTCGTCCCTTGATCCGTTGTGTGCTCGGTAGATGATGTACGTTCGGTTGTCCTGTATCCTCCTCGCCGTGGTGTTCCCATCTTGCCCTCAGCCTCCTGTAGATGCCCTGCTTCTTTCCATGCTGCGTAGCATACTCTTACCTTGTACGGATCCACGCCTATTACTACTACTACCTTGCAACCGACGCAGATCTCAATTGTGAAGTCGAATCACAGCGGACCGGAGAGAATACTCGTAGGTAGAGCCGTCCCGGACGCCTCCTGTACGCTCATCGTCCTCCCCCCTCCAAATAGTCTAGAACACAGCCTAGCCAGCTACAACATAACGCTCATCCACCAGCGCCGCCTCCCCGTCGTCCACCACGCCCGCCTGAACGCAGCCGCTTGGCAGCCGGACCCGCAGGCGGCGTCGTCGCGGCCCCAGCCCCCGCCCCCGCCCCAGCCGCGGCCCCGGAAGAAGTAGGAGTGCCCTCCCCAGCCGCACCGCCACCAGTCGCACCAAGCTTGCGCTTCGCACCCGTCGCAGCCGTGCTGCCCTCATTCGAAGAAGCGGCCGCGGCCGCGGCAGCGGCAGCCGCGACGGAGCCGCCCCGACCCGCCACGCCGACGCCGCGTAAGGCGCGCCCGCCCCGGCCTGCGATACTTTGGCCCTGGAGCGCTTTGGACGCGACCGTCGTCGCGGTAGGAGAGGAGGAGGTAGTCGCTCCCGTCCCCGCACCCGCCGCTGCCGCCGGCGTGCTCGTCGTTGGCTCGGCCGTCTCGGCGCCAGTTGCCGGCGTTGACGTCGCCTTGCCACCGTCCGCGGCCGACGCAGCCCCGCCCTTGAGCTCCGCAAGCTCCTTCTGAAGGGTAGTGATCGTCTTGTCGCGCTTGGAAAGGTGGAGCTGGTTGCGCAGATTGGCCTCGTTCTTGGCGCGCTCCACGGCGTCTTGGACCTCGCTCTTGTGCCGCTCGGCCACATCCTTGAGCTGCGCCTCCAACGCCGTCTTGATCGCGGCACTCTGGGCCGCCTCGCGCTCCTTCTCCAACGCCGAAAGCCGCTTCTGCACCTCCTCCTCGATCTTCTCGGGATCAGGCTCAGCCGTGCCGCCGTCGTCACCTTCCTTGAGCGCGGATCGGCCCTCCTTCAGCTTGGCGATTTGAGCCTCGAGCTCGCGCTGCTTCTCAATGGCTTGCGCCGTCGCCTCCGTCCGCACCTTGGCCAGCTCCTGTGCATGCTGCGCCTTGAGCGCCTCCACCTCGGCCGCCACGTCGCCAGATGCCGCGGTAGCCCCTTCTGATGTCGGGCCTGCGGCAGCCAAAGCAGCCTCCAGCTCGGCGATTCTTGCATGGGCTTGCTTGAGGTCTTCCTCTTGCTTCGCCAGACGCTCTTGTAGTGAAAGCAGGTTGGAGTCGGCCTCGTCCAACTGACCGCCTAGCTCGGCGCTCTTCTTGAATTCCGCCAACTTCTCCGCGACTGCCTTCTCGATCTCCGCCGAGTTGCCAGCACGCAGGGCATCGAGCTCCTTTTGGAGTCCTTCAAGCTTGTCCTCGGCTTCTTTCTGGGCCGTCTTCGCCGATTTCTGAAAGGTTTGGACCAGGGCCAAGGTCAGCACGCACGTTTGCCACCAGAACTCTGTCGAATCGCACACTTACAGCTTCACGTAGGAAGTCTTTGGCTCTAGTGAGATGCGTTTCGTTACGCTCATCCAGCTTCTTCTTCTCTTCGTCCCATTTGCTCTGCGCCTCGGCCACTGCCTGAGTCGCCGACTCCGAATTGGCGTTGGCCACGGCAGCTTCGAATTTGCCTTGTAACGCAGTGAGCTCAGTCTGGTGCTGCTGATCTTTGTCCGCTAGCTTTTGCTCCAGCTCAGAAATCTTGGTAGAGCTCTGGTTCAGTCGCTCCATTGTCTGTGCGCGCAGCGATTTGAACTTCGTGCTGAGGTCTTCGTGTCTGCTCTGGATCTGTGGAGTGAAAGTGCAACATCGATGTAGGTCAGCGTGGTCATGATTGATGATGCTCGCGCTCTGTGCTCACCTGCTGATTCTCCGCCTGCAGCTTCTTGTTCGTCTCCACAAGCTCCTCGACCTTGGCTGCTTGCTCCTTGAGCTTTGATATCTCCTCAGGATCTTGCTGGTTGTATTGAGCCAGTATGTTGTGCACCCTGTTCTGCCAACGCTTGGAGTCTTCCTCGAGCAGTTTGGCTTGCTCGCGACTGCTCTCCAGCTCGGCTTCAGCCATGCTGGCCTGCTCTCTGAGCGGCTGCAACTCTGTCTGAGCCGTACGGAGCTGGGTCTCGAGGGCAGCAATCCGTGCCTTGGCTCGCTCCGTGTCTTGTCGCAAGGTGGCATTGCTCTCGCGGAGCAGGTTGACCTGTTGAACCTTCTCCAGCAGATCTTGCTGACTTGCTGATCCAGCTGAAGCAGCGACGAGCTTGCCACGCTCTTCGGCCAGCTCGGTGCGCAGCTTCTCGACGGCGGAGTTGGTGTAGTCGAGGCTTTGCCGCAACCTGGCAGCTTCTTGACGGCTGAGCTCGAGCTGGACGTCCACGATCTCCTTTTCCTTGCGTAGGAATCGGACGACCTCGCTGAGCTGTGCAGACGGCATTGCACTGACGCTGGTGTCGGGATCGACACTCTCTGTCCCTGCGTCGGCATGGGCTTGACGAAGCTTGTTCGCTTGTTCGTTTGCCGTCTCAAGCGCATCAAGCAGCAGAGCGTTCTGAGACTTGAGGTCCTCGATACTGCGCAAGGAAAATGGAACGTCTCAGCACACGCGACGGAGCTGTCGAAGCGGATACTATACTGACCTGGCCTTGAGCCCTTCCATGTCGCGCTCGATAGCTTCGCGTTGCGTGACCCAGCTGGACTCGGACCCGCTGAGTTTGGCTTCTGCGGTCTCCTTGGCTTTGATGGCATCGCGGCTCTCGGCTTGAGCAGTTCGCAACTGCTCGCGTACGCGATGCAACTCTTCGACGTCGCGGGCGTGCGACACGAGTTCGCTCTGGTACTTGCGCTCGGCTTCTTCTGCGAGACGGGCTTGTTGGTCTCGATCGTTCTTGATAGGTCCCTCACGAGCCGCTGCGGCCTCTTCGGCACCCGTGAGCTGAGTCAGAGCATCTTCGAGCTCCCTCTTCTGCCGGTTGAACTCCGCCTTTTGACTGATGAGTTGCTTGTTGAGCTCGGCTGCCTCTTGTTGAGACTTCTCCAGCTCTTCGATGAAGGTACTCATGCGCTGCTTGAGCGCATTCATCTCATTCTAAGTAGAGGAGTCCGTCAGCTCAACGCGTGCAAGGTGAGAGTCACGGACGTAGAGCAGATCTCACCTCCTTGGCGGCAACTTGGTCTGCAGCATCCTTCTTGGTCTCCTCGAGGGTGGCTTGAAGTTGCTCCGTAGCATCCTCGGCCGCCTGGGCAATACTCTTGAATTGCTCCACGTGGGCCCTAGAAGCCTCGAGCTCGACTGCGAGTGACTTGAGATTGCCACGAATCTCGGCCAGCTCGAGCTCGAGTCGCTTCTCCTTCGACACTCCACCGTTGGCGGTCTCCTCATCTGACGCAGCACGCTCGTAAACAGCCAGCTTCTCCACCTTGAGTTGAAGCTCCTTCGAAAGCTCGTCGTGCTTGCTGTTGAGTTGCGCTAGTTGACCGTTCGCTTCGACGAGCGCCTTCTTCGACTCGAGCATCTCCGCTTGCGCGGCCTCGAGCTTTGCTTGCGCCGCCTTGGCATCGACCTCGCGGCGGAGAGCCGCTTCGCGATGATCCGCTTCCTCCTTTGCCAGCCGATCCTTGAGGTCACGGACAACGCCTTCGAGGGTGGACACTTGAGCTTCGAGTCGCTCACGGTTCTGAGAGCCGACCCTTTCGAGGTCGAGCTGCATCGTTTGAACCGACTGGAGCAGCTGGGTGAGGTTGGACCGTTCGCTGATGAGACTTCGGTGCTCATCCATGAGTCGTTTCTCCATATTCTTGGAAAGATCACGCTCAGCCTGTGCGTTTGCTGCTGCCGTGCGTGCCTGCTCAAGTGCGGCGCGAGTGTCGGCGAGCTGATTGTCCAGCGTTTGAATGGTGAGCTCGGCTTTGGTCAGATTCTTCTGTAACCTTGTCGTTTGCCTGCCGAGTTCTTCCACCTCCTGTCGCTTGAGCTCGAGGTTCTGGACCACCATCTCGTGTCGTTCTGAAGGCATCAGCAATAGAGTCAGCAGGTCTTCCATTTCATCTGTTTCCGAATGTAGAGACACTTACCATCTGCTGCTTGCCTGCTTGCCCTCTCCTTGGCAGCGACAGTCTCTGCCCTAGCTGCCTCTCTCCTCGCATCGTCTCCGTATGCCTTGAGCGACTTCATATCCTCAGCCGTCTCGGCCCGGTAGGTCTCGTAGTGCTTCTGGAGACGCATGTGTTCGAGTCGGAGGAGCTCGTGAGCTTGAAGCAGCGCTGCGTCGGCTGGACTGCTCGAGCTGACGCTCCCGTTCGACCGTAAGCCGTTCAGATCACCGCTGGAGTGATCAGAAGCGCGCGCCAGACGCGCCTTGAGCAGATCGCGCTCGGCCGTGAGCGCCCTCTTGTTGCTCCTCTCGGCGCGTAGTTGCTCCTCGAGCCGATCCAAAGTAGCCTTGAGTTCTGACAGCTCGGCCTCATCCAGCGCGCTTGTTGCTGCCGCGGCGCCGGACGCAACGAGTTCTTTCTCCCGCGCCTCCATTCGAATGCTGAGTTCGCGAGTCATTCGAAGTAGTCTTTGGTTCTGTGTTACCATCTCGGTCAACGTCTTGAAGGTCACCAAGTTCGCCGTGATGATGTCCTCCGGCTGCTGTGGAACAGCCTTGGCGTCGGTCCGCGTCAGATCTGGGAGATCTCTGCCATCGTCCGTTAACCTGTCTTGAGCCGAAGGATCCTCTCGGAGTGCCGCTTCTTGGACAAGCGCTCGTATTTGGTTGCCCTGATCCGCGACTTGGCTGAGCAGTAGGCGATTTTCGAGCTTGACCCTCTCCAATTCTGCCCGAGCGCTGGTGGCCTCGCGTTCGCGTTTTTGACTGTCGGAGCAGACCAGTGCGAATTCTCGGTTCAGCACTTCAAGCTGTTGAGCTGTCCTGGTCGCGTCCTCGCGTTCGGCCTTCCATCGAGTTTCGTTCAGCTTGGCTTCCTCAGTAACCTCGCGAAGCATGTCGGCGACCTTGCGATGCTCCTCCCGTTCGCGCCGGAGCTCCTCCGTCGCGATCGTGAGCTCGGTGTAGACTTGAGTGAAGGACTTGCCGCTCTTTTGCACCTTGGCCGCCAGCTGCGCAGAAGGCGATGCGGTGACCGCGCTGAGCAAAGGACCAGCAGGGGTGCTTGAGCGCGCCCTCCCGCTGAACAAGCTGCCGAAAATACTGCCGCCTGCCGTGGTGAGCGACGACGTGCCAGGCTCCGCTGATGAAGCTCTGAGCAGCGCTTGTTCCGCGGCCGACCCGTTCGCATCCTCGGTGCCGTCTGCGCGGATGATAGGAATACCAACGCCGTCGGCCAGCTCGTTGAGAGCCTTCTTGAGAGTCTCGCGCTCCTGTTCCACTTGCTCGCGCTTCTGCACCTCGTCTGCGATCTGTCGTCGGGCTTGATCTTCTCGTTCCTTCCAGCCGCGAGTGATCTGGTCCCACTGCTCTTCTACGCCATTTGCACGTCGCTCAGCATCGGCCGCGCGCTGCTCGTACAATCGGACCAGGTGGAGCTGCGTATCCATCTCGCTCTTGAAGGCCGCCTCATCGTCGGCGTGTCGACGCTCCGCTCTCTCAGCACGATCCAAGAGCTCGCTCTGTTTGGCGAGACCTCTCTCGTAAGCCTTTTGCAGGCTGTTGACCTTGTTTTCGAGCGCCTCTGAGCGTGCCTCGGCCTCCGACAAGCTTGTTTGTAGACGGGAGACCTCGGCCGTCTTTGAGGTGCGGAACAGCGACCAGTTGGCCTGGACCTTGGATAGCTGCTCCTTGACGGACTCGAGCTCCTTCTTGGAAAATTCAAGCTCTTGCGATACCGACGTGAGCTTGAACTGCATGCAACGCGTCAGTATCAGGCACGTATTGTTGGTCATGCCATCATTGAGCAGTAACTCACATTCCTCGAGCTATCCGCATTCTTCAGTCCTTGAATCTCGCTGAGAAGATGCGTCACCTCGGTTTGAGTCTCGCGAACCTTGATATTCAGCTGATACGCCCGGTCTTCTGCCTGCCTTGCTGCCGTCTTCTCGCGCTCATAGGCACGCAGCAACTCGCGGTTACTGCTCGCTGTTGACTTGAGCTGTATCCTGAGGCTGTTGATCACGGCTTGAGGCGCGCCTACGGCTGCGTCCGTTCCGTCCGGTAGCCTGCCTAGCTCGGCTGCCGCGGCTGCAGCCGCTACCTCAGCCTTGTCGCGCTCGAGCTCGGCCGTCCGCTCTTGACTGATGTTGAGCTGATTGGTCACGTCGGCGAGCTGCACCCTTGCTCGTTCGCTTTCTGCTTGCTCAGCGGCAAGAGCTTGCCGGACGGCACTGAGCTCGCCGCGTAATGCCGCGACCTCTTGCTGTGCGAGCGCCCTTGCTTGAGCGAGCTCGTTGGCGAGCTGCTGCTCCTTGGCGGCCATCAAGCGCGCGTGCTCAGCACGGACTTGGGCGAGCTCGTTCTCTGCCTGCGTTGCCGCAGCCTGAGCAAGCTGAGCGTCAAAAGCCTGGGCTCCTGGGGCGGCCGCGGCGTCGGCCAACTGGCCCAAGCCGGGTGGAAGAGACTCAGAGAGGAAGTCGGTCGAGCCTGCTCCGAACAAATCGCCTGATGGCACCGCTGGTGACTCCGAGATTGGCAGAAGAGCAGTGCCTGGAGCAGGTGGCGGCGGGTTGAGGTCGAAGGCGGATGGGGCCAGTGCTGTGCCGGAGCTGCCAAAAGCAGAAGTGACGAGGTCGTCGCGACCGTCATCGGACGAGATTACGAAGGCTTCTTGCTGTGTTGGGCCTTTCGATGCTGTTTGTGCGTCCGCGCCTCCCTCGTCGCTGTCCTCCTCCTCATCGTCCTGATCCTCGTCATCCTCGTCCTCGTCACCGTCGGGCCTACCATCGTCATCGACCTCGCCATCCGCATCCGAACCATAGTTGCCGTAATCTGCCTGGCCATCGCCGGCATCGGTGCCCTCTTCTGAGTTGGATTCGTTGCCCTCCGAGTCGACCTCTTGCATGGGCTCATCGTCGGCCACCTCGTCCCCGTTGGGAGCTTGCAGACCTCCGATGCCAGATGGCGGCGGACGCGAGCCGGCCATGATGTATGATGCTTGAAGCGGATGCCTTTGCTGGGCGTTTGGCTACGCCAGCAGGCAGAGCTCGCCACGCTTGTGTCCTTCCTGGACCCGTCGCGGGAAAGGGCCAGTGTCACAGACGCGTTGGCGACCCGTCTGAGCGCGGCGCGCCGTGCTCTGGCAGCTGCTTCGAGGCAATCGACGCGCCGTGGAGCGTAGGCCGAGTCGTGGCGTAGCAGACAGAGGGCCTGACTTGCGCGTGGCTGTCGACCTCGCCTTGATGTTGTCGCCGCTGTGAGGCTCGATGCCGTGCGCGCGTCGTTGACCTCGACATGACGCTGGTCGGGGCGAGGTGCGAAGGTCGAGGTGCGGATCCGGCCCGTCAACACGTGAGACATGAATAGATTGA
Organism: Salmacisia buchloeana; assembly: GCA_029952725.1. Classification (NCBI taxonomy): domain Eukaryota; kingdom Fungi; phylum Basidiomycota; class Exobasidiomycetes; order Tilletiales; family Tilletiaceae; genus Salmacisia; species Salmacisia buchloeana. The sequence continues at coordinate 509,189 of CP124198.1, forward strand.
CCATCCCCGCTAGCCGCTTGGATGGCCATGCTCCTATAAAAACGATCAATGGTAGAGGCCTCTCCACGTCCAAGCTCTCCAAAGTACACAGCATGCATTACGATTACGAATCATCTTCGCTCCCGTCATACAGAACAAAGTCCTGCCTTGGCGGAGGGCCCCATTCGGCCCGTCCGTGTCCGCTCTCCCACTGTCTGCCCTCGACGCTGATCTGGGCTCTTGACGTATCGCCTTGCCTCTCGACTTCCTCGGCACCGGCATAGGGCGATCTTGTGTCGGGAGCGCGCCTTCTTGACCAGTCCAGGTCGTCGTCGCTCTCATCTTCAAGTTCGTCCGAATGCTCTGGCCGCTCGAGCCCCGTGCGTATCCTGTACGTGATTCGATCGAGCTCGAACAGTGCCTTCTTGTTCACATGGTAGCTGAAGCCGTCCGAGTCTCTGTGACGAGCAACAGCCCAATCTGTGAGCACATGCGATACCGTCTCGTGATACGGCGCACTCACGGTTCGCCCCATGGTAAGAGCCATTGCCACCAATGCTGGCCCATCATCATACGCCAATTGCGCGCCGCACCGACATCGAACACATTGAGCTTGTTGGCCTTCTTGAGGGCTTTGCGTTCTTGACGTGTCAGCTCCGCGTCTTCTTTCCAACGTGGCCCAGAGCCGTCGCTGTTGTCGACAGGAGCCTGGCTCTGCTCCGAGCCAGGCTGACGACCTAGGATTTGTTGAAGACGATCTTGAACCTTGACTCGGTTGGGTCGGCCGCCAGCTTGGTCAGCGCGAAGACGCTCTGATGGCAGCCGAACGCGTCCACCGCCTTCCATGCTCTCGATTGTCGTCTTGTTCTTGCACAGCAGATAGGCATGGTACCCTGCAAACGGCAACAGGGCCAGGCCAAACTGTATACGGCCACATCAGCATCGCATTCTTGCATCTTCACAGGGATGTTTGACAGATTGACGTTCGTGAACTCACAATGAAGCTGATCAAAAGAAGAATGGCCCAAGTGATTGGCGTCGTCTCGCTCCCCTATAAAGTGAGAGATGTTGTCAGAGCTAGGAGTCTGAGTGGCTCTGCAAAGGTATGTGTAACTCACATTGGTCTCTTCGTTGATCCACCTCAGGAGGGCGCGTGCTGATTCTTGCCCAGCATACACGCATGAGATGGACGTGTACGTCAAGAAGAGGAAGAAGGCCTTGTGATTCCGTAGACCGACGCAGCCTCCTAGCCATGGGCAATGATGGTCCATCTGGGAGTGCGTGCAAGCAATCATCATGAGCCCGCGTCTCTGTCCTCAGGTACTGGTACGACTCACTCGTAGCACACAGACGCCGCAGGTTGAACAATGATGCGCGCGATCCGGCTTGGGCCCAGCGCACTTGTTGCACCACCGCGCTTGACCGGTGCTCTTGATCATCAAGTCCGACATCTTAGACGTCGATCCGGCGCGCGAACGTGTGCGCCAGGGTCGACCTTCTGCTTCTTGGGACGGTGGCTCCAAGCGCGAGGCATCGGCGGGTGCAAGTCGCTCTGCGAGCGAAAGCTGGTCGACGAGCTGGTCTCGATCCGTTCGTGCTGGGAGGCGAGGTTGACCGGGGAGCAAGCTCGTAGGGCCGGACGTAAGCAGCGGCGCCGTATGCCCACTGCGCGCACTGATACCATTGGCGGCGTCGCTTTCGCCGGCGCCGTCGTTAAAACCTCGTAAGGATATGCCTCCCTCGTCACCATCATCAGCGCGTGAACCCTGTCCGCGTTCGCCAGCCAGCAGCGGGGCCTGGTCATCGCTGTCTCCTGCTAGCCCTGGCCCGGCGCGACCTTCTTCTACACCGGCATGGTGATCTGTCCTAGACTTGGGCGACCCGGGCGCGCGTATCACCGTGATGAGGAGCGAGAGCGCTGCGCCGCCGAGCAAGATGTTGCTGAGCACGAGCTCGACGAGCGCTGCGAAGAGTCGGCGCCGGCGGAGGAGCAGGTACGAGATGCCGAACGAAAACACCAAGATGGCGTATGCGTACCCGAGCAGGACGAGGATCTGGACGTCACAAGCATGGGTGTGAGCGGCGAGGTGTCCAAGGACGAGGTCTGTCCAGGGGAGGGAGCGGATAGTGAACTCACGAAGAGCACGGGCGTGAGGCGCGCGTTCTGGCTGACGCACCCGAGGCAGCGACGGGGTGACGAAGCGCAGTGCCGAAGCGCGCGCCCGTCGAGCTGTGTGCGCGCCATTCGCCTCGCGTGCGCCGCGTCGCCTTGCCCGTCCGTCACGTTGATGATGGTGACCGTCGTGCGCTGGGGACGCGCGGTTCTCGTCTACCCGACAACGATCCCACCCGCCTCTGTGCGTTGCTTGCACGGATAACTCGGCTCCCCGTGACGAGTGGCAGGGTTTACAGCGCTTAACATCGCGCTGCTATAAAGGTGGTCATGTGTGGTAAAGCAGCTCAACGGCGGCAGAGTCATCGTCATTGGTCATGAAGGGGAAAGAGGAACAGTTGAGGCCAACGTCCATGGGGCAGCAGAAAGCCCCTCCTAGTAGGAAGCGGCGCGAGAGTCGTGAAAGGCAAAGAGCATGAGCAAGCGCGGGACGTGGTCGTAAGACGCGGGACAAATCACTCGGTGAAGACGTTGATCTCCTCCTTGATGAAGATGTCGAGGTCGTCCGGACGCGAGGCTGGTGAAGCGCTGATGGCGCCGACTTGGCTCGCCTCCTCCGACGAGATGCCCTTGCCATCACCGAGGGGTCCCTGGGGAGCCTGCGCCGATGCCAACTCTGACGCCACCGTCGCGTGTTGGACCGCAAAAGCATCGAACCCGTGCAGATTCGCAATGTCCCAGCGATGGCGGTCACCGAAGTCAGACAGACCAGCGCCGAGGCCCGTGCTCGAGCTGCAGCAACTGCTGCTTGACGCCCCGTCGTCGTCCTCTTCGTCTCCAAACGAAATGCTGCCGTACAGTCGCTGACTGTCTCCGACCGAACCGCGTTCCATGCCCATCAGCGACGTCGTCGTCACGGTAGTCATTTCCGTCGCGATTGTCAGAGCAGAGCTCGTCGTGCCCCTGCCGATGCCCTCCGGTGCCGGGGTGGCAATGGAGGCCGAACCATCATAATTCTCGTCGGGCTCTTGTAGCTCATCTAGGACAGAAGCCCGTGCCGCACCTGCCGAGGCACGCGTCTTGACTCCAGCACCATCGTAATGGTCGGAAGGCGCAAACGTAGACGATACGTTGCTGATCGTACGACCACGATTGGCAGAGTGAGCCGAGACACACGTCGCCGCCGTCGCCTTGCGCAAGTCTTCCATCGCGCTTTGATCGAGGATGGAGCGGAGGCTTGCGTCGGTAGTGGCGTGCGACAACTCTGAAGTCGTACTGACAGCTCCTACGCTGCCGGACTGATTGCTGTTCATCGACAAGTGCGAAGAGATGCTCTCCGTCCGGCTCCGGTTGACTCGATCCATCAGCCTCGCCGAAGTGTCCGATGAAGCCGTCGCAACTCGGCTCGTAGGGCTTGAGGAAGGGGACTGCGCTGCCTCGGCTTGCTCGTCTTCAAGCTGTCGAGAAGGAATCGCCTCAGGGCTTGATGCCGTGGAATCGACTGGTGTCGCTGAACCGCTAGCATTGGATACGGTCACGCATGGTCCTTTGAGGGGCTTCTGCGCCGCCGCAGAGGTGTGATCGGCGGCGCCGTCCTGACCGCAAAAGGCGAGCAATTGGTTGTTGACGACTTCGGCGTGCGTCACAGAGACGAGCAGAGGCGCTCCCGTGATGACCTTGCACGAGAAGGAGTTTGCCTTGATGAGCTTGCTTCGGAGGTACTGCAAGGTCATCCAGCTCGATCGAGTGAGCCTTCGCATCCGAAGAAGACTGAACAATCCTGTGTCAACGTACCTCCTCCTGACCATTGCCGTTCGGCTGGCCGACATCACCTCGAATAACGAGGACCGCCGCCGTGATGTTGTCCCAAAGCGCGCCAAGTCCTGTGCGCAACGCGCAAGGTGAGTGAACAAAGAGCTCGAGATCCCTTTGCGCCCCCTTGGCGCTCAACCAGCGTCGGCGCCAGTGTGTGGTCAAGGAGTTGAGAAGCTTGGGCGGCCACGGCATCTCGTTGAGCAGTCTAGCTTGGAAGCCGCCCGAGACGAGAAGCGGGATCCTGACCGAGCCAAGTGAGCGCAGGAGTGCGAGAGGGTCGGGATATCGCGCAACGACCTCATCGTTGGTCATTTGCCAGGCGTCCACCATCTCGTCGAACGATTGAGCGTTCTCGACCGACTGTAGGGATAGCACGGTGCAATGTCAGCGCTGATGCCCAAACAAAGAATCATGAGGAGGGTAGGAAGGCGAATCAGAGTACATTAAAGTTGTTTTCAGAAATGAAAGGCATCGGTCAGTCCTTTCAAAGGACCGACCTTCTAAGGTAAAGCGAGCATCGTGTCCGCAGCGACAGGGAGGGGTGAGGATGGACAGCAAGACTCACCTCGATTTCAGAGCTCGGCGAGAGTAAGATCACGCCGGTGACATCGGATCCCGTCTTGGCTGCGATCCGGAGGGCGGTGTAACAGGTCACCGAGGTGCCGATGATGAAGAGGCGGGTTCCTCCGTCCTTGCGGCGCTGCAATGGAGCGCCAGGCAGCAAAGGAAGGGCATCAACCACATCCTGAGCGAGCACATCATTGATGTCGACACCTTCTACGTCGGCGGCGTCCGGAAGCGGGTGAAGGCTGAAGCCGCAACCGCGCAGGTCGAGGGCGATCAAGTGAAAGCGGTCTCGAAGGACGGCCGAGGTGAGTTGTTCGCGATGGATTGAGCGCGCATCGGTACCCTCTGAGGGCAGAAAGAGAAGCAAGGGAGCTTCGCCGTCGTTCTCAAGAGGGCATCGAGGACTCCAGTACGAATATGAGAGCTTGACCGGACCGGGTCCGTTCTTGGGTCGAAGATACTGGCGCTCTTCTCGAGGCGGAAGCGTGACGAAGGTCGGTGTGTTCATCTTGGGCCTCTTGTCTTGTGCTGTGATGGACAAGGTAGTTGAAGCCCAGTACAGCAATTGCGACGCGTTGGCAATGTCCGGAGGAGCTGAAGGGGATGCCGAAGTGACAACCGCGCTGCGCACCTCCATAGGACGTATCAACCTAGCCGGACTTGCCCTTGGTGGACTGTGCCGCGCTTGAAGGAGGGGTTGAGACGAAGAGCGAGGGGGAACAATCCGAGCTTGACGAGGATACGATGGAGGCTGGAGGCCCCCCGCTTATGAGGGCGTTGGAGGGGCGCTAGATGTGACCGAGTTCCCTTCGCGCCCTCGAGTCGACCGAGCGAGGTCCTTGGACCTGCCTGTGAATACTGCGTGTTGACCTGGACTATCTCATCTTGGGGACGAGTAGAGTCCCGTCTGACTTCGTCTCAATCCGCAAAGGGAGCGCTGCCCCGCCGGCCTGAGCCTGTGAGTAGGTATGCGCAGGCATCAGCGCGCGAGAGCCTGCAGAATGCAATGATGAGATGAGCTGGGAACTCAGTACGAATAGACAACACAGACTCGACAACTCACTGACGGCGCGGACGGCGCGTCCAAGTAAAGATAGTCAGCTGAATGGCGGTGAGAAGGTAGGAAGGGCCGTCAGCATTGTGGACAAGTCCAAAACCCTTACGTGTACAGCACACATACCACAAGTCCACGGTGACGAAGCCGCAGCGGAGCATGAGCACGAGTAGAGCCCAGCCAACATCGCCGAGCCATGCTCGAGCTCGACTTGGACCCGGCATGCCGCGCTGGTGAAAGTGAGGCTGCTGACCTTTCCGTCTCATCTGACCACCCGGCCTACGAGTACGAGCGCAGAGTTCATGGCCCCACGGGAGCAAGCACCGTCGCAGGTGGGCTCTTCTGCCGTCGTGCGCTTGCGCCGACCCGCGCCGACCATGTCGAAGGGTGGCGCCGCCGCCAAGGGGAGGGACGTACGGGTGCTCTGGAGGTGAAGGTGAGGGTGCGCGTCCCAAGCTGAGGAAGGCGGCCCCGGCGCAACCACGTATGTAACCCTGGGAGTCTCAGCAGGTCTCAGACATACAACAGACTCCCTCCACTCGGTCGTAGCCTCCGCCGCGATGCTGTCTGCGCGCCAACGGTCCTGGCTGACCTTCCTTCGACGCCCGCACTGCTGTAACCACCTTCTCTCCTTCCACGACGCGCACCACTGGCCGCATCGCAAGGAGCACCTCCGCCTCGACCTCACCAACTCGCTCACACCAGAACACCGTCGCAGCCATGGGTCTCTCAGTCTCCAAGCTGCTCTCCGGCCTCTTCGGCAAGAAGGAGATGCGTGAGTAGCACCGCAGAGGCAACAGCGACGTGGATGACGGCGCGGCCCGTCCGCACTGGCCAACACATTCCGGTCGCGCGACCTGGGAATCATCGTACTGACAGACGCCTTCTCGACGGGCCTCATCTACGCCGTGATGCGGGCGGGCTCTCTACAGGCATCCTCATGGTCGGTCTTGACGCTGCCGGTAAGACGACCATCTTGTACAAGCTCAAGGTACGTGCAACGACGTCGTTCCCGGTGGATTGCGCCAATCGTCTCGGTGGCGGCCCATGGACACCTCTCGTACCATCTCGACGGCTTTGCGGCGGGCTGGGCTGCTCTTCGGAGCGTCGAGATTGAGCATGGATGGCGGCATGGATCTAGACGGAGCGGACGTGGCGGAGCAAGGTCACGAAGATGACTCTCACCGTTCGAACGACACTGACATCGTTACGCCCCTTTCCGCTTCTCCAGCTCGGCGAGATCGTGACGACCATTCCCACCATCGGCTTGTAAGTGTCCCTTGCCTGGTGATGTACGACCCACCGAACTGACCCTCTCCTTCTCCTCCCACTCCTTATCCTGCGTCGTCTCTGCGGCCTCTTCGCCTCCTGGCGCGTGACGATACCTTGACATACGGGCTCCTGGCGCCGTAGCAACGTCGAGACTGTCGAGTACAAGAACATTTCATTCACTGTGTGGGACGTCGGCGGACAGGACAAGATTCGGCCTTTGTGGCGGCACTACTTCCAAAACACGCAAGGCATCATCTTCGTCATCGACTCCAACGACCGCGACCGTGTAACGGAGGCACGCGAGGAGCTGCAGCGGATGCTCCACGAGGATGAGCTGCGTGACGCTCTCCTCCTCGTCTTTGCCAACAAGCAAGACTTGCCAAACGCCATGAACGCTGCGGAGATCACCGACAAGTTGGGCCTGCACAGCTTGCGACAGCGCCAGTGGTGAGTACACATCACGCTCAATTCAATTACACCCGCGCGCTGACAGCCAATCTCCGCCTTCAGGTTCATCCAGGCGACGTGTGCTACTAGCGGTGATGGCTTGTACGAGGGTCTTGAATGGGTACGTAGCTTGGCACATTGGATTGGCTACGGGTCCTGACTGTTCCTTTGGTCACTTCACAGCTCTCTACCAACCTCAAGAAGCGCACCTGAAGACCGTGGCGCCCTGTCACCGCCTGTGGGTTCAACGCTCGTTTGGACGTGTCTAGCGCTCTCTCTCGTCCCTGCGCTCGTCCGCGTGTCTCACTCTCACTTCTCGGCGCAGGCAGCGACCACGGCTGTCTCTGCCGCTGGAGAATATCAAGATTGGAACGAGCGAGGGAGCGGCGATGGGGCCTCGTCAGGAGTGACGCTACTGGCCACTCTAGACTTCTCCTCATTGTCGCCGAGCCTCGACCTGCACTCTCCTCAACTGCGCTGTACACGCCATCCTGGTTCGCCGTACTCGTCCCCTCTTCATCTCCTCACCCCGTTCCTCCCTTACACTCCAATGGCACTTGAACCCTTTACGATGCTCTCCTCGCCGCCTTTAAGCAGCAATCTCGCTGAGTACACGATCCTTCTCGCTGAGTACAAGGCGAGGATCGTGTGTTGTCCAGTGTACTCATAGGAGAAGGTGAGGGAGTCCGTGCGCACGGTGAGGCGGCAAACGGGGTGCGTCGGCGCCCGTCGAGAGCAACACGGCCTCGTACTCGTAGGCGGTGATAAGCGCTGGGTGATGGCCATCGACCACCACCACCTCGTCCAGCTGTCACCGTCAGCGTCGCAGCACGTCGAGTAGCCTACCAGCAACGCGCCTTGATACGCCCGCGAGCAGAATTCGCCGCCTGGTCATCGCATCACCCAAGAAGCAGCCAGTCAGTGTCAAGCAAGGTACCATCGCCATGTCGAGCTCTGACACGGGGGTCGAGGCGGTGCTCCGTCAGATCCTCGCCGAGGTCGGCGAGCTCAAGGCCCGCAATCAGGTCCTGGAGTCCAAGCTTGACCATCTACAAGGCGCTACGGTGCTGTCCTCGCCCGTGCTCCAAGCACAGTCGACCTTTGGACGGCGCGAGAGCATGGGACTGCAGCCCATCCCGAATCACAGCCCCGCTCACGGTGACGGTGGCCTCCTGCTCAGCGCTTCGCCGCCTAGTCAGCCTCACGGCGTGTCCTTCTCGAGCCTTGCCGTGGGTGCACAGAGCAATGCCAGAGCTGGAGGCGCCTCCGGCACACATCAGCATGTCCTCAACGAGAACAATCCTGCGGCACCCCATTTGCCCACGACAGCAAGCAACACACCATCCAACAAGAGCCCCGTCCTGGTCGGTCAACCGGGAGGGGCGATGCCCCTGCCCATACCAATTGGCAACGCCCGTGCTGGCCTCACCAGCATTGGCTCACACTCATCAGGACAGACGGCTGCTTCTGAGGGAGTCAACGCGTTGTCAACATCGGCCGGCTCGGTAGCCTCTGTGACAGCAGGCACCGGCAGCGTGCCAAGCACGAGCACCCTGGGAGGCAAGTACTCGAGCAGGATCATCCTCGCTTCGCATCCTGGTCAAACTGGTATCCGACCGTTACCTATCCGCTGGGGCGGCGGGTCGCAAGATCCCCGCGAGCGAGGCCCAGTCGTCGCATCTCGGCACCCGAATAGCATTCGCCTGCGCAATGCTGTTGGCGCCTACGGAGGGTCCTACTCGATCTACCGTGCGCTCTCGATCGCAATGGGCCAACTTGATCCCAATCATCGTCCAGACTATGCCAACACGGAGCCACCTTTCGACATCCTGCCGAACCCGTCTTGGTTTGACCCGACCAAGATTGTGTCGATTGATCCGTGGGGACATCTCGCGCCTCAGCTGTTCAAGAAGGAGCTCGACGAAGGCATTGATGTACGACCAACCATCGCCATGACCAAGTGAGTACTCCTACCGAACTCGCCGACACTTGCTTGGGCAGGATTAGCTGATGACCGTCTCTCTTCAACAGGGCGCACATCAAGATGCCCGAGATCGATGCCGCTATCAAGGCGGGCAAGTTGCCCATCGATGGCAAGATTGTAGTTCGCTCCGAGCGCTTGCCTGGTATGGCGGCTGACGAGGATCCCGGTTGCGAGATCAACGTGTCCAAGGCCGCCGTAGAGCCCGTGTGGTATCTCCCAGGCGTCGCGCAGCGCTTGGGTGTCACCGAGGCAGGCCTTCGACGAGCCCTGTTCGAAGAGACGGGCGGCTCGGTACCAGAGGTGAGTAGGGCAGACACTTGTACCTTCAACGAGCTTGAGCTGACTCATTTGCATCCCTTGGCACCTCCAGCTCTTAACCAGACATGATATCAACGTGTTCCTGCCTCCCATCAGTGGCTTGACCGCGTACATCTTCGGCAATCCCAAGTTTGTTTCTGACGAAAGCAAGGAGATGACAGTACGCGTTCATGACGAGGTCAGTCCTGTAGTGGAGATTATGCTGGTTACTTGCATTCGGCTTAACTCACGTCGTCCTCTTTGGTTCTACAGTGTAACGGCTCAGATGTGTTCGGCAGGTACGTATCTCTAAAGGCTCCTCCCCTTCCAGTTCGAGATGCTGATGTCAGTTTCACACAGTGACATCTGTACCTGCCGGCCATACCTTCTGTTCGGTTTGATCGAGGCCATCAAGACAGCCCAGCGAGGGGGCTCGGGAGTCGTCATCTATTTCCGCAAGGAGGGCCGGTGCGTGCTGAGACAAACGTATGCGAGTCCACGTCGACTGACGTGCTGATTCTCTTCTCACAGCGCGCTTGGCGAGGTCATCAAGTATCTAGTCGTGAGTCCAGTCATACAGGTTTCCCTTGTCCATGATCAGGCACCTCTCATGCTCGTCTCCTCCTCGCCCACATCATGCAGTACAATGCGCGCAAGCGTGGCACGGACTCTGCAAACATGTATTTCAAGGTAAGCCAGACAATCACTGTTACCGCGCGTTCAACACTTACCCATCGATGTCCTGCCCAACAGCGAACGGAGAACATTGCGGGTGTCAAGGACATGCGTTTCCAGGCTCTGATGCCCGACATTCTGCAGTAAGCCCTAGCAGATTTTCGCGTACTGGGCTTAATGTGATGCTGACACGTTCGAATGGCAGCTGGCTGGGCATCAAGCGCATCGACAACATGATCAGCATGTCGGACATGAAGCACGATGCGATCGTCAACTCTGGCATCCCCATCATGAAGGTGAGTTCTCACGGCTTGCGCCACCTGAAGAAGGTTTAACCTGAAGCTCCATTACAGCGCTACGAAATCCCGGAGGAGCTCATCCCCAGTGAGTTCATTCGGATCATTCTCAGACGCGTTGTGAGCCACCTGTTGACCTCGACGTATGCTCGTATCTTCACAGCGGACTCTCGGGTGGAGATAGACGCCAAGATCCAAGCTGGCTACTTCTCTGCGTCGAAGAACCTAACGGAGGCAGACCTCGCCAAGACGGTCGGTCGCGGTTGGGAGGATGTCGAGCACTGAACACGAGCCTGGCCAGCAATGGCTCCACCAATCGGCATCTTCAAGAATTGTTGCCCGCCTACCTCGATCCACGCTGCTCAAAGGTCCCCCCTGCGCCGACGAACCCGATCGACAGCCCTCATTCACGGTGCCATGTCACCTCAAGTTGCCGACCATCACTCGTGTATCCCCCTGCAATCAAGGTCTGGCCTGCGTCCTCACGGCCAAGTCAGAAGCCATGTCCCCTCACACGGTCTTCAAGAGCCCGCGCTAATCAGTGAGTCGGTCCCGACCCTGGTCCGCTTCGGCTCATCGTGGACTGACTGGCTTGTTCTCTGGGAATGGCGATTGCAGTTTGCATACGCAGCGTTGAATGAGGTGGCGGAGGCGGTGCTCGGCGCTAGCCTTTGGCGCGCTAGCCTTGGGCTGGCCACATTTTTACCTGAACGAGGGTGAGATACATTAGAAAAGGCTGACATTTCGAGTGTGGCAATCCCCAGGACCTTCGCATTCTCTAGACTTCCCACGTCTGCCAAGTTGATCAGCATGCAAAACGATGAAAACGAGGGCGGTGTCGGGTCACGATGCGGTGCGGTGCGCCAACGAATCCGCGTTGTCCTGCCCGTGCCTCGCGTGGGCTGTTGGCGGCCGGCGCCCTCTGGCTCATCGACCATCGCCCCTCGGCCCACTTCAGTGGTCACATCGTCACAGAGGTCGGCGAACGGAATGAAGACATGAAGCAGGGCGACTGAGACGGAAGGAGCAGACGGCATCGCGATTCCTCATTTGCCCCTTCAAAGTCGCTTGGGAGGTGAAGAATTGACCTTTGGTCACAACAACAAGGTGAGTCGACGATAGCGCGTCGGATGACCTCCCGCCAGGCTCACCAGTCACCACCTCGTCCCCTTCCCTTGCCCCCTCCCTTCCCTCCCACCGCACTCTCGAATGCCCCTTGGAACCCCTTGGACATGGCACAGGACTCAGCATCGCTCAAAGTGCACGCGCGGTCACAAAATGCGACCGTCACCGGCCCTGTGCCCGTAGAGGCGATCGTCGCCCGGCTACCAGCAGCCGTCAAGCTTGGCCTCAACATCCACAATTTCGCCAACCCTGCAAGCTCCGTCCCGGTCTTCCTAGTGGGCGTCTTCAGCGCATTCATGGCCTTCATCTTGCGCAGGGAGCGCAAGTACTCGAGGACGAACGATCTGCTTTTCATCACGGCTGCGTGCTACGCACTCGCGGTCACATTCGACCTGATCCATATGGCCGCCTCACGCGACCACAGAGGACATCAAATCGTCGTGCTCAACATATTCGGCGCTGTGGCTGCCAGCACCTCGACATTGATGCTGATGTGCTGGATATGGTGGATGGCCACGGGCGATTTCCGTTCGCACACTACGACGTCTGCCGACCAAGCTACGGTCGAATCTGGCCATAACCCTCTCCAACGAGAGGTCACGCACAAGAACAGCTTATCATCGTGCGATCGCCTAGCTGCTGGCAGCGTCGAAGATACCAAGGACATCTACTCGCCCGGCTGCTCAACCGAGGCTCGGCTGGTCCCAATGCTTCACGCGGGCGGCTACCCTCGTCAACTCTCTTCAGAAAGCTCGGTGCCCATCAAGGCGATTCGGAGCGCCTTTTGGATGTCCTTCAACATCGGCAAGGGCTGCAAGGACGCGCCAAGGAGCTTCTTCCTCCGACTGCAATCTCCGAGGGCACGAACGACGATTGTTGTCCTCATCATCAGCGCGGCGCTGACGGAATTGCTCTGGAAGATTTTGATCCTGTTCACGCGCAGCGCAGCCGTGGCGCCATACTGCCTCTACACATCCACCGGTCTACGGATGACAGTGTACACAATCCTGACGATCATGGCCGCGGCGCGCCTACACGACGGCCGGGCGCTCAGTACCACGGGCGCCGCCGAGGCGATGCGGAGCAACAATCAAGTCAACCTGTCCTCCGGCGTCGTCAAGCTCGAAAAGCACGCACAAGATGCGCTCATCGTTCTCATCTGCGCCAACGTACTGGGAATAGGTGAGCTTTTTCCTACTCGCTTCTCGAGGAACTTTGACATGATGGCTGATGAAAGGTCTGTTTGTTGCCAGTCATTGCGTGCCTCTCCGAGGTGTACCTAGGCTTCATATCGGCCCCACTTGGAAGGCTGTTGTTCTGCATGGAGATGGTGAGCCCGACCTCAGCTGACTTGAAGTTGCTTCGGACGTGTACTGACCTTCGCCACTCCTATCCAGCTCGCCTACCATTTCACTGCGTACCGCACCGCCCAGATCACATCCGAATTCTGCAGCAGGCCCAAGCAAGTTCGTCTTCGCCCCCTCGGCCATTTCCGTCAGCCGTTCGTGAACGTTCAGCCAGGCGTACAGGTGCAACAGCACACCGTCGTCTCCGACCCGCCCACGCCACGTCCAGCCGCCGCGAAGAAGAGACACGTACCAAGCTCAGACGACGAGCCAACGCAGCGAAGGCTCAGCACGATTGTCAGCGCCGACGGTCACTCCCAGACGGCGCACAGCAGCCACCCGCCTTCGCCCACGATGGGCGAGCTTCGTTCGCCATCGACTCGACTCCGGGCGCTGTGGGTCGCAGGTCGCGACGCCCGCTTGACGAAGCTACGACGGTCCAGCCTGGGCGGGCACCTGCACAGGGTGGACGACAAGAACACGAGAGACAAGTTTACCATCGCACCTTCGGTCAAGACACTGCGAAGAAGCTCGCTTCCCATCACCACAAGCAGCGGCTCGGAGGCGGGCTTTGAAGATGAGGTCCCAGGCGCGCGCAAGAGCCAGGACACCTTGCAGAGCCATCGCGCCGAGGACGAGGGACGCGATGAGGTGTGGATCCGCGTGTCCAAGTCGCTCCCAGCCTCTCCATCCTTCAAACTCGCGCGCGACAAGCGCGCACCAGCAGCCCACTAATATGCTCAAGGAAACCGTTCCGCTTGGATATGATTGAGCTCGCCCACATGATCCCTGCTACATGTTTCCTCCCAAGCTAAGCTTGTACGCGTTGTAGAAGATCTTGCCGGCGCCGCTGCGCCCAGCGACACAAATGTGCATAGACGCGCAGGACCCATTCGGGCGGACCGCCGGGAGCGTCGCCGACTTGTTCCAGAGTGAGGTCCGGCTTGAGTGTCCATGAGTGCCACGCTTGCACGGGATCCGAGACGACGTCGGCATCGAGGTGCTGCTGGGAGCGGAGCACGCCGACGGAAATGGTAACGGGGGCGGCTGGGCGGGTGCCTCCGTTGATGGCCGGGTAGGACTTGGTCTCCGCTTGGATCGTCACGCCGCGCGCCTCACCCCGCAGGGCTATAAGCACCGTCCTCGTCGTGACCGGACGGGAATTCCCTCGATCGTGGCTGACCTCGGGGTGAGGCAGGACGTACACTTTGCCGTAGCGCGTACGCTGACGGATGCCCTCTAGACCGCGCAAGTCGAGCGTCGACGTGGTAGCCTCCGCATCGGCTGGTGATCGAGATGATATTGGTGATAGTGTTGACGGAGGGGCACCCGACAAGGCCGCACGGGCAAGCCTCATCCCTCGTAGCGGCGTGAGGTGTCCGTGGTCGTTGTTGTCGTCTTGCGCGTCGAGGTCGACAGCGTTGGTGGATATAGATGTCCGAGGCTTGGTACCGCTTGCGGGCGACGAGCGGGTGCTCCAGGGTGCATTCATCTCGGGCGAGCCGAGCGCCCTCCGGACCAGCTTCTTCTGTGCCGCCGTAGGACTTGCCTTGCTACCATTCTTGGCCTTGTCGGATACCACTGGGACTCTGTTGGTGGATTGTCGTCGTGGCGGGGTCGACTGCAGTGGTACGGTTCGAGGAGAATTGGACGATTGCCGAGATGGAGAGGGTCCGAGTCGCGCGTTGTGGACTGATGGCGTCCTTGACACCCTTGTCCGCTCGCCGCCATCTTCAGAAGCACAGTCTGATCCGCTCCATGTTGACAAGTCGGACTCTGCTTGTGCTTCGGTCTGTTTTGACGAGACTCGTAGAGGTCCGGATGGTGATGTATGCTTGTCTGTCGGCGGCCGGACCTTGCTATGTGTCCGCCGTTCTTTCTCCTGTTGTAAGTGAAATTCCGACTGGGCCGGAGGCTCAGCGTCTGCGCTGACAAGCTTGGCCATGCCTGCCTTGTGAGACGTCTCGACGTAGCGTGAAAGTCGTGAGAGCGCCTTGCCATGCCGGCTCGCCTTGTCAGAAGCCCGTGATGCCAGGACTTGACTCGTGTTGAACAGAGTAGTATCATCGCGCCATACTGGACTGCCGATGTTGTTCTGACGTATCGAAGATTCCACGGAGAGGTGGCCCTGGGCTGCATTGCTGACATCTTGAAGAGGCGTACGTCTTGTAGAAGATGGCTGCTCTTGGCATTTCTTGTCAGGCGTGTTGGCGCCGAATAAGGACGATGAGGAGGAGCTCGGTAGCATTCGTAGGTGGTCCCGTGTCCGCGTCGGTGCCAAGTGGCCAAAGGAGGACTCTGCCTCTCGTAGGCGACACCACAAGGCTGCGTCGTCCCGTGGCTCCGTTCTGATGGTTGATGGATCAATGCTCGTGCGACGGAAAGGTCGTGGTACCGGCAACAAGGTCGAAGGCAGAGGCTGCATCTTCGGACCCCGTGTCCAGAACGGGTGGCTACCGTCGAGAAGCGCTTTGGCACTTGGCCGTCTACTCCAGTCCTGTTCGAACGCGAACAAGTCAGTGCTGCTCCGGAGAAGGACAAGATTGCCACTCACTGCCTGGACCATTCGTATCAGGATATTGGCGAAGTGCGACGAGATGTGAGGCAGTTGCGCACGCGTGCTGGTCTTCGTATCTCCTCGGAGTCGGGCCACGAGATCGAGGAGTTCGCACTCCAGAGTAGGCATTGTGGGAGTCAGGGCGGTCAGGTCTCCGCCTCGGAGGTGTTGGCCGAAGACGCCATCGACGCCGGCCCTGCTGCCGCAAGCGAGTGCGAGGCAGAGGACTCCGACAGCCCAGACATCGTCGGCTTGTCTTTTCAGTAGCGCTTGTGCGGACAGCCCAGCGTCGGTTGCGGCCGATGGGACAGCGACGATGCGCTGTGTAGCGCATTCCAATGCCAGCTGTCAGCCTGATGCTCATCGTCTTTGATACGACAGTGCTCACCACGCGGAAGGGACTCTCGAGCGCGTACGAGTCGAGCGAATGCAGACGCCAGAAGAAGCGCGACTTGAGATGAGCCCGGTCGAGGCCTGCGAGGACGGCGTGTAGGAATGTTTTGATCTGCGCTTCGCTGAGGCCTGTGTGCGAGTCCACTGTCAGCCCTCCAACCGGGACAAGACGCGACCAGGCAGCGCGACTCTCACCTTGCGCAGGCAGCAGGCTCGCAGCATGGTCCATGCTGTGCCTGCTTGAGTTCGCCTTGACGCTGGTGGTGGTGATGGTCGTTGGGGAGATCGAGAGGGGGTCCGGTGTTGTTCTCGCGAGAACAACACCTCCACAACCGTCCCGCCCGCGCGACGGACGCGTTCGACGCACGTGAGCATCTTGCCGACGCGACGACGTCGGCGCGCGGACAACAACATCAACACCTCGGCGGAGCTGTTGTTCCTCCGCGAGCAGCGCGGCATCGACAGTGACGACCACCATCACACTTCAACACGGTACCGTCTTCGATCACGTCCTCCTCCTCGGATCGCGCCGCGCTCAGCATGCCCCGTTCGCAGTTTGTCAGCAACTCGACCCCGCCCGGTCACACATCCACCATGGGTGGTCGGCTCGGCCCCTCCAAGGCTGCCAACAAGCGCAAGGCCAAGGCGCCGACCTCATCAGCCGACAAGGAGAATCGCCCGGGCCCAGCCAGTGGATCGCTCAAGCCTTTGCCTGAGCACCACATCCAGGGCTGGCTCTCCAACTTTGACCTCGAAGGTGAGTGTGTCGGTACCATGGCGAAAGACAGGAGCGCCTGACGTTCGTCTGCTCTTACAGCGGAGAGGTACGAGCGCGAACGGCGCAAAGAGATCCAGACGGCCGCTACAATGGTCAAGATGCACGCCCGTACGCAGATCACGGCGCTGCCCGTCGCGGTGCGCGAGGCGACCATGGAGGACTTCTTGCGCATCGCCCACGGGGACATTCGCGCCTTCAGCGAGAAGAGGCCCCACTCGCACCTTGAAAAGACGCATCGAGAGTGGGAGCGGGCCAAGCGCAAGCGGGCTTGGGTCTCTTCCGATCCAGCTGGGTCTGGCAACGACGACGTGAACCACCATGGCGCCGAGCCAGGGCCGTCAGTCCTGAGCGGCTCAGCCGTGTCGCCGAAGGTCAACAAAGCCAAGTCTGGTGAGCTGGGACTATTCTCCGTGGTCCAAGTCACATACCTGATGACTGACCGTCCTTCTGACTCTCGCATCGCAGTAAAGAAGCCTCCTATCAGCCGCCATGCCACCGTCAAGTCTGCAAAGTCCAAGTCCGGATCAAGCTCCGCCTCTGGCCGGAGTGGGCCAAGAAGCTCGATGCTCGTCTTACGAACACAGACCGGAGACGAGATCGACGTCGAAGATGCCAGCTCTGGGGAACTGGCCGACCTCCTGGGCCTGAATACCGACGCAGTGTCCCAGCTACGCGCCATTCTGCAAAGCCGTGGCGCAAGCTGAGCTTGTCGCCTTCGCCGCTGTTACGACCCATGTCGCCACAGCACTCTCTGTACAACACACGCCGCATCATTCTCTTGGACTCCTTGGCCCCTTGACGTTCACGCCCTGTTCAGTCTGAAAGTACAGTTGGCAGTTATGAGGGTGGAAAGCTGCGTATTGCCGTTGTCCAAGACAATTGCCGGTCCGGATTGCCGGTCCGGGTGGGTTCCAGACGAGAAGAAGTTGCGGACGCGGCCGGTTGACCCTTCACACGACCATCATCTCGACCCACAGGCTCCCCATCAGGTAGCAAGCCGGCAGCGATGCGCCTCGCCCCCATCTTCATACGGACAGCGGCCAGCGCGGGAAGCTGCGGCGCAAGCTGTAGTGCCAGTGGCTCTGGCGTCGGCGTGCGGCGAGCGGGTGCGCTCGGTGTCCGGTTCGTGTCGAGCTCCAGCGCAAGATCCGCCGATGGGACAGCAGCGACGACTTCCACTTCAACACAGTTGGGTCCTTCAGACGAGGCTCCAGCAAGTAGAGGAGAAGCGGGTGGCGCTACGACAGCAGCTGATGCATCGGAGGACTCGTCGGGGTCAGCATCGTCATCAAGAACGGACGGGGCTGTATCCAATGCTCAAGCTGGGAAGGGCACGCCAGCTTCACAGTCCAAGCAGGCAGGTAGACAGCGTGCAACGCCACCAAGCTTCCCAGCCGTGCCTCTCAGACTCGACCCCGCCTCGCTCGCGACGTTTCCGACGCTTCTCACGCACCCACATCCCATCCTGGACGCGGGTAGCGTCGAAGAGGTGTACTCGTCGCAAACGGGCGAGCTCCGCTCTCGCGTCCTCTTCTTCAACGAGGAGCCCATCTTCAAGGACTTTGGAAAGGCCGTCGGTGGGCTGATTCCGCCCTCGTCTGGAAACTCTGCCGATGGGGGCGGTGGAGGTGGCGGAGGCGGCGGGATGGACACCGAGGTGCTCAAGGAGCTTGCCAACGTGACGCCCCTCTCCGCCGCCGAGATTGGCAAACTGCACCGGCACGTCCTCCTCGTCCGCCGCGTCGTCACGATGCGCACCAAGGGCAAGCTCGCGAGCATGTACGCCCTCGTCGTCGCGGGCAACGGACGCGGTCTGGTCGGCTTTGGGGAAGGCAAGGACGAGAATGCTGCCAAGGCGGCGCGCAAGGCTTTTAGTGAGGCTGTCAAGAATTTGGGGTATGTGCAGCGCTGGGAGGGGCGTACGATTGAGGGCGAGGCGCAGGGCAAGTGGAGCGCGACGGAGGTCGTCTTGCGACCAAGGCCGACAGGTGAGTGTCTGTTCATTTCAAAGGGGACCAGACGAGAAATACTGAGCAAATCTGACTTTCTACAGGCTTTGGTCTACGAGTACCACCTGTCATCCACGCCATTGCGCGCTCGGCCGGCCTCTCCGACCTCTCCGCCTCGATCCGGGGCTCCTCCAACCCCGTCAATGTGGTCAAGGCAACCATCGGCCTGCTGTGTGGCGGTGTGGCCGCGCCGCCCGGGCTCGGAGACGGCATCGGCGGCTCCTTACGCCGCGGAGACCGTGGACGGGGCATGCGCGAGCGCGAGGCGATTAGCCGCGCACGCGGACGGAGAATCGAGGAGGTGCTTCGATAGGAAGTCATCATGGACGACCTTGTTTGCCATCCTCAAGCGTACTGTTCAGCATACCATTGCAGCTCTCCTGTCAGCTTAATGCGACGTAACATGCGAATGAAGGCTGGGAGAGCGCACAAGTACAGGGGGGATGCATTGACAGAGTCTATGAGAGTTTGGGCCGGCCTGTGCTTAGGGCATCGATGAGCAGTGGAAGCCTGGATGAGGTAGGGGTCGGGTTGGCCAACTCGGGTTCTCGCTGTAGGTAACGTCGCAATGGTCAGTGTAAGGGCTTGAGCCAGGCGAGAAGACAGCGACCTAGATACTCACCTGCCTCATGGCGTCGAGCTCGTCGCTGAACTGACTTGCGACGGCCGTCATCCAGAGGGTGGCAAATGCCTCCTCCTGCTTGGCCCTGTTGGAACGGACGAGCTCGTCCCGCTCCTCACGCCGTCTCCTCTGTTCCTCGGCCTTGTCCGCGCCTCCAGCGAGACCAGCTTGGATACGCTGCTTCTCCTGCTCAAAGGCGGCGGTGCGGTTGGCGTAGGCTGGGTTGGAGGGTCGGAGGAGGGCTGCGCGTGCGGCGGTGTGTAAAGGGCCCATGGTTCGTTCAATGGCGCGTTCGGCGGGGGAGGTGGTGGCGAGCAGGTCCCCGTCGTGCTGGCCGTCTTCCTCCTCGTCGTCGTCCGAGTCGGAAGGCGAGACGTCCTCGCTGTCCGATGGGAGAGGCGTGACGAGCCTGCGTGACCTCCGGCCGTGTTGTCCTTGAGAAGACGAGGATGTCTGAGCTCGCGCTGGCTTCGCGGCGTCGTCACTGCTGTCCGCGCTGCTGTCGCTGTCTTCTGACGAGGACGAGCTGTCCGACGCGGCCGCGCGCCTGGCTTTGCCTCCCTGCTTGGCCTTCTGCTTGACCTCGTCCTCCTCATCTGAAGACGAGGAGGACGAAGACGAGGAGGAGGAGCTTGATGAGTCGGAATCGACGATGGCAGTGCGCGTCTTCTTGGTGCGCTTGCGCGTCCGCTTGCGCTTTCCGCCTGCCGCTGCCACCGTGCTGGGCGCCATCGCTGGCAGTGTGCTGGCGTCGTCGATGAGCAGCTCGTCGTTGTCGACGTCGACGTCGACGTCGAGGACGACGTTGAGAAGGGCCGAGGAAAGTTGAGGATGCGGTAATCCCGATGGACGATCTTCCCGGGTCCCGCTGAGCAGCACCACCTTCTCCACGACGTCGACCATCAATCTCATCCACCTCAAGTTCCAACTCAAGGCCCTCAAGGAGCAGAAGCAGCAGGCAGCATCGACACCCTGCCGCCAGCACTGCCAGGCGCGCGCGTGTAGCGGACGGAGGCGGCAACACGGCAGCCACGCTGCTCACGGCCATCACGGCCACCGCCCACCCGCTGGTGAGCCTTGCGGCCTGCGTACAAGCCACGCACGATGCCGAGCGAACTCGACAGGTGCGTTCCCATGTGTGCGCGTAGCGCGAGAACGACGACGGGCTGACGGGTGCCGTCTTTCCTACCGCAGACACATCGAGCAGCTGCGGCGCTGCGAGCCTCTCTCCGAGGCCGCCGTGCGCTCGCTCTGCCTGCGCGCGCGCGAGATCCTCATCGAGGAGGCCAACGTCCAGCACATCTCCTCGCCCGTCACCATCTGCGGCGACATCCACGGCCAGTTCTTCGACCTGCTCGAGCTCTTCGTCCACGGCGGGCCCTGTCCCGAAACCAACTACCTCTTCATGGGCGACTTTGTCGATCGCGGCTTCTACTCCGTCGAGACGTTTCTCCTCCTCCTCGCCCTCAAGGTGCGCTATCCGGACCGCATCACCCTCATCCGCGGCAACCACGAGAGCAGGCAGATCACGCAAGTGTACGGCTTTTACGACGAGTGCGCGCGCAAGTATGGCAACGTCAACGTGTGGCGATACTGCTGCGAGGTGTTCGACTACTTCGCACTCGGCGCCGTCGTCGATGGACGCGTCTTCTGCGTCCACGGCGGCTTGTCGCCCAACATTCTGACCATCGACCAGGTGAGTGGTGTCCCCTTCTCTTCCTTTGTACCCGGATAGCAAAGCTGACCGTCCATTGCTTGGCTCGACAGATCCGCGTCATTGACAGGAAACAAGAGGTGCCCCACGACGGCGCCATGTGCGACCTGCTCTGGTCCGACCCTGATGGTGAGCTTGCATCGTCAGCCCATATTTAGACCCATGCTTACGACCCACCGCCTACCTTGCCTACAGAGATCAACGGCTGGGGCATGTCCCCGCGCGGCGCAGGCTTCCTCTTCGGCTCCGACGTCGCCCTCCAATTCGCCCACACCAACGCCCTCGACCTCATCGCGCGCGCCCACCA
The DNA here is from genome assembly GCA_029952725.1 of Salmacisia buchloeana. Classification (NCBI taxonomy): domain Eukaryota; kingdom Fungi; phylum Basidiomycota; class Exobasidiomycetes; order Tilletiales; family Tilletiaceae; genus Salmacisia; species Salmacisia buchloeana. The sequence goes on from CP124198.1 coordinate 530,539, forward strand.
GCTCGTCCTCGAAGGCTACAAGCTCATGTTCGACCAGACCATCGTCACGGTGTGGAGCGCGCCCAACTATTGTTATCGGTGCGGCAACGTCGCCAGCATCCTCAAGCTGGACGATGGGGGCAATCAGAAGTATGAGACGTTTGAGGCGGCCGCGCAGGAGGCGCATGGGGTGCCTGCCAAGCGGCCCGTGCCGTCCTACTTTCTCTGAGGCGGTTCCCTTCCTTTCGCTTCCAAGTACGAGTACGTTCCCTGGCTTCAAGGGCCAAGGATACCTCCGGGCACGTCCGTCGCGCTCGTATTCTACTACCGGCTTCGCCGTTCGCCTTGGCTCTCGGGGTCCTCCCATCTAGGGCACACTACCTTCTTCGACTTCCTCATCGCTTGTGTATTATACCAAATGCAGTCAAGCATGCCCCTTTCTCTCTCGCTCGCTCGCTCGCTAGGTGAGGCGATCATACGGCGCGGCTGTACGACATGTATGATTGGATTGCACGCCACCACCTCGCGTACTACTCTGTTCGCTCAGATTGCGAAGTGACCTGTTGATGATGCCGACGACTACGTATCGCTCTTGCTTGCTAGTAACGTGGAAGATGGAGGGGAAGCCTGTCAATGCAGAAGGGCATGAAGCAGCAAGGGGGTGAAGGGGAGCCCCAGACGTCGAGGTCGACGGGCGAGAGGGCCGCTGGGGATTCGTTCGGAGGGTGGTAAGCCTGCGAAGCGGATGGACGACGGATCAAATGGGTATGTCCCGAGCTGGCCAATCACTCAACTCGGACTCACCCGGGACGTGGTTCATTGCCCATCGGCGAGGCGGCGCAAGGACGGGAACACGCTCAACGGCGACACGTAAGGCGTCCACCGGCTCGACGAACGGGCCATGCCTTCTCCTTCGGGAGGAGGAGGAGGCTGTTGCGTCTGAGCTTGAGGCGGAGGGAGGGGAGGAGGCATTGCTGGTTCCTGTTTGGGTATCGTTGTCGAAAAGGGAAACGGGTCAGTGCAGCAGAGGAGGGGGAGGGACGTACCGTGGCAAGCATCACTTGCGAGCACGCACCTGCTCGCCATGCCCAGCCTCCGGTACCTCCTCGGAGGGAATCGGTGATGGGCATGACCAGCAAGGCGTAGATCCACGAGACGGACGGGGGCGGAGGGGAGGGAAGGCAGAAAAAGACCTTGTCAGCCCCTTGACCCACGCTGCGTACCTACGGCTTGAGGACGCTGCAAGGGCAAGACGCGGAGCCAATGAGCCCGTGGAAGCTTGGGTGGACATACCGGCTCCAGCGCGTCGTCATCCTCCGGAATGTACACCTCTCCGTCCTGAGGCTCGTCTTCGTCTTCGTCTTCGTCGTCGTGAGGCTCTGGAGAGGGCGACAGTTCTAGTGGCTTGTCTGCTCCGAGGTCCATCGGCTGTGCTGCCGTGTTCATCGTCATTGAGTCGTCTGGTGTGTTGGATGAAGTGTTGTCCGGTGAGGTCGAGGCCACGTCGTGGTGGTCGCTGCGCTCGGCAGAAGCTCCATGTTGAAGAGCCTCCCCAGAGTGCACCTCTAGAGTGGACGCGACATCCTCACTCGAACGAGAAGCCGCCGCCCGCCGACGCTGCACAATCTCCATGGCCTTCTTCCGCGCATGCGCTTCCTCGAGGCGAGCCATCTGCTCCTTCATCATCTTGATGTTGGCCTCGTACGCGGCGAGCTTGGCCCGGATCTCGGCTTGTTGGGCTGCCAGCGACTCGGAGCTCTCCTCGACCGTGTTCGCGCTGGCGTTGGCGTTGGCGTTGAAGGAGGAGGAGGTCGAGCGTTCGAGAGTCGGCCCTGCCACCTGCGAGTGGGACCTGGACATCGGGGGCCTGCTGTCTGATGGCGACGCGTGCCGATGGGGGGCCGTCCTGGGTGGTCGCGCGTCTGGACTGATGGTCTGTCCCAGCGCTCCCGCTGAAGCCGCTCGCTGTATGACGACTCCCGCAGGACCAGACTCATGTGGTCGAAGACTGGCCAGCGTTGGCGTCCGACCCTGCCGAAGGAGTCCGACAATATTGTCAACTTCTTGTAAGTGATTGCGGCGGAGGGCCTCGCCCTGGAGCTGCCATGAGGGACACCTCCGACCCTCCGTGTCGCGCTCTGTGCGCTTGCTGCTTTCCGGGCTAGTTTGACGCGTAGCTGGGGCCGACTGTGTTCCTTGACGTGTTGTCCCTTCATCATCGTAACTTTCATCGCCGTCACTCTCGTCGCCCAGCTCGATGGTGCCGTACTTGCGTTCCTCCCTGACGCTGAGCTCCAGGAAGGGCGCCCGACGCACGCGCTTCCGCCGGACTGGGTCTTGATCGCCCCCAGAGCCGTGAAACAGATCTGCAGCCCTTGGACGTTCGCCACGTCGAGAACCGGAACCGGCAGGTGCCTGAGGTGGTCTTGGACCGGGCCCTTGTGCGGCGTCAATTGCCAGCTCGTCCATGTCGGCGTCCACACCACCACTGGGAATGTCGATCCCAGCCATGGCCTTCTTGCGACGTGCGAGCGCCCGGAGCCTAGCTGTATCCGGAAAGGGATCGGCGTAGGAGACTTGCTTTCGAGACGAGCTAGGTGCGGGAGGCTCCCACTCGTGTGCTCCGATGCCGGCATCCGAGGACGATACTGAGTCTTGATCGTTGTAGTCGAGGATGGGGACGGACGCCTCTGCAGGCTGTGGCGCGTCCATTTCGGCCCTCTTCCGAGAGGGTCCTGGAACCGAAGTCGTTGCTTCGGGCTGCTCCAAGGATTGGACATTGGCTTGAATAGTACTCGGTACAGTCTCCGCCACCGCGCCACCTTCAACGCCCTTTTTGCGCTTGCCAAGCATGCTTGCAAGCGCAGCCTGGCGCATCAGTGCCAATGAGTCGCGCTCGGCGTCAAGAACTTGTAAGGACGGACCTTGTCCAGCGTCACTAAGGGATGGGGCTGGTTCCGAAGGCGCGTTCGCGGCTGGTAACGAGTTCATGAACTCGAGAACACTGACGTGCGTCTTCGTCCTGGCATCGCCGCCGCTGCCGTCTTCCCCTTCGCTCATAAATGAGGTCGATGCGCGGGACCCGTCTTGAGATCGAGCCACCGAGTTGGCCTTCCGTGTAGCGCGTCGTCGCGCCGTCTTTGACGTGGCTTGGTCGATTGGAGGAATCGCTGGCGGGCCCGGTTCAGATAGATTGTCTGTCGATACCTGGGCCTCGTCCCCGGTTGCGGAAGTACCAACAAGCACTGCCGAGGACGAGACCTGGCTAGGTTGACTATCTTGAGCGGAGTGCTCGACAGGTCGAACGCTTGTGACTTGGGTGGAAACGATGTCTTTGGCCATGGCCGCTTCTGCGCCGTTCGGACCCGAGTTGGACGGATCACAGCGCATTTCTTGCATGGGTATTTGGCGCGCGTCTTGAGGTGCGACTTCGTCTGCTGAGTGCGCCTCGACAACACTTGCACAGGTCGACATGTCGACGTCGGCGTCCAGCGAAGGCAGGTTCGGAGGCGGGCTCCGACTCGATGCTTGTGGTTGGCTCACTGATGAGGGCAGCTCTGAGCTCGAAGTCGACGCCAGCCTCTGAGCCGCCCTTTCTCGCCTCGCTCTTCGCTCCTTGGTCTTTGACGAGGCAGACGTTGAGGCAGAAGCTTGCTGTTCTGAAGCCGCGAAGGCCGGTCGCGCCGGTAGGCTGGAGGGTAAGGATGTGCTGCCGCTACTGCGCAGCCACGATGGCAGAGGGCGAGAAGGGTCTTCGACTGCCGGTTCGGTGACCTTATAAACGGCGCTCTCGACGTTGGCGTTGGTGTCCGGCCGGACGTAGCCCGGAGGCAGGGGCGGAGGCACCTGGAAGGTGATGCCAGCTCGACGCTGTGCTTCCATCTGGCGCTCAAAGTCACGCTGCCGAGCCTTCTTCTGACCCTTGGTCAGCTTCTGCCCCGGCGCTGGGATGCCTTGAAACGTGCTTGGCGGGTTGGACGCTGCGGTGGGCACCGAGCGTTGAGCTCCTGTGGGCTCGCGTCTTGGGGCAGACGACGATGCTTGCTGGGCTTGAGGAATGTGGCCGTTGCTACTGCTGCCTTGAGCGCGGCCAGCACTGGCTTGGATAGCAGATTGTGAGGACCCAGCTATGGGCCCGACGACGTCGTTGTCGCTGGAGTCGTCTACGACGATGACGTCGGACGAGGGCGCCTCCTCGCGCTGCTTGCGCTTCCTGCCCGTCGGCACCGGCGCGGGCGAGGTGCGCGACGTGGAAGCGCGTGCGCTGCTGCCACTTCTGCTCGTGGTACGCGCGCCTTGCTGCGTGAGCGGACGGCTGGCAGAGGCCCCGTACGCCTGACCCCGTCGCTCCGCGTCGGCGCTGAGGAGGTCGTGCTCGACAAAGGCGATGCCGAGCTGCTGGCAGCACGTGCGCACCAGGCTGGCGTCGATGCCTTCGCGCACGATGCCGGCCGGATTGTACCCGTTGCGGAGGAGGTCCTTCATGAGCTTGAGCGCCTCCTTGAGCGAGCCCGGACCCCCTGGATGGGCGCCAGGAGAGAGAGGGCCGTCAGTGTCCGTACATCACAGCACTCCCTGCCGCGAGCCGCCCGCGCGCTGCCCGCCCACACACTCACATTGCTCTGCGCTCGCCATGCTGGCGCGCAAGGGAACGGTGGGCCCACGGTGAGCTCGAGCTCGAGCTCGCGTGCGGTGGGATGGTGGTCGTCGGGGCTCGACAAGGCGCAGGCAGGCCGCCGCGTGTTCCTCATCTCCATGCGGTGTCGAACCGCCGGCGCTTCCCCAATCGGGCCGAGTTGCCCTCCTTGCTTGACAGCGCACGGTGTCCTACACGTAAGGCGACGACAGGCAGGCAGGCAGGCAGTAGTATGACAGGTAGCTCGATGGAATGAGTGGATGATGGCGAGCAGGGTATAGCAAAGATGACAGCGGAGTGCGCCGTATGGGATCAAGGAGTGGAAAGAGATCAGGCGCAGACGGCCCAGCGATAGAGCCACTCGCCAGCGACGTCGACCATGCGCTCCGTCACCGTGTGGCCGCAGTCGTCCTGGACAAAGATCTTGAGACCGGAGAAGCCAGAGCCAGTGGGCTCGCCTGCGTAGCGTCCCCCCTGAGCCTGTCCTTGGTCCGGCTCGCCGACGACGAGGTTGCGCAGGAAGTCCTCCGCATAGGCTGGCTTGACCAACTTGTCCTGCGCGCCCATGCACACGCAAATCTTCTTGCCCCAGAAGGGGTTCTGAGGCCCAAACGAGCTGTAGTGCGGGTGCTGCGCCGGGTCGACGGCCTTGATCAGGGCTTGGAGACTGTGCGGCACGGCGGGTGGGCCAAAGGGCACAAAGTTGGCCCTGGCGCGATCTTGGAGGAGTTTGGTAAAGTCGGGGCAGCCGATGAAGGGCACTGCTACCGAGATGCGCGGCTCAGCTGAATAGAGGAGGGTCTTCGTCAGCTCCAGCGTCAAGAAAGTGAGAAGGTAGACACTCACAGACGAGCAAGGCCCAGACGCTGTGGCCGCCGAGGCTCTTGCCCGTGCACGCCCATCTTGCCACGACGCGCTCGTCGTGCGGGAAGATGTAGGACGGCAGGAAGTCGATGAGGAAGGACACGTCGCGCGAGGTGCCGTGCACCATGGCGTAGAGGTCCTTGGCATGGTCGGCATTGCCGTCCTTCCAGCCCTTCTGGCCGCGTTCGCTCGTCAAGCGGTGGCCGTGGTTGCGCGCGTCGAAGGAGACGATGACAAACTCGCGCTCGCCGCCCTCGTCGAGGTGGGCGCCGCCGCCGCCGCCGTTGAGCCTGCGCGAGCGTCCGCTGGAAGGGAGGGCGCCCCTGCCCTGGCGCGCGTTGCGGTGCTCCACGAGGGAGTGGTACAGCTGTCGGACGATGGCCTCCTCCTTGACCGCCGTGCCTCCACGCCCGTGCAAGTGGAAGATGACACACACCTCGGGCGGCCGCGCCGCTGTGGAGCGCGAGAGGGCCGGGCTGAGCTCGTCGAGGCCGTAGACGCTGACGGGGAGGCCGCCGACGTCGAACGACTTGGTGCTCAGCGAGGGCGCGTACTTGTGCGATGAGCTCGGGACGGGGTCGACCCTCGCTGGGTGGGGAGTGCCATCAAGGCCACCGCCGCCGCCGCCGCCGCCGTCCTTGCCCCTCTTCTTCTTCTTCTTGCTGCCGAACAGCGGCATCGCAGCGAGGCGCGCGTGCTGGACGCTGGATGAGGTGGCCGTTGGCGGTGAGGAGCCGGCGGCTGGGGGGCCTGGGTGGTGGTGAGGTGATGGTGAGGTCCTGAGGCGAGGGGCGCGTTGCATAGCAGCAGCGACAACAACAACATCACGCGCCGCCCGTGTTGTGGTGGCTGAGCTTCGTCGTCCTCCCCATCACCTCGACGACGACCACCGCCTCGCCATCCATCATCGACCGTACCGACACTCGCGCTCGAACAGCTGCTCAGCCTCGCAAACGCGTCCATCACAGCTGGACGCGACGCGACGCGACGCGAGCTCGACGCGCCCGTTGACAGGGCTGGAGCACCGCCGGCGAGGTCGGCGTCAACAACACCCTCAGCACCGAATCAAAACACGCGTACACATCGGCCATCATCCATCCGGCGATACGCACCACGGACGCCCAAGACAAGCGCTCGCCGAGGCGCATCGCTCCTCGGGCACCGCTTCCAGCGCGTGCCGAGAGCCTGCGGAGCGGGAGCTTCCGGTGAGTCGCTGCTGTCGGGGCCGGGGCGTTGGGTACAGGCAGGTCAATAACCCACCCGCTCTCGACTTCCTTCCTAGGCTCGCGCCGGCCTCAACCAGCCACACGTCGCCCTCGTCACGCTGAACTGTCGATGGCGACCTCAAGCTACACACCTGCTCAAGCCGCTGCCGTGTATCGCGTCAAGCAGGCAAACGGGAACCCATACCTGATTCTCGGTGTCCCCCAAGCGACCACGGACCATGCTGTGCTCAACACGGCCAAGAGGAAGGGCGCGCTCACCCTGCATCCGGACAAGAATCGGCACCCGGACGCGGCTGAGGCCATGAAGCTGTTCAACGAGGCGTTCGAGAAGCTCACATCGCTCCCGCCGGGCCAGACGTGGACGGCGCCACCCGGCCAAGGACAGCCGACTGGGACCTCGTTCAACACGACACATGCTCAGAAGACCAGCTCAACAGCCAAGCCGACATCGGCGCAACCGCCGCCACGTCCCTCGTACAAGGCTCGCTCGGCCGGCTCCAAGTCTGGCCCACAAGCAGGTGCTCACAATCCACGCTCACGAGGTCCCCAAGCCGCATCCAGCTCGTTCCGAGGTCGTTCAGCTTTTAATGACTTCTTCGGACCCAGAACTCCTTTCAGTGCAGCCGGGACGAGCACCCAGCGTGATTGGTTCACGTACGACTACTTCACGAACGCCGGACCATTCGGCGCCGGACCATGGGGAGCACGATGGCAAGGGCCCGGGTTCAGGTCGCAACCTCAGCACGAAGCCGAAGCGGACAACGGCGAAGATGACGACGACGATGGAGATGAAGATGATGACGACGACGATGTCGTGTACACTGGTTCTACTCGGCGTAACAAGACCAAGTCTGCTCGGCCCAACGCTCATCCAGATTGTGACGCCTGTCATCAAGCTCCACAATCCGGAGTGTGGCCGCATCCAATCCTCGCCGAAGTCTTTCTATGTCGCAACTGCCGCAACCTTCCGGACTACGCGACTGTCACCAAGGATGAAGCCATGTCCCAATTCGGTCTCAGCGAGGAGGACTTGCGCGTCTTCGCAGAGTCGCTACCCCAGGGCAGTCAAGCCGTCGCTGGCTGGCAACGCAACGCCCACACCTTACATGGTCACCCGCTGGTCCGCATTTACCTACGCAAGCACATCGTCAAGGTCCAGCGTACCAAAGAGGAGACGCATCGAGAGATGGAGGAACGTTTGAAGGCGCGTCTCAAGGAAGCCGCTCGACGCAAGATGGAACGTCAACACCGGTCTGGCACCAACACTTCGACCCCACCTCAAGATCAAAATGGAGGCATTGAGACCGAAAGGGATCGGCTGAAACGAGAAGCCGACGCGCGAGCCGCTCTCTTCGAACGCGCTCGACTTGCCGAAGAGCAGAGGAGAGCAACTGCTGAGGCGGACATGGCCGAACGCAGGAGACGCGAACAGATGCCGCCTCCCTTCAAGGCGGAGCACCCACAACCTGCGTCTCCAAGCTCGTCCTCGTGGACGCGAGCCAAGCAAGAAGGATCGCGTTCGAAAGCTGCATCTGGGACCGCGTACAGCGAGACGTCGTCCCAGCGCGCTCGTGAGGATAGGGCTCAGACCCGAGCTCGACAAGCTTGGGAAGAGATCGAAGAGATACTCGTGTCCGAGATCAATCGACAACAAGACCAAGCTCGCGACGAGCACGCCGAAAATACATCGCAGAAGCAGAAGCAGGCAGCAGACGAAGCTGCTGCCGCTGAGGTGCGCGAAAGAGCGGCACGAATCCGCAAGATGAGCCCCGGCCAACGACAACGCGATGCGTTTCAACGTCTCAGAAACGATCTCAAGGCACAGCGTGCTGCAGGCACCGCTGCCACAGCATCGAGCTCAAGAGCGCAAACAGCTGGGGGCACTCGCTTCACTTCCAGTCGGGGCAACGGCCAGCGAACAAGTCCATACATCGTTTCCGATGATTCCGATGAGGAGCCGAACAAGTACCAAGAGAGCGACAGCGATAGCGAGCATGACTTCGCCGCGTCTCCTTCGAGGGGGCAGCGGCCTTCACGACCCCCGACGTCAGCTCCTTCATTGGCAGGCGACAGCACTCACGCCTCAAGGCACCGCGCTCACGGGACCTCGTCATTCACGGCCGCTGCCTCGCCCGCCTCCATCATCACGATCAGTGACTCCGATGAAGACTTCAAGATCACATCTTCAAGGACTCCTGGCATGGCTACACGTCTGGGCAAGCAGGCTTCAGCCGAAGAAGTCAGCGATGACGACGATGAATCATTCACCACCGCCCAGGATGCCGCCACTCAACAGCATGACCTTGACAATGCTCACCGACGGCAACCCAATACCACTTATTCGGATACCCAAGATCATGCTACGAAGGAGACGGATGGAGGTGACACGACGCTACGTCAAGAAGATGGTCATCAACCGGTTGGTATCTCGGCACATCTGTCCGACACCAGCATGGAGTCGCTTCACAATGACTCTGCTGACGGGCATACAACGGATCCGGCCGTCCAGGTCGAGTCCGTCAAGGAGCCATCAACACCGGCCAAGGCCAGAGCGAGGCCGACCCTGTTCGAAGGGGAAGCCGACGACCTGTTGTCATTCTCGACGCCGTCAAAGAAGGCCAAGTTGGATCAAGGTCCTTCAGTAGCTCATCCGTCAAGCCCATCCGCTCAGTCGGGTCAACTTCAGGCTGATGATCCGGCGAAGTCAGACCGCAACGAGGCATCACCGGGGCAGGTGAGTCAATGCCTCGGACATCTACCTCTCTTTTCACGACGCTCACGAAGCTCTTGCTCTTGATCACAGCGGGCTGGTAGTCTTCCCGTGGGCGTCCGTCGCGGTCGGGACGCGACTCAAGACCAGGCCGAGCTGCACAACTCTGAACCCGGCCAGGATCCGGTTGGTTCAGGTGTTTTGCACCGAAGCAAGCGGCCCAAGCCCAATCCGTCGGGCGAGGCACCTCTGAAGACGCCCACCAAGCCGTCGTATGAGCTTCATCTGGGCTCTTTGCACATCTCGACCGACTCGGATCCGTTGGGAACGGATCTGGCTCAAAGCCTTCGGATCGATACACGGCCACTCAGCTTCCGGAGCCCACCCGTGAAGAGTTCTTCAACGACGGCACCGCTCCGCGCTCGAAGTGTTGGTGCACGGTCCACCCGGTCACCGTCACGTCGACACGCTCATGCAACCACTCCGACGCGGCATCGAACCGGCACAAGCGCCAGCATTCCGCAACCCTTTGTCGGTCTCTTCGCACCTCTCTCAACCCCAGACGAGCCCAGCGAGCTCGCGGTTCAAGACGTCGAGATGACGCCGGCGGATCTCTGAATCTGCTGGCGATCACTCCCATACTACGTCCTTCGACAACGCTCGGCCCTGTACAGTACAACATCTACCTTTCCACCCACCGGTCAAGTTTTCAACATCACGCAAGAGCAACAACATGTACCAACACAAGGTCCTCCCGCAGCATACACCAAACTCTATCGTCAGCCCCAGCATCTCGACCACGCACGAAGACCTCGACGCTTCGACAATCGACAAGTTTCATCAAGCCTCCTACTTCAGTTACCATCACCTACCTCTTGTGTCCAACACATGGATGCCCATGCCCACTTGCCAGCACGTCCTGGGCCGCCTGCCTAGCCGCCGCACCGTCCGCACTCGCAGTTCGCACAGTAACCTGGCCAGAGAAGGTTCTCGGCCACGTCCCACGGCACAGTCAAGCGCCGTTCTCGTCCGCGCCCACGCACTGTAAACGCCAAACGGGATGGCTTCATGCCCGGACGGCGGATCCCCGAGCGCAGGTGGCCGACGCCAATAATAGGCGGACGGGGGCTTGGGATCGACGATCTGCATGCTGCACGTTGACCTCGTCTCCTTTGTGGACGGAGTCGGGGCCCGTGCACTTGTCGTCACACCGCCCGGGTCAAGACTCCAGAGTCCAGACTCAAGAGTCGAGGCAGCTCAAGGTTCATCGCATCATCGTCGTCCGCGGCATGGCATGGATCAGCGACGGCCGAGGCAGGGGGTGCCTGTGCGCTCATCGGCTGTGCGTACCCAAGGCTCCAGCGATGAAGGGCCCCCTCAATGGGTGCGAAGTGCGACGCGTTACGCGCACGGGTGCCGACGTGGTCTGCTGGCTGACATGAGCCGCATGAAGCTCGGTGAGTGCCCAGCGATCCATCGGGCCAAAAAGAGTGGGTGGTGGTGAGCTGACGCATTCGATGATGTGCCAAGCAGTAGCGCGAAATGGCAGCCTACGAGCTGTGCCACACCGTTCAGCATGCAGCTTGCAGCACCAGTCAGAGACCTTCCAAGTGGGCTTCCCAATCCGGGGCTCCTTTGTGCCGCCGCCGCCCGCCGCCGCCCATGCACCGGCTACCTCAGCCATGGGAAAGGATCGCCAAGGCCAAGTGGACTCATTTTGCGAATAAGGCCAAGTCGAGGCTCGAGCCTGGAGTCAGCCAGTCGCCCAGCCTGCCGCCGAGCTCAAGCACGAAGGTCGGCGACGAGCTAACGACGGCCCCGGCTGGGCCTAGCTTCTACCGGCCAGCAGGGGCGCCTGCGTGCCGTGGGTGACCTGAATCAGCAATGTCATCATTCCGATGCCGCAGAGCGAAACGCTCGAAGCACGAAGCAGCAGCAAGCCAGCAAGCAAGTGCCGACACCTCTGGCGGACGACGAAGCGTGGATCTCTTGACCCCATTGTGTCATGCCGGCCGACTCGCCATCGGTTGGCGCGCCGTGGCACGACGGTGAAGGTCACCACCCTCTTGCCCTGCCGCCGCCTGACCCCAAGTGCCGATCCGGGGGCTTCAACCGTTCAACGTCGTCCCCTCGTACTCTGCCCAACGCAGCACACCACCACCGGCCCCCCAAGTCCGTGGCCAGAAGGCAGTGCAGCGTTCATCCCATGCGGAGGGGACAGCAACGCTGGGCAGACGCTCAGCGCCCATTGTGTCAGCCAGCTGTCAACGACAGAACGGGCACGGTCCATCCTGGATGTCACCATTGGCGCTCTCTTGGCACAAGGCTACAGGGAGCGTTGATGCCGCTGTCCATGACAACATCATACATCCCCTCAACGCTTCTTGCTGACCATCTTCCTCCGCTCCGTCTGCGTTCTGGACAGACGCGTGCCGTCCTGGATGTCGTTGTTGTTCCGGTATGTGTGTCCTTCGAGACGGATCGATGCGTTGGGATGCTGAACCGTTCATAAGCCGACCCAACCCTTCTCCACCTTTACCCTCCTCCAGCTCCCTCCTCCTCATCACTGGCTTGCCCTCGTCTTCACTTCTGTGAACATCCTCTCCCACCTTCCAACAGACTACCGCCCACCGCCGTCATGAAGCTCACGCTCGCCTCCGTCTCCGCCGCCATCCTCCTCGGCGCGCCTGCCACCCTCGCCCAGGGTGTCAACGTGACCGAGTACGCGAACGGCCTGCTCAGTGCCCTCAACGCCAACGGCCTCACCGCCCTCTCCGGTCTCGCGGCGCGCGTCAACAACCGCATCACGCCCGTTCTTGAGGCCAACATCAACCGCAACCTCACCGTCGTCGCACCCACCAACGCCGCCATCAACGCGTTGGGCAACAACCTGTCGGACGACGACATCTTCAACCTGATCGCGTACCACGTCTTCAACGGCACGTACAGCCAGAACCAGAGCGACCCCGTCGCCATCGTCCCGACCGGTCTCACCAACGAGACCCTCGTCAAGCTCCCCTCGGGTCGCCCCCAGGTTGCCGTCATCACCAAGTACGCCAACGGCACCACCTACATCAAGGAGCCTCTCAAGAACGTCACCTTTGTGCAGGCTGCCGCGGCCGGCGTGCAGTACCGCAACCTGCTCGTCCGTCCCATCAACTCGGCCTTGACGATCCCCGGCAACTTGACCGCGCTCGTCCAGCGCGCCGGTCTGTCCCAGCTCGCCCAGTCTCTGCAGACGACTGACCTCCTCGAGCCCCTTGAGAACGCGACGACGGGCCTGACCATCTTTGCGCCGACCAACGCCGCCTTCCAGGCCATCCAGGAGGCCGCCTCGCAACTGAACACGACCCAGCTCTCCGCCGTGCTCTCGCAGCACGTCCTGAACGGCACCGTCGCGTACTCGACCCTGATCCCGGACTCGGCCGTCAACGCGGCCGGCCAGACGCTCCGCTTCACCAAGAACGACACGGGCGTGTTTGTCCAACTGGCCAACTCGACGGCCAAGGTGACCCAGCCCAACGTCCTCTTCCGCGGCGGTGTCGTGCACGTGATCGACACGGTGCTCGTGGACACGGCTACCAACCCCACCGCGGCCAACGACGCCGCCACCTCGGCGGCGACCTCGGGCCCGACCCCGACGCCCAGCGGCGGCTCCAACGGCGGCAACACCAACACGGGCGCGGCCGCCCCCGGTGCCAAGGTCGGCGCGGGTCTGCTCGGCCTCACCCTCGTCGCCTCGGCCGCGTTTGTCCTCCTTTGAAGATGACACACTAGCCGAAGACAACCCAACCACGAACGCTCAGGCCCCCCCAGGCTTCCTAGATACCAGATCCTACCGAACTCACCATCATCACCACGCCCACCCTCCCCAATCATCATCTCCTTTGCTGGATTGCTTTGCCCTCCGTCCGCCGACGTCCACCTTTGATGCACGGCCCTGCACGCCGACCACGAACACGCACTCGGGGCATACCTGACGCGTCGGGTTCGGTGGCGATGGGGGGTCCTGTAAACAATACCTTGGAAATGAATCAGCACGCACCTGTGAATGGAACACTGTTGTTGTGACCTTTCCTCTTGCCTCCTTGCTTCCTGGGCGCGTGAAGATGGCATGAAGATGCTATTGCTTGTGTCACACTTCAGAGCTTGATACCCATCCACATTGTCGCGATGCCAAAGGTGAGGTCCTCCCACGCGCCACGGACGTCGTCGTCGTTGTGGTACGTGCCACGCGGTCCGTCGAAGTCTCGTCGTTGCGCGACGCCGAGCCGTTGGGCGGCGCGTTCGACCTCGCGAAGGGCCGCGTTGCCCGCTCCTCCTGCTCCTGCACCACCGAGGTTGAGCCCACCACCGCCTGACCGACTCATGGGCCCAAAGCCCAACGCAGCCGCGGCCGGCGAGCCGGGCAGCTCAAAGCCCGCCTGTCGGACCATGCGTGCGAACTGGGCCTGGGTGGGGAAGCGCTCGATGGACTCGATGAGGTATTGGTACGAGGCGCGGTCGCCTGCTAGGATGTGGCCTAGGGAGGGGATGAAGGTGAAGGAGTAGCGGCGGTAGATTCTGAGGGACGTGCGGTGGTCAGTGGGGCTAATCGTCATCAAGGCAAATAGAGACGACTCACTCGGCAAGGAGGGGAATGGTGACCTTGCCAAACTCCAAGCAGGCAAAGACGCCGCCCGGCTTGAGGACGCGGTGGGCCTGTGCGAGGACGCGGTCGATGTGGGTGCAGTTGCGAATGCCAAAGGCGATGGTGTACAAGTCGACCGAGTTGTCTGGGATGGGCTTGCTCTCGAGCGGGGGGATGCGGTACGATGCGGGCGCGAGGGGCACGTCCATGGCGCCGTCGAGCATCTCGGCGTTGCCGAGCCGGAGCTCGATCTGGGGCGTGTTCCAGTACATGGTCTTTTTGAAGCGTCGCTGTCCCTCCCAGAGCATCTTGGGGTTGATGTCGAGCATGGTCACCTTGATCTCGCGGTCGGCGTGCCGTTCGCGGGCATGGTCGAGGATGCGGAGGGCAATGTCGCCTGTGCCGCCTGCGACGTCGAGGCAGTGGATGCCGCTGCGGGGGTCGAGGGTGTTGACAAAGTGCGTCTTCCAGAGACGGTGGATGCCGAGGGACATGGCGTCGTTCATGAGGTCGTATGAGGATGCGACGGAGGAGAAGACGCCTCCGACTGTTGAGAGAAGGATCGTGTCAGCTAAGCAGATGAAGGCAGGGGGTGATGGGCCGTGCTCACCCAGGCTCTCCTTGTCCTCCTCTGCGACGTCCCTGAAGCCAAAGTGGGTTGTCCGTGCGCCGGCTGTGCTTGACGCTGCCGAGGCAGACTCGTCCCTCCTTGGCGATGGCGATGAGGACGACGATGTTCTTGATGGCCGGCTGGTTGAGAAGCATCGCCGTGCGGATGTGGCAGCGACGCAACGCGGTGGCAAGGCGCGCTGAGCTCTTGGCTGCGACGATGGCAGCGTCCTCCCTGCGCGTCTTGCCAGCGCGCCCGAGGCGACGACGGCACGCAGCGACGGCGGCGACGACATGTTGGCGGTGGGAAGCGACGGCGAGGACAGCGCCGTGGTCGACGTCGAGCAGGACGAGGACGAGGAGGGGGAGGGGGAGGACGGGGTGGACGATGGCTCATTCCCTGCTTACGTACACGTTGCGCAGTGTCTGCCCCCGGCTCATCTGAGGGCGGCGTCACTCGCATCGAGTGAGCTGCCTGCTTCCTTGTCCCTTTGTCGAGTCAGCGCCGCTATCGGCCTTACGACCACCACCACCTCGTCGTCGTCGTCCACGGTGGACAGCATCGCCAACACGACGCACGGCATCGAGCCAACGAGCTACACGCGACTGGTGAGTGTCACGTGTATCGCCTTCCCCCTCCGCCTTGTCCCTTGCTAGTTGCCATGCTCGCCCACGCCCACGCGGCGACGGGACCGGCAACGGCCACCTCATCGCGGCGACCCCACGGCGGGCGGGCGATGATAAGGCGATGGGCAGCAGTGCCGTGCTGGCGATGAGCTGCGGACGGACAGCGAAGACGACGACGGCGACGATGTGGTGCCGAGTGCTTACCCTGCTCTCTCCGCCGGGGCCAGGAATGCTCGCCTTGATAAGTCGACGGCGCTGCGGTGCGGGCTTCCGTCGTGGCTTCTGCGTCGTCCCTCGCTGACCTCGTCTTCGTCGCGTCTCTCTGCCTGCCAGCTGCTTCCATCGCAAGCGTCTCCCACCACAGCGCGACGCCGCGGCTCGCTCTGTGCACCATGTCCACCGCGCCAGGCGCGTCGTCGTCCGCGTCGTCCTCGTCGAGGTACCAAAAGGTGCTCACGCCAGACTCCATCAACCCACACGTCCGGCACGTCGAATACGCAGTCCGCGGCGAGATCTCCAACCGTGCCAACCACTACGCCGACATTCTCGCCGGCAACGACGAGGGCAAGAAGAAGGAACTCGCCTTTGACAGCGTCGTCACCGCCAACATCGGCAACCCACAGCAGCAGCCCTTCCTCGCTCAAAAGCCCATCACCTTCTGGAGGCAGGCGAGTGCACCAGTATGCTCAGCGCTTCTCCTTTGGCAACGCGTCTGATGCTCGCTTTGAAATGTTGTGACAGATCGCCGCGCTGACAGAGTACCCGGCCCTCTTGGAAGACGGCACCCTGCCACGCGAGATTCGCAACAAGATCTTCCCCGAGGATGTCCAAGATCGCGCACGCCACCTCCTCGAGGACCTGGGCAGCGTCGGCGCCTACTCCCACAGCAAGGGCGCCATCACGATCCGCAGACACGTCGCCGAGTTTATCGAGGGTACGTTCATCGTCCGATCATCGCCTTATCTCTATCATCGTAAAGCTGACCTTGTCCCCAACACACAGAACGAGACGGCTTTCCTTCCGATCCAGAGCTCATCTACCTCACCTCGGGCGCGTCGGGCGGCGTGGCACTGCTTATGCAAGTCCTCGTCGCAGGCCCATCGACGGGCGTGTTGATCCCAATCCCGCAATATCCCCTCTACTCGGCGACGCTCTCCCTCTACAATGCGCATCAAGTCGAATACACGCTCGACGAGAAGAACGACTGGGAGCTCGACGTCGACGCGATGGCCAAGGCGGTGGACGAGGCAAGGTCAAGAGATGTCGACGTTCGTGCCGTGGTCGTCATCAACCCGGGCAACCCGACGGGCAGCTGTCTGTCGGAGGACAACATTCGCGACGTGCTCCGGATGGCATACGAGAAGCGACTCGTCGTCCTGGCCGACGAGGTGTACCAGGTCAACGTGTACCAACCGTTGAAGCGGCCGTTCCACAGTTTCAAGAAGGTGCTCCGGAGCTTTGCCAAGTCTGACAAGGCCGAGGAACGAAGCCTGGCCGACGCAGTCGAGCTGGTCAGCTTCCACTCCATCTCCAAGGGCGTTTCAGGCGAATGTGGTCGGCGAGGCGGCTACCTCGAGCTGTGCAACGTCGATGCCGATGTCGAGGCCGAGCTGTACAAGCTGGCGTCGGTGAGCCTGTGCTCGTCGGTGCAAGGCCAGATCGGGATCGACCTCCTGGTGCGTCCGCCGCGCGAGGGCGAGCCGAGCTACGCGCTGTGGAAGGAGGAGACGGAGGGCATCTACGAGACGCTCAAGGCGCGGTCGGAGCAGATGCAGGCCAAGTTCAACGAGCTGCCTGGGGTGGTGTGCAACGAGGCGCAGGGTGCGCTGTACCTGTTCCCGCAGCTGCGGCTTCCCCAAGGCGCGGTCGAGGCGGCCAAGAAGGCGGGCAAGAAGGTGGATGAGTTCTACTGCCTTGCGATGCTGGATGCGACGGGCATCTGTGTCGTCCCTGGCTCTGGGTTTGGACGGCAGCCCGAGCCTGCGCCCGTGTCCAATGACAACGACGCCAAGGATCAGAAGACGGGCGACGAGGTGCTGTGCTTCTTCCGGACGACTACGCTGGCCAAGGAGACGGACGCCTTCCTGGAGCGGTATGGCAAGTTCCACCGCGACTTCCTGTCGAAGTATGGCGGGCTGGCGTCGTCGTGAGCCTCTCCCTCCGTCACACCTCGTATTCGTACTCCCAGGCTTCTATTCTCCCTTAAGCGCGCGTAGTTATGCTCCTTCCCATGTTGCACGCTGGTCGATAATCCATGGTTACTGTGTGCTCGTGGTCGACCCGACTACAGCACGCGATGCGAGTTACACGGCTCGCATATTGGCACGGCCCACCTGCACCTGCACCTCATCCTCCTCCTCGTCATCGTCGACCTCGAGCACAGCGACGACGACGACGACGACGATGTCCAACGACTGAGCAAGGCAACCATTGTGTCGACTGGCCCACCCGCAGCCTCGAGCGGACGGCGCCCCTGTCTCGAGTCCGTGTTGACTCGCTCGCGCGGTGACCGTTTTAGCACCTCGCCATACCCTCGGCCCTCTCCCTCGACATACCCACGCACCACGCACGCACCTTCTCCCAACGAGGGGCGGCAGGCAGGACGGGGCGCAGGGCACGGTTCGTCTCGGGCGGGTAACGCAACGCAACGCAGCGCGCGACGGCTGGCTGTGGAAGCGGCCAAGGCGGAGACGGAGACGAGGAGGGTAACGGGACAACAACACTAGGAGTACAAGAAGGAGGGCTCGACACGATGGCCGACCCTTTGCACGCAGTCTCCTCGTACGCCCTGGCAGGGCCCTCCTCATCCTCCTCCTCATCCTCTGCCTCCTCGTCGTCGACCTCGCCGCCGCCCTCAGGACAGCATCCCCATATCCGCTTCCAGGACGAGGTCCAGCACACGCACCACCACCAGCCAGCACCCACGCTCACCGGCCCACTCATCGACATCGACGAGCACCCAGACGAGCAAGGAGAGTCACGAGGACGAGGACGAGCAGCAGCAGCAGCGGCGTATCCAGAAGGAGTCGCAAGAGCGGGCACGTCCACACACGCCATGCGCGATCAGCCATCCTACGGCGCCACCCTCTCCCCCTCCCCACGGAGGACAGCCGAGTCGAGCTCACGCACCCACTCGCCCGCCGGCGCACTCTCGCCCTTGAGAAGGGGGTCCAAGACGGCTGAGAGCAGTGACGGGTCCAAGCGCTTCAGCTTGGGACCGGAGAGGGTCGACTTGCCTTCGGGCTCATCCGTGCCTCAGCACCTTGGGGCGCCCTTAGCAGGCCCGTCTTCGTCGTCGTCATCGCCTTCGTCGCCTCCCTCTCCATCACTACAAGGCGGCGGGCAGCCTCGGCCGCGAGGACGCGCCTTCTCTTTCAAGAAGAGGGCCCCGTCCTTTGGCGCCATGTCCTCCTCCGCCCATCATCCCCATGCGCTTGGGGCCCAGGCTCGCAGGGCCAGTGGACCGCCCAGGTGGCTCCATCGTGCCTCCTTTGGGCTCATTGGCTCGCGCGAGGATGGAAGTGCCCCCTCTCACGCGCTCAGTGCAGAGGGTGGGATTGGAGGCGGTGGTTCGCCCTCTGGCCGTGGACAAGGCGGCGCGAGGAGTCGATGGCGCGACTTGCGTAGGAGTAAGACGCTTTCCCTTCATCAAGGTGGGACTCAGCAAGGAGGACGAGAAGATGATGGGTCGGGCGCCGGCGCGCCCCTCTCGCCTCTCAACCCAGACGCCTACCCCGACGACGGGTACGGCTACGGCCACGCCGACGACGACCTCTACACGACCGACTCCAAGCCTCGCATCCCGCCCATGCTCCCCTCCACCCGGCCCGACCCCGACTCGAACCCGATCCCGACGCTGCCCTTCTTCGTGCTCTGCGTCATGATCTTTGGCGAGTTCTCGAGCGCGGGTGTGGCGGGCCCGTTCTTGTTCTTTATGATCAACGGGTTTGGCGTCGGGGATAAGGCCGAGGTGGGCTTCTGGGCTGGTATCGTCTGTGAGTCCTTCTTCTCTCGATTGGTGACGATGGCAGAGCGGACGCTGATCGTCATGCCTCCCCACAGCCGCCGTCTTCTTCTTTGCCCAGTTCCTCACCTCGATGCTCTGGGCGAGCGTGGCCAACCGGCACGGACGACGCGTCGTCCTCTTCGTCGCGCTCACCGGCAACTGCACCGCCACCATCCTTTTTGGCACGTGTACCAACCTCCGCATGGCCATCGCGGTCCGTCTCACGCAGGGTCTGTTCAATGGCGCCGTGGGCGTGGCCAAGGGCGCCGTTCGGGACCTCACCGATTCGACCAACGAGGCGCGCGCGTACGGGACCATGGGCTTCTGGTGAGCTTGTCATCATGTTGCCATCGATGACTGTCGCTGACCCCGTCTTGCTTTCTTGCCTACAGGTGGGGCATGGGCGGCATCATCGGTCCCATCCTCGGCGGCCTCCTCGAGCATCCCGTCGAAAAGTACCCAGCCGTGTTCGGCACCTCGGCCCTGCTCAAGAAGTACCCGTACCTCCTCCCCTGTCTCGTCGTCGCCTGCTCGACGGGCCTCGGCGCGGTGCTCAGCCTCTTCCTGGGGCGCGATGGTGGGCCGAGGTCGGGGGCGATTGCCCTACCTGAGAAGGATACGGAGCGCGCACCGGTCGGAGGGGTGGGCAATGCGGCTGTTCGTAAGGCGGCTGCCAACGTGTCTAGCTTGGGCCGAGGGGCGGGTAAGCGGATCAGCGGGTACCTCTTCCATCGGGGTGGGCCTGGCGCTGGTGCCGGTGGCGGCGTCGGGGCTGTGGCTTCTTCCTCAACTGCGCTTGGGGCCGATGGAGGCGAGGGCGAGCCGGAGGCTGCGGGCAACATTATCTTGGAGAGGACGGCGCATGGCAAGGACGTTCCGCGAACTTTTGCGCAGCAAGGGGACTGGGACACGGGCGGTGAGAGCTTTTCTGGCGCCACGATTCGTTCTTCTGCTAACGATCACTTATACTTTCGATGGTGGTTACAGGACCTCCGTCGCCCACGGCAAGCGATGTGACCATCACGACGCGACGCACACTCCCGACGATGGACTCGGGCTTCGACAACCGCAGCATCGTCTCGCGGGCCTTGTCGCGCACCTCGGCTAGGCGCCAGAGCGTGTTTGGCGGGGGTTCGGCGTATGGGTACGGCAGGCGCGCGTCGAGGTCGTCGCAGCTTGCTAGTCATCATCAGCATCAGCAGCAACAGCAAGGCGGCCATCGGCTCGGGCCTGCATCTGCCCGTCGGGACTCTTCCATCACTCCGATTGGTGCTCACGGCGGAGGCGCCCGCGCGAGCGTGTACGCGCCCGACTTTGAAGATGTGGGCGGCGCCGGTCAGTCAGGCCTGAGCTTTGCACAGCGCTTCCTCCTCGCCAACGATGATGCGGTGCTGAGCCTCACCGATCTGTGGGTCGCGGCTGCGATTGGGGAGGAGGGCGGGGTGCAGGGCTTGGATGAGGATCCGTTTTGGGATGAGGAGGATGAGGAGTATGATGAGGAAGGGGACTTTGATGGGGTGGATGGATATACGGACGACGGGGAGGGGGGTGAGGAGGGGTTGGATGGGGACGGCACGCGTCTCCTTGGCGATGACGACGATGAGGATGAAGGGACAGCCCACGGCAGCGGCAGCATCGACCCCTCTCGGTCCTTCCGACAGGCCCTCGGCACACCCAACGAAGACTCGCCTTTACTCGCCCGTCGACCCCTCGCGCCTGCCCACTTTGCGAATCGCAAGCTCTCGATGGCGGGACGGTCGGACGTCGGCGGCGGCGGTGGAGCGGCGTCGAATAGTGCCTTTTCGTCAGGCACGGTGCGGAGTCATGCGACGACGGCGGCTCGAGCTGGTGGTGTTGGTGGAGGCGGTCCCAGACGGCCGAGTCGCGGTGGGCCCTCTCGAAGAGGTCGGTCCAACTCGAGCTCGACGGCTGGGGCGGGGGCGGGGCCACATCTACCCCTCCTGTACGCCCAGGCCGGCGTCGAGCTCCCGCGCGGCTTTGGGCCCTCGCCCACCTTTGCCCACGATGGCGGCGGCGGGGGCGGGGTGGCGTCGAACAGCTACTTCCCCGCCGTGTCGTCAACGGACTCGGCGGGCGGGGGCAGTCACGAAGCTGGGCTCGGCGGCATGAGTGGGAGCTCGAGCTTTGAGCCTGCGCTGGCGGACATTCCCGAGTCGTCGCACGCTATCAAGAAGGGTGGTCAAAGTGGCGGTGGGGCTCCTTCGCTGGCTACGCTCCGTGATGGTGCGGCTACGTCTGCGTTTAGCAGTCGAGGAGTTGGAGGCGGGGCGGGCGCGTCGGCCATCAGCGGCGGTGTCGGCGGCGGCGTCGGGCCTCCCCAATCGGTGTGGGCGCTGCTCCCGCTTGCGATCGTGGTGCAGTACGGGGTGATGAGCTGGCACGCGTCCATGTTTGACCAAGTCTTCATGGCGTTCCTCGTCACGGACGTGCCGTCGGGCGGGCTCGGCCTGACGGCGGCGCACTTTGCCGAGCTGATTGCTGGTGAGTTTGGGACTCTTCTTCATGCAGTGGGCGTGGTGAGCTGACGACTGGTTGTGATGTCCACAGTGATGGCTATTGGCCAGATGTACTTTCAGTTCCGGTTCTACCCCAACGTGGGCCCGCCCCGGGGCAAGTACACGCACCTGGCCATGCTGCGGATGGGCCTGGCGCTCTACCTGCCGATCTACACGACGTTCCCGCTGCTACGTCGGCTGCTGAGCTCGACGGATGTGACGGTCATGTCGGGCATGATCGTGGTGGCGGGTGTGCGGCTGATGGCCAACGTGACCGCCTTTACGGCCTGCACCGTGTGTGAGTAGTACTCGTCCTGGGGGGCCTGGGCACGACTTGCTGAACCGCGTCCTCTTTGCTCTGATGACAGTGATGAATGCCATGACGCCGCCGCACCTCGTTCCGCTCACGAATGGGCTGGCGCAGACGATCAGCAGTCTAATGCGCTGCATTGGGCCCATCGTTGGAGGTCAGTCCTTTCTCTCTTCCCTCCCTACAGGGACTGACCAGCCTCTCTGTCTCCCCTCCCACCCAGGCATCGTGTGGGCGCACTCGATTGAGGGCGGGCCCGACGCGCGTCCGTGGCCGTTCAACTTCCATCTGGGTGTGAGTGTGTCGATCTCGCCTCCTTCTTACCCGATGGACGGCTGACTTCTCTCTCACACACGTACACAGTTCTGGGTCGTCGGCCTCGTCGGCTTTGCGGGCTTCTTGCACTCGCTCACCATTCGCTGAAGAGTGGGCTTCTCTTGCCAGAGAGATGTATAGTATCCTCGTAGTATCATCGTAATGACCATGTACCATCATCCATCGTGCTTAGTCAGCGGAACTCGCGGCAGGGGACATCGGGTGTCTCGAGCATGGTGAATGGGCACCTTCCTTTGGGGGCTGTCCATCACGACGACCATCACCATCACCAGCAAGACGAGGAGAGGGCATCCACCCCATCGCGCAAGCGCCATGGCCGATACAGACGAGATGGACGACGTGTCAATGGCAGCCGCCGCCGTCGACCCGCCGTCGTCGACAGCCGCGGCGAGGGGCAGCAAGAAGAAGAAGACAACGATGACGACGACGGATGACAGCAGCAACAGCAGGAACCGGGCCTCGTACCGCGCAGGGATCCGCATCGTCCATGGCCATTTGGTGGGGCTCGATCGAACGGACGACAGGCACTGGCTGCAACTGGACCAGCTCGAGTCGGCATACGACGAGGCCAGCCAGCACATCGTCCTCACCGAGGCAGAATGGCAGCGGTATCTCGGTGTCCACCTCCTGCGCCGTCTCCGTCTCAATCGACCCCTGCGCAGTGAAGAACTCAAGGAGACACTCGATCTCCACTACCGGGCCACCAGGGAGTCGGTCGGGGTGCCGCTCAGCCTCATCGCAGCGTACATGTCGCTCCTCCTCGTCGTCCACGGCCAGAGCCACGGCATCGCCGCCTTGACGTCCTCGGCACAACTGCTCGACGGAGACGACAGCGCCGGCGGTGTGACCATGTACGACCCGCTCGAGCCGTGGACACGCGTGACAGGGCCACCTCTGCTGTACGCTGTGCCAGGAGCATACGCGCCCGAAGGCATCCTCCCACTTCTGCCCCCGGCCAACACGGACGCGGCCGCTGCCATCGCCAATGACATGGCCAGCGAAGACAGCGTCCGTAACGCGTTGCGCGATGCTCACTCTCGGTGCAGCCGGCACTTCACCCAGGTACGTGTCTAGCATGAGTGTGCGACCTTGGCACCTGGCTGATACCAAAGTCATGTCCGCACAGAGTCACAAGATTTGGAATCTCTACAAGAACTTTGAGCTCGCCCATCTCCAGGTGAGTGTCTACAGCAGACATACCAGGTACTCTGAGCACTGATTGTATGAACCTTGACGCTGTTGACAGAGACTGTCCGAGCCGGAGCGCTCAAAGAGGGCAACGAACGAGTGCCTGCAATTGTACCTCGCAAGACTCAAGGTGCCTCATCAGAGTCAGTACTCATCGTCTTGACTCACTCTTGCGTCGCACCAGAGCCTACACGCTAACACGATCGGCTACCATCCACAGAGCTCGACCAGACATTCCAACAACTGTCCAACTTCGTCAGTACAAGACTGCCTGCAAGCGAGTACGAGGCCACCATGGCCAGCGCAAACAAGACGTACGCGGCCACGCTGGCCAGCTCATCCGCCGTCTCGAGCTACGAAGACGCGCTCCTAGGTGCCAGTGGAACCTACTACTCGGGATCAGGAAGCGCCTGGTCCAAGTACATTAGCGCCTACACCGAGGGCCGCTCCTCACGGGGCAAGCAAAGACATGGCAACGCCGGCGGGCCTCCCACCGTGGATGCAGACGACGAAGACGCGGCCGTCTCCCTCTTCGAGCGCTGTTTGTCCCTCTTTGGACTGCCACTCTCCACCGTCGAGCAAGAGCTTATCACGGTGCCTCCAGACGCAACGTACGATTCGGAGCGCAAGAAACGAGACAAGGCAATGTCGTGGCAGGACCGGGCGCAGCGGGATGACCAGGATGCAGCACGGTGGGCGCAAGCGGAGAGCTTGTGGGAGGATTTTGCTAGCTTCTTGGTGAGTGCCATGGACACAGTAGCATGTGCCGGTCGATTACGCTGACCCTTTCCTCCGTTCATTCATCAGTCCAATGCCGACCAAAGCTTTCGGCCGCTACTTAGCGAGACTTGGGACAAGACCATGCGTGCGCTACCTGGCTCGGGCCTGCTTATTACACAGCACATGCGATCGCTGGCTGCGCTTCGGGCGCCCAAGACGAACGTTGAAGCCCTCTTCAACGAAGCGATCGCCTCAGGGCAGTGCGCCGAACGCGGCACGGAAAACTTGGTCAAGCTCCTCGTCGGGAGAGTGGACATCGAGCGCGAATACGCAGCCGTCGCGGTGCTCGAGGCGATGCGGGCACAACGCGGAGACGAAGAGACGGATCAAGGCACCGAGTTGGACATAGCCACCGCCCATGCGGAGGTGGCCTCGTCCGAAACGCACTGGGCTGAGGTGTACGCCATCCTCGAGTACGTGCTCTCCATACTCGACAACCACGTCGCGTCCGGTCGTGCCAAGCAACAGCAGCAGCCGGGCAAGGGCCACAAACGGACGGTCGACTTCCCAGATCCGAAACGAGCGCCCGATGGCGAGCTCACCCTGCAGCGGTACATGACGGCCTGGGCGGAGCGTCTGGGCGAGGCAGGCTCGGCGCTCGTCGAGCCGATGTGGGCAAACGCGCTCGACGTGCAAGGTGGGATTCATATCCGGGTGTGGCACGAGGCGGCCAAGTTTTACGCGCGGGCTGGGAATGCGCGGCGTGCGCGAGAGCTGTACAAGCAGGCGTCCGCGAGGCGGTTTCCTACGCGCGCGTCGGGTGGTGCGGCTGCTGCTAGCGGCGGAGCTGGTGGCGCTGGTGGAGGAGCGACGGACGGGATGCAAGCGCTCATCCAGGCCAAGACGGCCTTGTTGCACGACTGGGTCTCGTTCGAGCACTCGTACGGGTCTGCGAGCGACGTACAGCATGCGATGGCCAGGTCCAAGGCGGAGACGGCCAAGCTGTGGGACGCGTATGTGAGTACCTTTGAATCTCACTTTGCTTACAAGCACTGGTTGCTGACCATCACCCTTGCGCAGTACCAACGCTATGCCTCGGAGGCACAAGCCTACGCCGAGCAAGCTGGTACCTCGGCCGCTGCTGAGGCCAGCCAAGCGATGCAAGATGCAGACATGTCGACCTCGGCCGCTCCCACTCATCAAGCTGAAGCGTCGGCCATCGAAACTCCTCAGAAGCAGAGCACGGGCAAGCGCAAGGCTGTCGATGACGACGATGCTGAGGACGATGATGGCGGCGGCGCCGACACGAGCGTCCACGGTGCTGGTCTTATCAGTCCTTCTACTGAGAGTGGCAAACGGGTACGCTCGGTACAAGCTAGCGGCGACTCGGGCGCTCACAAGCGGTGAGTCCTCACCATTCCGTGTGCTTGTTTGTATCTTCGACTGACATATCCTACGGCCTTTGACTTGGAAGGGACCGGGAGCACTCTTCCGTCGTGGTGGGCAACCTCCCGCCAGATGCAACTCAAGACGAGGTCCGCGCCTTGTTCAGTCGATGTGGCCGCATCGAGAATTTGACCGGCCCATCTGTGCTCGCGGACGGACAAGCGGCCGCCCTCGTCGAGTTTGCAGAGGCGACATCGGTGACGAGTGCGCTCACGCGCAACGGCCGACCGCTCCGCGACGACAGCGCCGACGAGATCAGCGTCGCGCTCGGACACGAATGCACCCTCTACGTGACCAACTTTCCCGAGAGCATGACGGATGCCGAGCTCCGGGCGCGCTTCAGCGCATACGGCGCCATCCTCGACGTGCGTTGGCCAAGCAAGAAGTTTGCCGAGAAGCGCCGGTTCGCGTACGTCCAGTATGCGCAGCCGTCGTCGGCGCGCGCCGCGCTGGTGGAGAACGGGCTCAAGCTGTCCGAGAATACCAAGTTGCTCGTCGCGCTCTCGGACCCGGACAGGCGCAAAAAGCGCTCCGATGCCGATGCCAACTTGCGCGAGCTGTACGTCGTCGGCCTGCCTCGCGCTTCGACGGTGCTGGAGGAGGTGCGGGCGCTCTTTGAGCGGTATGGCCGCGTTGACGACGTTCGGATCCCGCCTCTCAAGAAGGGCAAGGACGGCGGCGGCGGCGGGCTCATCCAAGGCGTAGCTTTCATCGACATGCATACCGACCTCGACGCCCAGCGTGCAATGCGCGAGTTGAACAGCACAACCTATCGAGGACGCGTACTGAGCGTCACTCTCGCTGCGCCGCGCGGTGCGGGCCACGTCCGTCCCACGCCTGCGCATGTGCCTCACGAGCGTGGAGCAGGTGGGGAGGCCAAGGCCAGGAGTGTCATCGTGCGTGGGCTGCCGCTCGAGGCACAGGAGGGCCTGATTCAGCAAGTGTTGGAGACGGCGCTTGGTACGCCTGGTGGCGGCAGCGTCAAGCGCGTCGATTGGACGCCTGGCGACCCAGGACGCGGGATTGCAAGGGTCGAACTCAAGGATGCTGCGGTATGTTCTCACTCCCTGACTCGATCCTGCTCTGCTCTGCTTCCTTGGCATGATCTGACGCCTTCCCTTCACACACACAGGTGGCTGGCAAACTCCTCCTCCTCCAAGGCGTGAGCTACGATGAGTCCCACCCGCTCACCATCACGCCCGCAGGCGCCAAAGGCGGCGCAGCGGAGCCCCTGCCACGCAACAAGGCGGCCGCTTCGTCAAGTGCTGGCGGAAGTGGCAGCTCGGAAGGTCCTAGCTCAAGCTCGGGTCCAGCCTTGCTCGTGCCGCGGGCTGCTCGCGGCGCGGGCGGCGGACCAGGACGAGGACGGGGCCGCGGCGGACTGGGCTTTGTCAGGCCCCCGGCGGCGCCTCCATCTCAGCAGCCAGTCCAGCCTGCTGCCGGCGACTCGATGGATGTCGACGCGCCGGCTTCTTCGTCTGCGTCTGCGTCTGCGTCTGTCAATGGATCAACGGGTGGTGGAAGCAAGAAGGGCCAGGACGCGTTCCGGGCCATGCTTGGAGGCGGAGGGAATGCATAGCTTGGCGTACGCGTCCCTTGTCGGTTGCTTGGCTTGGTCTGTCAAAGTAGTCACGACTGGCCAATGCACACATACCTTTGCTTGATTGATCTTGAATCGCTCGCAGTCCTGATCACCCAGGAACGGTACGAATTGCATATCGCGCTATATGATTTCGAGGTTCGAGGTCACCGAGAGAGTAGTCGAGGGTGATGGCCGCGATCTATGCTTCGCCTCGTGCTTGTGCTTCAAGTTGGGTCATTCGTCGTCGAAGCCGGATACCTCTTCTCGCGCTCGATTTGGCACTGTGAATCAGAGAACGGGGAGAGAGGCGCATTAGGCCAGGGCAGGAAAGAGGAAGGCAAGTGGAAGAGGTAAGAAGGGACGTCAGTCTCTCATGTCTTGAAGCGAGCGAGAAGGGGAATGCTCTGGTTGGGGACGGGTAGAGGGAGCGAGAGGAGACCCTCTTGACGGACCAGGCGAAGGCGAAGGCGAAGGCGACAGAGGACGGTATGCCATGGCACTTGCGCCCATCGCCTCGCCTCCGATGTTTCGTAGGTAACGCGTGCGCCCCCGAGCCTGCTTTCGCTCTTGTTTGCACGCCCTTCTTCGGGCTTGTACGCAGCGATTCCTCATCGCAAGAGGCGCTTGATCCTTCTCAGGCAGAGCCCTCGCCGCCGTCCTAATGTCCAAGGCTTGCAGCCGTCGCCGCTTGCACGGCCCACGGCCGCAGCCGTCTTTGGCACTGCTGTACCAGCCGCTTGCCCGCGCGCACACCCGGAGGGATCAAGGAGGGAGAGAGGAGGAAGGGAATCATGGAGGGGGCCGACTCACGAGGATAGGAAGTGGGGATGCGCTCAGGCTGCTTCCAGCCGTACTGGCGCCTGATAGCAGGTACCGTCACGACCAGCACGGGTCCTGCAACCAGACAACGACTCGACAAGTGGGTCAGTACGCAGCACCACGCGCACGAGCACAGAGATGGGAGGCAGGAGGCCACGATACGCACCGACGGAGCCGACGAGGAGGGAGTAGAAGACGACGGGCTGCTCGTGCGCGGAGCGCTGGAGGTACCGGTACGTGTTCCGGAACGGCGCGAAGAGGGCCGCCATCGCTGTCTCTTTTGGTGTGTGCTTCCGGCGGCGGCGGGGCGAGAGTGCGGGTCGAGAGCGTGGGTCGTGAGCCGGCGATGCTGGCCTTGGTGCCGACGTCGTCGTGGTCGTTCGGGTCGAGGAGCATGGCGATGATGGGTGCGAAGGTCATCGACGGACCTGGCGATCGTGTCACGATGATCACAGTTATCCAATGCTACCCAGCTCACCCTCATGCTCGTATGGATACTGTACGCTGCTCTCGCTCTCGGATCAGACGGCGGGGTCATGGCACGGGAGGGGCGAGGATGAAGCAGGGCAGGCGAGAAAGGAGCAGGTCGAGATGTGGGTTTGTATGATTTGGGACGAGGGCGGTGCGCTTGGTTGCCGGCAACGCTCCCTTCACGCCGATCCTACGGCTGGATTGACTGTCTAGTGATGCCCCTCACCGTGGTGCTCGTCATGTTCGCCGTGGTGGCCGTGGCCGTGGCCGTCCCAGGGGTGTTTCAATCCCTGCAACGTGGAGCAGAGAAGCGTCGTCAATCTCAGATGAATGGGGCCTCGTCTCGCTCAAGCCCCACTCACCAGCATCACGGCGCCGTCCTGCTTGGCGCGGTAGAAGATGAAGAACCACATCGAGGCACCGAGCAGCTTGGCCGACCACCGGTGGAGCGCTGATGGCTGGTGCGGGTGGAAGCCGTGCGCGGGTTGGAACCACCGCGAGCTCGACCCGCTCGAGGACGACGAGGCGGCGCGTAGCGCTGCGGTGCGGAACATGCTGGCTGTTGCGGCTGGTCCTGCGACGGTGACGGCTTGGTGAGGCGAGAGACGGCGCGCCGTTGAGGAGAGGGGGCGCTTGCTACCGTCGACGTCGAGATGGACGTCGTCCGCATCGACTTTGACGACGTCGGCGAGGTTGCGGTAATGGGTGATGCCCACGGCGGCAGCACCGGCCCGCTGGGCCGGTACCACCCCCAAGAAGAAGGCCAAGCCAACCCACTCCCTCACCCTCTCCCTCCTTAACACCACCACCATCAGCAAGGCAAACCTCCCAAGTCCCAAGCAGACACGCGCTCGCACTCGACATGGTCGTACGCCTGCGGCTGGCGCGCCACGGGACGCGCAACAATCCCTTCTACCACCTCGTCGCGATCCACAACAAGAAGCGGCGCAATGCCCTCCCCATCGAGAAGCTGGGCGAGTACGACCCCATCCCGCGCTGGAGGCCGCCTCCGCCTCCATCAGCGACGGCATCGAATGCGGCCGCCGGGCCAAGTCGCGCTGTCCAGGCGCGCGCAGAAGGGAAAGGAGCGGGTGGTGGTGCTTCTTCTGCTTCGGCGTCCAGCAGTCTCAAGCCCGAGGGATCCGCCGCCCTGGCCGACGTCCCTCCCCCTCGGTCCATGTCCCAAGTAGACGAAGTCCTCCTCC
Source organism: Salmacisia buchloeana (assembly GCA_029952725.1). Taxonomy (NCBI): domain Eukaryota; kingdom Fungi; phylum Basidiomycota; class Exobasidiomycetes; order Tilletiales; family Tilletiaceae; genus Salmacisia; species Salmacisia buchloeana. The sequence continues at coordinate 560,419 of CP124198.1, forward strand.
GCGAACGCGAACGCGGCGCCCTTACAAGCACGTCCTCCGCCGCCGAATCCTCGTCCAAAGCAAGGCAGGTCGCGGACGACGACGCGCCGCGGGAAGGGTATGGCCTGCTCATGACCTCGGGGCTGCAGACCCATCTCCGGCTCGAGAAGCGCATCGAATGGAACGAGGAGCGCATTCGGTATTGGTTGGGCGTGGGCGCGCAGCCCAGCAAGCCCGTCGCCAAGCTGCTCGACAAGGTGAGTTTCAAGCATCGCGTTGGAATGCTATTACGATTGCTGACGAGCCTACCTTGTCCTCTCGTACAGGCCGGCTTGATACCCAAGGGCAAGTGGTTCAAGGGCATGCGACCCATCCCAGGCGTGCACGACGTACCGCCGCCTCATAAGCGGAAGCCAGAAAGTGAAGCGACAAGGACACCTCCAGCATCGACGTCGGAAAGTGCGACATAGCATGTAGCTGGACCATCCGCAATTCATTCACTCAGCACTTGTCAATGTGCTGACGAGCCCCTCGAATGGCTAGGTGAGCACAGTCGTCTGCCCGCGAGAAGAGATCGAGAGGCGATCTGCTATGGTACCAATGAAGTGGTGTCTTGAGATACGAGTGAGGGACAAGACGGGGAGAGGGCACACGCTCCAAAGACGTTCTGAATCTCACTCAGAGCCCGCCCCGGGCAGCCGATTGCATCGCCAGTCGTCGCACCTGCTCGAGCGAAATGGGCGCCTGCTGGAACGCCACGCGCTGTCCATCATCGCCAGCCACCTCGACGACCCCATCCTGGCGTAACGAGGCAGCAGGAAGCGCCTTGCCACCACCCGTTCCCAGTCCAAACCCGTCCTCATCATCATCCTCGTCGCGCGACATGCCAGGGACGAGTTGTCCACTCCCGCCGCCCATCTCATCATCGTCTTCATCATCCATCATGTCGCTCATCCCGCGCCCGCCGCGGAACGCGCCTGTGCCTGTGCCCATCTGCGGACTCGTCGACGGATCGGAACCGGAACCCCCGCCGATGCTCATGCCGGGTGACGCGCTGAACGCGTTGAACTGCGAGATGACTCGTCGAGAGCTTGCCGAAGTGCTTGTAGCCGTGCTGCGAGAATGGGTAGGATGAAGGACGGAGGAACGCAGTGCGACGGCTGAGGCCTTGTCGACGCCAAAGCCGGGGGCGCTGCTTGTTGTGGAGGGGACGTACGACGCCTTCCTCGTCGCCATGTACGCGTCGCTCAGTCGACTTCCAGGCACCTGAGAATGGATACGAGTCAGCGCACGTTGGCTCCCAGATCCGCAATCAAGCTCGGCGACTCACCTTCTTGACATATGTCTTTGCCGTCGCAATGCTTGGAGCAGACATCCAAACGCGAATGTTGTGCGCCGACTCTGATGTATTGGAATGGTGTCAGCTACCGGCCAATTTCCTCCAGGAGATGTGCTGATACGCACCTTCGCTCTGTCGATAAATGCTCTCGATGTAGATCTGCTTGGTGTTCTCGTTCCGAAGAAGAAGCCGTTCATGCAACTCCTTTGCAACGTCGTCCATGCTGGCTTCGTCGGTGGCCACGGCACCCCCGCTCTGTGCCTGTGCTTGAGCCGAGGCAATGCTGAGGCTACGTAGTCGATCCGCGACGGCATCGCCGATCTCGCGCTGGAGGCGCTCGAGCTCCATGGCTTCTCCTGCGGCGGCGATGATGACGTGGCTGAGCAAAGATGCTGTTGTGAGTGGCAAGAGCTGGCCACCGGTGAGCCTGACGAGAGCTTGGAAGAAGTCGGCGCCGTACTGATACCCAGATAAAGCTGCGTCGACACGTTCAACGTCAGCTCGAGATGAGAGTGTGAGTAGAGTCATGTGCACGCTCACCAGGTTCACAGGCGACCATGTATAGGCAGATGCCCACTCTTGCCATTTGCCTGGCCAGAACGAGGGGATCGCTGCCCTCGGGGGAGCCATTTGGAAACCCATCACCGTACTGGAAGATTGTAAGCGTGCGTGTCAGGCCCCGTCTCGATGCAGCAACGGGCGCTTTGACTTACTTCGCCGATCCCATGTGGTGGCGCATCAGCGATCAAGACAGCCAGCTTGGTCGCCCGCGGCCTCCAGTCCTGGTAACGAAGCCTCAGGGTCAGTCATTCATGCTGAAGTATTGGGAGGTCTGTGTGAACGTACTAGATCGAGCGCTGCCTTCATCGCAGCCGTGACGGCTTCTGGCCCATCGCCTCCTCCGGTAGCGTAGAGTGATTTGAGGTCCTTCTTGACTTGCTCGATGTTGGAGTTGAACCCGACTATGAGGGTACGCAATTGAAGGAGTGTGAGCTTTAGCAAGGCAATCAAGCTCAGCTTGAAAGACCACTTACAGTTCTTGGTGACAAAGGTATGGTCTTGAGGAGGGTGGTCGCGGTAGGCAATCAAGCCTATCCGTAGGGCGTTCTGTCCTGAGAGCTCCTCTGAGCGGATGATCTGAAAGGTCGTTAAGGAAGAATAAGCGTCAGCACAACACCCAGAGAAGGTTGGGAGCTGAAAGGATGCCAGCTCACTTCGTCGCAAATGGTCTCGATGTTCCTCGTTGCAGACTGTGACATACAGGAGTGGGAGAAACGCTGTCAGCAAGAGGTGCGCAGACGTCGTCACAGCCATGGTAGTCACGGAGATGCTGAAGCAGCGCGAGGGAGGGGTAAGCAAGGTCAGCACAGAGAAAAAGGTCAGAAGCTTACCATGACAGCACACGCTCAAGCTGACGCAGCGCAAGGCATGCTCTACTCACTAGCTTCCCATGGAGCCTGTGGCATCCATGATCTGGAGAGGGAGAAGGGAAGGGTCAGCTGTTGTGGCCGTGGGCCAGAAAAGCAGTGCTCCGCGTGGTACGCACAAAGACGAGATCGAGTGCACGCGTGTCGTCGTCGAGCGTCCATGGATCTGCAAAGGCGTTGGACGAGGTGGGCTGGGTGCCCATGCCGCCCACGCCGTAGGGTGCGCTCGAGGGTCCTGCCTCGTTGAGCTCGGCGTTGATGTGCGAGGCGGCGGCGGCGCCAAACATGCTGGGAATAGCAGAAGGACACCGTCAGCGTCTCAGCGTGGGCAGCTCCACCCCCCCCCAAATGCGACACTCACGCATACAAGCCGCCGCGCTGGTTGCCTGCGGACGCCATGGACGAGGTGCTTCTTCAGTGCTTGCGCGTGCGGTGATGAGCGGCAGAGACGGCCGTGCGCTGGCTGGCGGGTGTCGAGTACGAGGGTGCGCTGGGCGGTGTGAGAGTAGGGCGACCTTGAGCCGGGGCGGGTCCCCGTCACTGCGCTCGTCGTTCGCTGCTGCCTGTCCCCAGCGATGTCCTCGCTGCCGACGCTGATGAGGACGACGTCGACGACGGCAGCTATGGCGACAATGGCGACGATGAGCTGCTCGACAGCACCGGTGACGCCCGTGGCGGTGAGAAGGCATGGCGGGCCGGACATCCGGTCCGGAGGAGACACCCGGAATCGGGTCGGACGGTGGCTATGATGATGACGATGCCGACCTCGTGCTCGACCTCGTCGACGACGACTCGGACCACGACGAGGTCGACGTTCAGCAGCGCAGCAGCAAGGATGCGACTCATCGCGGTGCCTCTGGCGCGGCTCCGGCCAGGCTCCCAGCCGGTGTCCACCTTTCTCGCCCAGCGCGCCCCCGTCGTCGTCGTCAGCGCCAAACGCAGCGCCGCCCAGGGCGACAAGGACAAGGACGACAGTGGCATCGCAGCCGGCGCCGTCGACTCCAAGAAGCTGCCCCTGGCCTCGCGGCTGTCGGCGCGCGCATCCGCATTCTGGCTCTCGCTCGGCGATCCCAACGCCAAGTCGACGCTCGACTGGAAGCGGAGGACGTACCAGCTCGGGGAGCGCATCATGGACCGCATCGAGTACGAGGAGTGGGCCCTCAAGGGCATCGACCCGGCCCTCGCCCCGTCCCTCGCCCACCCGACATCCCACCAGACCGACACCGAGCCAGACGCAGCCAACCCGCACAAGGAGCAGACCAACGTGAGTGTCATGTTGTGTGATGATGCCGACGACGGGCTCATCCTTCTGTGCCTATTACAGATCCCGCTCCTCTATCCACCTTCGCTTCTCAAGCCAAAGACGCTGCTTGCCTCCTTGGAAAGGCTCACCGAGCAGCGGACGCCCCACCACCGCAAGTGGATGTGGGTCTGCCTCATCGGAGCGCCCCTCACAGCACCATTCGCACTCGTGCCCGTCATTCCCAATTTGCCCTTCTTCTACCTCGCATGGCGGGCATGGTCACATTGGAAGGGTGAGTACCATCATGGTCTGCTTGATGTCCAGCCTACATGCTCATATCAACGGTGGGACCCTCCACAGCGTACCAATCATCGGCATATCTTTCGACGCTGATCGCTCAGAATCGCCTGGTCCCAACACCGAGCCAGCAGCTGGACGATGTATACGGCTCAAAGGAGTTTGCTCCTCTTGAAGTACGGCCCAAGCCAGTCGCAGGAGCGTCTTCGTCATCAGAGACCAAGGACGTGTCATCATCAGAAAGCTCTCAAGCAACATCCTCGCAGTCTCCAGCAGCGACACCAGGACCATCGCAAGCACAACCACCGCCCACATCTCCCCAAGCACAACAAGGACTCCGACCCGAGCTCCTGCTCGTCTCCCAAGATCAAATCAAGCGCATCATCGCCGCCCTCGAGATTGACGAGAAGCTCGGGCTCGCCACCGATCTCCGACGCGCCATGGAACAGACGCGCAAGCTGCTTGAAAAGGGCGAGCTGGGCCGGCTCGAGCTCGCTGCCCAGGGTCAATCTGCGGACACTGGTGCGGGCGGCAAGGAGGGCGCGGGCCAATAGAGGAAAGAGGGGCCCGAAAAGCGTGCTAGCGACACTATCTATCAAGTACCAGCAACAATCATTACAAGCACGACTGTCCGCCAACACGGCCTGCCGGTAGAGATGTAGAGGCTCCACACCCGTCTTAGAATACACCTCTCATCAGCTCGGCTTGTCGGTGCGACTGGCGATGCGTGCATGCCTTTCAAGCGCTCTCATGCGCAGACGGGAGAAGCGAAACAGGGTGGCAATGGGTGGCCACGCGAGTCTGCGAGGCGGTCCTGTGCCTCGAAGCAGCGACGCTTGACCTGAAAAGGACCGAGGACGAGGCGCTCACAGATCCTCGCTGTCGACCTTCTTGCGGCTCTTCTTGCTCGCGTTCGGAAGCAGCTCGTTATGAATGAAGGGCATGACGCCGCCCTGGCTGATGATCACGTTGGGCGTCAGACGGAGCAGCTCCTCGTCGTTGCCAATGGCGAGCATGAGGTGACGCGGCGTGATGCGGGTGCGCTTGTTGTCCCGCGCCGCGTTGCCGGCTTCAACAGAGCACGGCAGGAGTCGAGGATGTGTGTGTCAGTCTCAGCGTACGTCGATCGCAGCCGACCCCAGGAACGCGAGGGGGCACTCACCGAGCTCCAGCACCTCGGCCGCGAGGTACTCCAGCACGGCCGCCATGAAGATGGCGCCTCCGATGGGAACGCGCCGTGCGTAGCGCCCGCGGAGGAGCAGCTGGCGGATGCGGTGGATGGGGAATTGCAGGCCTGCGAGCTTGTTGGCGCTCAGCACGACGTGGTGATCTTGGGAGGCGGACTTGCCCATCGCCATCGTGAGCTTGGTTCTGTGGTGGACGTTGGAAGGAGGTGCTTCTGGTGAATGCTGCGCAGAGTCGGTGGGAGCGAGAGGGTGGGTGATGGTGGTCGTCGAGGAGAGGAAGAAGGTGAGTAGGGGACGGTCAAGATATGAGGCAAAAGGGCCGATCGTATCTTGGAGGGGACCCGCGTTCGAGCGCCTGCCTGCCTCTCCCAAGAACCAAGCAGGCCAGTCCCACTCCTCTCAAACCCCATCAACTCACCACGCGGCGGAGGCAGACGCAGACCGGCGCTCACGATGGAAGACGAGCTTCTATTCATGCGATGGGTGGCCACTTGGTCCCATCTGCGCCCGTCCCGTTCGGGTCGATGCCAAAGGGCTTGTCGGCGTTCGCCTTGAGCATGCGCTCAAAGGCGGTATCCTCCTTCTTCTCATCTTCGTCCGAGGGTGGGTCCTGAATTCGAGGAAGTTGCCCGGTCAGCCAGAGAAGACGTGGGCTTGAAGTGGATCCACTCACCGGTTCAAGGATGAGCCCATCGCCTTCGTACTGCGGCTCGATGATCTCGTCGTCTTCTTCGTCCTCCTCACCTCCGGCACCCTTCGCCCTCCCAGCACGCTTGAGCAGCTCGTATCTTCTCCTGCGCTCCTCCATCGTAAGGCCCTTGCTGTGCCCTTTCCTTCTCTCCTCCTCATCATCGTCCTCCCATCGATCATCCCCGAATCGGCTCCCGCCACCGCCTTCTCCCTTGCTGAGTGCCATGTCTCGCATCAAGCGATCAAGCTGGCGCTTCTTCTCCTTCTCGGCACAAGCCTCTTTCTCCGCCGCGATGCGCTCCAGCTCTGGACGGTAGTCGGATAGGTACTCGTTGCGAGCCTCTTGCACGGCGCGCAGAAAGTCATCGATGCCCTCGCCCGTGGTCGACGACACACCGACAGCCTGAGAAGATCAGTGCAGATCTGAGCGTGAGCGTACTCTGGACGAGCAGCGAGCTGGGGAAGGTGGAGGTACTCACCCTCAGATTGGTGTAGAACTCGTCCAGAACGAGCGCCATGCTGTTCATCAGACTGTTCATGTAGCTGCCTTCTGCCTCTGGGTCGTAAGCCGCCCTCCGAGCACTTGACGAAGATGCCGCTGCACCTGGCCCTTGCCGCCGCTGCGCCACGATCTCCGGCACGGGATCCGTCGCGTTGCCACTCTTGAGGTCACGCTGGAAGGCCTCAAAGTCGTTCATCCACTCGAGCGCAAAGTCATGCGGTTGGATGTCCGTCTTGTTGAAGACGACGATGAACGGCAGCTTGGACTTGTACATGATGCTGCGGCCGGTCAGCCGGCATTCAAGAGAATTGGGTCAGTGTATTGAGCTGACGAGCTGGGGTGCAATGAAGACTTACCTACACGCGTAGAGCATGTTGCTCATGAACGTCGCCGGCGCCGTCGTCCGTGGCGTGTCGATCACATATGCCACACACGTCGGCATCGCGCTGCCTAGGGCGTCCGTGATGATAGAGCCCGAGGCGGACCAGGTGAAGATTTCGATCTGCCCAGGTGTGTCGAGGATGATCTCACTGAAGGCAGTCATATCAGACATCAGCGGCATACACTTCGAGAAAGGGACAAAGCATGTCCACTCACTCCACTTCGTTGGCGCGCTGCTCGAGAATGCCTAGGACTTGATCAAACTTGGTCGTGAACAGGTTGAGCGCGGTGAGAATGCCGCCATTTGGTCCGAGATGGTAGCTTGTAAGCCAGACGCCAAGTTGATGTCAGTCTAGAGCTCAATTACAGCAGTCTGAAAACAAGGTACGCACTCCTTCATGACCTTGGCGTAGTCGACGGTGTCCCTCACATCGATGTTGGGCTCGTAGCCCAGTCCAGCGACGGCAGGGTCGAGGTTGACACAGTATGGCCTAGGCCGCTCCCCTCCTTCCGGCCCCTCCTTGCCTTGGGCTGCAGAGCCATCATCACCACGAGCACCTGCGTCGGCCGTACTACGCTCCTTGCCTCTTGTGCTCTTCCCCTCGCCTTGCCCTGAGACGGCAGCGCCGAGGCGGGCGCTCGGCCCAACATGGTTCGCCAGTCGTGCCGCAAACGTTGACTTGCCCGAGCCGGCCATGCCAATGATGATGACGGACGTCGCACGCGGAATGGGAGGCAGGATGCCACCGGAGGCGCCCTTGCGTGCGCCTCGGGCTGATGCTTGCGTAGCAGCACGGGTCGAGGTGCTGGTTGAGCTACCTGGTGCGTCGGCTTCTCCAAGGGCCGCGGCGGCTGTGCGCGAGGCCGATGAAGTCGCGCCTGCCGCGGCCGTCGCCGTGCCCACCTCTGGTGCAGATGCTCCGGTCATCTCTGCGTCGTCCGTCATCGTAATCGACTTGTCAGACGTTGAGCTCACGGTCTAGGTGGACGTTCTCCGCGACGACGAGGAGAAGGGTCTAGCCGAGCTCGAGCTGTCAAAACACGGCCGTGTTGCTATTCACCGACCACCTATGCCTCGCCCTCAAGCTATGATTTCCATATATCCTCGGCACAAAGTTCCCATCATCACGACGACGAGGCAACGTGACAGTGTGCTGATGGTATTGAACGCAGCGGAAACATCAGGGCTTGCTGGCTACCGCGTCTGCTGCTGGCTTGCCCTCTTACTCTGGTATGGTGTGTAAGGCACTTCCGTCTCAGGATCTGGCCCACCGCCAGCCTGAGTCGGTATCGGTGGCACGGGCCGATGCGGAGGATCTCCAGCACTCTCTGGCGCCGTGGGTGCTGAAGCCGCCGACTTCTCTTGATCCCGCGCCTTGCTCGCCTTCGTATCTACTCGTACATAGTCCGATTCGTTCTTGGCCTCCTTGCCCGAGCCACTGTCCACCGCACTGGGGCCCTGCTGCCCCTCGACCGTTGTTTGGGCAGGTCCAGCCTTGACGCCAGCGTAGACTTCGCCGACAATGCCGAGGGCATGGGCGCGTAGCCGTTGCGTCTCCTTGTTGACGCTCCCGTCGTAGAGGACACGCTCAGTGACCTCACGAATGACGCTCTCGACTTCGAGCTTGGCACCCTTGAACAGGGCCCGCATCCTGCACAGACAGAGACAGTGTCAGCCGATCTGTCCATCTCCGCACAGTCATGAAGGAGAAACGTACCCTTTCTCAGCCGCCGCCTCCTCCAGTTGTCTTCTCCGCTCCTCTGTCAATCCACCTTCGCCGTTGGTTGCCTTCTCCAGCTCCTCAAAGGCAGACTTGACCTCGAGCGCCGCTCGGACCGTGCTGACCGTCTCTCTGAGCACATGGACGCTGCTTGCAGCAGAGTGGAACATGCCGCCGATTCCCCAGAGAGGGCCGGTAGAGGCGAGGTAGTGCTTGGACTTGGCCACGTATTGTGAGCCAACGGCGTGCAATAGCTCTACGCCGTAGCTGTCGAGGAAAGTACGAAGGTCAGCATGATAGGTACAGCTTTCCCAGGAAGGCGGATCTGCACGCACTTCTCGCCCTTGAGCTCCTCTGCCTCGATTCTGTTGATCTCGCGGAAGCTCTTCTCGACCTCGCGAACCAAGTCGGTGTCACCACCTGCTCCTCGGACTGATTCTGTATATACGCTGAGCTTGCGGATGAGCTTTTCGGAAAGGGACGCTACGCGCTCCTCGCGGGCCTTGGCGCGCTCTTCGTTGGCCTTCTTTTCCTTCTCCTCCTTGGCGGCCTTCTGCTCCGGTGTCAAGGTGGGCTTGCCGTCAGTCTTGCCAGTTGTGGACGAGCCTGACGTTGCCGTGCCGTCTGAACCTGCGCCCTTGCCCGCATTGGCGTCGTTAGCTTCGCGCTCAAGCTCCTCCGAGTCCTTCTGGAGGGCCTCTTTCATCTCCTTCCCGATGGAGATGATGCCAATCTGTGATAGGAAGTCCAGGATCAATGTGAGGTGTTCAGAGCACGATCTGAAGAGCTACTCACGATGTCTACGAAGCGCTCGCCACCGAATAGACTGCCGAATACCTCTTCTGGGTCGACAAAGCCGTCTTCGGGCAGTCCTGGGGTCGAAGCTCCGAACTCGTTACTGCAGGATGAAAGCAGTCGAATGGTCAGTCATACAGAATGCAAGCTGATGCTTGGACGGGACTGACTACTTGTGTCTGAGTACTGGGTCGGAGAGCACCTGATACGCAGTCGCGAGCTGCTTGAACTTCTCCTCGCCTTCGGCATCGTTGGGGTTCTTATCTGGATGAAGCTTGATGGCGAGCTTGCGGTATGCCTTCTTGATCTCGTCTTGGGATGCCGAAGCGGGCAGCCCGAGAATGTCGTAGCTGTTCGCAGGAGAGCCCACTGGATCAGCTCACCATCATACACACACCGGACGACGCCGAGGGTGCTCACTATGTCATGTCGAGTGGGTTCTCGTCGGTGCCGATCCTCCTCTTGCGCCGCTGTCCATCGCCACCGGACCCGCTGGCACCTGCGCCCCCGCTGGCTCCTCCTGCGCGCGCCTCACGCACGATGCGCGTTGCGCCTGGCGGCTCGAAGCGCTGCTGACACGCGCAGCAGGTGACCTTGAAGGTGTTCTCGGTTGCTGGCAAGCTGAGCAGGGCGTCGCGTGAGGGCGGGAGGTACTCGATGGAGGCGCGACATGCTGGGTACGGGCATGCGACGGCGGTGTAGGGCTCCCTGGGCCGCGATGGCAGGACGATGCTCGCCGTCGTCATGGTCGTCTGCGCTGCTTGCTGGGCCGCCCGCTGGCCTCGAGGCGGTGCTGGTGCTGCTGATGGTGGTGGTGGTGGTGGTGGTGGGAGGCAGCGGTGCGCTTGGGCTCGCCATCATCATCATCATCAGCCCCGTCGCCGCGACACGGGGTTGCGTATGAATGCTGTCGACAATGCGCGATCAAAACACCGCCGCGGGTCCGCTCGAGAACGTCCTCCTCGTCAACGACGTCGTCACTCGTCCACCATCACCACGGGCTGACGGCCAGCACCGACGCGTGCGACGACGACACGGCGCGCAAGCGGATCAGCAGGGCGGGCGCGTGGGAGCGCGTGCTTGCGGCAGGCCAACGACGCCCGTCTCGTCTCCTCGCCAACGAGGCGCGTTCTGTCCTCGCACGACGAGCTGCTCGGGACGCAGGCGCTGATCTCTGCGCACGGTCAGCATGGCAGCCCACGTCGAAGCCGGCGAGCTGCCGGCAGAGGTGAGTGCTGCTCTCGGTGCGCTTCCCAAGGCGCGCGCTTTGTCGCTGACCATGTCGCTGTGTTGTGCCAGTTTCTCACGCTGCGCGAGCTCGGGCTCGACGTCAAGATCCGCCTCTCCGACCCGCTCGACATCCCCAACACGGACAGCGCTCGCTCGCTCCTGGCCATCTCCAATGCGCGTGGTGTTCTCATCGCAGCAACGAGCTCCGGCTTCGTCGTCGCCGGGCTCGCCGAGCTCCGTGCCGAGTACGCGTCTGCCAAGAGGAGCACGCGGCCGCAACTCAGCCAGCCAAGATGCTCCATCGAGCTCGCCAGCGTGATCCCAGACGCGGCAGACGCGGCCGTCGCCTTTGTCAAGATTGCAGACTCGGAGTCCAAGCTCGTGGTCGGCCTGACAGACGGACGGATCGCCATCTGGGAACTCGCAGCCCTGGCCAGCAGTGAGCAGGTAAGTGGTTGGGGGCGCTTACCAGTGAGCATCTGCTGCGCACACCAAGCTGACTCTCGCTACATCACATCCATCGCAGAGCGCACCGAGCCAGGTTGTCTCACCGCCAGCACCAAATGTGCGCCTGCTCGAAGTCTGCCCCAACCCAGAGGGCTTTCCGCACATGTGCGCCGTCGTGTACGCCCCAGCACAGTCAACGTCAAGTCACACGCTAGAGTCCGGCAACGTGTACATTCTCGACGTGCACAGCGGTCAATGGTCGTCTGAGCTCATCGCCAAATGCACCGCGCTCTGCTGGTCGGTCAGGGGCAAGCGCCTCGCCGCCGGTCTGGCTTCCGGCGAACTCAAGCAGCTTACACCCGAAGGCGAAGTCAAGGACGCATTACCGCCACCACCAGAGCTCTCGGAGCAGGGCGCACACTACATTGAAGACGTCCTCTGGGTGGAGAACGATGTCTACGTCGTCGCCTACAACGTGCCGACTTCAGACGACCCTACGCAGCCAGAGCACCAGGACGAGTTATACATCCTTCTGCGCGATCTCAAGAATGTATCACAACCGATCAAGTACGTCAAACTACCAATGGACCCCGCGCCTCCCTTTGGCAACGCGGATCGCAGTGGCCGACGCTTCTCCGCCTGGCTCCGCAACTGGACGCCCATGAAGCACATCATCTTTTCAGCCAGCGTGCCAAGCACAGACGTCGGCGCCCTAGGGTGCACCCTGGGCGAAAGCGGTCCAGAGGCTTGGAAGCTATTGGAGCTCGAGGAGACGTCTCGACCGGTATTACCTCTCTCCAGCTCCGATGAAGCGCTCGACACCAGTCCTTTTGGGCTCGCCCTCGATCTGACCGCAGTGGACGAGGTAGACGATCCTACCGCGGCGGCACGGGGCGACGAGGGAGCCAAGGTTCCTCCTGCGCCGATTCTTTACATCTATACCAACGACGGTGTGTTGCTGGCATATCATGTCATCAACACGGAAGCGGGCGCGGGCAAATACCCCGGCGTGGTTGGCGCGCCATCGGATCAACTTCCAGCTCCTACACCATCCGTGTCCCAGGAGAAGACTCCCACGACGTCTACAAAGGAGCCAGTAGCAGCTTCGAAGTCGGACGACGTGCTCACCTCTACGAGTCAGGCACCGGCAAGCGAACCAGCCTCAACAACACCTGCGGAGCCTAATGCTACACCAACAAAACCCCCAGGCTCGGCATTCTCGTTTGGTGGGTTCGGTGTCAGCACAGGGACCACGTCCGCCTTCGGTGCAACCAAGCCTTCGGCAGGCTTTTCGTTCGGCACGGGCTTCAGCTCTACCACAACGGCGAGCCCTGTCTTTGGCTCCTCAGCACCGTCAAGTGACGCGCCAAAGCCTACTTCATCGCCGTTCTCGTTCACTACCGCTTCAACCGGAAGCGCATTCGGGTTTCCGTCCTCGTCAACATCATCAACAGCCGCACCGAAGACTGTGCCGGACGAGGACGAGGAAGACAAGGACAAAGGGTCGTCCTCGCTCTCTTTTGGAGGCTGGAGTGATGGCAACGTGTTTTCCGCCTTGTCATCCAAGGACAACGAGGCCAAAGACGATGACAAGGACGACATGTCTTCGTCTGCAGGCACGCCGCCCGCTTCGACGCCTCCAGCTCCTCAATCCAATGGCGGCCCCAAGAGCTCGACGGGCTTCTCATTCGGGTCAAGCAACGACGCACCCACCGGAGTTGCTGCTTTCGGCAAGCCAACAGCGTTCGGATCGTCGACTTCCAGCGCCACGCCATCTCCCGGAGCGTCCGCGTTCGGAACTCCCGGCGCGACCTCAACAGCGTCCGCATTTGGCAAGCCATCAGCTTTCGGACAGACCGCATCGACATCACCCGCTCCAGCATTCGGCTCAGTCTCTGCCTTTGGCTCGTCGACTGGGCCCGTCTCGGCATTCGGCAAGGTGTCAGCCTTCGGCGCAGCGTCGACGCCGTCACCCTTTGGCAAGTCCACAACGACGTCGGCGTTCGGCTCCGCTACTACACCGTCTCCATTCGGCAAAGCTGCACCCGCACCGGCCTTTGGGACGGCGTCTCCATTTGGCAAGGCCGCCGCAGGACCCGCATTTGGCCAGGCATCAGCGTTCGGTACACCGAGCTCGACGACTTCTGCCTTCGGATCGACGTCAGCATTCGGCGCTTCTGCCTCACCGTCCACACCCAAGTCTGCATTTGGCGCGAGCGCGTCGAGTCCTGGACCTTCTGCCTTTGCTGCGGCCGCCAAGGCACCGTCCGCCTTCAGCTTCGCGGCGTCCAAGGAGGGTGGATCAGCGTTCGCCACCGCAGCCAAGCAAGGCGGATCGTCCATCTTCGGGCCCAAGACCGGAGCCGCTGATACGGCAAGTGAGCCAAAGAATTCGGCGTTCAGTTTTGGTGCATCCAGGTCGGACGCGAAGCCAGCGGAGGAAAAGAAAGAAGACGTCAGCACCTCTATCGCAGATTCAGCTGCGCCTACTCCGGTGAAGACTCCAGTCGAGGAAGGTGACAAAATTGAGGACGAAGGAAGGAGTCTTGCCAAGGAAACACCCAGATCACCGGACCTACAGTCGAAGACCGAGCTTCAGTCGGCCACTCCTCCTGCAGCAACTACCTCAAAACCGACTCCTGCATTCTCCTTCGCGAAGCCGACCACCACGTCTGCCTTCTCTTCAGCTTCCACGCCCACTTTCGCCACATCGAATGACAAAGCAAGCCAGATTGACGGTCAAGCCAAGGCCTCATCGAGCCCCCTCGCCCTTTCGAGCGACACAGCCAGCGCGGAGACATCATTGGCCTCACCAAACGTCAAGAAGGAACCTGCTCCGCCAGCATTCAGCTTTCAGAAGCCCGCACAGGACAAGCTGCCGGCGGCGTCCAACGCCAATCTAACAGATGGCAAGCCTTCTACTCTCGGCTTTGGCAGATCTACACCAGCAGCTTCTTCGACCAAGGATGTTCAAAAGAGTGCCGCATTCAGCTTCAGTCCTAGCATCAGCTCGCCTGCAGCGTCCGAGATCAAGACGGAGCCGAAGCCTGCTGTCTTCAGCTTCAACAAGCCGGACAAGGATGTTACGACACCTGCTTCGAGTTCAGCTGCACCCAGTCCGCCCACCTTCAGTTTCCAGCCGGCTGCAGCAGCTAGTGCTCCGGTTGCGCCACCACCGACAACAAAGCGAAACGACCCGCTCGTGGCTGCGAGCGCTTCCAAGGCCGAAGCAAAGGTCGCGCCTGAGCCAGTTACCGGCATCGCCGCTGAAGCAGAACGCGTCTACCTGATGATGGAAGATGAACTCGCTGGCGTGAGTTGTATGCTCAACTGATCTTGAGGCTAGCTCTGACTGGTACTTCCTAACCTTGCAGCTACAACGCGATGCGGAGGCGTGCGATGGCTTGCTTGAGGAGTCGAAGACGCCACGGCGTCTTGCTCAGACCATCAAAGATGTCGAGCATCACAACAAGTGGTCACTCGGCGATCTGCCTCTCCTCTTGAGGATGGCGTCCGACCTCCGCAAGGATGCCGAGAGCCTCAAGGCGTCCGAAGTCGATCTGCGAACGCAACTGTTGACCCTGCAAGACCAACAACTCAAGGCAGAGGTCAAGCGCGAGGAGGTCTCGCGCTTCATCAAGGCACGCGACGATCCTCTGATCGCCAAACAACTTGAGGTTCAGGGGCTCGGACCAGAGCACCAGGACAATCAGGCTCGCCTACGCAAAGGCATCCGGTCATTGCGCCAGAAGATGGCTGAGCTTGAGCAGATGCTCACTCAGTTGAAGGTCAAGATTACCAACGACAAGGCAGGCAAGCCCCTGTTCGAGGCTCCACCTCTGGACACTATGCAACGTGCCACGCGCAACATCACTCGCCGACTGCTTGAGCAGCTGGAGATGCTCAGCCTGCTTGAGTCGGAAGCCCGACTTGCCAAGCCAGAACTGCATCGAGCCGAGTCATCTGATGAAGATGCAGACGGATGGAGCACAAGGCGATCAGCTGTCAAGACCTCCAAGTCGGCGCGGGATCCGTTCCTTCCTCCTCCTGCCAACCCCTTGGCTCTACAGCTTCAAGCATCAAATCGGAGAGTGCGCAACATGAAGGCCGTGTTTGTCAACGCCCTCAAGGAGCCAATATTGAACACCAAGGCGGTAAAGGCGGCCGATGAGACGATTTTCGACGACGGCCCAACTCCTCACGTCACCCTTGCCAAGGCACCTGTGTACATCTCCAATGTACCCAAGCCGTCCAAGGCGTCGCGCACGATGCTGTATGGCTCGCCGCCCATTTCATCTGGCAAGGACAGGCAAGTGGCAGACATGCCGAATCTGTCCCTTCCGGCCGCAGTCAACGGGACCTCAGCCAGATCGACATCGCCCATTGCGGCACCCCAAACGTCGTCGTCTCCAAACAAGCTCACAACCACGGCAACCGTTACGCCATCATTCCCAGCGCTGTCGTTCAAGGCGCCGGCACTCAACTTCGGAAGCGCCGAGCTTCCGGCCTTCCTGCCGCCCTCGGCAGACAAGGACACCTTTGCTCCCGGCAGCCGTGAGAGTGTGTCTGGAGGCGTCCGTGGTCTAGGCAAACCCAAGTCAAGGCCGCGAGCTGCGGTCCAGCTGCCCGCGTTGAGCGGCGCTTTCGGAACTCCTAGTCAAGAAGGACAGAATACCGCAGCCGCCGCCGGCAGCACCGGCGTCAGCGCGTCAGCCAATCGATCGTCTTCGACAGCTACGGCGCCGAGCGACTTCTTTGCGTTCCCACCGCCTGCCAAGAGCTCTCCGGTGAGCGGTGCAAGCTCGGGCGCGTTCATGGCGCCGTCATCCTTCTTCAGCAAGCCGATGGGGCCGCCGACTTCTACATCATCTTCGCTTCCGCCGCCTCAGTTCAACTTCGGTAGCGCCAGCTCGGGCATCGGCGCCGCCTCGGGTGGTAACGGTGGCGTTACGACTGAACGGCCGCTGTTCGACTTTTCAAGGCCGGCGTTGCCGCGAATTCAGAAAGCGTCTCGTGAGGAAGAGGAGAATGACCTGGCGGAGGATGAGGACGATGTCGAACCGATTGCGGCTACCGCTCGGAAGGCCGATGCTGACGAGGGCGATGTCACGCGATCCTCAGACGACACGGACCCGGAGGACGAGGGCGTTGGAACCGATGTCAGCGATGAAGATGGCAACGGCGAGGAGGAGCAAGGTGCTGATGACGACGACGAAGAGCAGGACGCTGAGGAGGATGAGCAAGACGTTGAAGAGGAGATCGATGAAGAGGACAAGTATGATGAGGACCAGTACGACGAGGACGAAGACAGTGACTGGCAAGTGAGCAGTACGACCTTCTACCGCATCTCCGAGCTCAGCTTACTGACAAGTCCATCCCCCAGCCTGATCACAACGAAGTCGAAGATGAAGAGGAGGGCTTGAGCGCCGTCGAGGAGGACGAAGAAGAAGAGGAGGCTCAATGAGGACTTGTCGAGCCTGTCGATTCATGTCAAGCAATACGACAAGGTCAGCTTCATCAGCAAGTGAGCGCATCATTCAGACAAGAGAGAGGCCCTTGAAAGAGATGACAGGTCAAGAGGCGCCGGTATCGATTGCTTCTGCTTGCGCGGTTGACTTTGAAGAGGAGGAAGTCGTATCGGCCTTCTATGACATCGACGTCGGCAGTACCAGCAAGCGTGCCTACGCCGGCGAGCCGCCGCCCAGAGCCGCTCGTCGTCGAGGTGAGCTGAGGAGGGCAATCATCACGCACGAAGTGACAAAGGTGACGAAGCGGAAGAAGGCTTGCCGTGACACCACCCGTTCTTGCTCCGATGTTCGCGCTGAACTGAACATCCCGACGGCGCAAGAGATGACGGAAGAGCCCAAGCGTGGGTAGAAGCAGCGCGTCGCCGAGGAGTCCCACCGCACGGAGGGAGAGATAGGCGCAGATGGTTGAAGTGATTGACAGAGCCTTGATCAGCCATGCTGACCTCGTCCGAACGCATCTGGAAGCGACTCACGCAAAGATCCGCCTCAAGTTTGGTAGACTGGGCAGCGCCATGATCCCCTCGTCCCCTTCCTTCTGCTCAGTTGGCGATCCGTCCGTCAGAGGTGGCCAAGATATCGACAGAGGACCGTGTGGGTAAGGTCGGGGTCGGCAGCGTGGTGGGAGCTGGCGAGCTGGCGCTGGACGGTCCAGCTCAGTGCTTGACCGCCGGCGCTGCGTCTACGTCGCACCAGGGAGCCGCGCCGAAGACTTGGAGCGGTGCGCGGTGCGCTAAGAACGACTGGCGGCGTGGAGACGATAGCGAAGGCGCGAGATGGTGGTGGTCATCAAGATGAATCGATTCGCCACTGGCGACGCGTTGCATAGCGGCTCCGTACTTGTCATGTTGCCAAGCAAGCGTAACCATTCCAGACGCTGAGGCTTCTCTAGCATGGTTGGTAGTGATGGTCATTGTCCGTTTGAAGCGATGATGGTAGTGTGTGATGAAAGGGAGACATAGGTGGGCAGATCGAGGCCCAACGCAGGGTCAGAAGCTGAACATGGTCAATCCGCGCCGCCGCTTCGAGGTAAGGTAGTGGGCCACAATCGTCGATGCAAAGAGGCCCACGGTCAAGCCAAGCGCGACCTCGATGAGCGATGCCGCGACGGTGAAGCCCGAGTTGCTGAAGGCGGCGGTCGAGCCCGACGTGGAAGTTTGTCCAACCGTCGTGGCGTCGGCGACAAAGTTGAGCAGGCCTCCGTTGCTGAGGCCCGACGGCAGCTGGTAGAGGATACCCGTCACGGCCACGACGAATGCGCGGCCGCCCGTGAAGCGGCCATAAGCTTGCCCAAGCAGGCCGACGACGAACGATCCCAAGGCGGAGGTGATGTCTTGCCGGCCTTGAAGCGTCCGTGCCGTCGACGAGAAATGATTCGTCGCCCAACCGGCGCAGGCCACCAGCACCATGGCGGGGAACTCCTTGCGCGTGACCTTGGCTTGGTTTCGCAGACTGAGCACGATGCTGTAGCCAGGCACGGTGAGGAATGCCCAACTAAGCTGGACCGGTCGCCGATACCACACCGAAGGGTCGTGGTGTGTGGCGTCGCAGAAGGAAGCATTGTCGATCGGACGCCCGCGTACGAGGGCCCAGAAGTCGACCCCGATGCTGAGCCCAATGCCGAGGAAGAGCGAGTAGATGAGCGCGTACACGAGCCGTACCGAGCCGGCGATCAGGTTCTTGGACTGCAGCTCGAGTGCACCCGAGAGCACGATGAATCCGGGTAGGATGAGCACGATCGAGCCGGACACGACTGCCGAGTAGCAGAAGACGTTGGTCGAGTGGAGCGCGGCGGCGATGAACGAGTTGAGCACGCAGAACACGATCTCGAAGACGTTGGAGTATAGCTCCGTCGTGACGATGCCTTGACAAAAGACGAGGAACATTCCCAGAGGGAACGCTGCGACCGCATCGATGAATGATCCGCCAAAGCCCATCGGTCCGACGCAGATGAATGCCGAGCAGAAGCCGCCGACAAGAATGGTCGGTATGCGAGGTATGAGAGGCTTGCGCCGCATGAGCACGTCGAGCTGTTCGCTCGCTTCGGTGACGCTGATCTTGTCTCGTATCACGTTGCGGAACAGATCGTGCATATTTGTGAGCTTGGTAAGGTCCAAGCTTGCTGTCTGCTTGAGGAAGCGCGTCTCCGAAGTTCTCGTCGTCTCGTCGCCAAAGGACAGCAGCATCAAGTTGGGCAAGTAGATGATGCGGCAGTTGATCTCAAGCACCCGCGCCGTGTGCTGAATTTGCGACTCGAGCTTGTGGGTCGGCGCGCCAAACATCATCAATGCGCGGGCGAGCTTGAGGATGAACTCTTGCCGTTGGAGAATCTCGGCAACGTGCATTGTTATCTGTAAAGATCTCTCGAAGCGTCAGCATGGCAAACTCCTCCCGCGTCTCATTCAGGACTCACAAAGATCTCCTGCTTCTTTCTCTTCTTCTGGCGACGCTTGAGCTTGCGCTGCCATTCAAGCTTGTCTATCTCCTCTGAGCTCGCCGCCACGCTGCCGGCGACACCGGTCCCACGAGGAGAGAAGTAGTCGGTTCCGACGCCGTCGGCTTCGGGCGTATGTAAGCCTGAGTGGAGTCCGGTCCAGACACGCTGGATTTGATGCAGCGCATGAGAGGACCGCGAGCGGAGGTGCGAGCCGAGTCCACCACCCGGCGTTGCCGGTGTACTGCGCGACCCGAGAGACTGGCTCAGATGCGACGTAGCACTGAGTCCGCGACTCATGGACCGAGCCGCAGGAGCTTGCGCCAGGTCGACATCAGACCCGTACTTTGGCCCGTTCGTGAGAGTGCCGCTACCGCCTTTGGGACTGTTCGAAGCTTCGGTGTGTGTGCCGGTGCCTGGCGCGAGCGTGTCCGTACCTGAGCCAGTAATCGATATGGCTGGAGGTGTCGCGGGTGCCGAACGACTACCTTTCACCCCACCAAGCTTGATTGTGGGAGAATTGGCGAGCGTGTTCTCTGCAGAATTGTTTGACAGTAGGCGCGAGAGCAAATCCGTGGCGGAACGAGAAGTGGGTACGACAGGCGTAGCATGTCCAGCCGATCCAGGGGCACTCCTGCTCGACCACCCAGCTGGCGTGCTGGGAAGGCTCCTCCGCAACGGCACAGCGGCGTCGGCGATGATTTCAGCCGTCTGTCGCAGCGTCTTGGCGTTCATCTCGGGTAGTAGGTAGCGATCCAGTGTAAAGCCCGAGCGGTGAGGATTAGGACCGAGCTGGGCGAGGTGAGGCGATACTGCACCGACCAGATTGCCAGTCGTGGCAATGAGGGCGCCGATCGTGCCACCTGCATTGCGAGCTGCTTTGGGTCGCTCGTCGATGGCCGCCTCTAGACCGGTCTCGCTCACTGCTACCTTGGCGACATGTGTCGCAGCCTTGCTGATGACCTTCCCGCTCTTCTGCGTCTTGTCGATGACCGAGGCCGGGATAGGAAAGGCACTGGATGCTCGACTCATTGGTCGTCGGCCGCCACGGTTCTCGTCCCCGCCGTTGCTACTTGCGATGGACATGCCGTCGATGCTGCGACGAGGTGTTTGAGCTGACGTGCCCTGACGCTTGAATTCGGCGGTCATCAGACCGGCCAGCGATGAGCTCTGGGTATGGCGTTTGCGGCGCGAGTGCGATGACTGTGTTTGCACGGTTCGTCGCAGACGTTCCTCGATCTCTCTTACACGCGCCTGACGCTCTTTTTCTAGCGCGCGAGCAGCGAGCTCCGAAGGGGTCATGGCCTCTACTGGCTTTGGCTGTTGACCCACGTTGTGGTGACGTTCAGATGACTTGACAAGTTCACTCGCTGGGGAGTCGGTTGGCAAATAACTTGTCCTGAGGCGGCTGCCACCGTGCGTCGATCGAGATGGTCCGTTTGCGGAAGCCGATGACACGGCGGCGTCGGCAGCCGGGATTGGGCCGCTTGGCGTGTCGAGAGGAGAGGTCGTGCTCACATCACGAGAGAGACCCGTCCTATGAGGCTCATAGAGGCGGAGTAGGTTGCCAAGCACGCCGCCGGTGGCAACAGGTCGTGGATCAAGATCGAGTTCTGGGCTTGACGAGCGCGAGTGGGCCTCGTCGTGATCCGAGTGATCATCGTGGCCGGCGGACCCGAAGGCTGCTGCCGCAAGCGTAGGATCGAGGCCTGGGGTGCTGGGCAATGCGGCTAGGAGCGAACCAGTGCTACCCGCGGCTCCCGTCGAGACAAGGCGATGAGCTCGCACAAGACGGGCTGCTTGGCGCTCGTACTTGGTCGGCTTACGCTTCGGTACGGCTTCATCGCCACCGTGGGTGCCAGAAGACGTCGTGACGGGTACGCTCTTCATGTTTGTAGGGCCTTGATCGTCATCATGAACGTAGGGCTTGGGTTCGGAGGTAGGGGCGGGTGGTGAAGCGTCCATCACCGCACCTTCCTCCGCCTGTATTTCGTCGCCCTTGCGAAGGGTGCCAATCTTGATCATCCTTCGCAGTTTGGACCAGCCGGTACCGTTTGCAGAAGCAGCGACCTCACGCGCCTCCTCCTCTCTTTCTTGAATCATTTGCCTTTGACGCTTGCTGAGGCGTGCGGGCATGCCGTCGACCTCGCCTTCGATGATGTCAAGATGCCCGAGATCAGAGTCAGCGGCTGGATCGTAGCTGCTGTCGGTGGAATAGGGTGTGGAAGCACCGGAGGTGACTACGCTTGTTCCACCGGAGGACATGGCCGATCTGGGTCGGCGAGGACGCGCCGAGCCGGTGCGATGTTGGTCAATATGAGCATCGTCCCGGTTGACTGAGCCGCCCTGGTCCTCGCGACGTGCTTCGAGCAACTGGTCCCGGAGCTGTTGGAAGGCAGCCTCGTCCATGCCACGCTCGTCGAGCTCACGGGCAGTGTAGTTGAGGTTGTGTGGCAGCGGTGACTGCATGACGGGCAGACGAGAACTGAGAATCGATGGCTTGACGGTTGCAGCCGCTGCTCGAGCTGGAATGGGCACGGCTGCTGTGCTTGCGATGTCTTCATGTTGGAGAGGCTCGAGACGCTCATCTGGCTTGGCCTGCGTTTTCGCCGTGGCGTTCGCGATGATGTCCATCTCGTCCTCGGCTGAGGCATGGAAGCCAACTCTAGGTACACCGGTATCGGACAGCCGCTGTTGGAGCATCAGTGGCCCGGGATGGTTGGCTCGAACTACGCGTGTTGGCTTGGTCGTACTCTGGTCCGGGTGTGTGGCATCTGTGGCGGCGGGGGGCGCATGGGGCAGATGGGGCCCGCGCCCAATGCCGTGAGTGAGTGCGGCCGCGTCCTGCCTTGACCACGAGGCTGAAGCGCGTGAGCCAGAGAGCGGCTTGGAAGGTGGTATTGATGCGTGTGTTGTTGTCGCTGCTGCGGTAGGGACTGCTGATGCGGCTGCCTCACCGGCGGCGGACTGAGCGGCCTGGACGGCGGCCGCGTGGACCTTGCTGGGGGCGAGGTCGGCATTGCCGTGCCAGCGCACTCGATTCGTCCGCTGCGGCGCTTGCGATGGCTGCTGCTGGTGTTGCTCGCTGTCATCGTGCAGAGGGTGCGCAGCCTGCTCTGGGCGGCTGCCTTGCTGCTCTGCGGCCGCGGCGGCCTGGGCGGCCGCTGCACCCGGTGTGAGGGGTGCTGAGGTCAATGGCGGTGTCGTCTTGATGATGGGGTTGGGTCTGGCCTGGCCAGCCATGGTCGTTGTCTAGGGCAAGCTTGTCTATGTTGGGGGGTGTCCGAGGGTGGAATACAGTCGTCTATGGTATGTCTTTGAGCCGTTGTTGATGCGCGATGTAGAAGTACGTGTGTATGGTAATCCGTGTCGTGCCCGAGCAGAAGCGCGTCCTCGTCGTCGCCGTCCTCGTCGTCGCCGTCCTCGTCGTCGCCGTCCTCGTCGTCGCCGTCCTCGTCGTCGCCGTCGTCGCCGTCGTCCTCGTCGTCGTCGTCGAGGTCGTCGTGGGCGTGGGTGCGGGAGTGATAATGAGGCAGCCTGAGGTGATCGAGTGGGTACAGATGAAGAGGAATGAGAAGGCCCTCCTCGTCCTCGGCCCTTCTTCCCGCTCGTAACTCACCGGCGGGCCGGCCGCTCTTTCACCTGCTCGCTCCTCCTCCTCGCCCCGTTCGGGAACGCGCCGCGCCCGCTGGCGATGCGACCGACACCCCTCGCCGTCTTGACGCCGGACGGGGCTCGGCATCGGCAGTGCCATCGGCCAGGGTGAGCCGTGGCATCGGGTCGCACTTCGGTCCTCATCGACGTCGACGTCGTCCAGCAGCAGGGCCCGGGCTCGGCATCGGCCTCATCCCCAAAAGTGACATCACCCTCGAAACTACACGCCACCCATCGGCCCGACAAGCCGAGGTCACCATACCACACACACGCGCTCCCCATTCAGCAACTAGCAAGGCAGCAAGCAAAAGGCATCTTGATCTGGTAGAACAGGCTGAACAAACGGGGCGCGAGCTCGACGCGTCTCGCGGCCAGGACGGAGCCGCCGTCGAGCGAGATCCACACGCAGTCGTCGATGGGCTCCAAGGGCGCGAGTCTCTTGATCACTCGCCGCCGCAGCATGAAGTCTTGGAGTCCCTTCTTCGACCGACGTGGGCCCTTGCCAAAACCCCCTTCCTCTAAAACGTCTCGAGCTCGTCTTGCGCAATCTCGGCCGTCTCCGGCACTTCGAAGCCTTCCTCCGTCGAATACAGTATGGCTTGGATCTGCTTCAGCGTCTCCGCCTCGCCTTCGGTCACATCATCGCCGCCGCCTTCAAGGCGCTCTTGAATCAATAGCTCAATGTCCCGAAGCTGTGAAGCAGCCGCATCGCCATGTCAGCCCTCCAACTTGGACGCGCTCACCTGGAGCAAAGATGCCACTCACCTTGGTAAAGTAAAAGTCGCGCTCCTTCTCCAGACCGTCGACGCTCAGCTTGAGCTCGTCCATCTGGCCCGTCAGCGCCGCAATCGTCTCGTTGGGAACGGCTCCTGCGCCGCCCCCTCCTGTCCTGCCAGTACCAGCACCACCCACTGGTCTTCGCGCACCACCAATCGCAGCCGCACCCCTCGCCGACCCGGCAGCCGAGCCAGCGCGTGCTCCACCCACACCACCCGACGAGCGCGCCGAGCCCGTCATCACCGCACCGTGAAGCGGAGGAGGCGCCGTACTCGCGCCCGCACGACGTGCCTCGGGATCGTAAGGGTGACCGCCATAGTGGGTGTCCCAGTACTTCTTGAGCCATTGAAGGAACTCGAGGTTGTCCTGCATCTTGCACTTTGTCAGGCGGTCCACCGGGATGGGCTGTGGAGTGAGAAGACGACGAGCTAGACGTGAGCTCTGGAAGCAGAGGCTAGGGAAAGAAGGGACCCACCTTGTCAATCTTGTTGCGCTTGAATGCTTCTTGCAAGTGCTTGAAGTTGTTCACAAACTCGTACCTATCACCACGTCAGCTTGCCCGTCGGACGCAACTTGGAGAGCCTCGGGCTCGATACACTCACTCATGCTTGGCGTCGAAGCGGACCTTGGGAATGGCAACATTGCCTGCGCAAGAAAAGGTAGGGAGAAGCATGACGTGTCAGGGCAAGCTCCGCGCACACATCCAACCTCGCACCAATGCCAGTAACGCACCGTAGATGGAGTCCACGATCTGGCAGTATGCCGCGCCTGTAGCAAGGAACAACATGGACATGGCCAAGCGCGCATCCATTCGCGCGCGAGTACGGCTGCTTGTCAGCTCGTTGGGGCGTGTGTTCAGGTGCTCGCGCCGTGACACTCACCGCTGCCGCACTGCTCGACCTTGGTGTAGTTGAGCGCGAGGAGCTCGTTGAGCCACTGGATGAGCTCGGTGCGCGACTCGCCCATGATGAGGACAGAGAGGTATCCACGAGGAGCGGTGTAGATGGTGATGGTCGTCCGCCAGGTGCTTCGCGTTCGTCAGGACACGGAGGTTGGGAAGAAGGCGCCAACGCCCGGCTCTCTCATCGCTTCCGCATGCCGCTCGCTCGCACAGGCATCCTCCCTTTCCTTATGACGCTCCCCTGAGACCTCGTCGTCGCACATTCACAACAACTACAGCGGCACAACAGAACGAGGAGGAGAGTGTGCTATTGGTGTACAGGCGGGTATGAGCCCAGGAAGAGGCAGGGCTTGCTTGCTTGACTGGGATACACGAGGACAAGGCAGCCCAGCCCGGAGCCAGGATGTCACTCGTCCGCGACGTGAATGGCGCTGACAGGCCACGGCCGCGGTTGAACGGGGCTAACAGGGCGTGCGCAGAGAGTCGCCTCCGATGTACCCGTCTTGTGCGAAGAGTCACCAGGCGTGCTCTTGGGCGGCGATGAAGGACAGGCCGAGAAGGGTGGCATGACCTGCGCGGGTCTCAGCCCAAGATGAGCAGGTAGATGATGACCACGAGGTTGATGACGATGAGCGGTACTGTGCCGAGCGTCGATCAAGACAACGTAGCCGTCAGGGCGCCATGAAGGGTCACGAAAGCAAGAATGCAAGGTGAGCATTAGTCCGAGATGTACTGAGAGGTTTGTGGTACTCACACCTCATGAGCATGCGCACCGCGCTGATCAGATTGACCAGCCTCGCCTTGATGCTGAGGTCCGAGCCAGGTCCACCACTCATGGCGCCGCCGTAGCCGCCGGCATCCTGCATTTGAGAAGACGCCTGTTGGAATTGCATCTGAGACTGGGACCATCCGATGCGGGCGAGGAAGCGCTCCTCGTTCAGGATGGCGACGCCATTGGTCACCAGGAGTAGCGACAGCGCGAGGCTTCCCAGGCCGAGGACCATTGTGCGCGCACCACTTGGCCTTGCGCTCCGAGGGCTGGGCTTGAGCAAGCGCGTACGGGAGCGTTCGCTGTCGAGGTCGATGGCGATGGTGGTGGTAAGTGCGAAGGATCGCAAGCTGGCCTTCCTGGGCGGAGGCCGGAGCCGCTCCACCCACTCCCATGCTGCGGACTCCCGACGCCAACGTCTGGACTTGGCGCTGAACTGAGGAGCTCCTCGTCGTTGTCGACGACGTCCACCATCGCCTTCAAGCTCGCTCCTGGGCCCCGACTACCACCGTACGCGCAAGGCTCGAACGACCGTCTCTGTTGCTGCTGCTGACGATGTCGACGACGCTTCTCTCGCACAAGGCCAACCATCGCCCCGCGTCCGCGGCAGCAGGCAGCGGAAGCACCACTGGGCCAACCTCGTCTCAACGACCAGCCTTCCAGCAACAGCAGCGGTCCTCGTCCTCGTCCTCATCATCCACACCCTCGTCTGGCACTGCCCAAGCATCCGGTGGCGGACGCGATCAAGGCCGAACGGGCACGTCGCTCAATATGCTCGCCGTCGTCGCTATCACTGCGCTCATCGCATCAGCCTTGCCAAGCGCGTACGCCGCTGAGCCCATCATTGCCCCGTCAACAACCGTCAGGTCCACGGCTTCAGTCGCAGCATCGACTACCGCAGCGCCTGCCGCAGGCAATGCAACCACAGGGACAGGCAACGCGACCACGCCCGCGCCCTTGACCGTGACTCGGAGCTACTCGGTCTCGGGTGAGCCATCCAAACCCCTCCCCCCTCTTCTTGCTCAGCATCGCTGCTCATACACGTCTCCGTCCCACAGGCAATGTCACATACACTTTCAACGTGACTCCATCCCTGGCGCCTTCCACGACCATTTTCACTCCCACCACTCTGCCTACTGTATCAGCCGTCACGGCAGGGTGAGTGACAATGATCAGGCGTCCCCTTGGACCTCGTCGAGAGAGACGAAACACTGAACCACCCTTGTCCTTGCTCACCGTCCCACAGACCGCTTGCAGGCACGGAAGCTGCCCCAGTTCCCCAAGCTGGCAACGCCTTTGGACCTGACGACAGCTACGTGACGGGTGGCACGAGCAGACGCCTTGTCCCCACAGGTGGGACGATGGCATTGCTATCGGTCGCGATCTCAACGACCATCACATTCATCCTCGGCACGCGTCTGCTCCCGTGAGAGCCTGCTGTGCTTGTCGCGGCTGTCGGAAACGTACCTTTGAAACCTTCACGATCGCAATTGGACAATTCTTCTTGACGCACACCCATCTCTGTTCTCAAACGGCCGTGACGGGCGAGCAACACAAGCCCGTAGGCGAGAGTGACGACTGAATACACACGTCCAGACCTCGACGTCCACAACTGTGACCGACGGCCGACACGTCAGAAGTAGATCCTGTTGCATTGGGTGCCGATCTTGCCGCTGGGAGCAACTAGAAGGGGTCGTCGGCGAGTCAGTCATCGTCACCCGCCATCGGAACGTATGAGCAATGAGGAATGAGTACGCACCACGCTTGCAGCACAGCGGCTGGTCGGGGCAACTGGGCTCCGGAGCGAACGAGGGAGCGCCGCTACCGGGCAAGAAGCGTGCACACTGAAGACCAACGTTGCCGTTCTTGGTGGGAAGGACCTTCTTGCAGCAAAGATTGGTGCACACCTGTTCAGGCTGTGCCATGGCCGACGCCGCGAGGAGGACGGAAGCGAGCAACGCGATGCGGAACTGCGGATGGGATATGCTCCATCAATTTAATATGGAGCTTTGAGGTCGTTCTGCCACGTCGCTACTTACGTTCATGATGTTGATGATGTCCGTTCGTTGCCCTTGACACCCTGGTGGGTCGATCCCAAGAAGGAAATGAGCTGCCTTCTTATAGGAAAGTACGCGCAGTCATTCAGAACTGACGGGATCAACAAGGGTGCTCTGAGTTCTGACCTCTTGTGCCTGAAGGTCCCGGGCCTCGACGTCTCCAGAGGGCTTGTCCCAAATTCCAACTCCCGAGTGCCTGATGCTGGAATTTGGACCGTTCCTCGTCCCAGACCGCGAGCGGCGAGACCGAGTTGCATCGACCAGATGCAGGCGTCTGTTTCTGCATCCGTGCCAGGCTTGCTCCGCAATCCGCCAGTGCAATATGCCGCGCCTTGTCGCACGCGCGCACGCAGAATCAGCGTCCCGCGAGTCTCAACAGTCAGGACTCAGGACCGAGTTGGACATCGAAGGATGATGATATGCGGAGAGTGCCAAGGCTGACGCTTGGAGGATACGTGCAGGTTCGTGCTTGCTGGCTGGCTGGCGGCGGCGGCGGCGGCGGCGGGAGCGGCGGTCTCGGTGGCAATGGCGGCCGTG
The DNA here is from genome assembly GCA_029952725.1 of Salmacisia buchloeana. NCBI lineage: Eukaryota > Fungi > Basidiomycota > Exobasidiomycetes > Tilletiales > Tilletiaceae > Salmacisia > Salmacisia buchloeana. The sequence goes on from CP124198.1 coordinate 588,311, forward strand.
ACGATCTCCGGAGCTTGGGACGGCCCTTCCGCTACACCTTCTCCGGTGAGCATCGGCCTAGTCGAAGCGTCCTCATGTCGGCCTTGGGCCAGCCTTGCGTCTGGAAGCCATGGCACCTTCAGCAGGTCGTGCGAAGGTCATCATCAGTGTGCGATGCGGCGAGCTTGCTGCTTCCTCGTTGCGTGTCGCTTGCGATGCCGTGACCGGCGAGGACGACGTGGCCCAGCGGTGGGGGGTGCGTCCCTGTCCAGCGCTCCTTGGTATGATGATGGTCTTCCTGATGGAAGTGAGCAACGTCGTGGGGTTGGGGGCTCTTTGAGGGTTGGGGAACGGTGCCTGGCGGAGGTCTCGTGACTTTGTGGCGACGCGTCACGGCTCACCGAAGACGCGTCGAGTGTCGTTGTTGTTCTCGGACGCCGAGAGCAGCAACACTCGCTGGTCACAGCGAGCTGCTAACCTACCACGACCACCACCATCCTTGCGACATCAGCAGCTCCCTCATTCACACGCACTCGCATCGATCAGACGGCTTCCAGCTCGTACTGGTGCGTCGCAGGGGCCGCGCGGCGCCGACGCCAAGGATGCCAGACCCGAGCCCTTGCCCACGCAGCGCTGCTGATGAGCTCGACCTGCTCGACGGTGACGAAGACTTCTGGGCCGTCGCAGAGCTGCTCGAGCGCACACCACAAGCCGCTCCTTCACATCAAGCGCAGCAGAGTGGTTCCGTCGGCCCTAGGCCACGCAGCGCTCTCACTTCCAGCTTCGTTGGCAAGCACGTCAAGACGGCAGCCTCGAAGCCTAGCACTGCCGGAGACGCACGCGCGGGACCCAAGCCGCGCTCCTCCGCCGATGGCCATCAAGCGACGCAGAGCTCTACAGCTGGCGCGTTCCGACAACGCAACCTGTTCGGTGAGATCATCACTGACGCCAGCGTGGCCGGCCCATCTACATCTCGGTCGCGTGCGAATGGACCGGCAAGCAGGGACAAGTCTGGCTCGGGACAGCGTCCATCAGACACGTCCAATTCTCAAGCTGGCGAGTCAACAGACCTGACGGCGCAGATGAGATTCAAGACTCAAAAGGTGACCAAGCAGTGGGACTTCTCCCAACCCGTACGGAAGACCATAGGCACCAAGAAAGCCTCGCAAGCAAAGCGTAGCAAGGGCAAGGCGCGTGCAAAGACGGATGATGAAGATGACGATGACTTCTCCGACTTTTCGGTGAGCTCGACCATGCTCGCAGACGAGGCTGGCACGAGACGGGGTGATGTGTCCAGCGATAGTGACGACGATACTCGGCTCAGAAGCAATGAACGACTCAAAGCACAAGCACCGGGGTGAGTGGATATATGATGGAAACGTACGCCATCAGAGGCTGACTTGCTTTTATTATCAGGCGTACGGCTCCGATGAAGCTCAGCATTGACCTTGAGGCTGCCAAAACGTGGATCTATCCAACCAACAAATCATTCCGTGCATACCAGTACAACATCGTGCAACGGGCGCTCTTCAAGTACGTTGAGCACGCTAGCCGTTCACAAGTCCGTTGCGCTCGACTGACCAGTGTTTCGAACTACAGCAATGTCCTGGTCGCCTTGCCTACAGGCTTGGGCAAAACATTCATCGCTGCAGTAGTGATCCTCAACTTCTACCGGTGGTTTCCAGAAGGAAAAAGTACGCCACATCCGATCGTTAGCCATCTTCGCTCCAACTGAAGCACCAATCTTCCTCGCAGTTATCTTTGTCGCCCCAACAAAACCGCTCGTGGCTCAACAACAGATTGCATGCCACGGCATTTGTGGGCTACCATGGGACCAAGCCATCGAGCTCACAGGTAGCACCAAGTCGCGGATGAGGGGCAATGAGGTGAGCCATTGACGACGACAACGCGAAGATCCAAGATGATCAGTGACCGTCCGCCTTCAATCACAGTGGCAAAGCAAGCGCATCTTCTATATGACGCCACAGACGTTCGAAAATGACCTCATGTCGTCGTCTTGCAATCCAAGAGACGTGGTGTGCGTCGTCGTTGGTGAGTAAGACAAGTTGCGATGTTCTGGCCGTCCAGTGCTGACTGGATTGTCGCAGACGAAGCCCATCGCGCCACAGGCAACTACGCCTATGGCTGTGTGATACGGCACATCATGCGCTACAACAGGCATGTGCGTGTTCTCGCACTGACAGCTACGCCCGGGGCCAAGTCGGAAAAGGTGCAAGAAGTCGTCGATAGCCTTCATATTGGTCACATCGAGATCAGGTCTGAAGACGCCTTGGATATCCGAGCTTATGTTCACAAGAAGGTTGGTTCGTTACGAGACTTCGGCTGGGCAGAGTGCTGACCTAGACCTGCTTCCTTCCAGACTGAGAATCGTGTGCTTGTCCCACCAGGGCCTGTAGTCGGTCCTCTTCAGGAGGCGTTGGCCAACATGATGCGGGTGCGTAAAGTCGGGGACCAGTTGCGATAAGACTCTGACAGCTCGTTTCTCTGTCACAGACACATCTTGACCCTGCTATCGGTGAAGGTCTCCTACGCAACGGGACCGATCCCAAGACGTTGCATCCATTTACATTACGGGAGATGTTGCGCGCGAAGTCGAAACCACACCAGTTCGACAAGAAGCCCTACCTGCGCGCCTGCCTCTCTGAACTCGCAACGCTGGCGGACTGCATGCAGACCTTGATCATCTACTCGGTCGAGATGTTCAGAAGCAAGTTCTTCGAGGCCGCAGCGAAGGCACAACGCTCCCAAGGTCCTAAATGCAAGCTGTACAGCAAGGATAACAAGCATTACATGAAGATCCTTCAAATTCTCGAAGATGCCAAGGACCCAAAGACCAACCAAGTCGTTCATCCGAAGATGACTGCCCTTCTCGAGACGGTCCAGAAGCATTTCGTCGACCACGATCACGAAACGGAGCAGGCTGAGATCGCTCATTGGACGGAAGGCGAAGGACTGCGTGGCCGACCCGCGCCTCGGAAACGCGACACGAAGGTCATGGTATTTTGTCATTACAGACAAAGCGTGTCCGAGCTTGTCGACTTCCTCAACGCCCACGGACTCAAGGCCGTCTCCTTTGTAGGGCAGGCGTCCAGCAAGGGCGGTCGTGGCTGCACACAGAAGCAACAAGAGCAGGTGCGTTCGCAACGGTTCTTTGTCCACGCTTGCGATCTCTGACGAAGCTCCTCTCCAGATCATTCAAGACTTCAAGGCTGGCAAGACGAATGTCATTGTCGCAACGTCGATAGGAGAAGAGGGTCTGGATATTGGAGAGATCGATCTCATCGTGTGCTACGATGCGCAGAAGGATCCTGTTCGAATGGTGAGTCGACACATATACAGAGCCCCTCGTCCGCTCTTCAGCTCAGCGTAGACTTGTGCTCCTTCACAACCAAGTTGCAACGCATCGGCCGCACCGGCCGGCAACGGGATGGCAAGATCTTCGTCCTGCTTTCGGAGGGCAAAGAAGAGAACAACTGGCAGCAAAGCAAGGAATCCTACAAGACCGTACAGAAGGAGATCAATGCCGGCTACTCTTGCGAGCTGTACGACGATGTAGAGCGACTGGTACCCAAAGACATCCACCCGAAGTGCATCAAACAGGTGGTCGACGAGCACGAGTTCGATCCCGAGTTGATCAACCAACATCAATCGCAGCGGTGGCCGACCAGTGCTCACGTCAAGAAAATGGCAAAGGATCCAATGCGCCACATCCCCAAAGGCAGCATCCTGGGCTTTCTAAAGGCATCTGAGATCAGATCAGACCTTCACGCCAAATCTCGAGCTCCTCCTACGAGCGCATCGTCCTCAGACCAAGACGAGGCGGGTCAATCCTCCCTGGCCCGTGTCGGTCGTACAGAAGGCGACAGGTTCGACCGGAGCTCCTCGAAACAGAATGCTGTGGGATCGAAGGGGCCAATGCTCATATCACGTCCAGCCGTCGGCAGGAATGCCACGCATCGCCAAGCCACCATATACATTCCCAAACGCCCTTTGTCGTCAACATCCGCCGAGGATGAAGGAGTCGAGAACTCTTCCAGGGGCACCCCAGCAAGTATCGACTCTTCGTACGATGTCACGACCCCCGTCGTCAACGCGGAGGGCGACGACGAAAGTATGCGAAGCAACATGTCGAGTTCTGGCGACACCGCAAACGCCCCGCATCGCGGTGCGCCACATCCCCTTGTGCTCAAGATGGCGGCGGAGGCTGGAATGCAAGTTAACGGTAGCAAGGAGGTTGCCCGACCAACCAAGCAGACGGCCCTGTACCTTGAAGACGAGGACGAGGATGAAGAACCTCCCCTGCGTTCCACACGAGCTGGCAAGCAGCGGTCGGCTCGACAGATTATGCAATCTTCACCGGCATCCGGCATTTCAGATGGTCAACTGATGCCACCGCCAGCACTACGGCAACGCAACACCAATCTTGAAAGCTCCCCGGCGTCAAAGGACGCGAACAAACGCCGGCGCGATGAGAACGACGGTGGAACTCTGGTAGCGAAGAAGCGCTCCAAGTTGCCCAAGAAACCCATTCGCAATTCTCAGACGTCAAGGGCCTTGTTTGCCTATGAGGCGGAGCGAGACACGGACGAGGAGCGACATGGGGAGAAGGACGAGAATGACGAAGGCCTCGATACGGACGAGGCAGACAGCAGCGACCTCGAGCACGTCGGACACTTTGAGCCAACGCAACATCCGGATCACAGGTACGACCAACGATCGGTCTATGCACAGTCCCTGTTGTGAGTCAACTCCGCGTCTGCTGGATACTGTGGTACAGCTGGCTGACTCAAAGTATACCTGCGTACAGGACCCAGACGTCGCTCACGCCCTTCAAACGCGGTCCGCGCGTGTTCGGGTTGGGAGGCTACTTTGGCGAGGGCGGTCTTGGGACAGTCCCCGTATCGGCGCCGATGGGTGGCTCAGACGACCACTACACCCAGGACAGCTTCGTCGTCGCTGACGATGACGAGATCCAATACGAGCTTTCAGAGGACGGATCTTGATAGGCAATTGCAACGGCCGCGCCGCTCCCACGCACTATCATCTCGATGCGCATCCTGCCCCCGGCGCAACCACCTACCCTTCAGTCCATGCGAAGCCGCCAAAGCATCATGCTCTCCTTGAGGCGTCCGCCATCGACGCGGTCATGCCGCGGGCGGTTGGTATGGCTGCGAAGCGAAGTGAAACGATCGCGCTATGATCATTTGCCCCACACCACCCACACGCCAAAGCAAGAGGTGGGCCAGGCTGGCGAAGATGACCGTGCTTAACAAGAATGCGGACGCTGTCCAGTCGGCCATCCTGACCACGAACCACCACCATCGACCCATCGGCGCCCACCATCCACACGCTCGCCGGCGCAGGGCCAACAGCACGGACACCATGGCCAACCCAGCATCGTATGTGATCACACCAGCAGAGGTGCAAGCGCTCAGAGAGCGTCTGGCCTCCCTCGGAATCGTCGGTGCCACGTCCACGGCCCAGCAGCAGCAGCTCCAACGACGTCCATCTCAGCCTCGCACTCGCTCTCGATCCGGGTCCGAGAGCGCCTTCTCCCAGCCGCTTAGTGGTGCTCCATCGACTGCGCCGTCAAGGCCGTCAAGCCCGAGCGCCTTGTTCCCGCCGAGTCGGACGGCCAGCTTTTGGAAGGACGACGACATGCTCCCGCTCACCTCCAGGCAGGCACTGAGAGCTGGCGCTGCTGGTCTTGTGGTCGGCTGGGCGTTCGACGCCCTATTGCCGCTCATCATGCGTCACAAGTCGTGAGTGGTCTGAATCAGCGCTTGTCTTATCAAGCACGCTGACCTGAATGACCTGTGCCATCCTCTAGTGCCAAGGATGCACTCAAGGGCTTGACGTCCAGGTTCTCAGCCCGCATCGCCTCCGCCATGTGGCTCTACGTATTCCTCTACCGCACCGTTCTCCAGGTGCTTCATCGACTCCGTGCTCTACTGCTGGCCAGGGCCTCTCGTTCAAGCTCGACCCTCACGGCTGCCGCAGCACGAAATGCGCCCCTCGCCGATTCCAAGCCATACTCACTTCGCGATGAAGCGGACGATGCACAAGCCGGCGGATCGTCCACCAACAAGGCTGTCGAGGCGGAAGAAGAGCAAGATGCTGATCAATCTTTGCGCACTCGCGCCTACCTCCGCTTATGGCGCATGCTGCGCTCGCCCCTCCTGCCACCTTTCCTGGCCACAATCGTGGCAGCCACTCCAAGCCTGCCCCTACTACCGGCAACGACATTCCCACGCCGCTCGATGGCTGTCTATCTCTTCACCCAGGCTGTCCGGTGGACATTCCTGGAGGCGCGACGGAGCGATGCCAAGGCCGTCAAGTACGTGCCAACCTGGATTGGCGGCGCCCTTTGGTACGCGCTTGGCAATGCCCAACTGCTCTACGCCTTCTTGTTCCACCCTGACTGCTTCCCAACCAGTTGTGAGTTGATCTCTCAATTGTTACACCGGTCTGCATGAGTTGATTCATCTCTTCTGATCGCAGATGGCAAGTTCATCCTGTCAAGATCAAGTGGATATGCACCAACCCGACCTCAACATCTGCCGACGTCCATCGCATGGCCCTCGCAAAGAATCATCGTTGATCACATCGCGCAGCTCAGCACGCCGACAAGGACGTCGTCAGCCTTCCCGTCCTTCTCTTCGCCGCTTTTGTCGGCGCTGACGCCGTCACCGTATCCGACCACGGACTTCAGCCAAATCAATCCGGTGCTCGACTACGGCCCGGCTCATCCCGCGCACACCTCCTTGGTTTGTGCGATCATGCACCCCGCCGAACCCAGCTGCAAGCGTAATGCTGTAGAGTTCTGGAAGCGCGAGTGGCTCGGTGCTGTTCGCTTCGTCGCCGGCTTTGCTGCCCTCAGCAATGTTCTTTCCTGGAACAAGGTCGCGAAGGATCCGGAGACGGCCGTGTTCCGCTTCTTGCTGGCCACGATTCAAGGCGCCACGGTCATCACGGGCAGCATTGGCACGGCGTGGTCGCTTGTGTGCATGTTCCAACACTACCTGGTGAGCAACTCTGCGTCATGTTCGAGATCTGATGATGCTGAACTCTCATTTCCTCCGCACAGCCGCGATCCTTCATCCCTCGGTATCGATACTACCTCAATGGCCTGCTTTCTGCGGTCTGGATCTTGGCCGTGCCGACGCGACGCCGTTCGGAGCTGGGTAACTGTGAGTGAGACGGAACTTGTCTACGCGTTGACATCTGACTGACCTGGTCGTTGGCCGTTCAGATGTCGGACGCCTCAGTCTTCAGAGTGGGTGGGACCTTGCCGTCAAGAAGAAGAAGGTCAAGCCAGTCAAGTAAGTCGAATTTGTGCTTGGGTCTTGCTTCGCCAGCGCTGAGACTATTTGCATCGCTCGCGCCTTCTAGGAACGGCGACCTCATCTTGTTGGCTCTTGGCCTTGCCACGATTACGGCGCTCTTCGAGGAGCGCCCTCGCGCGCTCACACCAGCAATTCGCGGCGCATGGGCTCGCATCATCGGCCCGCGCCAAGGCGGAATCGGTGTTCCTGCCAGCGCAGAAGGCAATCTCACCGCTGCTGCCGTGCAGGACAGCAACGGATCAACCAGCAAGTCCAAGCGCTCCACGCGCGAGTTCTCGATGACCAGCGTGTGGCCCCGTTGAGCGACAGGTCGGCCACCTTCAGATCATCCTGTTATGTCCTACCTTCAGTCCGACAACCCATCGTTTCGCGTCTCCCGTCCCGTTCTCGCGTCTCCCGTCCGAGCAGCATCACATCCTGAGCATCGCCTGCGAGGACGCTCCTCGCGTACCTCGAGAAGCAGGGTTGCCTGCCGTGAAGCCAGTCATCCAAAGGGAGCGCGCAGCAGCTAAGAAGCTCCCTCGCCTTTGGAGTGTTGACGCGATCACGTGGGAGAGGCGCGTCTCGTGCCCAGCTGGCCAGTGTTTTGATTGTGAGCAGCTCGCCCGGGCCCCATGCGCACGACCACCACCACCGCAAGCACCTCCAGCAGCTCATGCGCATCTTCAACTGCAGCACGTCGGTGTTGACCGGACGCCGCCCGCAAGAGCCTGCGCGACCCGGCGAACGTTGGCCTGGGCCTTGCGGTGAGTCGTCTAGGGCGAAGGTGTAGCCCTCTACTGCCTTGAGCTGACCGCCGTCCTTCGCCCCGGTACCATGGCCATGCGCATCGTAGACGGCACCGGTCACGGCACGAGCAGCGGCGGGGGTGGTGGTCGATGTGCGGCTGCTGTGAGTCGAAGAGCATACCCTGGCTCTGCCTTCTTGCTGCTAAGCCTGCTTGCCTTCGTCGTCGCCGTCCGCAGCAGTGGGGCAATGCAAGCTGCTCGTTCCTACACTCACCTCGAGACAGCTCATGGCAGATCGCACCTTGCCTCGGTCGCACATGTTCCTCAGCGAGGCTCCCGGCAAGAGGTACCGGATCAACCTCGTCGATGCCACTCGTGCAGAGCATCAAGCTGCTTCGCTGCCAGAGTTCAAGGGTCAATGGTCACAACCCGGGCATGTACGGACTCGGCATTGACAGAGGTGAGCTGCGCACGCGATCAGGCGAGTACGCTTCCTCTGTGATGAAGTACTGAAGATTGTGCGCTCACCCCCAGACTGCTCAGAGCAGCTTGCACGTACGCGTTCGTCGCGAAGATGCTTACTGTCTTTCCCTCTCTGCTTACAGGCCCCAGCCCACCGCTCACCCACCTCGCCCTTGCGGACAGGATCACTCCCAGCACCCGACAAGCGCGTCACCCCGGACAAGGACTCATCGCAAGCAGGAGATGAGGACTGCAGCTGGGGCCGAAACAGGCGGCAGCATGCATGTGAGTCCAGCAGTGAATAGTGATTAGACCAGCTGCTGAACCGCGTCTCCCATAGGTCAAGCACCGAGTCAGACACGACGAGCGCATCAACCCAGGCGCGCAACGTCGCCGACTCGAGGTGAAGAAGCGAAGCCAACGCTAAGAGTATTCCCTAACAGGCTCTACCCGCACAGCGCTCTACTCGCACAGGCTCTACTCGCACAGCTTACTCGCAATCGATCGCTTTCTGCATACCTTACTCGCAATCGATCGCTTACTCGCACAGGGCTTACTCGCACAGGCTCTACTCGCGCAGGAGGCTTACTCGCACAGGAGGCTTACTCGCACACCATCACCACCACCATCGACCACCACGACCACCATCACCACCATCGACCACCATCGACCACCAACCACCAACCACCAACCACCAACCACCAACCACCAACCACCAACCACCACCACCGTCAAGACCCCATCCACCGCGCACCACCAGCAAGGCAGCACCAAGAGCACATGTGAGTCGTTCCTGTCCATCCAAGCATCCATCCACCCGGCTGACCACCTGCTTCTCACCTCAGCAGCCAGCAGCACCACTGCCGCCGCCGCCGTTGCCCTCGCCTCGTCGCGGGCGCCGCCGCCGTCGCGTCTTGGCCGCGTCCTGGTCGCGTCTCCGTCGTCCTTGGCCGCTGCCGCCCTCGCCGCTGCTGCCGTCGTCGCTGCCGCCCGCGTCGCTGCCGCCATCCACCACGACGACCAGCATCCATCCACCATCAAGACCACCCGTGAGTCCCTCCCTCCCATCCATCGATCCCATCCGACTGACCGCCCTGTCTTGACGTCAGCAGCACCCGCCGCCGACCTTGGCCGACCTCGCCGCCACCCCGCCGACCTCGCCGCCGACCCCGCCGACCCCGCCGCCGACCTCCGTCGACCTCGCCGCCGTCGCCGGCGCCCTTGATCGCGTCTTGGTCGTCGCCGCCGCCATCCGTCGTCGCCTTCTTCGGCGTCGCCGGCGCCGTCCTTGGCCGCCGTCGTCGCCGCCTTCGCCGCCGGCGCCGCCGCCCTCCATGGGTGCCGCCGCCGTCCTCCGCCGGCGCCGCGTCGACCATCACGCTCACCACCATCATGGTGACCAATGCATACAGTGAGTGCCCCCATACGCTGCGCGCATCCACAGCATCTCAACTCACCTCTGCTCCCTCTCCATCCTCAGCATCATTGTCGATCCGCGTGCTGCGCGTGCGGTGCCGTTCTCACTGACTCTCTCCCGCGTCGCTCACCTTCCCTTCACAGCAGCAGCTCTTCTCCTCTCCCTCTCTCCCATCCTTCTTGCTCCTCTCCCTCAGCGACTCGGCGCCGACGCAGGATCAAGGCCACAAGCACCTCAAGAGCAAGCCGACGCGTCGTCGTCGACCCCAACAGAAGATGAGTGCGCGAGGTGGTCGCTACGCTCAGCCATCGAGAACAGACGCGCGCTGAACCACGTCTCTCACAGGACAACCAGCTCGTCGACCTCGTCAACTACGAGACGTCAAGACTCAAGACTTCGATCACCACGCAAGACACGCATCACCGGCCCATTGCGGCCGGACCCATGCCGGTCCGGCGCCGTCCCATGCTCGTCGAGAAGATGCAGGTGAGTGACGAGCGACGCGTCACTGACACAACCACTTCACAGAACGATCATCAAGGTTGTTCAAGAGCGTCAAAGACGCGTCAAGCTGCACGACGCCGACATTGCGAGCAACAGCAGCAGCTAGGGACCGCCGACGCGAGGATGTACGGATGCAAGGTGAGTACGTCCGCGTGTCAGGGTTAGGGTTAGGGTTAGGGTTAGGGTTAGGGTTAGGGTTAGGGTTAGGGTTAGGGTTAGGGTTAGGGTTAGGGTTAGGGTTAGGGTTAGGGTTAGGGTTAGGGTTAGGGTTAGGGTTAGGGTTAGGGTTAGGGTTAGGGTTAGGGTTAGGGTTAGGGTTAGGGTTAGGGG